>OZ012610.1:5916412-7116412 GCA_963942555.1 Aleiodes leptofemur | reverse complement strand
TCAGCCCTCGGGGCTAAATAATGAAAAGCCCCGAGCCCTCGGGGCTGAATAAGAAATAGCCCCGAGCCCTCGGGGCTAAATAAAAAATAGCCCCGAGCCCTAGGGGCTAAATAATGAAAAGCCCCGAGCCCTCGGGGCTAAATAAAGAATAGCCCCGAGCCCTCGGGGCTAGAAAATGAAAAGCCCCGGGCCCTCGGGGCTAAATAATCAAAAGCCCCAAGCTCTCGGGGCTAAATAACGAAAAGCCCCGAGCCCTGAGCCCTCGGGGCTAAATAAAAAAAAGCCCCGAGCCCTCGGGGCTAAATAATGGAAAGCCCCGAGCTCTCGGGGCTAAATAATAAAAAGCCCCGAGCCCTCGGGGCTGAATAATGAAAAGCCCCGAGCCCTCGGGGCTGAATAAGAAATAGCCCCGAGCACTCGGGGCTAAATGTAAAATAGCCCCGAGCCCTAGGTGCTAAATAATGAAAAGCCCCGAGCCCTCGGGGCTAAATGAAAAATAGCCCCGAGCCCTCGGGGCTAAATAACAAAAAGCCCCGAGCCCTCCAGGCCAAATAATGGAAAGCCCCGAGCCCTCGGGGCAAAATAATAAAAAGCCCCGAGCCCTCGGGGCTAAATAATGAAAAGCCCCGAGCCCTCGGGGCTAAATAATAAAAAGCCCCGAGCCCTCGGGGCTAAATAAAAAATAGCCCCGATTCCTCGGGGCTGAATAAAAAATAGCCCCGAGCCCTCGGGGCTGAATAATAAAAAGCCCCGTGCCCTCGGAGGTAAATAAAGAATAGCCCCGAGCCCTCGGGGCTAAATAATAGAAAGCCCCGAGCCCTCGGGGCTAAATAACAAAAAGCCCCGAGCCTTCGGGGCTAAATAATAAAAAGCCCCGAGCCCTCGGGGCTAAATAACAAAAAGCCCCGAGCCCTCGGGGCTAAATAATAAAAAGCCCCGAGCCCTCGGGGCTAAATAACAAAAAGTCCCGAGCCCTCGGGGCCAAATAATAAAAAGCCCCCAGCCCTCGGGGCTAAATAATGAAAAGCCCCGAGCCCTCGGGGCTGAATAAGAAATAGCCCCGAGCCCTCGGGGCTAAATAAAAAATAGCCCCGAGCCCTAGGGGCTAAATAATGAAAAGCTCCGAGCCCTCGGGGCTAAATAAAAAATAGCCCCGAGCCCTCGGGGCTAGAAAATGAAAAGCCCCGAGCCCTCGGGGCTGAATAATCAAAAGCCCCAAGCTCTCGGGGCTAAATAACGAAAAGCCCCGAGCCCTGAGCCCTCGGGGCTAAATAAAAAATAGCCCCGAGCCCTCGGGGCTAAATAATGAAAAGCCCCGAGCCCTCCGGGCTAAATAATAAAAAGCCCCGAGCCCTCGGGGCTGAATAAAAAAGAGCCCCGAGCCCTCGGGGCTAAATAAAAAAGAGCCCCGAGCCCTCGGGGCTGAATAATAAAAAGCCCCGAGCCCTCGGGGCTAAATAATAAAAAGCCCCGAGCCTTCGGGGCTAAATAATGAAAAGCCCCGAGCCCTCGGGGCTAAATAATGAAAAGCCCCGAGCCCTCGGGGCTAAATAATGAAAAGCCCCGAGCCTTCGGGGCTAAATAATGAAAAGCCCCGAGCCCTCGGGGCTGAATAATGAAAAGCCCCGAGTCCTCGGGGCTAAATAAAAAATAGCCCCGAGCCCTCGGGGCTGAATAATGAAAAGCCCCGAACCCTCGGGGCTGAATAAAAAATAGCCCCGAGCCCTCGGGGCTAAATGATGAAAAGCCCCGAGCCCTCGGGGCTAAATAATGAAAATCCCCGAGCCCTCGGGGCTGAATAAAAAATAGCCCCGAGCCCTCGGGGCTAAATAATGAAAAGCCCCGAGCCCTCGGGACAGAATAAAAAATAGCCCCGAGCCCTCGGGGCTAAATAATGAAAAGCCCCGAGCCCTCGGGGCTAAATAAAAAAGAACTCCGAGCCCTCGGGGCTGAATAATAAGAAGCCCCGAGCCCTCGGGACTGAATAAAAAATAGCCCCGAGCCCTCGGGGCTAAATAATGGAAAGCCCCGAGCCCTCGGGGCTAAATAATAAAAAGCCCCGAGCCCTCGGGGCTGAATAATGAAAAGCCCCGAGCCCTCGGGGCTGAATAAGAAAAAGCCCCGAGCACTCGGGGCTAAATAAAAAATAGCCCCGAGCCCTAGGTGCTAAATAATGAAAAGCCCCGAGCCCTTGGGGCTAAATGAAAAATAGCTCCGAGCCCTCGGGGCTGAAAAATGAAAAGCCCCGAGCCCTCGGGGCTAAATAATCAAAAGCCCCAAGCTCTCGGGGCTAAATAACGAAAAGCCCCGAGCCCTCGGGGCTGAATAAAAAATAGCCCCGAGCCCTCGGGGCTAAATAATGAAAGCCTCGAGCGCTGAGCCCTCGGGGCTAAATAAAAAATAGCCCCGAGCCCTCGGGGCTGAATAAAAAAGAGCCCCGAGCCCTCGGGGCTAAATAATAAAAAGCCCCGAACCCTCGGGGCTAAATAAAAAAGAGCTCTGAGCCCTCGGGGCTGAATAATAAAAAGCCCCGAGCCCTCGGGACTAAATAAAAAATAGCCCCGAGCCCTCGGGGCTAAATAATGGAAAGCCCCGAGCCCTCAGGGCTAAATAATAAAAAGCCCCCAGCCCTCGGGGCTAAATAGAAAATAGCCCCGAGCCCTCGGGGCTGAATAAAAAATAGCCCCAAGCCCTCGGGGCTAAATGAAAAATAGCCCCGAGCCCTCGGGGCTAAATAATGAAAAGCCCCGAGCCCTCGGGGCTAAATAATCGAAAGCCCCAAGCCCTCGGGGCTAAATTATGAAAAGCCCCGAGCTCTCGGGGCTGAATAAAAAATAGCCCCGAGCTCTCGGGGCTAAGTAATGAAAAGCCCCGAGCCCTCGGGGCTGAATAATATAAAGCCCCGAGCCCTCGGGGCTAAATAAAAAAGAACTCCGAGCCCTCGGGGCTGAATAATAAAAAGCCCCGAGCCCTCGGGACTGAATAAAAAATAGCCCCGAGCCCTCGGGGCTAAATAATGGAAAGCCCCGAGCCCTCGGGGCTAAATAATAAAAAGCCCCGAGCCCTCGGGGCTGAATAATGAAAAGCCCCGAGCCCTCGGGGCTGAATAAGAAAAAGCCCCGAGCACTCGGGGCTAAATAAAAAATAGCCCCGAGCCCTAGGTGCTAAATAATGAAAAGCCCCGAGCCCTCGGGGCTAAATGAAAAATAGCTCCGAGCCCTCGGGGCTGAAAAATGAAAAGCCCCGAGCCCTCGGGGCTAAATAATCAAAAGCCCCAAGCTCTCGGGGCTAAATAACGAAAAGCCCCGAGCCCTCGGGGCTGAAAAAAAAATAGCCCCGAGCCCTCGGGGCTAAATAATGAAAGCCTCGAGCGCTGAGCCCTCGGGGCTAAATAAAAAATAGCCCCGAGCCCTCGGGGCTGAATAAAAAAGAGCCCCGAGCCCTCGGGGCTAAATAATAAAAAGCCCCGAACCCTCGGGGCTAAATAAAAAAGAGCTCTGAGCCCTCGGGGCTGAATAATAAAAAGCCCCGAGCCCTCGGGACTAAATAAAAAATAGCCCCGAGCCCTCGGGGCTAAATAATGGAAAGCCCCGAGCCCTCAGGGCTAAATAATAAAAAGCCCCCAGCCCTCGGGGCTAAATAGAAAATAGCCCCGAGCCCTCGGGGCTGAATAAAAAATAGCCCCAAGCCCTCGGGGCTAAATGAAAAATAGCCCCGAGCCCTCGGGGCTAAATAATGAAAAGCCCCGAGCCCTCGGGGCTAAATAATCGAAAGCCCCAAGCCCTCGGGGCTAAATTATGAAAAGCCCCGAGCTCTCGGGGCTGAATAAAAAATAGCCCCGAGCTCTCGGGGCTAAGTAATGAAAAGCCCCGAGCCCTCGGGGCTGAATAATATAAAGCCCCGAGCCCTCGGGGCTAAATAACAAAAAGCCCCGAGCCCTCGGGGCTAAATAATGAAAAGCCCCGAGCCCTCGGGGCTAAATGATAAAAAGCCCCGAGCCCTCGGGGCTGAATAACAAAAAGCCCCGAGCCCTCGGGGCCAAATAATGAAAAGCCCCGAGCCCTCGGGGCTAAATAAAAAATAGCCCCGAGCCCTCGGGGCTAAATAATGAAAAGCCCCGAGCCCTCGGGGCTAAATAATCAAAAGCCCCAAGCCCTCGGGGCTGAATAATGAAAAGCCCCGAGCCCTCCGGGCTGAAAAATGAAAAGCCCCGAATTCTCGGGGCTAAATAATAGAAAAGCCCCGAATTCTCGGGGCTAAATAATATAGAGCCCTGAGCCCTCGGGGCTAGATAAAAAATAGCCCCGAGCCCTCGGGGCTAAATAATGGAAAGCTCCGAGCCCTCGGGTCTAAATAATCAAAAGCCCCAAGCCCTCGGGGCTAAATAATGAAAAGCCCCGAGCCCTCGGGGCTGAATGAAAAATAGCCCCGAGCTCTCGGGGCTAAGTAATGAAAAGCCCCGAGCCCTCGGGGCTAAATAATAAAAAGCCCCAAGCCCTCGGGGCTAAATAACAAAAAGCCCCGAGCCCTCGGGGCTAGATAATAAAAAGCCCCGAGCCCTCGGGGCTAAATAACAAAAAGCCCCGAGCCCTCGGGGCTAAATAATAAAAAGCCCCGAGCCCTCGGGGCTAAATAACAAAAAGCCCCGAGCCCTCGGGGCTAAATAATAAAAAGCCCCGAGCCCTCGGGACTAAATAAAAAAGAGCTCCGAGCCCTCGGGGCTATATAATAAAGAGCCCCGAGCCCTCGGGACTAAATAAAAAATAGCCCCGAGCCTTCGGGGCTAAATAATGGAAAGCCCCGAGCCCTCGGGGCTAAATAATAAAAAGCCCCCAGCCCTCGGGGCTAAATAATGAAAAGCCCCGAGCCCTCGGGGCTGACTAATCAAAAGTTTCAAGTCCTCGGGGCTAAATAATGAAAAGCCCCGAGCCCTCGGGGCTAAATAATGAAAAGCCCCGAGCCCTCGGGGCTAAATAATCAAAAGCCCCAAGCCCTCGGGGCTGAATAATGAAAAGCCCCGAGCCCTCGGGGCTGAAAAATGAAAAGCCCCGAATTCTCGGGGCTAAATAACAAAAAGCCCCGAGCCCTCGGGGCTAGATAAAAAATAGCCCCGAGCCCTCGGGGCTAAATAATGGGAAGCCCCGAGCCCTCGGGTCTAAATAATCAAAAGCCCCAAGCCCTCGGGGCTAAATAATGAAAAGCCCCGAGCCCTCGGGGCTGAATGAAAAATAGCCCCGAGCTCTCGGGGCTAAGTAATGAAAAGCCCCGAGCGCTCGGGGCTAAATGAAAAATAGCCCCGAGCCCTCGGGGCTAAATAATGAAAAGCCCCGAGCCCTCGGGGCTAAATAATGAAAAGCCCCGAGCCCTCGGGGCTAAATAATAAAAAGCCCCAAGCCCTCGGGGCTAAATAACAAAAAGCCCCGAGCCCTCGGGGCTAAATAACAAAAAGCCCCGAGCCCTCGGGGCTAAATAATAAAAAGCCCCGAGCCCTCGGGGCTAAATAACAAAAAGCCCCGAGCCCTCGGGGCTAAATAATAAAAAGCCCCGAGCCCTCGGGACTAAATAAAAAAGAGCTCCGAGCCCTCGGGGCTATATAATAAAGAGCCCCGAGCCCTCGGGACTAAATAAAAAATAGCCCCGAGCCCTCGGGGCTAAATAATGGAAAGCCCCGAGCCCTCGGGGCTAAATAATAAAAAGCCCCCAGCCCTCGGGGCTAAATAATGAAAAGCGCCGAGCCCTCGAGGCTGAATAAAGAATAGCCCCGAGCCCTCGGGGCTAAATAAAAAATAGCCCCGAGATCTCGGGGCTAAATAATAAAAAGCCCCGAGCCCTCGGGGATAAATAATCAAAAGCCCCAAGCTCTCGGGGCTAAATAATGAAAAGCCCCGAGCCCTCGGGGCTGAATAAAAAATAGCCCCGAGCCCTCGGGGCTAAATAATGGAAAGCCCCGAGCCCTCGGGGCTAAATAATAAAAAGCCGCGAGCCCTCGGGGCTAAATAACAAAAAGCCCCGAGCCCTCGGGGCTAAATAATAAAAAGCCCCGAGCCCTCGGGGCTAAATAACAAAAAGCCCCGAGCCCTCGGGGCTAAATAATAAAAAGCCCCGAGCCCTCGGGGCTAAATAACAAAAAGCCCCGAGCCCTCGGGGCTAAATAATAAAAAGCCCCGAGCCCTCGGGGCTAAATAACAAAAAGCCCCGAGCCCTCGGGGCCAAATAATGAAAAGCCCCAAGCCCTCGGGGCTAAATAATGAAAAGCCCCGAGCCCTCGGGGCTGAATAAAAAATAGCCCCGAGCCCTCGGGGCTAAATAATGGAATGCCCCGAGCCCTCGGGGCTAAATAAGAAATAGCCCCGAGCCCTCGGGGCTAAATAATGAAAAGCCCCGAGCCCTCGGGGCTGACTAATCAAAAGTTTCAAGTCCTCGGGGCTAAATAATGAAAAGCCCCGAGCCCTCGGGGCTAAATAATGAAAAGCCCCGAGCCCTCGGGGCTAAATAATCAAAAGCCCCAAGCCCTCGGGGCTGAATAATGAAAAGCCCCGAGCCCTCGGGGCTGAAAAATGAAAAGCCCCGAATTCTCGGGGCTAAATAACAAAAAGCCCCGAGCCCTCGGGGCTAGATAAAAAATAGCCCCGAGCCCTCGGGGCTAAATAATGGAAAGCCCCGAGCCCTCGGGTCTAAATAATCAAAAGCCCCAAGCCCTCGGGGCTAAATAATGAAAAGCCCCGAGCCCTCGGGGCTAAATAATAAAAAGCCCCAAGCCCTCGGGGCTAAATAACAAAAAGCCCCGAGCCCTCGGGGCTAAATAATAAAAAGCCCCGAGCCCTCGGGGCTAAATAACAAAAAGCCCCGAGCCCTCGGGGCTAAATAATAAAAAGCCCCGAGCCCTCGGGGCTAAATAACAAAAAGCCCCGAGCCCTCGGGGCTAAATAATAAAAAGCCCCGAGCCCTCGGGACTAAATAAAAAATAGCCCCGAGCCCTCGGGGCTAAATAATGAAAAGCCCCGAGCACTCGGGGCTAAATAAAAAATAGCCTCGAGCCCTCGAGGCTAAATAATAAAAAGCCCCGAGCCCTCGGGGCTAAATAATCAAAAGCCCAAAGCTCTCGGGGCTAAATAATGAAAAGCCCCGAGCCCTTGGGGCTGAATAATGAAAAGCCCCGAGCCCTCGGGGCTGACTAATCAAAAGTTTCAAGCCCTCGGGGCTAAATAATGAAAAGCCCCGAGCC
Source organism: Aleiodes leptofemur (assembly GCA_963942555.1). Taxonomy (NCBI): domain Eukaryota; kingdom Metazoa; phylum Arthropoda; class Insecta; order Hymenoptera; family Braconidae; genus Aleiodes; species Aleiodes leptofemur. The sequence goes on along the minus strand of OZ012610.1, from coordinate 7,109,187 downwards.
CTCGGGGCTGAATAAAAAATAGCCCCGAGCCCTCGGGGCTAAATAATGAAAAGCCCCGAGCCCTCGGGGCTAAATAAAAAGTAGCCCCGAGCCCTCGGGGCTAAATAATGAAAAGCCCCGAGCCCTCGGGGCTAAATAATAAAAAGCCGCGAGCCCTCGGGGCTAAATAACAAAAAGCCCCGAGCCCTCGGGGCTAAATAATAAAAAGCCCCGAGCCCTCGGGGCTAAATAACAAAAAGCCCCGAGCCCTCGGGGCTAAATAATAAAAAGCCCCGAGCCCTCGGGGCTAAATAACAAAAAGCCCCGAGCCCTCGGGGCTAAATAATAAAAAGCCCCGAGCCCTCGGGGCTAAATAACAAAAAGCCCCGAGCCCTCGGGGCCAAATAATGAAAAGCCCCAAGCCCTCGGGGCTAAATAATAAAAAGCCCCGAGCCCTCGGGGCTAAATAACAAAAAGCCCCGAGCCCTCGGGGCCAAATAATGAAAAGCCCCAAGCCCTCGGGGCTAAATAATGAAAAGCCCCGAGCCCTCGGGGCTGAATAAAAAATAGCCCCGAGCCCTCGGGGCTAAATAATGGAATGCCCCGAGCCCTCGGGGCTAAATAAGAAATAGCCCCGAGCCCTCGGGGCTAAATAATGAAAAGCCCCGAGCCCTCGGGGCTGACTAATCAAAAGTTTCAAGTCCTCGGGGCTAAATAATGAAAAGCCCCGAGCCCTCGGGGCTAAATAATGAAAAGCCCCGAGCCCTCGGGGCTAAATAATCAAAAGCCCCAAGCCCTCGGGGCTGAATAATGAAAAGCCCCGAGCCCTCGGGGCTGAAAAATGAAAAGCCCCGAATTCTCGGGGCTAAATAACAAAAAGCCCCGAGCCCTCGGGGCTAGATAAAAAATAGCCCCGAGCCCTCGGGGCTAAATAATGGAAAGCCCCGAGCCCTCGGGTCTAAATAATCAAAAGCCCCAAGCCCTCGGGGCTAAATAATGAAAAGCCCCGAGCCCTCGGGGCTAAATAATAAAAAGCCCCAAGCCCTCGGGGCTAAATAACAAAAAGCCCCGAGCCCTCGGGGCTAAATAATAAAAAGCCCCGAGCCCTCGGGGCTAAATAACAAAAAGCCCCGAGCCCTCGGGGCTAAATAATAAAAAGCCCCGAGCCCTCGGGGCTAAATAACAAAAAGCCCCGAGCCCTCGGGGCTAAATAATAAAAAGCCCCGAGCCCTCGGGACTAAATAAAAAATAGCCCCGAGCCCTCGGGGCTAAATAATGAAAAGCCCCGAGCACTCGGGGCTAAATAAAAAATAGCCTCGAGCCCTCGAGGCTAAATAATAAAAAGCCCCGAGCCCTCGGGGCTAAATAATCAAAAGCCCAAAGCTCTCGGGGCTAAATAATGAAAAGCCCCGAGCCCTTGGGGCTGAATAATGAAAAGCCCCGAGCCCTCGGGGCTGACTAATCAAAAGTTTCAAGCCCTCGGGGCTAAATAATGAAAAGCCCCGAGCCCTCGGGGCTGAATAAAAAATAGCCCCGAGCCCTCGGGGCTAAATAATGAAAAGCCCCGAGCCCTCGGGGCTAAATAAAAAGTAGCCCCGAGCCCTCGGGGCTAAATAATGAAAAGCCCCGAGCCCTCGGGGCTAAATAATAAAAAGCCGCGAGCCCTCGGGGCTAAATAACAAAAAGCCCCGAGCCCTCGGGGCTAAATAATAAAAAGCCCCGAGCCCTCGGGGCTAAATAACAAAAAGCCCCGAGCCCTCGGGGCTAAATAATAAAAAGCCCCGAGCCCTCGGGGCTAAATAACAAAAAGCCCCGAGCCCTCGGGGCTAAATAATAAAAAGCCCCGAGCCCTCGGGGCTAAATAACAAAAAGCCCCGAGCCCTCGGGGCCAAATAATGAAAAGCCCCAAGCCCTCGGGGCTAAATAATGAAAAGCCCCGAGCCCTCGGGGCCAAATAATGAAAAGCCCCGAGCCCTCGGGGCTAAATAAAAAATAGCCCCGAGCCCTCGGGGCTAAATAATGAAAAGCCCCGAGCCCTCGGGGCTAAATAATCAAAAGCCCCAAGCCCTCGGGGCTGAATAATGAAAAGCCCCGAGCCCTCGGGGCTGAAAAATGAAAAGCCCCGAATTCTCGGGGCTAAATCATATAGAGCCCTGAGCCCTCGGGGCTAGATAAAAAATAGCCCTGAGCCCTCGGGGCTAAATAATGGAAAGCCCCGAGCCCTCGGGTCTAAATGATCAAAAGCCCCAAGCCCTCGGGGCTAAATAATGAAAAGCCCCGAGCCCTCGGGGCTAAATAAGAAATAGCCCCGAGCCCTCGGGGCTAAATAATGAAAAGCCCCGAGCCCTCGGGGCTAAATAATAAAAAGCCGCGAGCCCTCGGGGCTAAATAACAAAAATGCCCCGAGCCCTCGGGGCTAAATAATAAAAAGCCCCGAGCCCTCGGGGATAAATAATCAAAAGCCCCAAGCTCTCGGGGCTAAATAATGAAAAGCCCCGAGCCCTCGGGGCTGAATAAAAAATAGCCCCGAGCCCTCGGGGCTAAATAATGGAAAGCCCCGAGCCCTCGGGGCTAAATAAGAAATAGCCCCGAGCCCTCGGGGCTAAATAATGAAAAGCCCCGAGCCCTCGGGGCTAAATAATAAAAAGCCGCGAGCCCTCGGGGCTAAATACCAAAAAGCCCCGAGCCCTCGGGGCTAAATAATAAAAAGCCCCGAGCCCTCGGGGCTAAATAACAAAAAGCTTCGAGCCCTCGGGGCTAAATAATAAAAAGCCCCGAGCCCTCGGGGCTGAATAAAAAATAGCCCCGAGCCCTCGGGGCTAAATGATGAAAAGACCCGAGCCCTCGGGGCTAAATAATAAAAAGCCCCGAGCCCTCGGGGCTAAATAATGAAAAGCCACCAGCCCTCGGGGCTAAATGATAAAAAGCCCCGAGCCCTCGGGGCTAAATAACAGAAAGCCCCGAGCCCTCGGGGCTAAATAATGAAAAGCCCCGAGCCCTCGGGGCTAAATGGAAAAGAGCTCCGAGCCCTCGGGGCTGAATAATAGAAAGCCCCGAGCCCTCGGGACTAAATGAAAAATAGCCCCGAGCCCTCGGGGCAAAAAAATGAAAAGCCCCGAGCCCTTGGGGCTAAATAATCAAAAGCTCCAAGCTCTCGGGGCTAGACGAAAAGCCCTGAGCCCTCGGGGCTGAACAAAAAATAGCCCCGAGCCCTCGGGGCTAAATAATGAAAAGCCCCGAGCCCTGAGCTCTCGGGGCTAAATAAAAAATAGCCCCGAGCCCTCGGGGCTGAATAAAAAAGAGCCCCGAGCCCTCGGGGCTAAATAATGAAAAGCCCCGAGCCCTCGGGGCTAAATAATAAAAAGCCCCCAGCCCTCGGGGCTAAATAAGAAATAGCCCCGAGCCCTCGGGGCTAAATAAAAAATAGCCCCGAGCCCTAGGGGCTAAATAATGAAAAGCCCCGAGCCCTCGGGGCTAAATAAAAAATAGCCCCGAGCCCTCGGGGCTAGAAAATGAAAAGCCCCGGGCCCTCGGGGCTAAATAATCAAAAGCCCCAAGCTCTCGGGGCTAAATAACGAAAAGCCCCGAGCCCTGAGCCCTCGGGGCTAAATAAAAAAAAGCCCCGAGCCCTCGGGGCTAAATAATGGAAAGCCCCGAGCTCTCGGGGCTAAATAATAAAAAGCCCCGAGCCCTCGGGGCTGAATAATGAAAAGCCCCGAGCCCTCGGGGCTGAATAAGAAATAGCCCCGAGCACTCGGGGCTAAATGTAAAATAGCCCCGAGCCCTAGGTGCTAAATAATGAAAAGCCCCGAGCCCTCGGGGCTAAATGAAAAATAGCCCCGAGCCCTCGGGGCTAAATAACAAAAAGCCCCGAGCCCTCCAGGCCAAATAATGGAAAGCCCCGAGCCCTCGGGGCAAAATAATAAAAAGCCCCGAGCCCTCGGGGCTAAATAATGAAAAGCCCCGAGCCCTCGGGGCTAAATAATAAAAAGCCCCGAGCCCTCGGGGCTAAATAAAAAATAGCCCCGATTCCTCGGGGCTGAATAAAAAATAGCCCCGAGCCCTCGGGGCTGAATAATAAAAAGCCCCGTGCCCTCGGAGGTAAATAAAGAATAGCCCCGAGCCCTCGGGGCTAAATAATAAAAAGCCCCGAGCCCTCGGGGCTAAATAATAAAAAGCCCCAAGCCCTCGGGGTTGAATGATAAAAAGCCCCGAGCCCTCGGGGCTAAATAAAAAATAGCCCCGAGCCCTCGGGGCTAAATAAAGAAGAGCTCCGAGCCCTCGGGGCTAAATAATAGAAAGCCCCGAGCCCTCGGGGCTAAATAACAAAAAGCCCCGAGCCTTCGGGGCTAAATAATAAAAAGCCCCGAGCCCTCGGGGCTAAATAACAAAAAGCCCCGAGCCCTCGGGGCTAAATAATAAAAAGCCCCGAGCCCTCGGGGCTAAATAACAAAAAGTCCCGAGCCCTCGGGGCCAAATAATAAAAAGCCCCCAGCCCTCGGGGCTAAATAATGAAAAGCCCCGAGCCCTCGGGGCTGAATAAGGAATAGCCCCGAGCCCTCGGGGCTAAATAAAAAATAGCCCCGAGCCCTAGGGGCTAAATAATGAAAAGCTCCGAGCCCTCGGGGCTAAATAAAAAAAAGCCCCGAGCCCTCGGGGCTGAATAATAAAAAGCCCCGAGCCCTCGGGGCTAAATAATAAAAAGCCCCGAGCCTTCGGGGCTAAATAATGAAAAGCCCCGAGCCCTCGGGGCTAAATAATGAAAAGCCCCGAGCCCTCGGGGCTAAATAATGAAAAGCCCCGAGCCTTCGGGGCTAAATAATGAAAAGCCCCGAGCCCTCGGGGCTGAATAATGAAAAGCCCCGAGTCCTCGGGGCTAAATAAAAAATAGCCCCGAGCCCTCGGGGCTGAATAATGAAAAGCCCCGAACCCTCGGGGCTGAATAAAAAATAGCCCCGAGCCCTCGGGGCTAAATGATGAAAAGCCCCGAGCCCTCGGGGCTAAATAATGAAAATCCCCGAGCCCTCGGGGCTGAATAAAAAATAGCCCCGAGCCCTCGGGGCTAAATAATGAAAAGCCCCGAGCCCTCGGGGCTAAATAATGAAAAGCCCCGAGCCCTCGGGACAGAATAAAAAATAGCCCCGAGCCCTCGGGGCTAAATAATGAAAAGCCCCGAGCCCTCGGGGCGAAATAAAAAAGAACTCCGAGCCCTCGGGGCTGAATAATAAAAAGCCCCGAGCCCTCGGGACTGAATAAAAAATAGCCCCGAGCCCTCGGGGCTAAATAATGGAAAGCCCCGAGCCCTCGGGGCTAAATAATAAAAAGCCCCGAGCCCTCGGGGCTGAATAATGAAAAGCCCCGAGCCCTCGGGGCTGAATAAGAAAAAGCCCCGAGCACTCGGGGCTAAATAAAAAATAGCCCCGAGCCCTAGGTGCTAAATAATGAAAAGCCCCGAGCCCTTGGGGCTAAATGAAAAATAGCTCCGAGCCCTCGGGGCTGAAAAATGAAAAGCCCCGAGCCCTCGGGGCTAAATAATCAAAAGCCCCAAGCTCTCGGGGCTAAATAACGAAAAGCCCCGAGCCCTCGGGGCTGAAAAAAAAATAGCCCCGAGCCCTCGGGGCTAAATAATGAAAGCCTCGAGCGCTGAGCCCTCGGGGCTAAATAAAAAATAGCCCCGAGCCCTCGGGGCTGAATAAAAAAGAGCCCCGAGCCCTCGGGGCTAAATAATAAAAAGCCCCGAACCCTCGGGGCTAAATAAAAAAGAGCTCTGAGCCCTCGGGGCTAAATGAAAAATAGCTCCGAGCCCTCGGGGCTGAAAAATGAAAAGCCCCGAGCCCTCGGGGCTAAATAATGGAAAGCCCCGAGCCCTCAGGGCTAAATAATAAAAAGCCCCCAGCCCTCGGGGCTAAATAGAAAATAGCCCCGAGCCCTCGGGGCTGAATAAAAAATAGCCCCAAGCCCTCGGGGCTAAATGAAAAATAGCCCCGAGCCCTCGGGGCTAAATAATGAAAAGCCCCGAGCCCTCGGGGCTAAATAATCGAAAGCCCCAAGCCCTCGGGGCTAAATTATGAAAAGCCCCGAGCTCTCGGGGCTGAATAAAAAATAGCCCCGAGCTCTCGGGGCTAAGTAATGAAAAGCCCCGAGCCCTCGGGGCTGAATAATATAAAGCCCCGAGCCCTCGGGGCTAAATAACAAAAAGCCCCGAGCCCTCGGGGCTAAATAATGAAAAGCCCCGAGCCCTCGGGGCTAAATGATAAAAAGCCCCGAGCCCTCGGGGCTGAATAACAAAAAGCCCCGAGCCCTCGGGGCCAAATAATGAAAAGCCCCGAGCCCTCGGGGCTAAATAAAAAATAGCCCCGAGCCCTCGGGGCTAAATAATGAAAAGCCCCGAGCCCTCGGGGCTAAATAATCAAAAGCCCCAAGCCCTCGGGGCTGAATAATGAAAAGCCCCGAGCCCTCCGGGCTGAAAAATGAAAAGCCCCGAATTCTCGGGGCTAAATAATAGAAAAGCCCCGAATTCTCGGGGCTAAATAATATAGAGCCCTGAGCCCTCGGGGCTAGATAAAAAATAGCCCCGAGCCCTCGGGGCTAAATAATGGAAAGCTCCGAGCCCTCGGGTCTAAATAATCAAAAGCCCCAAGCCCTCGGGGCTAAATAATGAAAAGCCCCGAGCCCTCGGGGCTGAATGAAAAATAGCCCCGAGCTCTCGGGGCTAAGTAATGAAAAGCCCCGAGCCCTCGGGGCTAAATAATAAAAAGCCCCAAGCCCTCGGGGCTAAATAACAAAAAGCCCCGAGCCCTCGGGGCTAGATAATAAAAAGCCCCGAGCCCTCGGGGCTAAATAACAAAAAGCCCCGAGCCCTCGGGGCTAAATAATAAAAAGCCCCGAGCCCTCGGGGCTAAATAACAAAAAGCCCCGAGCCCTCGGGGCTAAATAATAAAAAGCCCCGAGCCCTCGGGACTAAATAAAAAAGAGCTCCGAGCCCTCGGGGCTATATAATAAAGAGCCCCGAGCCCTCGGGACTAAATAAAAAATAGCCCCGAGCCTTCGGGGCTAAATAATGGAAAGCCCCGAGCCCTCGGGGCTAAATAATAAAAAGCCCCCAGCCCTCGGGGCTAAATAATGAAAAGCCCCGAGCCCTCGGGGCTGAATAAAGAATAGCCCCGAGCCCTCGGGGCTAAATAAAAAATAGCCCCGAGCCCTCGGGGCTAAATAATGAAAAGCCCCGAGCCCTCGGGGCTAAATAAAAAATAGCCCCGAGCCCTCGGGGCTAAATAATGGAAAGCCCCGAGCCCTCGGGGCTAAATAAGAAATAGCCACGAGCCCTCGGGGCTAAATAATGAAAAGCCCCGAGCCCTCGGGGCTGACTAATCAAAAGTTTCAAGTCCTCGGGGCTAAATAATGAAAAGCCCCGAGCCCTCGGGGCTAAATAATGAAAAGCCCCGAGCCCTCGGGGCTAAATAATCAAAAGCCCCAAGCCCTCGGGGCTGAATAATGAAAAGCCCCGAGCCCTCGGGGCTGAAAAATGAAAAGCCCCGAATTTTCGGGGCTAAATAACAAAAAGCCCCGAGCCCTCGGGGCTAGATAAAAAATAGCCCCGAGCCCTCGGGGCTAGATAATGGAAAGCCCCGAGCCCTCGGGGCTGACTAATCAAAAGTTTCAAGCCCTCGGGGCTAAATAATGAAAAGCCCCGAGCCCTCGGGGCTGAATAAAAAATAGCCCCGAGCCCTCGGGGCTAAATAATGAAAAGCCCCGAGCCCTCGGGGCTAAATAAAAAATAGCCCCGAGCCCTCGGGGCTAAATAATGAAAAGCCCCGAGCCCTCGGGGCTAAATAATAAAAAGCCGCGAGCCCTCGGGGCTAAATAACAAAAAGCCCCGAGCCCTCGGGGCTAAATAATGAAAAGCCCCGAGCCCTCGGGGCTAAATAATAAAAAGCCGCGAGCCCTCGGGGCTAAATAACAAAAAGCCCCGAGCCCTCGGGGCTAAATAATAAAAAGCCCCGAGCCCTCGGGGCTAAATAACAAAAAGCCCCGAGCCCTCGGGGCTAAATAAAAAATAGCCCCGAGCCCTCGGGGCTAAATAATGAAAAGCCCCGAGCCCTCGGGGCTAAATAATCAAAAGCCCCAAGCCCTCGGGGCTGAATAATGAAAAGCCCCGAGCCCTCGGGGCTGAAAAATGAAAAGCCCCGAATTCTCGGGGCTAAATAATATAGAGCCCTGAGCCCTCGGGGCTAGATAAAAAATAGCCCTGAGCCCTCGGGGCTAAATAATGGAAAGCCCCGAGCCCTCGGGTCTAAATGATCAAAAGCCCCAAGCCCTCGGGGCTAAATAATGAAAAGCCCCGAGCCCTCGGGACTGAATAAAAAATAGCCCCGAGCCCTCGGGGCTAAATAATGGAAAGCCCCGAGCCCTCGGGGCTAAATAATAAAAAGCCCCGAGCCCTCGGGGCTGAATAATGAAAAGCCCCGAGCCCTCGGGGCTGAATAAGAAAAAGCCCCGAGCACTCGGGGCTAAATAAAAAATAGCCCCGAGCCCTAGGTGCTAAATAATGAAAAGCCCCGAGCCCTCGGGGCTAAATGAAAAATAGCTCCGAGCCCTTGGGGCTGAAAAATGAAAAGCCCCGAGCCCTCGGGGCTAAATAATCAAAAGCCCCAAGCTCTCGGGGCTAAATAACGAAAAGCCCCGAGCCCTCGGGGCTGAAAAAAAAATAGCCCCGAGCCCTCGGGGCTAAATAATGAAAGCCTCGAGCGCTGAGCCCTCGGGGCTAAATAAAAAATAGCCCCGAGCCCTCGGGGCTGAATAAAAAAGAGCCCCGAGCCCTCGGGGCTAAATAATAAAAAGCCCCGAACCCTCGGGGCTAAATAAAAAAGAGCTCTGAGCCCTCGGGGCTGAATAATAAAAAGCCCCGAGCCCTCGGGACTAAATAAAAAATAGCCCCGAGCCCTCGGGGCTAAATAATGGAAAGCCCCGAGCCCTCAGGGCTAAATAATAAAAAACCCCCAGCCCTCGGGGCTAAATAGAAAATAGCCCCGAGCCCTCGGGGCTGAATAAAAAATAGCCCCAAGCCCTCGGGGCTAAATGAAAAATAGCCCCGAGCCCTCGGGGCTAAATAATGAAAAGCCCCGAGCCCTCGGGGCTAAATAATCGAAAGCCCCAAGCCCTCGGGGCTAAATTATGAAAAGCCCCGAGCTCTCGGGGCTGAATAAAAAATAGCCCCGAGCTCTCGGGGCTAAGTAATGAAAAGCCCCGAGCCCTCGGGGCTGAATAATATAAAGCCCCGAGCCCTCGGGGCTAAATAAAAAAGAACTCCGAGCCCTCGGGGCTGAATAATAAAAAGCCCCGAGCCCTCGGGACTGAATAAAAAATAGCCCCGAGCCCTCGGGGCTAAATAATGGAAAGCCCCGAGCCCTCGGGGCTAAATAATAAAAAGCCCCGAGCCCTCGGGGCTGAATAATGAAAAGCCCCGAGCCCTCGGGGCTGAATAAGAAAAAGCCCCGAGCACTCGGGGCTAAATAAAAAATAGCCCCGAGCCCTAGGTGCTAAATAATGAAAAGCCCCGAGCCCTCGAGGCTAAATGAAAAATAGCTCCGAGCCCTCGGGGCTGAAAAATGAAAAGCCCCGAGCCCTCGGGGCTAAATAATCAAAAGCCCCAAGCTCTCGGGGCTAAATAACGAAAAGCCCCGAGCCCTCGGGGCTGAAAAAAAAATAGCCTCGAGCCCTCGGGGCTAAATAATGAAAGCCTCGAGCGCTGAGCCCTCGGGGCTAAATAAGAAATAGCCCCGAGCCCTCGGGGCTGAATAAAAAAGAGCCCCGAGCCCTCGGGGCTAAATAATAAAAAGCCCCGAACCCTCGGGGCTAAATAAAAAAGAGCTCTGAGCCCTCGGGGCTGAATAATAAAAAGCCCCGAGCCCTCGGGACTAAATAAAAAATAGCCCCGAGCCCTCGGGGCTAAATAATGGAAAGCCCCGAGCCCTCAGGGCTAAATAATAAAAAGCCCCCAGCCCTCGGGGCTAAATAGAAAATAGCCCCGAGCCCTCGGGGCTGAATGAAAAATAGCCCCAAGCCCTCGGGGCTAAATGAAAAATAGCCCCGAGCCCTCGGGGCTAAATAATGAAAAGCCCCGAGCCCTCGGGGCTAAATAATCGAAAGCCCCAAGCCCTCGGGGCTAAATTATGAAAAGCCCCGAGCTCTCGGGGCTGAATGAAAAATAGCCCCGAGCTCTCGGGGCTAAGTAATGAAAAGCCCCGAGCCCTCGGGGCTGAATAATATAAAGCCCCGAGCCCTCGGGGCTAAATAACAAAAAGCCACGAGCCCTCGGGGCTAAATAATGAAAAGCCCCGAGCCCTCGGGGCTAAATGATAAAAAGCCCCGAGCCCTCGGGGCTGAATAACAAAAAGCCCCGAGCCCTCGGGGCCAAATAATGAAAAGCCCCGAGCCCTCGGGGCTAAATAAAAAATAGCCCCGAGCCCTCGGGGCTAAATAATGAAAAGCCCCGAGCCCTCGGGGCTAAATAATCAAAAGCCCCAAGCCCTCGGGGCTGAATAATGAAAAGCCCCGAGCCCTCCGGGCTGAAAAATGAAAAGCCCCGAATTCTCGGGGCTAAATAATAGAAAAGCCCCGAATTCTCGGGGCTAGATAATATAGAGCCCTGAGCCCTCGGGGCTAGATAAAAAATAGCCCCGAGCCCTCGGGGCTAAATAATGGAAAGCTCCGAGCCCTCGGGTCTAAATAATCAAAAGCCCCAAGCCCTCGGGGCTAAATAATGAAAAGCCCCGAGCCCTCGGGGCTGAATGAAAAATAGCCCCGAGCTCTCGGGGCTAAGTAATGAAAAGCCCCGAGCCCTCGGGGCTAAATGAAAAATATCCCCGAGCCCTCGGGGCTAAATAATGAAAAGCCCCGAGCCCTCGGGGCTAAATAATGAAAAGCCCCGAGCCCTTGGGGCTAAATAATCAAAAGCCCCAAGCCCTCGGGGCTAAATAATGGAAAGCCCCGAGCCCTCGGGGCTAAATAAAAAATAGCCCCGAGCCCTCGGGGCTAAATAATGAAAAGCCCCGAGCCCTCGGGGCTAAATAATAAAAAGCCCCAAGCCCTCGGGGCTAAATAACAAAAAGCCCCGAGCCCTCGGGGCTAGATAATAAAAAGCCCCGAGCCCTCGGGGCTAAATAACAAAAAGCCCCGAGCCCTCGGGGCTAAATAATAAAAAGCCCCGAGCCCTCGGGACTAAATAAAAAAGAGCTCCGAGCCCTCGGGGCTAAATAACAAAAAGCCCCGAGCCCTCGGGGCTAAATAAAAAATAGCCCCGAGCCCTCGGGGCTAAATAATGAAAAGCCCCGAGCCCTCGGGGCTAAATAATTAAAAGCCCCAAGCCCTCGGGGCTGAATAATGAAAAGCCCCGAGCCCTCGGGGCTGAAAAATGAAAAGCCCCGAATTCTCGGGGCTAAATAATATAGAGCCCTGAGCCCTCGGGGCTAGATAAAAAATAGCCCTGAGCCCTCGGGGCTAAATAATGGAAAGCCCCGAGCCCTCGGGTCTAAATGATCAAAAGCCCCAAGCCCTCGGGGCTAAATAATGAAAAGCCCCGAGCCCTCGGGGCTGAATGAAAAATAGCCCCGAGCTCTCGGGGCTAAGTAATGAAAAGCCCCGAGCGCTCGGGGCTAAATGAAAAATAGCCCCGAGCCCTCGGGGCTAAATAATGAAAAGCCCCGAGCCCTCGGGGCTAAATAATGAAAAGCCCCGAGCCCTCGGGGCTAAATAATAAAAAGCCCCAAGCCCTCGGGGCTAAATAACAAAAAGCCCCGAGCCCTCGGGGCTAAATAACAAAAAGCCCCGAGCCCTCGGGGCTAAATAATAAAAAGCCCCGAGCCCTCGGGGCTAAATAACAAAAAGCCCCGAGCCCTCGGGGCTAAATAATAAAAAGCCCCGAGCCCTCGGGACTAAATAAAAAAGAGCTCCGAGCCCTCGGGGCTATATAATAAAGAGCCCCGAGCCCTCGGGACTAAATAAAAAATAGCCCCGAGCCCTCGGGGCTAAATAATGGAAAGCCCCGAGCCCTCGGGGCTAAATAATAAAAAGCCCCCAGCCCTCGGGGCTAAATAATGAAAAGCGCCGAGCCCTCGGGGCTGAATAAAGAATAGCCCCGAGCCCTCGGGGCTAAATAAAAAATAGCCCCGAGATCTCGGGGCTAAATAATAAAAAGCCCCGAGCCCTCGGGGATAAATAATCAAAAGCCCCAAGCTCTCGGGGCTAAATAATGAAAAGCCCCGAGCCCTCGGGGCTGAATAAAAAATAGCCCCGAGCCCTCGGGGCTAAATAATGGAAAGCCCCGAGCCCTCGGGGCTAAATAAGAAATAGCCCCGAGCCCTCGGGGCTAAATAATGAAAAGCCCCGAGCCCTCGGGGCTAAATAATAAAAAGCCGCGAGCCCTCGGGGCTAAATAACAAAAAGCCCCGAGCCCTCGGGGCTAAATAATAAAAAGCCCCGAGCCCTCGGGGCTAAATAACAAAAAGCCCCGAGCCCTCGGGGCTAAATAATAAAAAGCCCCGAGCCCTCGGGGCTAAATAACAAAAAGCCCCGAGCCCTCGGGGCTAAATAATAAAAAGCCCCGAGCCCTCGGGGCTAAATAACAAAAAGCCCCGAGCCCTCGGGGCCAAATAATGAAAAGCCCCAAGCCCTCGGGGCTAAATAATGAAAAGCCCCGAGCCCTCGGGGCTGAAAAATGAAAAGCCCCGAATTCTCGGGGCCAAATAATATAGAGCCCTGAGCCCTCGGGGCTAGATAAAAAATAGCCCCGAGCCCTCGGGGCTTAATAATGGAAGGCCCCGAGTCCTTGGGGCTAAATCATCAAAAGCCCCAAGCCCTCGGGGCTGAATAATGAAAAGCCCCGAGCCCTCGGGGCTAAATAATAAAAAGCCCCGAGCCCTCGGGGCTAAATAACAAAAAGCCCCGAGCCCTCGGGGCTAAATAATAAAAAGCCCCGAGCCCTCGGGGCTAAATAACAAAAAGCCCCGAGCCCTCGGGGCTAAATAATAAAAAGCCCCGAGCCCTCGGGGCTGAATAACAAAAAGCCCCGAGCCCTCGGGGCTAAATAATAAAAAGCCCCGAGCCCTCGGGGCTAAATAACAAAAAGCCCCGAGCCCTCGGGGCCAAATAATGAAAAGCCCCAAGCCCTCGGGGCTAAATAATGAAAAGCCCCGAGCCCTCGGGGCCAAATAATGAAAAGCCCCGAGCCCTCGGGGCTAAATAAAAAATAGCCCCGAGCCCTCGGGGCTAAATAATGAAAAGCCCCGAGCCCTCGGGGCTAAATAATCAAAAGCCCCAAGCCCTCGGGGCTGAATAATGAAAAGCCCCGAGCCCTCGGGGCTGAAAAATGAAAAGCCCCGAATTCTCGGGGCTAAATAATATAGAGCCCTGAGCCCTCGGGGCTAGATAAAAAATAGCCCTGAGCCCTCGGGGCTAAATAATGGAAAGCCCCGAGCCCTCGGGTCTAAATGATCAAAAGCCCCAAGCCCTCGGGGCTAAATAATGAAAAGCCCCGAGCCCTCGGGGCTAAATAAGAAATAGCCCCGAGCCCTCGGGGCTAAATAATGAAAAGCCCCGAGCCCTCGGGGCTAAATAATAAAAAGCCGCGAGCCCTCGGGGCTAAATAACAAAAAGCCCCGAGCCCTCGGGGCTAAATAATAAAAAGCCCCGAGCCCTCGGGGCTAAATAACAAAAAGCCCCGAGCCCTCGGGGCTAAATAAAAAATAGCCCCGAGCCCTCGGGGCTAAATAATGAAAAGCCCCGAGCCCTCGGGGCTAAATAATCAAAAGCCCCAAGCCCTCGGGGCTGAATAATGAAAAGCCCCGAGCCCTCGGGGCTGAAAAATGAAAAGCCCCGAATTCTCGGGGCTAAATAATATAGAGCCCTGAGCCCTCGGGGCTAGATAAAAAATAGCCCTGAGCCCTCGGGGCTAAATAATGAAAAGCCCCGAGCCCTCGGGGCTAAATAATAAAAAGCCCCCAGCCCTCGGGGCTAAATAGAAAATAGCCCCGAGCCCTCGGGGCTGAATAAAAAAGAGCCCCGAGCCCTCGGGGCTAAATAATAAAAAGCCCCGAACCCTCGGGGCTAAATAAAAAAGAGCTCTGAGCCCTCGGGGCTGAATAATAAAAAGCCCCGAGCCCTCGGGACTAAATAAAAAATAGCCCCGAGCCCTCGGGGCTAAATAATGGAAAGCCCCGAGCCCTCAGGGCTAAATAATAAAAAGCCCCCAGCCCTCGGGGCTAAATAGAAAATAGCCCCGAGCCCTCGGGGCTGAATGAAAAATAGCCCCAAGCCCTCGGGGCTAAATGAAAAATAGCCCCGAGCCCTCGGGGCTAAATAATGAAAAGCCCCGAGCCCTCGGGGCTAAATAATCGAAAGCCCCAAGCCCTCGGGGCTAAATTATGAAAAGCCCCGAGCTCTCGGGGCTGAATGAAAAATAGCCCCGAGCTCTCGGGGCTAAGTAATGAAAAGCCCCGAGCCCTCGGGGCTGAATAATATAAAGCCCCGAGCCCTCGGGGCTAAATAACAAAAAGCCACGAGCCCTCGGGGCTAAATAATGAAAAGCCCCGAGCCCTCGGGGCTAAATGATAAAAAGCCCCGAGCCCTCGGGGCTGAATAACAAAAAGCCCCGAGCCCTCGGGGCCAAATAATGAAAAGCCCCGAGCCCTCGGGGCTAAATAAAAAATAGCCCCGAGCCCTCGGGGCTAAATAATGAAAAGCCCCGAGCCCTCGGGGCTAAATAATCAAAAGCCCCAAGCCCTCGGGGCTGAATAATGAAAAGCCCCGAGCCCTCCGGGCTGAAAAATGAAAAGCCCCGAATTCTCGGGGCTAAATAATAGAAAAGCCCCGAATTCTCGGGGCTAGATAATATAGAGCCCTGAGCCCTCGGGGCTAGATAAAAAATAGCCCCGAGCCCTCGGGGCTAAATAATGGAAAGCTCCGAGCCCTCGGGTCTAAATAATCAAAAGCCCCAAGCCCTCGGGGCTAAATAATGAAAAGCCCCGAGCCCTCGGGGCTGAATGAAAAATAGCCCCGAGCTCTCGGGGCTAAGTAATGAAAAGCCCCGAGCCCTCGGGGCTAAATGAAAAATATCCCCGAGCCCTCGGGGCTAAATAATGAAAAGCCCCGAGCCCTCGGGGCTAAATAATGAAAAGCCCCGAGCCCTTGGGGCTAAATAATCAAAAGCCCCAAGCCCTCGGGGCTAAATAATGGAAAGCCCCGAGCCCTCGGGGCTAAATAAAAAATAGCCCCGAGCCCTCGGGGCTAAATAATGAAAAGCCCCGAGCCCTCGGGGCTAAATAATAAAAAGCCCCAAGCCCTCGGGGCTAAATAACAAAAAGCCCCGAGCCCTCGGGGCTAGATAATAAAAAGCCCCGAGCCCTCGGGGCTAAATAACAAAAAGCCCCGAGCCCTCGGGGCTAAATAATAAAAAGCCCCGAGCCCTCGGGACTAAATAAAAAAGAGCTCCGAGCCCTCGGGGCTAAATAACAAAAAGCCCCGAGCCCTCGGGGCTAAATAAAAAATAGCCCCGAGCCCTCGGGGCTAAATAATGAAAAGCCCCGAGCCCTCGGGGCTAAATAATTAAAAGCCCCAAGCCCTCGGGGCTGAATAATGAAAAGCCCCGAGCCCTCGGGGCTGAAAAATGAAAAGCCCCGAATTCTCGGGGCTAAATAATATAGAGCCCTGAGCCCTCGGGGCTAGATAAAAAATAGCCCTGAGCCCTCGGGGCTAAATAATGGAAAGCCCCGAGCCCTCGGGTCTAAATGATCAAAAGCCCCAAGCCCTCGGGGCTAAATAATGAAAAGCCCCGAGCCCTCGGGGCTGAATGAAAAATAGCCCCGAGCTCTCGGGGCTAAGTAATGAAAAGCCCCGAGCGCTCGGGGCTAAATGAAAAATAGCCCCGAGCCCTCGGGGCTAAATAATGAAAAGCCCCGAGCCCTCGGGGCTAAATAATGAAAAGCCCCGAGCCCTCGGGGCTAAATAATAAAAAGCCCCAAGCCCTCGGGGCTAAATAACAAAAAGCCCCGAGCCCTCGGGGCTAAATAACAAAAAGCCCCGAGCCCTCGGGGCTAAATAATAAAAAGCCCCGAGCCCTCGGGGCTAAATAACAAAAAGCCCCGAGCCCTCGGGGCTAAATAATAAAAAGCCCCGAGCCCTCGGGACTAAATAAAAAAGAGCTCCGAGCCCTCGGGGCTATATAATAAAGAGCCCCGAGCCCTCGGGACTAAATAAAAAATAGCCCCGAGCCCTCGGGGCTAAATAATGGAAAGCCCCGAGCCCTCGGGGCTAAATAATAAAAAGCCCCCAGCCCTCGGGGCTAAATAATGAAAAGCGCCGAGCCCTCGGGGCTGAATAAAGAATAGCCCCGAGCCCTCGGGGCTAAATAAAAAATAGCCCCGAGATCTCGGGGCTAAATAATAAAAAGCCCCGAGCCCTCGGGGATAAATAATCAAAAGCCCCAAGCTCTCGGGGCTAAATAATGAAAAGCCCCGAGCCCTCGGGGCTGAATAAAAAATAGCCCCGAGCCCTCGGGGCTAAATAATGGAAAGCCCCGAGCCCTCGGGGCTAAATAAGAAATAGCCCCGAGCCCTCGGGGCTAAATAATGAAAAGCCCCGAGCCCTCGGGGCTAAATAATAAAAAGCCGCGAGCCCTCGGGGCTAAATAACAAAAAGCCCCGAGCCCTCGGGGCTAAATAATAAAAAGCCCCGAGCCCTCGGGGCTAAATAACAAAAAGCCCCGAGCCCTCGGGGCTAAATAATAAAAAGCCCCGAGCCCTCGGGGCTAAATAACAAAAAGCCCCGAGCCCTCGGGGCTAAATAATAAAAAGCCCCGAGCCCTCGGGGCTAAATAACAAAAAGCCCCGAGCCCTCGGGGCCAAATAATGAAAAGCCCCAAGCCCTCGGGGCTAAATAATGAAAAGCCCCGAGCCCTCGGGGCTGAAAAATGAAAAGCCCCGAATTCTCGGGGCCAAATAATATAGAGCCCTGAGCCCTCGGGGCTAGATAAAAAATAGCCCCGAGCCCTCGGGGCTTAATAATGGAAGGCCCCGAGTCCTTGGGGCTAAATCATCAAAAGCCCCAAGCCCTCGGGGCTGAATAATGAAAAGCCCCGAGCCCTCGGGGCTAAATAATAAAAAGCCCCGAGCCCTCGGGGCTAAATAACAAAAAGCCCCGAGCCCTCGGGGCTAAATAATAAAAAGCCCCGAGCCCTCGGGGCTAAATAACAAAAAGCCCCGAGCCCTCGGGGCTAAATAATAAAAAGCCCCGAGCCCTCGGGGCTGAATAACAAAAAGCCCCGAGCCCTCGGGGCTAAATAATAAAAAGCCCCGAGCCCTCGGGGCTAAATAACAAAAAGCCCCGAGCCCTCGGGGCCAAATAATGAAAAGCCCCAAGCCCTCGGGGCTAAATAATGAAAAGCCCCGAGCCCTCGGGGCCAAATAATGAAAAGCCCCGAGCCCTCGGGGCTAAATAAAAAATAGCCCCGAGCCCTCGGGGCTAAATAATGAAAAGCCCCGAGCCCTCGGGGCTAAATAATCAAAAGCCCCAAGCCCTCGGGGCTGAATAATGAAAAGCCCCGAGCCCTCGGGGCTGAAAAATGAAAAGCCCCGAATTCTCGGGGCTAAATAATATAGAGCCCTGAGCCCTCGGGGCTAGATAAAAAATAGCCCTGAGCCCTCGGGGCTAAATAATGGAAAGCCCCGAGCCCTCGGGTCTAAATGATCAAAAGCCCCAAGCCCTCGGGGCTAAATAATGAAAAGCCCCGAGCCCTCGGGGCTAAATAAGAAATAGCCCCGAGCCCTCGGGGCTAAATAATGAAAAGCCCCGAGCCCTCGGGGCTAAATAATAAAAAGCCGCGAGCCCTCGGGGCTAAATAACAAAAAGCCCCGAGCCCTCGGGGCTAAATAATAAAAAGCCCCGAGCCCTCGGGGCTAAATAACAAAAAGCCCCGAGCCCTCGGGGCTAAATAAAAAATAGCCCCGAGCCCTCGGGGCTAAATAATGAAAAGCCCCGAGCCCTCGGGGCTAAATAATCAAAAGCCCCAAGCCCTCGGGGCTGAATAATGAAAAGCCCCGAGCCCTCGGGGCTGAAAAATGAAAAGCCCCGAATTCTCGGGGCTAAATAATATAGAGCCCTGAGCCCTCGGGGCTAGATAAAAAATAGCCCTGAGCCCTCGGGGCTAAATAATGGAAAGCCCCGAGCCCTCGGGTCTAAATGATCAAAAGCCCCAAGCCCTCGGGGCTAAATAATGAAAAGCCCCGAGCCCTCGGGGCTGAATGAAAAATAGCCCCGAGCTCTCGGGGCTAAGTAATGAAAAGCCCCGAGCCCTCGGGGCTAAATGAAAAATAGCCCCGAGCCCTCGGGGCTAAATAATGAAAAGCCCCGAGCCCTCGGGGCTAAATAATGAAAAGCCCCGAGCCCTCGGGGCTAAATAATAAAAAGCCCCAAGCCCTCGGGGCTAAATAACAAAAAGCCCCGAGCCCTCGGGGCTAAATAATAAAAAGCCCCGAGCCCTCGGGGCTATATAACAAAAAGCCCCGAGCCCTCGGGGCTAAATAATAAAAAGCCCCGAGCCCTCGGGGCTAAATAACAAAAAGCCCCGAGCCCTCGGGGCTAAATAATAAAAAGCCCCGAGCCCTCGGGACTAAATAAAAAAGAGCTCCGAGCCCTCGGGGCTATATAATAAAGAGCCCCGAGCCCTCGGGACTAAATAAAAAATAGCCCCGAGCCCTCGGGGCTAAATAATGGAAAGCCCCGAGCCCTCGGGGCTAAATAATAAAAAGCCCCCAGCCCTCGGGGCTAAATAATGAAAAGCGCCGAGCCCTCGGGGCTGAATAAAGAATAGCCCCGAGCCCTCGGGGCTAAATAAAAAATAGCCCCGAGATCTCGGGGCTAAATAATAAAAAGCCCCGAGCCCTCGGGGCTAAATAACAAAAAGCCCCGAGCCCTCGGGGCTAAATAATAAAAAGCCCCGAGCCCTCGGGGCTAAATAACAAAAAGCCCCGAGCCCTCGGGGCTAAATAATAAAAAGCCCCGAGCCCTCGGGGCTAAATAACAAAAAGCCCCGAGCCCTCGGGGCCAAATAATGAAAAGCCCCAAGCCCTCGGGGCTAAATAATGAAAAGCCCCGAGCCCTCGGGGCCAAATAATGAAAAGCCCCGAGCCCTCGGGGCTAAATAAAAAATAGCCCCGAGCCCTCGGGGCTAAATAATGAAAAGCCCCGAGCCCTCGGGGCTAAATAATCAAAAGCCCCAAGCCCTCGGGGCTGAATAATGAAAAGCCCCGAGCCCTCGGGGCTGAAAAATGAAAAGCCCCGAATTCTCGGGGCTAAATAATATAGAGCCCTGAGCCCTCGGGGCTAGATAAAAAATAGCCCTGAGCCCTCGGGGCTAAATAATGGAAAGCCCCGAGCCCTCGGGTCTAAATGATCAAAAGCCCCAAGCCCTCGGGGCTAAATAATGAAAAGCCCCGAGCCCTCGGGACTGAATAAAAAATAGCCCCGAGCCCTCGGGGCTAAATAATGGAAAGCCCCGAGCCCTCGGGGCTAAATAATAAAAAGCCCCGAGCCCTCGGGGCTGAATAATGAAAAGCCTCGAGCCCTCGGGGCTGAATAAGAAAAAGCCCCGAGCACTCGGGGCTAAATAAAAAATAGCCCCGAGCCCTAGGTGCTAAATAATGAAAAGCCCCGAGCCTTCGGGGCTAAATGAAAAATAGCTCCGAGCCCTCGGGGCTGAAAAATGAAAAGCCCCGAGCCCTCGGGGCTAAATAATCAAAAGCCCCAAGCTCTCGGGGCTAAATAACGAAAAGCCCCGAGCCCTCGGGGCTGAAAAAAAAATAGCCCCGAGCCCTCGGGGCTAAATAATGAAAGCCTCGAGCGCTGAGCCCTCGGGGCTAAATAAAAAATAGCCCCGAGCCCTCGGGGCTGAATAAAAAAGAGCCCCGAGCCCTCGGGGCTAAATAATAAAAAGCCCCGAACCCTCGGGGCTAAATAAAAAAGAGCTCTGAGCCCTCGGGGCTGAATAATAAAAAGCCCCGAGCCCTCGGGACTAAATAAAAAATAGCCCCGAGCCCTCGGGGCTAAATAATGGAAAGCCCCGAGCCCTCAGGGCTAAATAATAAAAAATCCCCAGCCCTCGGGGCTAAATAGAAAATAGCCCCGAGCCCTCGGGGCTGAATAAAAAATAGCCCCAAGCCCTCGGGGCTAAATGAAAAATAGCCCCGAGCCCTCGGGGCTAAATAATGAAAAGCCCCGAGCCCTCGGGGCTAAATAATCGAAAGCCCCAAGCCCTCGGGGCTAAATTATGAAAAGCCCCGAGCTCTCGGGGCTGAATAAAAAATAGCCCCGAGCTCTCGGGGCTAAGTAATGAAAAGCCCCGAGCCCTCGGGGCTGAATAATATAAAGCCCCGAGCCCTCGGGGCTAAATAAAAAAGAACTCCGAGCCCTCGGGGCTGAATAATAAAAAGCCCCGAGCCCTCGGGACTGAATAAAAAATAGCCCCGAGCCCTCGGGGCTAAATAATGGAAAGCCCCGAGCCCTCGGGGCTAAATAATAAAAAGCCCCGAGCCCTCGGGGCTGAATAATGAAAAGCCCCGAGCCCTCGGGGCTGAATAAGAAAAAGCCCCGAGCACTCGGGGCTAAATAAAAAATAGCCCCGAGCCCTAGGTGCTAAATAATGAAAAGCCCCGAGCCCTCGGGGCTAAATGAAAAATAGCTCCGAGCCCTCGGGGCTGAAAAATGAAAAGCCCCGAGCCCTCGGGGCTAAATAATCAAAAGCCCCAAGCTCTCGGGGCTAAATAACGAAAAGCCCCGAGCCCTCGGGGCTGAAAAAAAAATAGCCCCGAGCCCTCGGGGCTAAATAATGAAAGCCTCGAGCGCTGAGCCCTCGGGGCTAAATAAAAAATAGCCCCGAGCCCTCGGGGCTGAATAAAAAAGAGCCCCGAGCCCTCGGGGCTAAATAATAAAAAGCCCCGAACCCTCGGGGCTAAATAAAAAAGAGCTCTGAGCCCTCGGGGCTGAATAATAAAAAGCCCCGAGCCCTCGGGACTAAATAAAAAATAGCCCCGAGCCCTCGGGGCTAAATAATGGAAAGCCCCGAGCCCTCAGGGCTAAATAATAAAAAGCCCCCAGCCCTCGGGGCTAAATAGAAAATAGCCCCGAGCCCTCGGGGCTGAATAAAAAATAGCCCCAAGCCCTCGGGGCTAAATGAAAAATAGCCCCGAGCCCTCGGGGCTAAATAATGAAAAGCCCCGAGCCTTCGGGGCTAAATAATCGAAAGCCCCAAGCCCTCGGGGCTAAATTATGAAAAGCCCCGAGCTCTCGGGGCTGAATGAAAAATAGCCCCGAGCTCTCGGGGCTAAGTAATGAAAAGCCCCGAGCCCTCGGGGCTGAATAATATAAAGCCCCGAGCCCTCGGGGCTAAATAACAAAAAGCCCCGAGCCCTCGGGGCTAAATAATGAAAAGCCCCGAGCCCTCGGGGCTAAATGATAAAAAGCCCCGAGCCCTCGGGGCTGAATAACAAAAAGCCCCGAGCCCTCGGGGCCAAATAATAAAAAGCCCCGAGCCCTCGGGGCTAAATAAAAAAGAGCTCCGAGCCCTCGGGGCTGAATAATAAAAAGCTCCGAGCCCTCGGAACTAAATAAAAAATAGCTCCGAGCCCTCGGGGCTGAATAATGGAAAGCCCCGAGCCCTCAGGGCTAAATAATAAAAAGCCCCCAGCCCTCGGGGCTAAATAGAAAATAGCCCCGAGCCCTCGGGGCTGAATAAAAAATAGCCCCGAGCCCTCGGGGCTAAATAAGAAATAGCCCCAAGCCCTCGGGGCTAAATGAAAAATAGCCCCGAGCCCTCGGGGTTAAATAATGAAAAGCTCCGAGCCCTCGGGGCTAAATAATAAAAAGCCCCGAGCCCTTGGGGCTAAATAAAAAATAGCCCCGAGCCCTCGGGGCTGAATGAAAAATAGCCCCGAGCCCTCGGGGCTCAATAATAAAAAGCCCCGAGCCCTCGGAGGTGAATAAAAAATAGCCCCGAGCCCTCGGGGCTAAATAATAAAAAGCCCCGAGCCCTCGGGGCTAAATAATAAAAAGCCCCGAGCCCTCGGGGCTAAATAGAAAATAGCCCCGAGCCCTCGGGGCTGAATAAAAAATAGCCCCGAGCCCTCGGGGCTGAATAAAAAATAGCCCCAAGCCCTCGGGGCTAAATGAAAAATAGCCCCGAGCCCTCGGGGCTAAATAATGAAAAGCCCCGAGCCCTCGGGGCTAAATAATCGAAAGCCCCAAGCCCTCGGGGCTAAATAATGAAAAGCCCCGAGCTCTCGGGGCTGAATAAAAAATAGCCCCGAGCTCTCGGGGCTAAGTAATGAAAAGCCCCGAGCCCTCGGGGCTGAATAATATAAAGCCCCGAGCCCTCGGGGCTAAATAACAAAAATCCCCGAGCCCTCGGGGCTAAATAATGAAAAGCCCCGAGCCCTCGGGGCTAAATGATAAAAAGCCCCGAGCCCTCGGGGCTAAATAACAAAAAGCCCCGAGCCCTCGGGGCCAAATAATGAAAAGCCCCGAGCCCTCGGGGCTAAATAAAAAATAGCCCCGAGCCCTCGGGGCTAAATAATGAAAAGCCCCGAGCCCTCGGGGCTAAATAAAAAATAGCCCCGAGCCCTCGGGGCTAAATAATGAAAAGCCCCGAGCCCTCGGGGCTAAATAATAAAAAGCCGCGAGCCCTCGGGGCTAAATAACAAAAAGCCCCGAGCCCTCGGGGCTAAATAATAAAAAGCCCCGAGCCCTCGGGGCTAAATAACAAAAAGCCCCGAGCCCTCGGGGCTAAATAATAAAAAGCCCCGAGCCCTCGGGGCTAAATAACAAAAAGCCCCGAGCCCTCGGGGCTAAATAATAAAAAGCCCCGAGCCCTCGGGGCTAAATAACAAAAAGCCCCGAGCCCTCGGGGCCAAATAATGAAAAGCCCCAAGCCCTCGGGGCTAAATAATGAAAAGCCCCGAGCCCTCGGGGCCAAATAATGAAAAGCCCCGAGCCCTCGGGGCTAAATAAAAAATAGCCCCGAGCCCTCGGGGCTAAATAATCAAAAGCCCCGAGCCCTCGGGGCTAAATAATCAAAAGCCCCAAGCCCTCGGGGCTGAATAATGAAAAGCCCCGAGCCCTCGGGGCTGAAAAATGAAAAGCCCCGAATTCTCGGGGCTAAATAATATAGAGCCCTGAGCCCTCGGGGCTAGATAAAAAATAGCCCTGAGCCCTCGGGGCTAAATAATGGAAAGCCCCGAGCCCTCGGGTCTAAATGATCAAAAGCCCCAAGCCCTCGGGGCTAAATAATGAAAAGCCCCGAGCCCTCGGGGCTAAATAAGAAATAGCCCCGAGCCCTCGGGGCTAAATAATGAAAAGCCCCGAGCCCTCGGGGCTAAATAATTAAAAGCTGCGAGCCCTCGGGGCTAAATAACAAAAAGCCCCGAGCCCTCGGGGCTAAATAATAAAAAGCCCCGAGCCCTCGGGGCTAAATAACAAAAAGCCCCGAGCCCTCGGGGCTAAATAAAAAATAGCCCCGAGCCCTCGGGGCTAAATAATGAAAAGCCCCGAGCCCTCGGGGCTAAATAATCAAAAGCCCCAAGCCCTCGGGGCTGAATAATGAAAAGCCCCGAGCCCTCGGGGCTGAAAAATGGAAAGCCCCGAATTCTCGGGGCTAAATAATATAGAGCCCTGAGCCCTCGGGGCTAGATAAAAAATAGCCCTGAGCCCTCGGGGCTAAATAATGGAAAGCCCCGAGCCCTCGGGTCTAAATGATCAAAAGCCCCAAGCCCTCGGGGCTAAATAATGAAAAACCCCGAGCCCTCGGGGCTGAATGAAAAATAGCCCCGAGCTCTCGGGGCTAAGTAATGAAAAGCCCCGAGCCCTCGGGGCTAAATGAAAAATAGCCCCGAGCCCTCGGGGCTAAATAATGAAAAGCCCCGAGCCCTCGGGGCTAAATAATGAAAAGCCCCGAGCCCTCGGGGCTAAATAATAAAAAGCCCCGAGCCCTCGGGGCTAAATAACAAAAAGCCCCGAGCCCTCGGGGCTAAATAATAAAAAGCCCCGAGCCCTCGGGGCTAAATAACAAAAAGCCCCGAGCCCTCGGGGCCAAATAATGAAAAGCCCCAAGCCCTCGGGGCTAAATAATGAAAAGCCCCGAGCCCTCGGGGCCAAATAATGAAAAGCCCCGAGCCCTCGGGGCTAAATAAAAAATAGCCCCGAGCCCTCGGGGCTAAATAATGAAAAGCCCCGAGCCCTCGGGGCTAAATAATCAAAAGCCCCAAGCCCTCGGGGCTGAATAATGAAAAGCCCCGAGCCCTCGGGGCTGAAAAATGAAAAGCCCCGAATTCTCGGGGCTAAATAATATAGAGCCCTGAGCCCTCAGGGCTAGATAAAAAATAGCCCTGAGCCCTCGGGGCTAAATAATGGAAAGCCCCGAGCCTTCGGGTCTAAATGATCAAAAGCCCCAAGCCCTCGGGGCTAAATAATGAGAAGCCCCGAGCCCTCGGGGCTAAATAAGAAATAGCCCCGAGCCCTCGGGGCTAAATAATGAAAAGCCCCGAGCCCTCGGGGCTAAATAATAAAAAGCCGCGAGCCCTCGGGGCTAAATAACAAAAAGCCCCGAGCCCTCGGGGCTAAATAATAAAAAGCCCCGAGCCCTCGGGGCTAAATAACAAAAAGCCCCGAGCCCTCGGGGCTAAATAAAAAATAGCCCCGAGCCCTCGGGGCTAAATAATGAAAAGCCCCGAGCCCTCGGGGCTAAATAATCAAAAGCCCCAAGCCCTCGGGGCTGAATAATGAAAAGCCCCGAGCCCTCGGGGCTGAAAAATGAAAAGCCCCGAATTCTCGGGGCTAAATAATATAGAGCCCTGAGCCCTCGGGGCTAGATAAAAAATAGCCCTGAGCCCTCGGGGCTAAATAATGGAAAGCCCCGAGCCCTCGGGTCTAAATGATCAAAAGCCCCAAGCCCTCGGGGCTAAATAATGAAAAGCCCCGAGCCCTCGGGGCTGAATGAAAAATAGCCCCGAGCTCTCGGGGCTAAGTAATGAAAAGCCCCGAGCCCTCGGGGCTAAATGAAAAATAGCCCCGAGCCCTCGGGGCTAAATAATGAAAAGCCCCGAGCCCTCGGGGCTAAATAATGAAAAGCCCCGAGCCCTCGGGGCTAAATAATAAAAAGCCCCAAGCCCTCGGGGCTAAATAACAAAAAGCCCCGAGCCCTCGGGGCTAAATAATAAAAAGCCCCGAGCCCTCGGGGCTAAATAACAAAAAGCCCCGAGCCCTCGGGGCTAAATAATAAAAAGCCCCGAGCCCTCGGGACTAAATAAAAAAGAGCTCCGAGCCCTCGGGGCTATATAATAAAGAGCCCCGAGCCCTCGGGACTAAATAAAAAATAGCCCCGAGCCCTCGGGGCTAAATAATGGAAAGCCCCGAGCCCTCGGGGCTAAATAATAAAAAGCCCCCAGCCCTCGGGGCTAAATAATGAAAAGCGCCGAGCCCTCGGGGCTGAATAAAGAATAGCCCCGAGCCCTCGGGGCTAAATAATAAATAGCCCCGAGATCTCGGGGCTAAATAATAAAAAGCCCCGAGCCCTCGGGGATAAATAATCAAAAGCCCCAAGCTCTCGGGGCTAAATAATGAAAAGCCCCGAGCCCTCGGGGCTGAATAAAAAATAGCCCCGAGCCCTCGGGGCTAAATAATGGAAAGCCCCGAGCCCTCGGGGCTAAATAAGAAATAGCCCCGAGCCCTCGGGGCTAAATAATGAAAAGCCCCGAGCCCTCGGGGCTAAATAATAAAAAGCCGCGAGCCCTCGGGGCTAAATAACAAAAAGCCCCGAGCCCTCGGGGCTAAATAATAAAAAGCCCCGAGCCCTCGGGGCTAAATAACAAAAAGCCCCGAGCCCTCGGGGCTAAATAATAAAAAGCCCCGAGCCCTCGGGGCTAAATAACAAAAAGCCCCGAGCCCTCGGGGCTAAATAATAAAAAGCCCCGAGCCCTCGGGGCTAAATAACAAAAAGCCCCGAGCCCTCGGGGCCAAATAATGAAAAGCCCCAAGCCCTCGGGGCTAAATAATGAAAAGCCCCGAGCCCTCGGGGCTGAAAAATGAAAAGCCCCGAATTCTCGGGGCCAAATAATATAGAGCCCTGAGCCCTCGGGGCTTGATAAAAAATAGCCCCGAGCCCTCGGGGCTTAATAATGGAAGGCCTCGAGTCCTTGGGGCTAAATCATCAAAAGCCCCAAGCCCTCGGGGCTAAATAATGAAAAGCCCCGAGCCCTCGGGGCTAAATAATAAAAAGCCCCGAGCCCTTGGGGCTAAATAAAAAATAGCCCCGAGCCCTCGGGGCTGAATGAAAAATAGCCCCGAGCCCTCGGGGCTAAATAACAAAAAGCCCCGAGTCCTCGGGGCCAAATAATAAAAAGCCCCGAGCCCTCGGGGCTAAATAAAAAAGAGCTCCGAGCCCTCGGGGCTGAATAATAAAAAGCTCCGAGCCCTCGGAACTAAATAAAAAATAGCTCCGAGCCCTCGGGGCTGAATAATGGAAAGCCCCGAGCCCTCAGGGCTAAATAATAAAAAGCCCCCAGCCCTCGGGGCTAAATAGAAAATAGCCCCGAGCCCTCGGGGCTGAATAAAAAATAGCCCCGAGCCCTCGGGGCTAAATAAGAAATAGCCCCAAGCCCTCGGGGCTAAATGAAAAATAGCCCCGAGCCCTCGGGGTTAAATAATGAAAAGCTCCGAGCCCTCGGGGCTAAATAATAAAAAGCCCCGAGCCCTTGGGGCTAAATAAAAAATAGCCCCGAGCCCTCGGGGCTGAATGAAAAATAGCCCCGAGCCCTCGGGACTCAATAATAAAAAGCCCCGAGCCCTCGGAGGTAAATAAAAAATAGCCCCGAGCCCTCGGGGCTAAATAATAAAAAGCCCCGAGCCCTCGGGGCTAAATAATAAAAAGCCCCGAGCCCTCGGGGCTAAATAGAAAATAGCCCCGAGCCCTCGGGGCTGAATAAAAAATAGCCCCGAGCCCTCGGGGCTAAATAAAAAATAGCCCCAAGCCCTCGGGGCTAAATGAAAAATAGCCCCGAGCCCTCGGGGCTAAATAATGAAAAGCCCCGAGCCCTCGGGGCTAAATAATCGAAAGCCCCAAGCCCTCGGGGCTAAATAATGAAAAGCCCCGAGCTCTCGGGGCTGAATAAAAAATAGCCCCGAGCTCTCGGGGCTAAGTAATGAAAAGCCCCGAGCCCTCGGGGCTGAATAATATAAAGCCCCGAGCCCTCGGGGCTAAATAACAAAAATCCCCGAGCCCTCGGGGCTAAATAATGAAAAGCCCCGAGCCCTCGGGGCTAAATGATAAAAAGCCCCGAGCCCTCGGGGCTAAATAACAAAAAGCCCCGAGCCCTCGGGGCCAAATAATGAAAAGCCCCGAGCCCTCGGGGCTAAATAAAAAATAGCCCCGAGCCCTCGGGTCTAAATAATGAAAAGCCCCGAGCCCTCGGGGCTAAATAAAAAATAGCCCCGAGCCCTCGGGGCTAAATAATGAAAAGCCCCGAGCCCTCGGGGCTAAATAATAAAAAGCCGCGAGCCCTCGGGGCTAAATAACAAAAAGCCCCGAGCCCTCGGGGCTAAATAATAAAAAGCCCCGAGCCCTCGGGGCTAAATAACAAAAAGCCCCGAGCCCTCGGGGCCAAATAATGAAAAGCCCCAAGCCCTCGGGGCTAAATAATGAAAAGCCCCGAGCCCTCGGGGCCAAATAATGAAAAGCCCCGAGCCCTCGGGGCTAAATAAAAAATAGCCCCGAGCCCTCGGGGCTAAATAATGAAAAGCCCCGAGCCCTCGGGGCTAAATAATCAAAAGCCCCAAGCCCTCGGGGCTGAATAATGAAAAGCCCCGAGCCCTCGGGGCTGAAAAATGAAAAGCCCCGAATTCTCGGGGCTAAATAATATAGAGCCCTGAGCCCTCGGGGCTAGATAAAAAATAGCCCTGAGCCCTCGGGGCTAAATAATGGAAAGCCCCGAGCCCTCGGGTCTAAATGATCAAAAGCCCCAAGCCCTCGGGGCTAAATAATGAAAAGCCCCGAGCCCTCGGGGCTAAATAAGAAATAGCCCCGAGCCCTCGGGGCTAAATAATGAAAAGCCCCGAGCCCTCGGGGCTAAATAATAAAAAGCCGCGAGCCCTCGGGGCTAAATAACAAAAAGCCCCGAGCCCTCGGGGCTAAATAATAAAAAGCCCCGAGCCCTCGGGGCTAAATAACAAAAAGCCCCGAGCCCTCGGGGCTAAATAAAAAATAGCCCCGAGCCCTCGGGGCTAAATAATGAAAAGCCCCGAGCCCTCGGGGCTAAATAATCAAAAGCCCCAAGCCCTCGGGGCTGAATAATGAAAAGCCCCGAGCCCTCGGGGCTGAAAAATGAAAAGCCCCGAATTCTCGGGGCTAAATAATATAGAGCCCTGAGCCCTCGGGGCTAGATAAAAAATAGCCCTGAGCCCTCGGGGCTGAATAATGGAAAGCCCCGAGCCCTCGGGTCTAAATGATCAAAAGCCCCAAGCCCTCGGGGCTAAATAATGAAAAGCCCCGAGCCCTCGGGGCTGAATGAAAAATAGCCCCGAGCTCTCGGGGCTAAGTAATGAAAAGCCCCGAGCCCTCGGGGCTAAATGAAAAATAGCCCCGAGCCCTCGGGGCTAAATAATGAAAAGCCCCGAGCCCTCGGGGCTAAATAATGAAAAGCCCCGAGCCCTCGGGGCTAAATAATAAAAAGCCCCGAGCCCTCGGGGCTAAATAATAAAAAGCCCCCAGCCCTCGGGGCTAAATAATGAAAAGCCCCGAGCCCTCGGGGCTGAATAAAGAATAGCCCCGAGCCCTCGGGGCTAAATAAAAAATAGCCCCGAGCCCTCGGGGCTAAATAATAAAAAGCCCCGAGCCCTCGGGGATAAATAATCAAAAGCCCCAAGCTCTCGGGGCTAAATAATGAAAAGCCCCGAGCCCTCGGGGCTGAATAAAAAATAGCCCCGAGCCCTCGGGGCTAAATAATGGAAAGCCCCGAGCCCTCGGGGCTAAATAAGAAATAGCCCCGAGCCCTCGGGGCTAAATAATGAAAAGCCCCGAGCCCTCGGGGCTGACTAATCAAAAGTTTCAAGTCCTCGGGGCTAAATAATGAAAAGCCCCGAGCCCTCGGGGCTCAATAAAAAATAGCCCCGAGCCCTCGGGGCTAGATAATAAAAAGCCCCGAGCCCTCGGGGCTAAATAACAAAAAGCCCCGAGCCCTCGGGGCTAAATAATAAAAAGCCCCGAGCCCTCGGGACTAAATAAAAAAGAGCTCCGAGCCCTCGGGGCTAAATAACAAAAAGCCCCGAGCCCTCGGGGCTAAATAAAAAATAGCCCCGAGCCCTCGGGGCTAAATAATGAAAAGCCCCGAGCCCTCGGGGCTAAATAATTAAAAGCCCCAAGCCCTCGGGGCTGAATAATGAAAAGCCCCGAGCCCTCGGGGCTGAAAAATGAAAAGCCCCGAATTCTCGGGGCTAAATAATATAGAGCCCTGAGCCCTCGGGGCTAGATAAAAAATAGCCCTGAGCCCTCGGGGCTAAATAATGGAAAGCCCCGAGCCCTCGGGTCTAAATGATCAAAAGCCCCAAGCCCTCGGGGCTAAATAATGAAAAGCCCCGAGCCCTCGGGGCTGAATGAAAAATAGCCCCGAGCTCTCGGGGCTAAGTAATGAAAAGCCCCGAGCGCTCGGGGCTAAATGAAAAATAGCCCCGAGCCCTCGGGGCTAAATAATGAAAAGCCCCGAGCCCTCGGGGCTAAATAATGAAAAGCCCCGAGCCCTCGGGGCTAAATAATAAAAAGCCCCAAGCCCTCGGGGCTAAATAACAAAAAGCCCCGAGCCCTCGGGGCTAAATAACAAAAAGCCCCGAGCCCTCGGGGCTAAATAATAAAAAGCCCCGAGCCCTCGGGGCTAAATAACAAAAAGCCCCGAGCCCTCGGGGCTAAATAATAAAAAGCCCCGAGCCCTCGGGACTAAATAAAAAAGAGCTCCGAGCCCTCGGGGCTATATAATAAAGAGCCCCGAGCCCTCGGGACTAAATAAAAAATAGCCCCGAGCCCTCGGGGCTAAATAATGGAAAGCCCCGAGCCCTCGGGGCTAAATAATAAAAAGCCCCCAGCCCTCGGGGCTAAATAATGAAAAGCGCCGAGCCCTCGGGGCTGAATAAAGAATAGCCCCGAGCCCTCGGGGCTAAATAAAAAATAGCCCCGAGATCTCGGGGCTAAATAATAAAAAGCCCCGAGCCCTCGGGGATAAATAATCAAAAGCCCCAAGCTCTCGGGGCTAAATAATGAAAAGCCCCGAGCCCTCGGGGCTGAATAAAAAATAGCCCCGAGCCCTCGGGGCTAAATAATGGAAAGCCCCGAGCCCTCGGGGCTAAATAAGAAATAGCCCCGAGCCCTCGGGGCTAAATAATGAAAAGCCCCGAGCCCTCGGGGCTAAATAATAAAAAGCCGCGAGCCCTCGGGGCTAAATAACAAAAAGCCCCGAGCCCTCGGGGCTAAATAATAAAAAGCCCCGAGCCCTCGGGGCTAAATAACAAAAAGCCCCGAGCCCTCGGGGCTAAATAATAAAAAGCCCCGAGCCCTCGGGGCTAAATAACAAAAAGCCCCGAGCCCTCGGGGCTAAATAATAAAAAGCCCCGAGCCCTCGGGGCTAAATAACAAAAAGCCCCGAGCCCTCGGGGCCAAATAATGAAAAGCCCCAAGCCCTCGGGGCTAAATAATGAAAAGCCCCGAGCCCTCGGGGCTGAAAAATGAAAAGCCCCGAATTCTCGGGGCCAAATAATATAGAGCCCTGAGCCCTCGGGGCTAGATAAAAAATAGCCCCGAGCCCTCGGGGCTTAATAATGGAAGGCCCCGAGTCCTTGGGGCTAAATCATCAAAAGCCCCAAGCCCTCGGGGCTGAATAATGAAAAGCCCCGAGCCCTCGGGGCTAAATAATAAAAAGCCCCGAGCCCTCGGGGCTAAATAACAAAAAGCCCCGAGCCCTCGGGGCTAAATAATAAAAAGCCCCGAGCCCTCGGGGCTAAATAACAAAAAGCCCCGAGCCCTCGGGGCTAAATAATAAAAAGCCCCGAGCCCTCGGGGCTGAATAACAAAAAGCCCCGAGCCCTCGGGGCTAAATAATAAAAAGCCCCGAGCCCTCGGGGCTAAATAACAAAAAGCCCCGAGCCCTCGGGGCCAAATAATGAAAAGCCCCAAGCCCTCGGGGCTAAATAATGAAAAGCCCCGAGCCCTCGGGGCCAAATAATGAAAAGCCCCGAGCCCTCGGGGCTAAATAAAAAATAGCCCCGAGCCCTCGGGGCTAAATAATGAAAAGCCCCGAGCCCTCGGGGCTAAATAATCAAAAGCCCCAAGCCCTCGGGGCTGAATAATGAAAAGCCCCGAGCCCTCGGGGCTGAAAAATGAAAAGCCCCGAATTCTCGGGGCTAAATAATATAGAGCCCTGAGCCCTCGGGGCTAGATAAAAAATAGCCCTGAGCCCTCGGGGCTAAATAATGGAAAGCCCCGAGCCCTCGGGTCTAAATGATCAAAAGCCCCAAGCCCTCGGGGCTAAATAATGAAAAGCCCCGAGCCCTCGGGGCTAAATAAGAAATAGCCCCGAGCCCTCGGGGCTAAATAATGAAAAGCCCCGAGCCCTCGGGGCTAAATAATAAAAAGCCGCGAGCCCTCGGGGCTAAATAACAAAAAGCCCCGAGCCCTCGGGGCTAAATAATAAAAAGCCCCGAGCCCTCGGGGCTAAATAACAAAAAGCCCCGAGCCCTCGGGGCTAAATAAAAAATAGCCCCGAGCCCTCGGGGCTAAATAATGAAAAGCCCCGAGCCCTCGGGGCTAAATAATCAAAAGCCCCAAGCCCTCGGGGCTGAATAATGAAAAGCCCCGAGCCCTCGGGGCTGAAAAATGAAAAGCCCCGAATTCTCGGGGCTAAATAATATAGAGCCCTGAGCCCTCGGGGCTAGATAAAAAATAGCCCTGAGCCCTCGGGGCTAAATAATGGAAAGCCCCGAGCCCTCGGGTCTAAATGATCAAAAGCCCCAAGCCCTCGGGGCTAAATAATGAAAAGCCCCGAGCCCTCGGGGCTGAATGAAAAATAGCCCCGAGCTCTCGGGGCTAAGTAATGAAAAGCCCCGAGCCCTCGGGGCTAAATGAAAAATAGCCCCGAGCCCTCGGGGCTAAATAATGAAAAGCCCCGAGCCCTCGGGGCTAAATAATGAAAAGCCCCGAGCCCTCGGGGCTAAATAATAAAAAGCCCCAAGCCCTCGGGGCTAAATAACAAAAAGCCCCGAGCCCTCGGGGCTAAATAATAAAAAGCCCCGAGCCCTCGGGGCTATATAACAAAAAGCCCCGAGCCCTCGGGGCTAAATAATAAAAAGCCCCGAGCCCTCGGGGCTAAATAACAAAAAGCCCCGAGCCCTCGGGGCTAAATAATAAAAAGCCCCGAGCCCTCGGGACTAAATAAAAAAGAGCTCCGAGCCCTCGGGGCTATATAATAAAGAGCCCCGAGCCCTCGGGACTAAATAAAAAATAGCCCCGAGCCCTCGGGGCTAAATAATGGAAAGCCCCGAGCCCTCGGGGCTAAATAATAAAAAGCCCCCAGCCCTCGGGGCTAAATAATGAAAAGCGCCGAGCCCTCGGGGCTGAATAAAGAATAGCCCCGAGCCCTCGGGGCTAAATAAAAAATAGCCCCGAGATCTCGGGGCTAAATAATAAAAAGCCCCGAGCCCTCGGGGCTAAATAACAAAAAGCCCCGAGCCCTCGGGGCTAAATAATAAAAAGCCCCGAGCCCTCGGGGCTAAATAACAAAAAGCCCCGAGCCCTCGGGGCTAAATAATAAAAAGCCCCGAGCCCTCGGGGCTAAATAACAAAAAGCCCCGAGCCCTCGGGGCCAAATAATGAAAAGCCCCAAGCCCTCGGGGCTAAATAATGAAAAGCCCCGAGCCCTCGGGGCCAAATAATGAAAAGCCCCGAGCCCTCGGGGCTAAATAAAAAATAGCCCCGAGCCCTCGGGGCTAAATAATGAAAAGCCCCGAGCCCTCGGGGCTAAATAATCAAAAGCCCCAAGCCCTCGGGGCTGAATAATGAAAAGCCCCGAGCCCTCGGGGCTGAAAAATGAAAAGCCCCGAATTCTCGGGGCTAAATAATATAGAGCCCTGAGCCCTCGGGGCTAGATAAAAAATAGCCCTGAGCCCTCGGGGCTAAATAATGGAAAGCCCCGAGCCCTCGGGTCTAAATGATCAAAAGCCCCAAGCCCTCGGGGCTAAATAATGAAAAGCCCCGAGCCCTCGGGACTGAATAAAAAATAGCCCCGAGCCCTCGGGGCTAAATAATGGAAAGCCCCGAGCCCTCGGGGCTAAATAATAAAAAGCCCCGAGCCCTCGGGGCTGAATAATGAAAAGCCTCGAGCCCTCGGGGCTGAATAAGAAAAAGCCCCGAGCACTCGGGGCTAAATAAAAAATAGCCCCGAGCCCTAGGTGCTAAATAATGAAAAGCCCCGAGCCTTCGGGGCTAAATGAAAAATAGCTCCGAGCCCTCGGGGCTGAAAAATGAAAAGCCCCGAGCCCTCGGGGCTAAATAATCAAAAGCCCCAAGCTCTCGGGGCTAAATAACGAAAAGCCCCGAGCCCTCGGGGCTGAAAAAAAAATAGCCCCGAGCCCTCGGGGCTAAATAATGAAAGCCTCGAGCGCTGAGCCCTCGGGGCTAAATAAAAAATAGCCCCGAGCCCTCGGGGCTGAATAAAAAAGAGCCCCGAGCCCTCGGGGCTAAATAATAAAAAGCCCCGAACCCTCGGGGCTAAATAAAAAAGAGCTCTGAGCCCTCGGGGCTGAATAATAAAAAGCCCCGAGCCCTCGGGACTAAATAAAAAATAGCCCCGAGCCCTCGGGGCTAAATAATGGAAAGCCCCGAGCCCTCAGGGCTAAATAATAAAAAATCCCCAGCCCTCGGGGCTAAATAGAAAATAGCCCCGAGCCCTCGGGGCTGAATAAAAAATAGCCCCAAGCCCTCGGGGCTAAATGAAAAATAGCCCCGAGCCCTCGGGGCTAAATAATGAAAAGCCCCGAGCCCTCGGGGCTAAATAATCGAAAGCCCCAAGCCCTCGGGGCTAAATTATGAAAAGCCCCGAGCTCTCGGGGCTGAATAAAAAATAGCCCCGAGCTCTCGGGGCTAAGTAATGAAAAGCCCCGAGCCCTCGGGGCTGAATAATATAAAGCCCCGAGCCCTCGGGGCTAAATAAAAAAGAACTCCGAGCCCTCGGGGCTGAATAATAAAAAGCCCCGAGCCCTCGGGACTGAATAAAAAATAGCCCCGAGCCCTCGGGGCTAAATAATGGAAAGCCCCGAGCCCTCGGGGCTAAATAATAAAAAGCCCCGAGCCCTCGGGGCTGAATAATGAAAAGCCCCGAGCCCTCGGGGCTGAATAAGAAAAAGCCCCGAGCACTCGGGGCTAAATAAAAAATAGCCCCGAGCCCTAGGTGCTAAATAATGAAAAGCCCCGAGCCCTCGGGGCTAAATGAAAAATAGCTCCGAGCCCTCGGGGCTGAAAAATGAAAAGCCCCGAGCCCTCGGGGCTAAATAATCAAAAGCCCCAAGCTCTCGGGGCTAAATAACGAAAAGCCCCGAGCCCTCGGGGCTGAAAAAAAAATAGCCCCGAGCCCTCGGGGCTAAATAATGAAAGCCTCGAGCGCTGAGCCCTCGGGGCTAAATAAAAAATAGCCCCGAGCCCTCGGGGCTGAATAAAAAAGAGCCCCGAGCCCTCGGGGCTAAATAATAAAAAGCCCCGAACCCTCGGGGCTAAATAAAAAAGAGCTCTGAGCCCTCGGGGCTGAATAATAAAAAGCCCCGAGCCCTCGGGACTAAATAAAAAATAGCCCCGAGCCCTCGGGGCTAAATAATGGAAAGCCCCGAGCCCTCAGGGCTAAATAATAAAAAGCCCCCAGCCCTCGGGGCTAAATAGAAAATAGCCCCGAGCCCTCGGGGCTGAATAAAAAATAGCCCCAAGCCCTCGGGGCTAAATGAAAAATAGCCCCGAGCCCTCGGGGCTAAATAATGAAAAGCCCCGAGCCTTCGGGGCTAAATAATCGAAAGCCCCAAGCCCTCGGGGCTAAATTATGAAAAGCCCCGAGCTCTCGGGGCTGAATGAAAAATAGCCCCGAGCTCTCGGGGCTAAGTAATGAAAAGCCCCGAGCCCTCGGGGCTGAATAATATAAAGCCCCGAGCCCTCGGGGCTAAATAACAAAAAGCCCCGAGCCCTCGGGGCTAAATAATGAAAAGCCCCGAGCCCTCGGGGCTAAATGATAAAAAGCCCCGAGCCCTCGGGGCTGAATAACAAAAAGCCCCGAGCCCTCGGGGCCAAATAATAAAAAGCCCCGAGCCCTCGGGGCTAAATAAAAAAGAGCTCCGAGCCCTCGGGGCTGAATAATAAAAAGCTCCGAGCCCTCGGAACTAAATAAAAAATAGCTCCGAGCCCTCGGGGCTGAATAATGGAAAGCCCCGAGCCCTCAGGGCTAAATAATAAAAAGCCCCCAGCCCTCGGGGCTAAATAGAAAATAGCCCCGAGCCCTCGGGGCTGAATAAAAAATAGCCCCGAGCCCTCGGGGCTAAATAAGAAATAGCCCCAAGCCCTCGGGGCTAAATGAAAAATAGCCCCGAGCCCTCGGGGTTAAATAATGAAAAGCTCCGAGCCCTCGGGGCTAAATAATAAAAAGCCCCGAGCCCTTGGGGCTAAATAAAAAATAGCCCCGAGCCCTCGGGGCTGAATGAAAAATAGCCCCGAGCCCTCGGGGCTCAATAATAAAAAGCCCCGAGCCCTCGGAGGTGAATAAAAAATAGCCCCGAGCCCTCGGGGCTAAATAATAAAAAGCCCCGAGCCCTCGGGGCTAAATAATAAAAAGCCCCGAGCCCTCGGGGCTAAATAGAAAATAGCCCCGAGCCCTCGGGGCTGAATAAAAAATAGCCCCGAGCCCTCGGGGCTGAATAAAAAATAGCCCCAAGCCCTCGGGGCTAAATGAAAAATAGCCCCGAGCCCTCGGGGCTAAATAATGAAAAGCCCCGAGCCCTCGGGGCTAAATAATCGAAAGCCCCAAGCCCTCGGGGCTAAATAATGAAAAGCCCCGAGCTCTCGGGGCTGAATAAAAAATAGCCCCGAGCTCTCGGGGCTAAGTAATGAAAAGCCCCGAGCCCTCGGGGCTGAATAATATAAAGCCCCGAGCCCTCGGGGCTAAATAACAAAAATCCCCGAGCCCTCGGGGCTAAATAATGAAAAGCCCCGAGCCCTCGGGGCTAAATGATAAAAAGCCCCGAGCCCTCGGGGCTAAATAACAAAAAGCCCCGAGCCCTCGGGGCCAAATAATGAAAAGCCCCGAGCCCTCGGGGCTAAATAAAAAATAGCCCCGAGCCCTCGGGGCTAAATAATGAAAAGCCCCGAGCCCTCGGGGCTAAATAAAAAATAGCCCCGAGCCCTCGGGGCTAAATAATGAAAAGCCCCGAGCCCTCGGGGCTAAATAATAAAAAGCCGCGAGCCCTCGGGGCTAAATAACAAAAAGCCCCGAGCCCTCGGGGCTAAATAATAAAAAGCCCCGAGCCCTCGGGGCTAAATAACAAAAAGCCCCGAGCCCTCGGGGCTAAATAATAAAAAGCCCCGAGCCCTCGGGGCTAAATAACAAAAAGCCCCGAGCCCTCGGGGCTAAATAATAAAAAGCCCCGAGCCCTCGGGGCTAAATAACAAAAAGCCCCGAGCCCTCGGGGCCAAATAATGAAAAGCCCCAAGCCCTCGGGGCTAAATAATGAAAAGCCCCGAGCCCTCGGGGCCAAATAATGAAAAGCCCCGAGCCCTCGGGGCTAAATAAAAAATAGCCCCGAGCCCTCGGGGCTAAATAATCAAAAGCCCCGAGCCCTCGGGGCTAAATAATCAAAAGCCCCAAGCCCTCGGGGCTGAATAATGAAAAGCCCCGAGCCCTCGGGGCTGAAAAATGAAAAGCCCCGAATTCTCGGGGCTAAATAATATAGAGCCCTGAGCCCTCGGGGCTAGATAAAAAATAGCCCTGAGCCCTCGGGGCTAAATAATGGAAAGCCCCGAGCCCTCGGGTCTAAATGATCAAAAGCCCCAAGCCCTCGGGGCTAAATAATGAAAAGCCCCGAGCCCTCGGGGCTAAATAAGAAATAGCCCCGAGCCCTCGGGGCTAAATAATGAAAAGCCCCGAGCCCTCGGGGCTAAATAATTAAAAGCTGCGAGCCCTCGGGGCTAAATAACAAAAAGCCCCGAGCCCTCGGGGCTAAATAATAAAAAGCCCCGAGCCCTCGGGGCTAAATAACAAAAAGCCCCGAGCCCTCGGGGCTAAATAAAAAATAGCCCCGAGCCCTCGGGGCTAAATAATGAAAAGCCCCGAGCCCTCGGGGCTAAATAATCAAAAGCCCCAAGCCCTCGGGGCTGAATAATGAAAAGCCCCGAGCCCTCGGGGCTGAAAAATGGAAAGCCCCGAATTCTCGGGGCTAAATAATATAGAGCCCTGAGCCCTCGGGGCTAGATAAAAAATAGCCCTGAGCCCTCGGGGCTAAATAATGGAAAGCCCCGAGCCCTCGGGTCTAAATGATCAAAAGCCCCAAGCCCTCGGGGCTAAATAATGAAAAACCCCGAGCCCTCGGGGCTGAATGAAAAATAGCCCCGAGCTCTCGGGGCTAAGTAATGAAAAGCCCCGAGCCCTCGGGGCTAAATGAAAAATAGCCCCGAGCCCTCGGGGCTAAATAATGAAAAGCCCCGAGCCCTCGGGGCTAAATAATGAAAAGCCCCGAGCCCTCGGGGCTAAATAATAAAAAGCCCCGAGCCCTCGGGGCTAAATAACAAAAAGCCCCGAGCCCTCGGGGCTAAATAATAAAAAGCCCCGAGCCCTCGGGGCTAAATAACAAAAAGCCCCGAGCCCTCGGGGCCAAATAATGAAAAGCCCCAAGCCCTCGGGGCTAAATAATGAAAAGCCCCGAGCCCTCGGGGCCAAATAATGAAAAGCCCCGAGCCCTCGGGGCTAAATAAAAAATAGCCCCGAGCCCTCGGGGCTAAATAATGAAAAGCCCCGAGCCCTCGGGGCTAAATAATCAAAAGCCCCAAGCCCTCGGGGCTGAATAATGAAAAGCCCCGAGCCCTCGGGGCTGAAAAATGAAAAGCCCCGAATTCTCGGGGCTAAATAATATAGAGCCCTGAGCCCTCAGGGCTAGATAAAAAATAGCCCTGAGCCCTCGGGGCTAAATAATGGAAAGCCCCGAGCCTTCGGGTCTAAATGATCAAAAGCCCCAAGCCCTCGGGGCTAAATAATGAGAAGCCCCGAGCCCTCGGGGCTAAATAAGAAATAGCCCCGAGCCCTCGGGGCTAAATAATGAAAAGCCCCGAGCCCTCGGGGCTAAATAATAAAAAGCCGCGAGCCCTCGGGGCTAAATAACAAAAAGCCCCGAGCCCTCGGGGCTAAATAATAAAAAGCCCCGAGCCCTCGGGGCTAAATAACAAAAAGCCCCGAGCCCTCGGGGCTAAATAAAAAATAGCCCCGAGCCCTCGGGGCTAAATAATGAAAAGCCCCGAGCCCTCGGGGCTAAATAATCAAAAGCCCCAAGCCCTCGGGGCTGAATAATGAAAAGCCCCGAGCCCTCGGGGCTGAAAAATGAAAAGCCCCGAATTCTCGGGGCTAAATAATATAGAGCCCTGAGCCCTCGGGGCTAGATAAAAAATAGCCCTGAGCCCTCGGGGCTAAATAATGGAAAGCCCCGAGCCCTCGGGTCTAAATGATCAAAAGCCCCAAGCCCTCGGGGCTAAATAATGAAAAGCCCCGAGCCCTCGGGGCTGAATGAAAAATAGCCCCGAGCTCTCGGGGCTAAGTAATGAAAAGCCCCGAGCCCTCGGGGCTAAATGAAAAATAGCCCCGAGCCCTCGGGGCTAAATAATGAAAAGCCCCGAGCCCTCGGGGCTAAATAATGAAAAGCCCCGAGCCCTCGGGGCTAAATAATAAAAAGCCCCAAGCCCTCGGGGCTAAATAACAAAAAGCCCCGAGCCCTCGGGGCTAAATAATAAAAAGCCCCGAGCCCTCGGGGCTAAATAACAAAAAGCCCCGAGCCCTCGGGGCTAAATAATAAAAAGCCCCGAGCCCTCGGGACTAAATAAAAAAGAGCTCCGAGCCCTCGGGGCTATATAATAAAGAGCCCCGAGCCCTCGGGACTAAATAAAAAATAGCCCCGAGCCCTCGGGGCTAAATAATGGAAAGCCCCGAGCCCTCGGGGCTAAATAATAAAAAGCCCCCAGCCCTCGGGGCTAAATAATGAAAAGCGCCGAGCCCTCGGGGCTGAATAAAGAATAGCCCCGAGCCCTCGGGGCTAAATAATAAATAGCCCCGAGATCTCGGGGCTAAATAATAAAAAGCCCCGAGCCCTCGGGGATAAATAATCAAAAGCCCCAAGCTCTCGGGGCTAAATAATGAAAAGCCCCGAGCCCTCGGGGCTGAATAAAAAATAGCCCCGAGCCCTCGGGGCTAAATAATGGAAAGCCCCGAGCCCTCGGGGCTAAATAAGAAATAGCCCCGAGCCCTCGGGGCTAAATAATGAAAAGCCCCGAGCCCTCGGGGCTAAATAATAAAAAGCCGCGAGCCCTCGGGGCTAAATAACAAAAAGCCCCGAGCCCTCGGGGCTAAATAATAAAAAGCCCCGAGCCCTCGGGGCTAAATAACAAAAAGCCCCGAGCCCTCGGGGCTAAATAATAAAAAGCCCCGAGCCCTCGGGGCTAAATAACAAAAAGCCCCGAGCCCTCGGGGCTAAATAATAAAAAGCCCCGAGCCCTCGGGGCTAAATAACAAAAAGCCCCGAGCCCTCGGGGCCAAATAATGAAAAGCCCCAAGCCCTCGGGGCTAAATAATGAAAAGCCCCGAGCCCTCGGGGCTGAAAAATGAAAAGCCCCGAATTCTCGGGGCCAAATAATATAGAGCCCTGAGCCCTCGGGGCTTGATAAAAAATAGCCCCGAGCCCTCGGGGCTTAATAATGGAAGGCCTCGAGTCCTTGGGGCTAAATCATCAAAAGCCCCAAGCCCTCGGGGCTAAATAATGAAAAGCCCCGAGCCCTCGGGGCTAAATAATAAAAAGCCCCGAGCCCTTGGGGCTAAATAAAAAATAGCCCCGAGCCCTCGGGGCTGAATGAAAAATAGCCCCGAGCCCTCGGGGCTAAATAACAAAAAGCCCCGAGTCCTCGGGGCCAAATAATAAAAAGCCCCGAGCCCTCGGGGCTAAATAAAAAAGAGCTCCGAGCCCTCGGGGCTGAATAATAAAAAGCTCCGAGCCCTCGGAACTAAATAAAAAATAGCTCCGAGCCCTCGGGGCTGAATAATGGAAAGCCCCGAGCCCTCAGGGCTAAATAATAAAAAGCCCCCAGCCCTCGGGGCTAAATAGAAAATAGCCCCGAGCCCTCGGGGCTGAATAAAAAATAGCCCCGAGCCCTCGGGGCTAAATAAGAAATAGCCCCAAGCCCTCGGGGCTAAATGAAAAATAGCCCCGAGCCCTCGGGGTTAAATAATGAAAAGCTCCGAGCCCTCGGGGCTAAATAATAAAAAGCCCCGAGCCCTTGGGGCTAAATAAAAAATAGCCCCGAGCCCTCGGGGCTGAATGAAAAATAGCCCCGAGCCCTCGGGACTCAATAATAAAAAGCCCCGAGCCCTCGGAGGTAAATAAAAAATAGCCCCGAGCCCTCGGGGCTAAATAATAAAAAGCCCCGAGCCCTCGGGGCTAAATAATAAAAAGCCCCGAGCCCTCGGGGCTAAATAGAAAATAGCCCCGAGCCC
This sequence comes from Aleiodes leptofemur, assembly GCA_963942555.1. Taxonomy (NCBI): domain Eukaryota; kingdom Metazoa; phylum Arthropoda; class Insecta; order Hymenoptera; family Braconidae; genus Aleiodes; species Aleiodes leptofemur. The sequence continues at coordinate 7,068,364 of OZ012610.1, read as the reverse complement.
TCGGGGCTGAATAAAAAATAGCCCCGAGCCCTCGGGGCTAAATAAAAAATAGCCCCAAGCCCTCGGGGCTAAATGAAAAATAGCCCCGAGCCCTCGGGGCTAAATAATGAAAAGCCCCGAGCCCTCGGGGCTAAATAATCGAAAGCCCCAAGCCCTCGGGGCTAAATAATGAAAAGCCCCGAGCTCTCGGGGCTGAATAAAAAATAGCCCCGAGCTCTCGGGGCTAAGTAATGAAAAGCCCCGAGCCCTCGGGGCTGAATAATATAAAGCCCCGAGCCCTCGGGGCTAAATAACAAAAATCCCCGAGCCCTCGGGGCTAAATAATGAAAAGCCCCGAGCCCTCGGGGCTAAATGATAAAAAGCCCCGAGCCCTCGGGGCTAAATAACAAAAAGCCCCGAGCCCTCGGGGCCAAATAATGAAAAGCCCCGAGCCCTCGGGGCTAAATAAAAAATAGCCCCGAGCCCTCGGGTCTAAATAATGAAAAGCCCCGAGCCCTCGGGGCTAAATAAAAAATAGCCCCGAGCCCTCGGGGCTAAATAATGAAAAGCCCCGAGCCCTCGGGGCTAAATAATAAAAAGCCGCGAGCCCTCGGGGCTAAATAACAAAAAGCCCCGAGCCCTCGGGGCTAAATAATAAAAAGCCCCGAGCCCTCGGGGCTAAATAACAAAAAGCCCCGAGCCCTCGGGGCCAAATAATGAAAAGCCCCAAGCCCTCGGGGCTAAATAATGAAAAGCCCCGAGCCCTCGGGGCCAAATAATGAAAAGCCCCGAGCCCTCGGGGCTAAATAAAAAATAGCCCCGAGCCCTCGGGGCTAAATAATGAAAAGCCCCGAGCCCTCGGGGCTAAATAATCAAAAGCCCCAAGCCCTCGGGGCTGAATAATGAAAAGCCCCGAGCCCTCGGGGCTGAAAAATGAAAAGCCCCGAATTCTCGGGGCTAAATAATATAGAGCCCTGAGCCCTCGGGGCTAGATAAAAAATAGCCCTGAGCCCTCGGGGCTAAATAATGGAAAGCCCCGAGCCCTCGGGTCTAAATGATCAAAAGCCCCAAGCCCTCGGGGCTAAATAATGAAAAGCCCCGAGCCCTCGGGGCTAAATAAGAAATAGCCCCGAGCCCTCGGGGCTAAATAATGAAAAGCCCCGAGCCCTCGGGGCTAAATAATAAAAAGCCGCGAGCCCTCGGGGCTAAATAACAAAAAGCCCCGAGCCCTCGGGGCTAAATAATAAAAAGCCCCGAGCCCTCGGGGCTAAATAACAAAAAGCCCCGAGCCCTCGGGGCTAAATAAAAAATAGCCCCGAGCCCTCGGGGCTAAATAATGAAAAGCCCCGAGCCCTCGGGGCTAAATAATCAAAAGCCCCAAGCCCTCGGGGCTGAATAATGAAAAGCCCCGAGCCCTCGGGGCTGAAAAATGAAAAGCCCCGAATTCTCGGGGCTAAATAATATAGAGCCCTGAGCCCTCGGGGCTAGATAAAAAATAGCCCTGAGCCCTCGGGGCTGAATAATGGAAAGCCCCGAGCCCTCGGGTCTAAATGATCAAAAGCCCCAAGCCCTCGGGGCTAAATAATGAAAAGCCCCGAGCCCTCGGGGCTGAATGAAAAATAGCCCCGAGCTCTCGGGGCTAAGTAATGAAAAGCCCCGAGCCCTCGGGGCTAAATGAAAAATAGCCCCGAGCCCTCGGGGCTAAATAATGAAAAGCCCCGAGCCCTCGGGGCTAAATAATGAAAAGCCCCGAGCCCTCGGGGCTAAATAATAAAAAGCCCCGAGCCCTCGGGGCTAAATAATAAAAAGCCCCCAGCCCTCGGGGCTAAATAATGAAAAGCCCCGAGCCCTCGGGGCTGAATAAAGAATAGCCCCGAGCCCTCGGGGCTAAATAAAAAATAGCCCCGAGCCCTCGGGGCTAAATAATAAAAAGCCCCGAGCCCTCGGGGATAAATAATCAAAAGCCCCAAGCTCTCGGGGCTAAATAATGAAAAGCCCCGAGCCCTCGGGGCTGAATAAAAAATAGCCCCGAGCCCTCGGGGCTAAATAATGGAAAGCCCCGAGCCCTCGGGGCTAAATAAGAAATAGCCCCGAGCCCTCGGGGCTAAATAATGAAAAGCCCCGAGCCCTCGGGGCTGACTAATCAAAAGTTTCAAGTCCTCGGGGCTAAATAATGAAAAGCCCCGAGCCCTCGGGGCTCAATAAAAAATAGCCCCGAGCCCTCGGGGCTAAATAATGAAAAGCCCCGAGCACTCGGGGCTAAATAAAACATAGCCTCGAGCCCTCGGGGCTAAATAATAAAAAGCCCCGAGCCCTCGGGGCTAAATAATCAAAAGACCAAAGCTCTCGGGGCTAAATAATGAAAAGCCCCGAGCCCTCGGGGCTGAATAAAAAATAGCCCCGAGCCCTCGGGGCTAAATAATGGAAAGCCCCGAGCCCTCGGGGCTAAATAAGAAATAGCCCCGAGCCCTCGGGGCTAAATAATGAAAAGCCCCGAGCCCTCGGGGCTGACTAATCAAAAGTTTCAAGCCCTCGGGGCTAAATAATGAAAAGCCCCGAGCCCTCGGGGCTGAATAAAAAATAGCCCCGAGCCCTCGGGGCTAAATAATGAAAAGCCCCGAGCCCTCGGGGCTAAATAAAAAATAGCCCCGAGCCCTCGGGGCTAAATAATGAAAAGCCCCGAGCCCTCTGGGCTAAATAATAAAAAGCCGCGAGCCCTCGGGGCTAAATAACAAAAAGCCCCGAGCCCTCGGGTCTAAATAATAAAAAGCCCCGAGCCCTCGGGGCTAAATAACAAAAAGCCCCGAGCCCTCGGGGCTAAATAATAAAAAGCCCCGAGCCCTCGGGGCTAAATAAAAAAGAGCTCCGAGCCCTCGGGGCTGAATAATAAAAAGCCCCGAGCCCTCGGGACTAAATAAAAAATAGCCCCGAGCCCTCGGGGCTAAATAATGGAAAGCTCCGAGCCCTCAGGGCTAAATAATAAAAAGCCCCCAGACCTCGGGGCTAAATAGAAAATAGCCCCGAGCCCTCGGGGCTGAATAAAAAATAGCCTCGAGCCCTCGGGGCTAAATAAAAAATAGCCCCAAGCCCTCGGGGCTAAATGAAAAATAGCCCCGAGCCCTCGGGGCTAAATAATGGAAAGCCCCGAGCCCTCGGGGCTAAATAAGAAATAGCCCCGAGCCCTCGGGGCTAAATAATGAAAAGCCCCGAGCCCTCGGGGCTGACTAATCAAAAGTTTCAAGCCCTCGGGGCTAAATAATGAAAAGCCCCGAGCCCTCGGGGCTGAATAAAAAATAGCCCCGAGCCCTCGGGGCTAAATAATGAAAAGCCCCGAGCACTCGGGGCTAAATAAAACATAGCCTCGAGCCCTCGGGGCTAAATAATAAAAATTATTTTTTTGTTGGTAATCGGCCATAGTGGTCACTCCAGAATTTAAAAATTTAACACATTAACTCATTATTGAAGCACCAACGTTTCGTCTGCTGTGCGCAGACCTCTTCAGGGTGCATATATTTATTCTACAAAACATAATCATAACATTTTTCATTATACAATTTTACCGGATTATTTTTTAAGAACAGAGTATATAATATTAGTTATTAATTACTTACAATTTATGTAAATCTAATAGTCATTGTTAATCAAAAAAGTTTTTTGACCAAGAGATTTTACTTCTTGTGTCATTATTTAGAACACTCATTTCAACTGTCAAACTCAAAACTGATCAATTTATGGTTATGTTATTGACTTTTTCCACTGTTTTTACCGCTAATTATACCTTGTCATATTGTTCATAGACAAGTTGCGCCATCTATCATGTATATTGAATAAATTCTATTTTTGAATAAATTAACGAAAAGATACAATTAAATTTGACAAATACAAATAAATATTTCAATAATCACAATTTTTGAACATTACAAAGTTGACACATTTTCTTCTATCACAATTTCCTTATATCACAATTCTTTGTTGAAAGTTAATAATACTTTTATCATTAGTATTCAACCTTGAACCAACTATTGTATAATTGAATGTAATTTATTTCAATAGGAAACATTCCAAATTTGTCTCTATTATATTTATTCTTACAAACAATCAATTTCTCAGATCTTTTTTCAAAATTGAAACCATGATCAACACCCTCAACATGTTCAGCAAAAGCTAAATGTCAAGATGAAATCTTCATAATACATTATTTTTGAAAATTTATAATACTATCATAGTTGCTATTTAATTTTAAGCTATCTGTCATATAATTGACTGTAAATTCCTTGAATTTCTTAATATAGAACATTTCAAGTATGTCTCTATTGTATTTATTGTCACAAACATTCAATTTCATAGAATTTTCAAACTTAAATTCATGTCCAGTATCACCAACATGATCAGCAAGAGCTGAATGATAATTCTTTGGATTTTTTGCTGTTTTCATATGTTCTTTTTTTCTTTCAATGAAATATCTTTGCGTTTGTCCTATGTAACATTTACTACAATCCCCACAAGGAATTTTATAAATAATATTCGATAATTCTTCTATTTTAATTTTATCTTTTGTGGATGTGAACAGGTTCTTCAACTTATTACCAATCCTGTAGATGATATTCTGATTATATTTCTTGTAAAGTTTCTTCAGTGGTCTATTCATTCTTTCACAATATGGTAAAATTAAAGTATTTTTGATATCTATCGTGCTATTTTTTTCCATCAATGTATTGTTATTCTGTAATTCTATATGTTTCAACCTATTGATGATTATTTCTTTGATGAAACCTAATGGGTACTCATTATAGGCAAGAATAGTTGCTATGAAATTAAGATTTTTAAGAATGAATTCTTCATCTGAAATATTAACTATTCTATCAACTGAATTTTTAATAATTGCTATTTTTTGATTATAAGGGTGATTTGAATTGAAGTTCAAAAATCTCCCTGTCCAAGTCGATTTTCTGAACCAATCAAATTTTATTTTATTATTATCTCTGATTAACAAAATGTCCAAAAATGGTAGAGAGTTAGATGCTTCTATTTCATGGGTGAATTTTATTCTTGTCTCACGACCATTAAAAACACGTAATACTTGATCTACTTTATCTTTTGGAATGCAAGTGCAGATGTCATCAACATATCTCTTGAAGAAAGGGATTTCAAAATCCAATTCTTTAATGCATTTCTCCTCTAGCACTTGCATTACCAAATTAGCACAAACTGGAGCCAATGGAGATCCCATTGGTAAACCGAAAATCTGTTTATAGCAAATATCATTAAAAGTGAAGTAAGTATTATTCATTATCAAACTAATAGCAATTATTATTTCTTTATATGGTAAATTTGTGTTCAATTTATCTTTTTTCCTTTCAATTGCTTCAGCTACTAGTTCAATAGGTACATTAGTGAAGAGAGCAGTTACATCCAATGAGATTAAAATATAATTGGGTGGAATAATTATGTTCTTGATTGATTCTTTGAAATCTCTGCTATTCTTTACATTAGAAAAATGATCTTCAGTTAATGGAGCAAGTATATCTTGAATTTTCTTTGCTAATCTGTGTAATGGTCCATTAATTGAAGATACAATGGGTCTGAAAGATAGTGTTGGTTTATGTATTTTTGGTAGGATGTATAATCTAGGCATATTACTTGTCTTCATTGTGTAGTAGTCTGCTGCTTCTTTACTAATGTAACACTTTTTTAACCATCTATCTATGAGGTTGTTATTGGCTTTTTGTGTTCTAATGTTATCTTTAATAGGTGATTGTAAATAAGTACTATTGTCATTCAATAATCTCATACCTGCTTCAATATAATCAGATTTATCAATCACAACAGTGATCTGTCCTTTATCAGCTTTTGTTATTAATAAATTTTTATTGTTAATCAAGAAATTCTTGAGTTCTTTGATTGATTTATCAGGTTTTTTCTTTTTCAAAAAACTAAGATGGTTTTTTATTAAATTAATTGCACTATTTCTGACTAAATTTCTTTTTTCATTTGGAATTCTGTTAATTGTTCTTTCTATCTCAATTATGTACGATTCTATTGGGAAAGTTTTTATGTTTTCATCAATACTAAAATTGTGACCTAACTGAAGTAATTTTTCTACTGTTGGTGGTATTGTAACTTTAGAAAGGTTCTTCAACCAACTATTCACAGTTTTTTCTTTCTCATTTTCATTTGTTGTGATTTTTATTTGTTGAAAATCTTGAATTAGTGTAGTGTTATTATTTGTATCGTTATTGTTTGTTGATTCAATTGTGTTGTTATTAATTTTAATACTATCAGTAAAGGTTTTTTCAAATTTCTGTCTTTTTAAAAACAATAATTTATCATGTAATCTGTTGGTATTATCATGGAAGAACCGGTTCACAGCAACAAGTTGCTTTGTGATGAAACTTTGGAGTATAGAAACTGGTATTAAATTTTCAATTTTCCTTTTAATATCAAAAATAATTGCTTTAGTTGTCATTAATGATCTAATGTTATCAGTTATTGCTAAATTGAGTGTTCTTTTATGAAATTTACTAATTGACTGTTTAAATTGTCTTTCAATCTTAAAATTATTGAAAGAAATTGAAAAATTGCACTTAATTTTAATGAATTTTGGAATTACTCCTTCTTCACGGCAATCCATTAGGAAATTCCTTTGCCATGTCCATTTAGCTTCTTCTCTTAATTTATTTTTGAGTATTTTCAATAAACAAACCGCTTGTGGACCGAAATCATTGTTGATGGTGTTGAAGAAAGAGATCCTCCTTGTTTTTGGGCCATTATTATGAATATTTTTGTTTTTCCTCCGACCATCGTTATTTAAATTATTTTTTTGTTGGTAATCGGCCATAGTGGTCACTCCAGAATTTAAAAATTTAACACATTAACTCATTATTGAAGCACCAACGTTTCGTCTGCTGTGCGCAGACCTCTTCAGGGTGCATATATTTATTCTACAAAACATAATCATAACATTTTTCATTATACAATTTTACCGGATTATTTTTTAAGAACAGAGTATATAATATTAGTTATTAATTACTTACAATTTATGTAAATCTAATAGTCATTGTTAATCAAAAAAGTTTTTTGACCAAGAGATTTTACTTCTTGTGTCATTATTTAGAACACTCATTTCAACTGTCAAACTCAAAACTGATCAATTTATGGTTATGTTATTGACTTTTTCCACTGTTTTTACCGCTAATTATACCTTGTCATATTGTTCATAGACAAGTTGCGCCATCTATCATGTATATTGAATAAATTCTATTTTTGAATAAATTAACGAAAAGATACAATTAAATTTGACAAATACAAATAAATATTTCAATAATCACAATTTTTGAACATTACAAAGTTGACACATTTTCTTCTATCACAATTTCCTTATATCACAATTCTTTGTTGAAAGTTAATAATACTTTTATCATTAGTATTCAACCTTGAACCAACTATTGTATAATTGAATGTAATTTATTTCAATAGGAAACATTCCAAATTTGTCTCTATTATATTTATTCTTACAAACAATCAATTTCTCAGATCTTTTTTCAAAATTGAAACCATGATCAACACCCTCAACATGTTCAGCAAAAGCTAAATGTCAAGATGAAATCTTCATAATACATTATTTTTGAAAATTTATAATACTATCATAGTTGCTATTTAATTTTAAGCTATCTGTCATATAATTGACTGTAAATTCCTTGAATTTCTTAATATAGAACATTTCAAGTATGTCTCTATTGTATTTATTGTCACAAACATTCAATTTCATAGAATTTTCAAACTTAAATTCATGTCCAGTATCACCAACATGATCAGCAAGAGCTGAATGATAATTCTTTGGATTTTTTGCTGTTTTCATATGTTCTTTTTTTCTTTCAATGAAATATCTTTGCGTTTGTCCTATGTAACATTTACTACAATCCCCACAAGGAATTTTATAAATAATATTCGATAATTCTTCTATTTTAATTTTATCTTTTGTGGATGTGAACAGGTTCTTCAACTTATTACCAATCCTGTAGATGATATTCTGATTATATTTCTTGTAAAGTTTCTTCAGTGGTCTATTCATTCTTTCACAATATGGTAAAATTAAAGTATTTTTGATATCTATCGTGCTATTTTTTTCCATCAATGTATTGTTATTCTGTAATTCTATATGTTTCAACCTATTGATGATTATTTCTTTGATGAAACCTAATGGGTACTCATTATAGGCAAGAATAGTTGCTATGAAATTAAGATTTTTAAGAATGAATTCTTCATCTGAAATATTAACTATTCTATCAACTGAATTTTTAATAATTGCTATTTTTTGATTATAAGGGTGATTTGAATTGAAGTTCAAAAATCTCCCTGTCCAAGTCGATTTTCTGAACCAATCAAATTTTATTTTATTATTATCTCTGATTAACAAAATGTCCAAAAATGGTAGAGAGTTAGATGCTTCTATTTCATGGGTGAATTTTATTCTTGTCTCACGACCATTAAAAACACGTAATACTTGATCTACTTTATCTTTTGGAATGCAAGTGCAGATGTCATCAACATATCTCTTGAAGAAAGGGATTTCAAAATCCAATTCTTTAATGCATTTCTCCTCTAGCACTTGCATTACCAAATTAGCACAAACTGGAGCCAATGGAGATCCCATTGGTAAACCGAAAATCTGTTTATAGCAAATATCATTAAAAGTGAAGTAAGTATTATTCATTATCAAACTAATAGCAATTATTATTTCTTTATATGGTAAATTTGTGTTCAATTTATCTTTTTTCCTTTCAATTGCTTCAGTTACTAGTTCAATAGGTACATTAGTGAAGAAAGTTTTTTTTTTGATATTAAAAGGAAAATTGAAAATTTAATACCAGTTTCTATACTCCAAAGTTTCATCACAAAGCAACTTGTTGCTGTGAACCGGTTCTTCCATGATAATACCAACAGATTACATGATAAATTATTGTTTTTAAAAAGACAGAAATTTGAAAAAACCTTTACTGATAGTATTAAAATTAATAACAACACAATTGAATCAACAAACAATAACGATACAAATAATAACACTACACTAATTCAAGATTTTCAACAAATAAAAATCACAACAAATGAAAATGAGAAAGAAAAAACTGTGAATAGTTGGTTGAAGAACCTTTCTAAAGTTACAATACCACCAACAGTAGAAAAATTACTTCAGTTAGGTCACAATTTTAGTATTGATGAAAACATAAAAACTTTCCCAATAGAATCGTACATAATTGAGATAGAAAGAACAATTAACAGAATTCCAAATGAAAAAAGAAATTTAGTCAGAAATAGTGCAATTAATTTAATAAAAAACCATCTTAGTTTTTTGAAAAAGAAAAAACCTGATAAATCAATCAAAGAACTCAAGAATTTCTTGATTAACAATAAAAATTTATTAATAACAAAAGCTGATAAAGGACAGATCACTGTTGTGATTGATAAATCTGATTATATTGAAGCAGGTATGAGATTATTGAATGACAATAGTACTTATTTACAATCACCTATTAAAGATAACATTAGAACACAAAAAGCCAATAACAACCTCATAGATAGATGGTTAAAAAAGTGTTACATTAGTAAAGAAGCAGCAGACTACTACACAATGAAGACAAGTAATATGCCTAGATTATACATCCTACCAAAAATACATAAACCAACACTATCTTTCAGACCCATTGTATCTTCAATTAATGGACCATTACACAGATTAGCAAAGAAAATTCAAGATATACTTGCTCCATTAACTGAAGATCATTTTTCTAATGTAAAGAATAGCAGAGATTTCAAAGAATCAATCAAGAACATAATTATTCCACCCAATTATATTTTAATCTCATTGGATGTAACTGCTCTCTTCACTAATGTACCTATTGAACTAGTAGCTGAAGCAATTGAAAGGAAAAAAGATAAATTGAACACAAATTTACCATATAAAGAAATAATAATTGCTATTAGTTTGATAATGAATAATACTTACTTCACTTTTAATGATATTTGCTATAAACAGATTTTCGGTTTACCAATGGGATCTCCATTGGCTCCAGTTTGTGCTAATTTGGTAATGCAAGTGCTAGAGGAGAAATGCATTAAAGAATTGGATTTTGAAATCCCTTTCTTCAAGAGATATGTTGATGACATCTGCACTTGCATTCCAAAAGATAAAGTAGATCAAGTATTACGTGTTTTTAATGGTCGTGAGACAAGAATAAAATTCACCCATGAAATAGAAGCATCTAACTCTCTACCATTTTTGGACATTTTGTTAATCAGAGATAATAATAAAATAAAATTTGATTGGTTCAGAAAATCGACTTGGACAGGGAGATTTTTGAACTTCAATTCAAATCACCCTTATAATCAAAAAATAGCAATTATTAAAAATTCAGTTGATAGAATAGTTAATATTTCAGATGAAGAATTCATTCTTAAAAATCTTAATTTCATAGCAACTATTCTTGCCTATAATGAGTACCCATTAGGTTTCATCAAAGAAATAATCATCAATAGGTTGAAACATATAGAATTACAGAATAACAATACATTGATGGAAAAAAATAGCACGATAGATATCAAAAATACTTTAATTTTACCATATTGTGAAAGAATGAATAGACCACTGAAGAAACTTTACAAGAAATATAATCAGAATATCATCTACAGGATTGGTAATAAGTTGAAGAACCTGTTCACATCCACAAAAGATAAAATTAAAATAGAAGAATTATCGAATATTATTTATAAAATTCCTTGTGGGGATTGTAGTAAATGTTACATAGGACAAACGCAAAGATATTTCATTGAAAGAAAAAAAGAACATATGAAAACAGCAAAAAATCCAAAGAATTATCATTCAGCTCTTGCTGATCATGTTGGTGATACTGGACATGAATTTAAGTTTGAAAATTCTATGAAATTGAATGTTTGTGACAATAAATACAATAGAGACATACTTGAAATGTTCTATATTAAGAAATTCAAGGAATTTACAGTCAATTATATGACAGATAGCTTAAAATTAAATAGCAACTATGATAGTATTATAAATTTTCAAAAATAATGTATTATGAAGATTTCATCTTGACATTTAGCTTTTGCTGAACATGTTGAGGGTGTTGATCATGGTTTCAATTTTGAAAAAAGATCTGAGAAATTGATTGTTTGTAAGAATAAATATAATAGAGACAAATTTGGAATGTTTCCTATTGAAATAAATTACATTCAATTATACAATAGTTGGTTCAAGGTTGAATACTAATGATAAAAGTATTATTAACTTTCAACAAAGAATTGTGATATAAGGAAATTGTGATAGAAGAAAATGTGTCAACTTTGTAATGTTCAAAAATTGTGATTATTGAAATATTTATTTGTATTTGTCAAATTTAATTGTATCTTTTCGTTAATTTATTCAAAAATAGAATTTATTCAATATACATGATAGATGGCGCAACTTGTCTATGAACAATATGACAAGGTATAATTAGCGGTAAAAACAGTGGAAAAAGTCAATAACATAACCATAAATTGATCAGTTTTGAGTTTGACAGTTGAAATGAGTGTTCTAAATAATGACACAAGAAGTAAAATCTCTTGGTCAAAAAACTTTTTTGATTAACAATGACTATTAGATTTACATAAATTGTAAGTAATTAATAACTAATATTATATACTCTGTTCTTAAAAAATAATCCGGTAAAATTGTATAATGAAAAATGTTATGATTATGTTTTGTAGAATAAATATATGCACCCTGAAGAGGTCTGCGCACAGCAGACGAAACGTTGGTGCTTCAATAATGAGTTAATGTGTTAAATTTTTAAATTCTGGAGTGACCACTATGGCCGATTACCAACAAAAAAATAATTTAAATAACGATGGTCGGAGGAAAAACAAAAATATAAATAATAAAAAGCCCCGAGCCCTCGGGGCTAAATAATCAAAAGCCCAAAGCTCTCGGGGCTAAATAATGAAAAGCCCCGAGCCCTCGGGGCTGAATAAAAAATAGCCCCGAGCCCTCGGGGCTAAATAATGGAAAGCCCCGAGCCCTCGGGGCTAAATAAGAAATAGCCCCGAGCCCTCGGGGCTAAATAATGAAAAGCCCCGAGCCCTCGGGGCTGACTAATCAAAAGTTTCAAGCCCTCGGGGCTAAATAATGAAAAGCCCCGAGCCCTCGGGGCTGAATAAAAAATAGCCCCGAGCCCTCGGGGCTAAATAATGAAAAGCCCCGAGCCCTCGGGACTAAATAAAAAATAGCCCCGAGCCCTCGGGGCTAAATAATGAAAAGCCCCGAGCCCTCGGGGCTAAATAATCAAAAGCCCCAAGCCCTCGGGGCTAAATAATGAAAAGCTCCGAGCCCTCGGGGCTGAATAAAAAATAGCCCCGAGCTCTCGGGGCTAAGTAATGAAAAGCCCCGAGCCCTCGGGGCTAAATAAAAAATAGCCTCGAGCCCTCGGGGCTAAATAATAAAAAGCCCCGAGCCCTCGGGGCTAAATAATCAAAAGCCCAAAGCTCTCGGGGCTAAATAATGAAAAGCCCCGAGCTCTCGGGGCTGAATAAAAAATAGCCCCGAGCCCTCGGGGCTAAATAATGGAAAGCCCCGAGCCCTCGAGGCTAAATAAGAAATAGCCCCGAGCCCTCGGGGCTAAATAATGAAAAGCCCCGAGCCCTCGGGGCTGACTAATCAAAAGTTTCAAGCCCTCGGGGCTAAATAATGAAAAGCCCCGAGCCCTCGGGGCTGAATAAAAAATAGCCCCGAGCCCTCGGGGCTAAATAATGAAAAGCCCCGAGCCCTCGGGGCTAAATAAAAAATAGCCCCGAGCCCTTGGGGCTAAATAATGGAAAGCCCCGAGCCCTCGGGGCTAAATAATGAAAAGCCCTGAGCCCTCAGGGCTAATTAAAAAATAGCCCCGAGCCCTCGGGGCTAAATAATGAAAAGCCCCGAGCCCTCGGGGCTAAATAATAAAAAGCCCCGAGCCCTCGGGGCTAAACAAAAAATAGCCCCGAGCCCTCGGGGCTAAATAATGAAAAGCCCCGAGCCCTCGGGGCTAAATAATAAAAAGCCCCGAGCCCTCGGGGCTAAATAAAAAAAGCCCCTAGCCCTCGGGGCTAAATAAAACAAGCAGGAGTGCCACTCTTTGTGTGTTACTGGCAAATCCTACTATTTGTGCGACATTCAATATGTTGCCAATTCGATTGGCAAAATGCTTCCGAATGAAATTTCATCAATATTGCATCAAATCGCTATTCATGTATTCCATTGCCCAGAAAAATAACATCATTTTTACGACAAATACGCACTCAAACATTCCTACGAATATTGTTCCAGACCGTATTGATCTGTTCAGGATGCAATCTTAGGACCTGCAGTCCTAGCTTACCATAGTCGATTAAGCTTCAATAATGTCATATGATACATAAATTTTCAATATTAGATGAAAACTGAGATCCTACGATGAAACTTAAAAATTGAAGTTCAGATTTCAAATAGGATTCCTATCCTTTCCGATTGTCGTTAGAAGAAAATGTACTCATTTGGTAGAAAAAATTGTCGACTTTCGAATGGTGAAATGAAAAATAGTAGTGTTCCTAGGGAGGAAGCTAAGAAAAACCGTGATTTTTGAAAAAACTACGTTATCGAAAACTCTTACAAGAGACTACCTCTCAAAAATCTTAAATTCTCACCATTTGTGGGGCTCCTTGAGATGAATCTTTTAAGCTGAACTTGGGCGACATCGCTCCAGTAGTTTTCGAGATTATAACCTCTTTTCATAAAATGGTTTTTGTACAATATCTCAGAAACTAGTGGACCGATTTCGCCCAATTCCAATACCAAACTTTTCGCTCATTAGATGCACAAACCCACGAAATTTGGAGTCTCTAACTCAAATAGTTTTCGAGCTATCGTGTATACAAAATTCAGGATAAAAAACACTGTAATTGAAATTATCCGCAAACGAGAAAATCGCAGCAAAATCACCCCGAGTGAAAATGGTGTGTTCAAATGAGATGAATTCCATCGCTGAGAGTGGGGGCTGTGAATCAATTTTTCGCGGAGAAAAATCGAAAAAACGATTTTTCGAAAATTTGATTTTTCTCGAAAAGTACTCAACCGATTTCGCTCAAATTTCACGGAGAGCAATTTGCATGAGGAGAGAAAGTACTGTTCAATTTTCAGGTCACCAAGTATCACCGTTCCGGAGCAATGAGCTGATATCTGTCACACAAACACACACACACACACACACATACATTCAGATATTTTTGCTTCCGAATGGAAGCATTGTAATCGCAATTTTTTTCGATCTCGAGATTTCATCGGAATATGACTCAGAATGTTCCAAAACGTCGAGAAATGACATTTTTAAAAAATGTCTGTATGTATGTGTGTGTTTGTGTGACAGATATCAGCTCATTGCTCCGGAACGGTAACACTTGGTGACCTGAAAATTTAACAGTACGTTCTCTCCCCATGCAAATTGCTCTCCGTGAAATTTGAGCGAAATCGTTTGAGTACTTTTCGAGAAAAATCAAATTTTCGAAAAATCGTTTTTTCGATTTTTCTCCGCGAAAAATTGATTCACAGCCCCCACTCTCAGCGATGGAATTCATCTCATTTGAACACACAACTTTCACTCGGGGTAAATTTTGCTGCGATTTTTCGTTTGCGGATAATTTCAATTACAGTGTTTTTTATCCTGAATTTTGTATACACGATAGCTCAAAAACTATTTGAGTTAGAGACTTCAAATTTCGTCAGTTTGTGCATCTAATGAACGAAAAGTTTGGTATTGAAATTGGGCGAAATCGGTCCAGTAGTTTCTGAGATATTGCACAAAAACCATTTTATGAAAAGAGGTTATATCTCGAAAACTACTGGAGCGATTTCGCCCAAGTTCAGCCTAAAAGATTCATCTCAATGAGCCCCACAAATGGTGAGAATTTCAGATTTTTCAGAGGTAGTCTCTTGTAAGAGTTTTCGATGACTTAGTTTTTTCGAAAATCACGGTTTTCCTTAGCTTCCTTCCTAGGAACACTACTATATTTCATTTCACCATTCGAAGGTAGACAATTTTTTCTACCAAATGAGTACATTTTCTTCTGACGACAATCGGAAAGAATAGGAATCCTATTTAAAATTTGAACTTCAATTTTTCAGAGTAGTCGTACGATCTTCCATTTATGATTGAAAAATTGATTGTTTTTTTTGTAGAAAAAGTGAATAAATAAAGTCCACCAAAGATCAAACCATAATTGAATTTGTCCTCATAAGTACATATTTGTTGAGAAGATCATATTTTGTTACTGCATTTGGAATGATGAAAAACATAAATAGTAATTTCATGAATACCGTATCAAATTTCATTCGGAAGCATTTTGCCAATTGAATTGGCAAAATATTAAATGTCGCATAAGGAGTGGGGTTTGCAAATAACGCGAAGGATATAACGCCTCTGCTTGTTTAAAAATGTTATTTCTCGACGTTTTGGAACGTTCTGAGTCATATTCCGATGAAATCTCGAGATCGAAAAAAATCGCGTTTACAATGCTTCCATTCGGAAGCAAAAGAAAGAAAAAAAACAAAAGAGCTAAACTCAAATAAGAGCGAGATAACCATTATAACAACGGCAATACATCGCAATATGGCATAGTATTTAAGGGGCTGGGAAGGGGTGGAAAATTGTGAAAAGCCGAGAGGTCATACAAAGAAGAATGAAAAAATGAATAAATATAGAAGTTCATTGAAGAAACCAACATTATCTGTATTGTCTGAAAAAATCCTTGAAAATATGCTTTTTTTCTCGCCTGCCAGAACGTTACCTTCCCTTAACATCCAGTTAATCCTTGACAGAAGAAATAGGGTAAACGGTCCAGTCCGTGACCACTCACCAGTGAATGACCGATGGACAGAATAATCGTTATAGTAATTTTATAATTGAATTTAAACTTGTTATTCACTTGTGTATGCAATCTTACATGTATTCATCATCATTTAATAACAAGACAAGCCGGCGTTCGTCGCTGGGTTGGTTGCTATTTTTTCTACGTTATCCTTTAAATCGCTATTTCTTCCTTTCAATTTCTGCTAATGAATTAGCAGGATGCTTCCGAATGGTTCTTCTTGATTTTTTCTATCATCTCTCTCGAAAAAAAATTATATATGCTAAATTTTACATAAAAAATCACTTTTTCACTTTTGATGTTCCGTTTTGGGTACAGTTTCTGATTGTCCTACGAAGGTGAGTAGAGGCTCATTTGAAAGAGAAAAATGTGTTCTTTCAGAAAACCAAATAGAAATAGGGGTGTCCATTCAAAAAAATCGAGAAAAATTGCATTTTTTATGGATTTTTTCGGGAAATATTGAGAAAAAAATACAGTAGACTCTCGATAGTTGCACGTTCGTTAGTTGCGCGTATTTCCCCTAATCCCTTTTTCGGGCGTCCGAGTGCTTCCCCCAACACTGCGCGCCGTATCCCTTTTCTCCTCTCGTGCTGGCGATCGCCTTTTGTCTTTCGGTTGTTTTATCATACCTGGCCCTTTAAATTTCCCGGAACGAGGGTCGAGGCGGCCGCAGAGTGGGGACGCTCGTAAGTTGCGTATTTCTCGGAACTCGGTGACGTCACAGCCCCGTACGCGCGCAACTATCGAAAGTCTACTGTACATTTTTCAATATAATAAGCGGAGAACTTGATCTAAAAAATCGAAAAATTGAGGGTTTGTTGAGGGTTTGGTCATGAAGACGAATCTTTTGAGCTCCGTCCCGATGAAATCGGATGAGTAGTTTGGAAGATACAGCCTATTTTCGGAAAAACTTCGATTCAAAATATCTCTAGAACCGTTCAGCCGATATGCCTCAGATTCAATCTCAACCATCTTCATCAGAAACCACATGTACAGAAAAAATTTGAAGTCTTTAAGTCAATTATTCATTGAGCTATCGTCGTAAAACCTAGTTTTCGAAAAAAAGCACAAAAAAATTAATAACCAATAGAATAATGGAATTAAATTCATAAAAATTCGCCAAAAGTTAGATATTATGGTTGCGAATCTTGAGTAAAATTTTGAACGGAATTCGTCTCACACAAATTGAGAAATTTCGAAAGATACGATTTTTAAAAAATTGATATATCTCAGAAACCATTGGACCGATCTTGCTGAAATTTTTATGGGACATACACTTCATCAAAACTGATATCTTGCCAAAATTTCAGATTTTTATCTCTCACCGTTCTCGAGTAATAGAGAGTCGTAAAGTCGTACATACAGACACACATACATACATGTCTACTTTTTTTCTCATTATGATTTCTCGACGTTTTGCATCATTTTGAGTCGTTTTCGATGAAAATTGGCATTTTGAAAAAAATTGCAAAAACAGAGCTTCCATTCGGAAGCAAAATCGAAGAAATTGATAGAATTATTATTTAAATAAATTGGAATTATACAGGTGCTCCTGAGATTATTAGGAAACCACTCATTTTGACCTACAATCCGTGAAAACAAGGAATTCGGGAAACTATGTATTTTTACAGTAATAGTTGATTTTCATATGGAACCAAAAATTACTCATCATTGTTATGAGTTAATAATCATTAAAATTGACTTTCTGTACATGAAATTGAACACAATAATTAGTTTTTCTTAATTTTATGCCAGTCATTCACTGGTATACTTTATTACTCTATTGAGCCGGTGAATGACCGACCAGTCATTCATTGGTAAGTCAGAAATTCGTCAGTACCACTGAATGACTGTCTGAGAAATTATAGGAGATTTGCAAGCAGGAGGAGCTTCCGATTTGTCAAAAGATCTATCTTGCATCACTAATATGGACTATATTCAATTTATGAAGTCAGAAAATTTATCGTTAAACTAAAATGTTGGAGATAACTTAATTGATAGATATGAGGCATCCTACGCTATTTCACTTATTCTTTAATATTCATTTTTCGATTTTGTTCATTTTTGGATATGTATTTGGAATGGCGTAGAAAAGTCATTTCCAATGGAAACAAAAAAAATATCCAAAAATTATGACCATTTAAAATTTTGAAAAAACGGTGAAGATGCCCATTTGACTCCAGCTTTGAATGCTCCTATCTTGTTCAATATCAGTTTTATGAAGGAAATGCAAGAGTACTTTCTTATTGCTGAAGAGCGTATATTTACAACGAAAATTTATTTGTTAGGAATCTTCACCGTCTTGTGAAAATGGGCGTCTTCACCGTTTTTTCCAAATTTTAAATGGTCATAATTAAAAAAAAAAAAAAACAATTTTCTTTGTTCCATGGCAAATGACTTTCACAAGCTATTCCAATAATATATCCAAAAATGAACGAAATCGAGGAAAAAAGCTTGAAGAATGAGTGAAATAGCGTGGAATGCCTCATAGATAACATAGTTTTTTTTTGAGACTGACATGCTGTAGCTACATAACGAACTGGTGATAACGACCCGTAAAACAAATTGTCGGCAGTAGTAAGCGCGCGTTTCTAGTGAAAAGGGGCGGGGCTCCCCCCTCCCCCCTCTCTATTGTGCGTCGGTCCCATTGTAGCAGAGATGGGCAAGTTTCAGGTAGTCGGGATCCCAAAGCCTTAATCCCATTAATACTCTCTGTACCTGAGACCATAAACTGCCCCCCTCTCAATTATACAATTATGCATATTTCTAAGTACCGAATGTCGGTGACGAATCGTGCGGGCTGACGTGCATTATTTCTTTTTTTTCTCGCGAGAAATTACGTTGGAAAAACAGAAAATGAAGAGATATTTCGCTTTGTTCCCGGGATATTCTTGAAAAAATATAAGAAGGAGAGATTTTCAGACAAATCGATTTTATTCCATCAGTTTTTCTCAAATATTTCAGAAATCAAGCGAGATAGAGCGAATTTACTCCAATGCTTTTTTATAGCTCCTAAAATTTTCTACAAAACATTTTTCGAGCAAAATCGCTCTATCTCGCTTAGTTTCTGAAATATTGAAGAAAACTAGTGTCGAAAAATTAAAAGATGTAAAACAAGTCAATTTTTTTTGTCATCAGTTTTTTCGAGATATCTTGGAAACTAAGTGAGATCGCGCTATTTTACCCGAATCTACTTTGGTAGCTCTTGAAATTCTCTATAAAACCAGCTGAGGGCAAAATCGCGCTATCTCCTTCAGTTTCCAAGATATTAAAAAAAAACTGTAAAAAAATTGACTTTCACCTCTTCACTACTGAATTCAACAGGGTGGGGGAAATGTTGGTGCGGTGCAATTTTTGGGGGACTGCACTCGACCCAGGTAACAGGATTAACGCCGATTATTGTCCCCCCTAATGAAGGTCGGGAGCCCAAGGATCCCAAAGATCCGGATTTGCCCATCTCTGCATTGTAGGCCCCTCTATTGTTAGAGTGCAGGTATTCACCTGCTGGGGGTGATTAATGGGTTTTCCGTTGTGGGAAAGATTTTTTCCGAAGGTGGGTGGCAGAGGGTGGGAAAGGAATTTTCGGGAAGGTGGTGGGTGGTGGGAGGAGGAAAATGGGGCGGAGGGTGGCGTGTGAGGTGTCTGGGGAAAGGGGAGAACGTGGGGAGGTGGGTGGTGGGTGAATTTTGAGGATACAGGTGAGAATTTTTCCAAGTGGGTGATGGGAGTGGGTGGTGGGAGGAGGAAAATAAGGTGGAGGGTGGCGTGTGAGGTGTCAGGGGAACGGGTAAAAGAAGAAGATCATGAACAAATCAATATGCTAAGCCACGGCTGATTGTATCCTAGTTTTAAGATTTAATTCGAATAAATTTTGTCAATTTCATAAAATATTGATTTGTTCATGATCTTCTTCTTTTACCCGTTCCCCTGACACCTCACACGCCACCCTCCACCTTATTTTCCTCCTCCCACCACCCACTCCCATCACCCACTTGGAAAAATTCTCACCTGTATCCTCAAAATCCTCCCACCGCCCACCTCCCACGTTCTCCCCTTTCCCCAGACACCTCATACACCACCCTCCGCCCCATTTTCCTCCTCCCACCACCCACAACCTTCCCGAAAATTCCTTTCCCACCCTCTGCCACCCACCTTCGGAAAAAATCTTTCCCATAACGGAAAACCCATTAATCACCCCCAGCAGGTGAACACCTGCACTCTAACAATAGAGGGGCCTACAATGGGACCGACGCACAACAGAGAGGGGGGAGGGGGGAGTCCCGCCCTTTTTCGCTAGAAACGCGCGCTTACTACTGTCGGCATATGGTCGAACAATTGTTGACATGAGATCCAAAGTGTTGCTGCAGAATTGCCGACAAAATTGCGGACAATATTGTTGCAACTGAGATATCATAAAAATATCAAACATCAGAGTTATCAGCAAAATTGTCGGAAAATTATCCGCAAAAAATGTGAGAAGAATTGTCGATACAGCTATATATGAGAATTTTTCTGAGCCAACTTGGTGCTCAGTGTTGGCAGATGAGTGGAGAGGGATTTTGTACCAGGGCTGTAAAATTATTGTACTTTTGGTAAAATTATTGTACATTTGAAAATTATCTTCAATATTCATTCAACTACCTCGGTTTGCAAAATACAGTGTGAATATAACTATCATTATTTATGCAATGAATTCTGGGAACAGTTAATGATTCTCTCCACAAAAATAATAGAAAAAATTGTATTTTAAATTGAGATCATCTCATTTCGTTAATATATGGTGGGAAATTCGATTCAAAAATCCCTCATGATGAAAGTAAAACGGATTACGAAATTAGATTATTGGAAGAATAAACATTCAACAATATTTGTTTGAATTTTCAATACCGAATACTATTCATTTTTATGTTAAACACTTCATAATGTTAATTTTCAAAATGTTATAATTTTTATCGATCTCATAAATATTTAAATAATACTATAATAGAATATTTCACTTTTCATAATTCGTCAACCTAATGTTATCAATATCTTTACTATCTGAAATGTGAGACTCTGATTCTTCAATGAAAAAAAGAATCGTACCTTCGAAATATGCGGAGGTAAAAACAACAGATCTACTCTTATTTTTTTGGATATTGTTACCATAGTATTCACTAGATGATTTAAAAAATACACAGTCTTTGTTAACACGTTGACCAGATAGAAGCAAGCCGAGTACATGGAGCTTTAGAATTTAGTATGAAATTAGATTTTAAAAAACCATCGCATTAGTTCAACAACGAAGCTCGACCAGGGTACTCGAAATTATAAGTGAACGCCATTGGCTTAAAATTCAACGAATCAAATTCATTGATTTCCGAAATGGTTGCTGTCATTGGCTAATATTTCCTGCACAAAATTACCGGCACGCCGTCTTTCAGCTGTAATGAGAAATATTCACCGATGCAGGATGGCAATATGCTTGCAATTCAATTTTTTTTTTTTTTGTGATTATTTCATTTGTAAAATAAGCATTGTTGAGAATTATTATGTTTTTTCTCATTATTGTATACTTAGGATTATGGATTATTCAAATCATTAAATTATTGTACTTTTTCTCCCTATTGTACACTTAGGATTGCGGATTGTAAAAGTCATGAAATTATTGTACATGTACAATAATTATGGTACGTCTGCCAACACTGCCGAGCCAGGTTTAATAGTTCGAAACACTACAAATGAAATATGTATAGTCCCATTGAATGAGGAAGGAAATTGCATCAACTTTCCAATGCATTTTTCGCGTATTTAAAAAATTAACCGAGATATTTACCATTTACTTGTTGTACACGGCTCAGACGTCCAAAATATCCTAGCACCTTAAAGAAATCGTGAAAAGATGAAAAATTAATATTTTTTAATATTTCTTCCTCTCAAACATATCTACAAAACATAGAGAATGAATTCCCATATCCCAGTCTATCACCCGTTTGTAGAATTTGCCACTAGTGGATTTTTTATAACTCGTAAAATGTGTCCAAAAAATAAACAAATAATGTTGAATTCCGGCACATGACACTCAAGGTTATCATAAAATTGCCTAATTCTTTTCCACAGAAAATGTTTCATTCAACATTAGTCTCGATAAGTCGTCAGTATTTGTTCACGGAATTCAAACAATCGTGACGTCAAACAATTATTCAGTAGAAAACGAAAACAACTGATAACGTAGAAGAGTCTCAAAACAGAGAAACTGAACTTTTTTGGGTTTTTTAAATCCAACTACAACTTTCAGACTTTTATTCGTCGGGGAGATTTTCGAATCTAATTTTCACGATTTTTCCTTTCTCCAATATTCATTATTGTTCAATCCAGAAATTCAAGGCCATTTTCCTGATCAAAACCTATCATGGCAACCTCAAATTTCAACAAAATTTTACCGATTACGTCCTTTGAAGGAATATATATATCTTACTATTCTCATTTACATATTTTTCAGCAAAAAGTGTCAATCATTGCGTGAAGAAACAATTATTATTCATTCAATGGTTCCGTTTAATTTTTTTTCGCTTTTCAGATTCATTTCCATATTGATGAAATGTTTCTAGAATTTTCTACTACTGGATTTTTTGTAAGGGCCAGTTTGTGAAGGTAAAATTAGCGCTAACCGCGGGTTAGCGTAACTTTAGCTTTGGGACGAATATCGCTAACTACGAGTTAATGTAACTGGGACTTTTTGGATTAATAATGGTGAGCAGCCGTGTTACCCTTCAGTTTTTGATTCTTTACCGTCATTCTGGATTCAACCATCAGTTACATTAAACCACGATTAACAATATTCATTCCAAAGTTACAGTTACGCTAACCTGCGGTTAGCGCTAATTTTACCTCCACAAACTGGCCCTAAGTAGTGAAACACGTGTAAAAAATAAAAAGACGATTTAGAAATTCGAGGCACTTTTGACATTCAAGGTTATCCTTAAATCGTTCGAGTTTTTTCCATGGTAAATTTTTTATTTACCATTAGAATTGATAGAGTCACCTGAGTCAAGATATTTGCATTGATAAGCCGTCAGTATTTATTCACAACATTCAAACGATCGTCACGTCATACACTTTTGAATTTACGTATGAGATTACATAACAAGGAAAAATAATTCTTTAGTTATTTTTTTAATTTGACATATCATATGCTTTATAAGTTTTGTATGAGGGATAATTTTTTAAAATTGTTGCGTTTGAAAAGCGTGTAGAAAGAGAGACGATTTTGATTGCAAGAAATTTGCTACTGGAATTAATAATAGAATTGCTCATCAAATTCTCTTGTCGAGAAATTTTGCCTCTAATTTGCCGAAGAATTGCTGCAGATTGGACGTAGTTTGGAGATTATCTTTGCAGCATATTTCAAGCAAAATACTCCGATAACTTTCTCCGGTTATCGTCAATATTTGCCGGTAAAATGTCGACAATTCACACTTGAATTGCCGACAAGTTAATCCCAATTTATACTCTAAAATTTGAATAAAATTTAGAGTCATCGGCAACTTTCGCTATCTGGGAATGTAGAAGTCATAGATAATAAAAATAATATTACATATTGAAGTTTGTTAATTGTTTAAATTTTCTACGGATCTGTCTGCATAATTTGATCATTAACTAAGCACAAAATAATTCCACACTGAGAGAGAAAAATATTTATTAAACGGAAAAAATCCACTGGCAAACCATTTCCCGATTGACATGGACTATGTAATATTCCTAGAAAATATTTTTTTCTCTCAGTGCAAATTGTTATAATTGATAATTCTATGTTAATAGAGTTCAAGAATATTTTTATACATCTAAAAATAATCTGTTTCAGAAAATTAAGAAATATATCTTAATACATGAATACTGTGATGGCAAGAATTCGTTGAAGAAAAATAATGCATTTTCAACTGAATAATAGAGCATAGTTTTTTTCACGAAGTAGAATTAATAATCTTTTCGTTCAGATGAAAAAACAATTGTAGAAATTAATTTGCATACTTTAAGCAGTAAGTTAATACATCGGTCATTTACTGGACCATTCCCGGTCATTCAATGGGCAAGAGCGGTTATTCACTGGGTCTTGGTACTCTACTCTATTTTTTATTAGTTTACAAAAAACCATAATGAAATTAAGGAGATAGCACGATGGAGACTGGAAGAAGAATGATTGCTGAATACCATTATATTAATCAAACTGAGTTTAAAAATTAATTACTATTTTTCATCAGTAGAAACATCCCTCACTACAACAGTTCGGTCATTCACTGGTCGTGTTACCCTAATCATGCATTGGTGCAAGTATTATTTAATTGAAAATATAAAATTTAATGAACTTCTATGTTTGGAATGAGAGGTAAGTCTCAATATTGCTCACTTCAGGATTAATTATCTCCGACTTTAAATGGTCAAGAATTCGGAAATCGCGAGATCTCTTAGTAAACGTAATTTTTCGCCTCTCAACAAAATTGCAGGAAAATCCATCAAATTTTGATTTCACGATGGAATCACCTTAATTATCAGTTTCCCGCCAAAACTTTATTACGAGAATTTTCTCTTCGGGTAATTGCTGCCGGAAAAATTCTTCTATATTTTACCCACTGAACTTGGCCAATCTCATGTATTCTTTATCCTCTATGATTCAGTGATATTAACAAAAACAGATTCAACTACTCTGCAACTGAATTAGTACAATTAAACTTCTTTTTTTTTTAATTTTAAGTCTTTAATGATTCGTCAAAATTTATTGATTTTTTTTTAGAGAAGAAAAAAAACGTTGAGTGAATAGAGAATAATGGCGTCAACATTGGTTGAAAATGATGTGGGAGCAGTTGTGAAAAAATTATCCGGCATTATTGAAAAATGTGCTAATGATGCAATCAGTGCCAATGACATCTTCAAAATTGGATTATCAGGTGATTATTGTCTTTACTTTGTCATTTACTGAATAATAAAGCACAATTATAATTATTCTTTATAATATATTTTTTTACAATTATTATGACTTATTTTTCAGCAAATTTTGTAATTAATTTTTTTTATCACTTTAGGTGGTTCTCTAATAAAATTTTTATCAGATGGATTACCAACAATTGAAACTGATTGGAGTAAATGGCGTTTTTTCTTCTGTGATGAACGAGTTGTGCCATTTGATCATGAGGACTCAACATATGGCTTGTACAAAGCAAGTTTAATAGGAAAAATTCCCATAACTGCAGATCAATTTATAACAATTGATTCTGAATTTTCTGGTAATATTCAAAACATCTGAAAAAGTATTTTTTATTGTGATTTTTTTTGTCATATAAATTCCATAGAATTCTAAGATAATTCCTATAAAACTAATGAATTACTAAATTTTTTTGCAACTTTGCAAAAATCAAGAATTTCATATTCATTATTTTTGCAAAGTTTTAAGTTCTCAGACAATTTTTTTTCTTTTTGTCACCAGTTTTTTTTCGAAAAACTCGGAATCTAAACGAGATAGGATGATTTTGTATTAAATAATATTTCTATAAAAAAAAGCTCTATCTCGATTAGTTTCTGAGATATTCTGAAAAAACAGATGATGAAATAAAATCAATCCGTCTGAAAATTTTACAGTCGTCAAAAATAACGGAATAAAATTATAATTACTTTGTTATAGCTAATGAGGCTGCAAATGATTACATTAAAAAAATGGCAGTCTATTTTCCACCGGACAGTTTACCACGATTCGATGTACTCCTACTTGGAATGGGACCAGATGGTCACACGTGCTCACTCTTTCCTGGTCATCGTATACTCGAGGAAACTAGTCGATGGGTTTGTCCAATCAATGATTCCCCAAAGCCACCGCCCTCGAGAATCACTCTGACCTTTTCTGTCATCAACAATGCTAAAACGTGTATATTTGCTATCACGGGAGCTAGTAAAGCAGATATGGTTAAGGTAATTTAATGAAATTACTTTAAATTCAATAGTGCCATGAGATAAAGTTCGATGAGAGATAGAGATATATCTTCTACAAAAAAGGTCATTACGATCATTTTCCAGTGCCTCTTAACTTTCAAGAAACTTCATGAAAATGGATCACAGAATCAATTTGCATTTCGTTTCACTACTTCATGAGTAATTCAATTTATTCATTAAAATCATCCGTGTCATCTCGCAATATTTTTTTTTCCTTTTCTATGACATTGGCAACATTTGGGGTGATTATTCATTTTTAAACATGAAAAAAGGAATTAAAAAAATTATTATGATGATTTTCAACAAGTTAATCATTCACTAGTGGTCTTAGAATTGGTATTAGCTTGAGCACGAGTGCTGACCACTTTCCTTACGAGTACGAAGGAGATAATCAAGAATTTCAATTTTATCACGTTTCCATGAAAAAAATAGGAAGGTGAAATTTTCAGAAAAATTAATGCCTTTTTGTCACCAATTTTTTTAAAAATCTGTCGGAATTTAAGCGAGATGAGGTGCTTCTGTCTTCATTCTTTTTTGTAGAGAATTTCAAGAGCTACAAAAACGAATTGAGACAAAACTGCTCTATCTTGCTTAGCTTCGAGATATTTTCAAAAAACTGATGATGGAATAGAATCGATTTGTCTGAAAACTTCACCCTCTGGAAGAGAAAAAAAATAGCCATGATTATCCTTCATTATACTGTTTGCAATTATCTCCTGCAATTACTATTCAGCTAAAAATCTTGAAAACCATTAGACTGAAACGAATTTATGAAGCGACCTTTTTTGTAGCCCATAAAATTATCAGCGAAAAAGGTCTCTTGACATGATTTTTTAAAATCATCATTTTTCATCGTTTCACTGCCCAATTGTGGGTTGGAGTGTGAAAATTACAGTTCTCTCCATATAAATTGATATTTTTATGAAAATGCACGCGTAATTCCTAGTTCCTCCATTAAACGCGGAATGACATTGATTTATTCATTGACTTGAACAAAATTTATGCCCTCATAAAAATTTATGAATTTCTTTTTCTAGCGTATATTGAAGGACAAGGAGAATCTCCCCGCTGGTCGGGTACAACCAACAAATGGAAGACTGTACTGGATACTTGATAAAGATGCAGCAAGTGGACTTAATGAGACTGGATAAGTTAATTAATATTTTATATATTTTTGAATATCCATCACTATTAATTCTTGAGCAACGACATTCCTAAAGATTTACTATATTCGTTACCTCTTATTCTTTCTTTTTCTCTCTAATGAAATCATGCATTTACAATTAAATAAAACTCAGGTGATTAATTTTAAATGATGAAATACTTTAACTTCTTTTTGTTTTTTTTCTAATTGATAAACACATCAGGATGCATGTATGTGCGATTATTTGTGATAAAATTCTAGACAAAATTTCTGTACAATATTAAATATATATTGAATCACATTAATTATTTTTTATATACTTACTCTCATACCTGCTCTATCTCTCTATTGATTTATGTTTTTATATGAAAATTTTAATAAAATATCGAGAAAAATAATTCATTAACTCTTCAATAGTTTAAATATATTTAAAATCAAATGAATGAACAGTTCGATGTACAATTTTGGTTGTAATGCATAAGAGTACAATAAAACTATTTTTTCAATCAGTTTATTGATTTTTAACAAGCTTTGATTTAAATTCTGTCTTTTTGAAAATTTGCATATTTTTTAAATAGCCATTTTGTTATTTAATATTTTGATATTTATTAAAAAATCGACAATTATGCCTGGTTATTGACTTTATATTGAAAGCATTAATTGATTATGTTTATTTAATTATTTAAATACACCGAAATTTTCACAATTCAAATGTGAAGTTCCATTGCACTTTTTTTCAAAATTAAATTCACAAACATTTCAAATATTGAGATTAATATTTAGTCTTTGGTGACTTCAATCGAGTCAAGGTAATTCAAGAAATTTCATTACAATACTTGATAAAATTGCAAAACATTTTTTTCTCAAATATGGGTGGGCTGTGGGATTTTCATTTTCATGTCTATTTAAATGATAATTGTCAATAAATAAAGTTTTATTCTTAGAGAAAAAAAACTATACATAATATGTACACGTGAAGGAATAGAAAAAAAAAAGTGAACTAAAAAAAATTACTGATTTATAAGAATGCTGATTTTTTAAAGTCATGTATTATCAGTCCCATACAGTTTTTTTCTTTACTAAAAAAAATCTGTATATCAGTGTAAAAGCATATTGAATCTTAATCTTTGTAAATACGAGAGAACTAGCAATCATTTCCGATTAAGAAAATTGAAGAAGAATTATATGAATCTTCTATTGGCCAATTCTCTTTTTTTGAAAGAAAAAAAATAGATATTTTTTTTATTTCAAAGACTCTTTTTGCAGCATGATATCATAAAATTATTCACATCAGGAATGATATCTTTTGGATGCACAATTTTTTCGTCTAATAACACTTAGATATCGAAAAAAAATTAGTGCAACAGAGCATGAAGTAATTTCTTAATCAACATCTTATGATTCAAGGAACGATTGATTTTGCATTGTTATCATTTCAATTGTGGAGATTTTTTTTAAGAAATATAAATTATTTAAATATTATAAAATAATTAGATGAAGAGAAAAAAATTAAATATCGAGCATTGAATCGTTCACATTTTCTCATAACTTTTTTTACTTAAGCATACTTATCACAGCGTAAGTATAACTCGATCATACTGATTGGATGTCATCGATTAATTAAATTTTATTATCAAATTATCAATTAAAATCGAAACAACTTCAGCTATTTTACTTTCTTTATGTCTTTTCAATGAAATTCATTATTTACCATTTAAGTTTTAACATTTTGCAGTAAGTTTTAATTATTAATATCAATTCAAATTTTCAGATTAAAATTTTTCAAAAACAAAAAAAAACTCAATACAAAATGTTTACATTAGCACTCATGCCCTAATATCAAACGTAATGCTCGCATAGGCCACACGATCTTTCTCCATTTCTTTTTCTACTGATTGAAAAATTAAAGAAAAAAAAAGTAATTTTGAGCATAAACTGCATGAAATAAGGCCTCTATCTAACTCGAATTGATGATAAATCGTTAGAAATACAGCGAGTTATTAGACAAACGAAGTTAGAGACAGTGCAGTCATGCTACTGTCTTCATGATTGGCACAATTTTGCCATTCATAATTATTTTTAAATCCAATTATCAGATTTTTCACGAATTTTCATAATATCAATAATAATTTAATAAAAAAATTAATAATTCCTAGTAAATATTTTCATCACGTCATATTTACACCTAAAGCTTCTCGAAAGTGTTCGTAGACCACGTAGCTTATTGATACAGCTGGTGCTACCTGATGAGAGAATGGGAAAAAAACAAAAATTTAGAATTTGAGGTAGAGTATTGAATTTACTTAAATATGGCAAATCAATTCAATTTTGAAAATGTCTCAAAAATTATGAGGTTTATGGAAATTTATAAAAAAAATCCACAGTCCATGAAATTCTTTACAAAAAAGAATTTGGTAAATTTTCTAAAACCCAACAATTTCCGAGATATTTTCACAATAATCGACAATTGATTTTTTGGCTTTTGCACCTTCACCAGTTCATTATTGATTCTTTCGGAAATATCTTTGGAAATAAAGCAGATAGCACCAGCTATTTATGAGGACTCTCTCTGCAGCTTTAAAAAAAAACTCCAAAAAAGGGTTTTCTTAATATTCCGCTATCTTGCTTTATTTCTAAGATATTTCTCAAAAATGAATGACCAAAAAATCCACTTATCCTGCTCCAATTCTCCATTGATACATTTACTCTACTCCAATGGATTTTAAAAATAAATTGACTCAATTTACCTTCAGGAAATTTGGTGTCAGGCCTCTGTACAGTCCACGTACACCCTCTCTCTGCAATATATCTTGGAAGACACCACTCATTGTATTTGAACCAGGACCAGACACTTCAGCCTGTAATTTCGTTCTGACTAGAGCAAGTGGATAAGAGCAAACTTGGCCAGCAGTACTTGATGCTGTACCACAGAGTAAAAGTACCCAAAAAGCTGGCTGTTCATTTTGACGATGTGATCTTAAATATCTATTTTTTAATGTCTGAAAAAAAAGATGAAAATAATAAATTAATGTGTAAATAATTGAAATAAATGCCATTGATTTATTAAAAATGATGAATAAAGAATTTTTCATATTTTTCATGTTAAAAAAATAATTACCTCATAAACAGCTAAATCAATTCCTGCATAAGGAATAATTCCAATTAAATTTGGTATATATCCACGATAAAAAGTCCTCAAGCCACCTTGAGCATATATTTTTCGGGCTGCATCAACTATACTGCTGAATTCTCCAGTTTTTCTCAATGCAAGTCTGGTTTTCAGTACCTGATGGAAAAAAATTAATTCAAATTAAATTCACTCTCTATCGTCTCCTATCTCCATTATTCTCCTTCTATGTAGAATTTTTAATTGTACCAATTGAAAATTATTTACCTCCATTGGATAAATAACAGACTGACTAATACAACCAGCAGCAGAACCAGCAAGAAATCTCTGATAAATTCCCAGTTCTCTGTTATCTTTTCCTTTGATGAACCTCTTAATTTGTTCATAAGCCATGAATTTCAAGGCAGTCTCTGGTCCAATCTTAAGTACATTGATTCCATTTCCTCTCCATAGGCTGGCAACACCACCTTCTCTTAGCATATACTTGACGCAACTGCCCATTTTACAGTGTCTCGTGCCATGTACCTGGAGTATTTTTCAATGATTAATTACTGAAGAACTGAAGTGATTTAAATGAATTCCGTTTTGTCTTCTCTTTTCCTCGAAATATCTCAGAAACTGAGGGAAATAGCAAAATTTTCGTCATGACCTTTTTTTTCGCACTTGTTTTCCTCTACAAAAAGGTCTTCATTAAAATTTCTTCATCTCCCATTTCCGAGATATTCCAAGAAAATCAATCAGTAAGTGAAATTCGATCCCTTTTGAAAATCAATCTTTTTATTCATATTCACCTGGAGGTAAACTTTTATTCTGTCTAAGGGTGCTGTACAGGTACGTGATACAGCTCCAGCAATACCACCAGCCAACAAGTGCCTCCACCACATTCCTGAGATCATTTCACTGTTTGTGAAGTCATCGGGAACACCCATGTCCTCCCCAATGTCCATGTACTGAAATAATCATTCATAATTTTCTCAAGTTAGTTTGTGTAAGTTATAAATAATCAGGTGAATGAAGAGAAGGTGGGAAGGATTTGATGCTCATTAAAATAATGAAAGGATTTCTTTTTTATTTCCATTAGTAATTTTTCGCTGATTCTGTTGCGGAATTTCCTGAAATTAATAGGCTGAAGGGGAATTGTCATGGACTTTTTTTTGTAGAGAATTTTATGGGCTTCGAAAAGGGTCTTCAGACAAATCGTAGTAAATCTGAGTGTTTTCGAGATATTTTCGAAATAATCTAGACATGATTTTTCGACTCATTCTATTATATTTCACGGTTTAAAAATAGTTCTAAAATAGTTCTTGTTGAAAAATCATATGAGAATTGTTTTAGAGCTTTCACGTGAGAAAAATGAGAAAAATCTTTGTTTTCTCACCAAAATGTTCTTTTTTTACTTCTTCCAAGTTTTTTTTTAAATATTGACCCTCGTGACCTCGGGTTCTGATACTCTAGAGCTAGTTTCTGCCAGCATAAATCGAAGACAACAATTATTTGCTCATTGAATGGAAAATAATCACATTAATACACATATTTGTTGGGTTAAACGAGCTCAGCAATTGAATATTGAACAATATATTGTACATTTAAATATAATTGAGAAATTTGCAAAAATTGTCAATTACTGGGGCACTGTCAGAAACCGGGGCCACCACGGTATGATCCCATTTATCGTTGCGTATCGGAGCTGCACGCGAATAAGAGTTGAGAAAATTTCGCGTTCCCTCATTTTTACGCGATTTTTAATTAAGATTTACAGAATTATAGCTGAAAAACACGATTCATCTAAATTACGATAGAATTAACAAGATCTTCAATTTTCCCTCATAATTGAATCGTAAGAAAAGAACTGCAACTATCAGAACTCTCAGAATTTGTGAAAAAATAAAAATTCTCCAAAATAAGGAGAAAAGTTCAATTTTTCTTACCGAAAACTAAATTTCCCCTGTAAAGAATCTGAAATAGATCATTTCCATAGCAAATTTTCCGGGTTTCAAGATGAAACCACTAAAAAAATTGTATTTTCACGATTCGCTCAAGGAGAAGAATGAACTTCTCTACTCCACCAAACATCCAACATTAATGTTGTTGCCTTAGAGTTAAAAGGGCGTAAGTGCTGTGTATAAGCATAGCACTTACGCCCCTTTGTTTCTAAGGCAACGATGTTATCATCCTCTCAAATTTTCAAAGAACATAAGAAATCTTACATAAATAAGGAAATGAGTATTTTCAAAGACTATTAAATTTTTCCCAAGTACACATGCAAGTTCTTGGTCAGTGTTATCTGCACAATGCGATAAAGTGACAATAAATCTGCGACACAAGCTAACCTGGCGGCTTTTCATGTTTCCGCTTTTAACCAGATTGAAATTCACTTTAGTGCAGAAAGTGTCATTTTTATTTGGGTTAAACTGTTGTCAATTACACAACAGTTTTTGCTGCCACGTGCTCC
This sequence comes from Aleiodes leptofemur, assembly GCA_963942555.1. NCBI lineage: Eukaryota > Metazoa > Arthropoda > Insecta > Hymenoptera > Braconidae > Aleiodes > Aleiodes leptofemur. Next base: position 7,035,778 of record OZ012610.1, on the reverse strand, counting down.
GTAATTTTCTTATTCTCGCAACAGATAAAATCATTCACGCGCTTCACAAAGTTCAATTTATTGTGAAATTTGTTTTCACATCAGTTCAACACACTGCGGAGAATCTAATCGATGCTAATGAGAAGAAAATATATGTGCAGAATTATTTTTAAATTCTTCTTCTCAGAAAAATAGGATTGATGCGACTGGAGGTTTAAAAAGGTTTCGGTGTGCAAAGAAACGTGATGATCGCAAGGTGATACAGGGAATTACGAGACACTCATTTTACATTCGAAAATGACGCGAATTCGACGAACACGTGTTTTATCTGTTCAGAGAGGCCATTCAATCTTGTCGATTTTTTTTTCCTGATAGTTGCCATATAATTATTGAAAAAGATTGAATTTAAAGAAAAATTTCGGAAAATCAATTTTAATTGTTTTGGGGAAAGTGGGCTTATATGGAGATTCTGATTGAGCAGTTTGAGATGGAATTTTAGAAATAATTTCATTCAAAAGCTGAGGAAATTTTTTATTTTTTATTTCTTGAAAATTATACTGTTTTGGGCACGAATAAGGGGTCAAATCCTTTTCATTTTCTTAAATTATCACTTTTTCGAGAATCAGTAGTTCTATTTGGCTACATCGACTTAGGATCAATTTTAAATGAAAGGTAAGATCATTTCCCATCAATGTATGTAATTCTAAATTTTAAATCTATTTTTAGTGAAGTTTAGCTCATTTTATGAGAATCAATTTTTCCATTGTATTATTTTTTAAAATAAATATTTTCTTTCAAAACTGTATAAATTTTATGGCAAGTGATATCACCTTTCATTCAAGATCAGAGACATTCCCAAAAAAGGGAAAACTTTTCAATTCCTAAAAGGTTCAGATCTTCAATTTTCGCCTGAAAAAGTCGAACTTTCAAAAAATAATAAAAAAAAAATTCTGACATATATGTTTTCTAACGAAATTTTCGCAGTTTTCCAATGAAATCATCCTTGAAAAATCTATCCCAAATATTTTCCCTAATTTCGAACAATTCTCATAATATAAAACATCAAAATTAAAAATCTCAATTTCATCCCTCATGTCTTTTTCACTCAAACTTTTCTTTGAAAACAAAATTTCCAATTTTTTTAACACTTAAATACTCAACTTCACGTAAATTTCCAGCATAAGATCACTGTCAATATTATCCAAAGTATCCATGATAACAAAATTTGAAGTAATCAATGATTAATTAGTATCAAAGTACTTCAATTAACAACTAAAAATTAATCGTTGCAGCTCAAGGTAGTTACTGAGTATGAACACTGAAAACGTGTGAGTGAAGAGCCAAATGAAGAACCGAAAAGAATGTTTGGCAGTTAGCCAAAATGAGTAGAACTGTCAAATTTTGATACTCTGCCCAATGTCACTATCAAGAATATTTAAATCCGCTTTGTCCGAAGCATTGCCATCGACTTTCACGTTCATCAGACTTTGGCTTACAATTTCCGATTGGATAATATTCGGGGAAGTACAGAAGTTATCTGTGATACTTTCTATTTCCTCGAATTCTTTATGTTTTTTTAATTTTTTTTCGTTCATTTTTTTTTATATCTCCGACATTCACGATCACGATGACGATGCAACATGCGTCATCAGTGATGATTTCTCGGGGAATTACTCAACTGTAAGAATTACTTAATGCTCTTTAAATTTTATTATTTTTTCATTCATTTGCATCTTTAAGAATTGATGTCATAGTGATATGAGTTTATTTTTTGGATTATCTCGAAAATTCTGAGGGGTAGATGAATTTTAGTAATGCCCTTTTTCTAAAGGAGAATAAGAGCAACGAAAAATGTTCTAACGAAACTTTTTCTGTCTGCTTCATTTTTCAAGATATTCCCTAAAAAAAAACAGGAGATGACCTGGGAAGGAGCTCTTCTCGTTCTTTTTCTCTTTTCAATGCCATATAAAATTGTCTAAAATAATTAGAAATTATTCGTTGCCCGTGAAAGTTATGAAATTGTGTTTCAAAATACTTGAAAATTCATTTTGGATGATTTCCACAATTTCAAAAGGATTTTCTGGCAAGAAAATACAGAACTAAATTCAAAAAAATTCAAACTATCTTCAAAGTTCTTTTGTAAAAGTCTCAACGTAATATTTAATTACGTTATATCTAACTTCCATACAAGTGTAATGTTTCTGATAACAAAGTCTGGATACAATTGCATTCGTATCAGTGAGTGTCTGTGTACAGTAATGACCTCCCATTAGCGTGTGTATGTGAGAATATTCAGTGAAATAAAATCGATCAAATTGAGAAAAAAAAGCAATCACGAAGCCATTAAATCCCCCTTCGATTCTTTTCCCCTCCAAAAAAAGCATTTATCGTCAAACAAATGATTTTTTGAAAAACTCTGAGCAAATCAAGAAGTTAAAAAAATTATTATTATCTCAATTGTTCTGTGTTTGAGAATGACGTTTATCTGAGAATTAAAAAAATCATTAATCATTGTGTAAAAAAAAAAAAAAAGGAATATTCATGGCAAGTTCAAGAATCACGATGACTCATTCTCTGCTATTTTATGGGCACTGTTGGCTCGCTATATAAGGCACCTCAAAGAGCATTTCATAACTATTTCAGAACCACATGGAAAAAAAACCTCGATCTTCCCCAACACTGCCTATATTTACTTTACTCCTGGAATATTTCTGTAGCTACGAGGTTTAGGCAATTTTACCAAGAAACTTTTTTTGTACAGAATTTTGTGATCTACAAAAAGTGTCTCTTGCTATTTTTCCCTAAATCCATCCTTCCCCGAGATATTCACGAGGATAAACTAAAAATTCTCATACTTTCATTGGAAAATTTTCGACATACCCTTTGAAGTAGTTCATCGTATCTCTTGAGAAATTCACCACACACTTGACATCCATTACCAAGATTTCTCTGTTCTAAGACACTTGTTGAATGTAGCACTGCACTGCTCATTTTTAAATTAAAAATTAATCCAGTTAAACAAGAGAAAAAATGACAGAACAGGTGTTAAACAATTGGTGGGAAAAAAAAAGAAAAAAACGAAACCCCAGTGATGTTCGAGCTCGGACTTCAATACCGACACTGAGAAGACAATTTGAGAACCGTTAATGCCTCGGTAGAAATTGAAATTGTAACTGGGGAAATCCCCACCAAGCTAGCAAGTGATATGCCTCCACTTTGCCTCGTATTGTGTTAATCTACGTCATCGTCACGAGGAGACAAGGCAGTCGGTATTGGATGAAGAAGAGAGACGTCACTTCTTTTTTTTTTTTTTCATCGTTCTAGTGTATTTTAGCTCGTCTGGGTATTTCCTTCTGTTTAAAGGAACTGGGGAAAGGGGCATGATCTTGAAAATGACAAAAACATTGAGAGTTCAAGATCATTTCTTGGTCAATTCGTGAGTTATTTATTATTTCATTGGTTCAAGAATATGAGTTGAATATTTTTGAGTAAATAGTTTTGGGTTTTTTTTTTTTTTTGGGAAATGTAGAGTTTGGGGAAATTCGTGAAAAGGGCTTTTCTGGAGGGAATTTTATAATCTACAGAAAAGGTATCTTGATAAATTTTCCGAAATCCAAGAATTTTTCAGATATTTGTAATATAAATAATTGAGTAGCAAAAAGTTCTCATTTTTAGAAAATATCTTGTCTTGGAAATTAAGCGAGATAGTGTAATTTTTGGAGGTACCCTTTTTTCAGAGAGAATTTCGAGGGCCGCAAGAAGGATTCTACACAAATTTCCCATTCTCGCTTAGTTTTCGAAATATTTCTTAGAAATTACTAAAAAAAAGTTGACTTATGCTGTTTTACCACTTCACTACTGGCTTATAAGATTTTTAAAATGGTGAGAACATCGATCGGCAGCCATTTTTTAATTTAATTTGTTTAGAACAAATAGGAATATTGAGTTTCTAAAATCGAAATAATTTTTTTTGTAATTATACACTCTTTCGCAATAAAAAAGTACTTCTGCATTTCCTTTGTAAAACTGATATTTAACGAGATAGAAGCACTCAAAGCTGGAGTGGAATGGGCATCTTCACAGTTTTTTCAAATTTTAATTGGTCATAATTTTGAAAAAAAAAAAATTTATTTTGTTCGTATAGGAAATGACTTTCCTAATCCATTCCAACAGCATATCCAGAAAAAAAAACAAAATCGAAAAAGAAAACTTGGAAAATAAGTGAAATAGCGTGGAATGCCTCTTATAAGAATTATTTTTAAATTGTAGAAAATATGGGAATATTCTGCAATATATTAATGGATGAATGATATCAATGGATTTCTCAATTTTTTGACAAAAAATTCAGAGGAATATCATAACTATAACTTCACTTTAGGAACAAAGTGGCGTAAGTGCTGTGTATAAGCATAGCACTTAGGCCGTTTCGTTTCGAAGTTGACGATAACATTATTTCTTCACTCTTTAGTAAAACATCAAAATCATTTGAAGGCTACAATTTTTAGTAGCCTTTAAATGATTTTGTCCTGTAAATTTTGAAAATATTTCACAAAATATTAGGTTCTAGAGTTAAAAAATTGAAAAATCCACAGGAAAACTTGATAATTTCCATAACATTCACGAAATAATGGAAATACAATTTTTTTTATCCAAAATTAAATGAGAAAATTATTCTTTTCTGCGATAAGTTTCTCAGATTTTTTTTCTAATCTTTTGAAATCCTGAAAAAAAAAAGTCTGAACACAAGTATCGAAACCTGATACTTTGAATGAAATTGGCCTGGAATCCTCTTTCCAATGAATTACGAGGTCAATGTGCCTATAAAATGATAAAAACTGTGGATAATTTATTAGTTTATTAAACCAAAAATTTCCGCATATCCAAATAAAAAAATACAAATTGACGCATTGATTCTTTCAAAATCAATTCACAAAAATATTTTCATTATAATATTATTTTCACATGTTCCAAGTTCAAAGAAATTATAAAATGTTTTTGATTTCACAGCGACAGTTGTCTCTCTTCAATGCATTTAAATTAAATTCAGTAACTGGATAGATTGACGTCATCGAATTTACTTGTTTGTCTGAATGGAAAACGTCTCGATAGTCTGCTGCATATTTCTATTCCCATGCGTGTTTCAAAGGGAATTCAACCTTGCTTTCGAATGAAAAATCGAGTGAAAGGAGTGAATTTATTGGGGAAATCGAACAACTAAAGAATTCCATGAGACACTTGTCACTAACATAGGCGGAATTGAGGTAAAACAAAGACATTGAGTTTTAGTTGGATCCTTAAGGGTGATTTTCTACAAAAAATTTCGAAAACTTAAGATTCAGAAGCGCGTCATTCTGTCAATTTTCAATTTTTTTTGCTTTTTTAGTACGGGTCATAACTGCACTCATACTGATCAATAATTTTCTTGGTATTTATTTTTCATATGAATAGAAGAGTCGAAATCCACCCCACCACCCAGGTCCATTTTTTTAAAGGGGTATTGTTTAGCGCCATTTTTCACATAATTAAATATTTTTTTTTCAGTTAAAAAAAAATATTTTTGGATGCCACATAAGTGCTATAATATACCTACAAAGTTTGAATATCGCCGTCAATTACTTTGATTTTTAAAAAAAATACTGAAAATATGTCAAATTTTTGAGCGCTAGACCACTGGCTCCCTTTAATATTTTATGTAATCTTTTTTCTATTCTTTTTTTTTAATTCACTGTTTATTATGCCCCTCGACGTATTTCCATATGTGATAATAAATTTTCTTCGGTAGGGAGGCGTGTAATTTAAACAATTGATAAAGAATTCACCAGAATATTCCATTGATAAACAGATTGCAAAAAAAATTCCATACGGTGTTTTTATTTATTTGAATGACTTGAAATATGGAAACAGGAAATTTAATGTTATTGGAAGAGGAAAGTCGAGGTATCTTGATAAATGTGATATGAGAGAGTCGATTAGATAAAGAAGTTAGTTCATTGATACAATTCTCCATGATTATTCATCAATTTACGTCAATGAAAATGTGGAAAGCATCGAATTGGGGCTAGAATGAACATTTCGACACATTTTCGATATGTCCACTGAAAAAATAAGAGAACTCTCAATGAAAAACATGTTGAATAATCAATATTTGTTATTTTTTTTAGAAATTCACGTTCATTGGTAATAAATTTGAGGCCTCATTTCATTGAATTATTGCATCTCATTTTTCTCTATAATATAAAAATTATTGCTGAAGTTGAAGAGGTTCACACGCACCTCACGTAAAAATTATTTTCAAATTTTGCTACATGAAATTTTGTGAACATGAAGTTTAAAGCAAATTCTTTCCGTCTGCTTTAACCCTAGACTGGTTATCTAGTGAGGGATTCCCCGCATTTCACTGTTTTTATTTTTATATAATCAATCGGTTGAGTGAAAAATTCTGAAAAAATATGACTTTATTCATGGAAGTGTTTAACAAACTATAATATTTTTCAAGGAAATCCGAGTAGCAAATTCAAAGGATCTACTTTTTTTCTAAGCTATTATAAATATTCCAATTATTCCGATTTTGGAACATTTCAACGATATTGGAACAATGTCCACGGTAATGAATTATCGTTCAATAATATTATAAATATCCAATATTGTTCCGCATTCAACTCACGCTGTTCCACCATCTAGGACTGGGATTGGAGGATGCTCGGATTTCAAATACCAATATGGCCGCCATTGATGTTTTCATGAAATTAATTGGATTAATCGTCGCTATTTGTTCGGTAACAGGCATTCAAAAAGTAATAGACATTCTGACGAACAAAAATATATATAGTTATATAAGGAAAAAAAAGGTCTGTGACCATGAATTGTTGCAGCGAAACTGAAACTGAATCTCGCTCATGGAGTTATAATGTTAATTTAATTTTTTTCGAAAATTTTTTTTTGGCTTAACCCGTTGACTGTTTTTGTTCACTACAGACGACATTGAGATCCACACCTTAGAATTGAAATCAGTCAACGACAATTATTGACTGGTTTAGATCTAAGGGCGTGAAACTCAATGTCCTCTATAGTGGAGAAAAACAGTCAACGGGTTAATTTGCCCGGTTACACGCTGTAAAGTATGTTTCTGAAAAATCTTCTTATGTTACTCTATCGAAAATAACGAAAGTTGAGAAGGAAAAATAGATTATTGGAACTACTTGGATATCCTTAACTGACATCTTACAAAGTTGATGAAGAAATGGAATAAGTTCTAGGAGCCAGTGCAATTTTTCTCATGTTAAGGCCCAGGTGTATAAAAGTCATCACCGATTAGCGGTAATCACCTAACAGTACTGTCATAGTTAAGTGACATGTGAAGTTAATTCTAAGTGATTAACTTCAGTCAGTTAACTTGGCACGATTAGGAAGAATTTAAGATGGCGTGCTTGAAAACGTTCGAAAACAGCTTAAAATGGCTACGGACTGATGACCACTGTACCATAACTGGATGAATAGTTTCGATTTCATTGATTTGACGCTGAATGAAATAAATTTGGCATTCAGTTATTGATTATGATTTCAGCTGCCACTTGGGTAGCTGTCATTAACTATCACCGAGCGAAGTTAAGGCCCAGGTGTATAAAGCTCGATTAGCGCTAATCGTCGATTAACTGACGGAGCTGTCGCAGTTATATGAATGGTTAACTTCAGGCAGTTAACTTCGCTCGATGATAGTTAAAGATGGCTACCCAAGTGGCAGCTGGAATCATAACCAATAACTGAATGAAAAATTTGTTTTATTCAGCTCCAAATTGATGAAAACGAAACAATTCATCGAAGTTGTGGTGCAGTGGTCATCAGTCCGTAGTTATTTTGAGCTGTTTTCGACCGTGTTTAGGCACTCCATCTGAAATTCTTCTTAATCGCGCCAAGTCAACTGACTGAAGTTAATCGCGTACAATTAACTTCACATGTCACTTAACTATGGTAGTACAGTTAAGTGACTGGCGCTAATCGGCAATTAACTTTATACACCTGGGCCTAACTGCCTAAAGTTAACCATACATGTAAGTGCGATAGCTCCGTCAGGGGAGAGATTCCGCGCGTTATAAGGTACTGCGTTATAACGTAAAAGCGTTAGCTTTGTGTTATATTTTATTTAATTACAATTAACCAATTAACTCTTAAACGATTTTAACAGCACTACAATCACTCGCGAACGAAATACTAACGTTTTAGTAAGTGCAATTATAAATAATTCAAAATAAAAAATAAAAAAAAGGCTAATTGGATACTGCTCATAACGCGCGGAATCTCTCCCCAGGGGAGCGATTCCGCGCATTCTAACGTTAGGTCGGATTTGCATACGCTGTACAGTTTCATATAGCGTAAACGCTAAGCAAGTGTACAGTGTGTGCAGCTCCGACCAATACGTTAAAACGCGCGGAATCGCTCCCCAGCTAATCGACTATTAGCGCTAATCGAGCTTCATACACTTGGGCCTTAATGAAGTTGTCCGGTGAGCGACTTTGTCGAAAACTTGCTAAACACGCCCGGATAGTGCAGAGGAATTTGGCAACGTCGCAGCAGGAATAACTCGCCGGGGAATCCCTCATCATCCGACCAAAGTCTATAGGTCCACATAAGAGGAAACCGATCTCACCATGGATTCATTTCATCTCATTTCACCACTTAACAATCGAATTCTTATGCAATGTCGTTGAAAGAAAAATTGCATAAAGAAACAATAAATATCCACAGTCGATCCGATTTGTTTCACTTGATCAGAGCAATTTCAAGTTACAGCATTTTATACAAGAGCCAAGAATACGCAATACACGCATACACATATAAATAAGGTGACGTAAGCTGATGAAACATCAAGAATGATTTCACGAGAAAACAAAATGACATTATCAATGATTTTATCTGAAGAACAATTTCCACAGGAAAATTCATCAACTAAATTATTAATTTTCCTTGTTTCTCCTGAATTACTCAGAACAAAGTGTAACAAATTTGTACTTTAGCCTGAAGTTTTTTACGAAACTTTGATTCTGAATAAACATAATTGTATCAACGACGATAAGAGCGAGACCCCCACATATTCACAATAATATACATCAATTTATTCAGTATTTATTGTTTATTATTCTTCTGGAAAATTCGAGGGTGAGAGCATTGCGATTCAGATGATCGAGTTAATTTATTTATTTTTTTCACTACAACGATGACTAATCTTTTGATCTGGGGAACAAGGTCTATTATCAAAACCATTACGAACCTGGGCATACTGGATAGAGTCAGTAAAAATATAGATAATAAGAGTGAGGGTCACTGAATCCCTCCCACAATCAGTAACCTCGGCAGATTTACAAATTCAGACTCATAAACTTCAGAAACATTCAATTGAACCAAACAGTGCAAGAAAAACATTCCAAAATTTGCCTTTTTTACTCTAGGTACTCGTTATTCTTTTCTGAATTACCATAAAAAGATTATTCAATTTGAAAATCTGGAAAAGGACAGTAACGAAAGTTTGCTGATAATTGTAGAAATAATTTGAATGTCATGCAGATGATTTTTTGTGATTATCTTGATAATTAATGGGTTGAGGGGGATTTATCAAGGAACCCTTTCTGTAGCTCACAAGATTCTCTAAAAAAAGGTCTCGTGCTAATTTCTCCTGAACCTAATAGTTGCTGAGAAAACACCATAATAATCGACGAATTTTGAGATAATTTCGAGACTTTCCACAATCCCATTATTTCATGTGCTAAATTTTACGAATATCTTTCCAATCAGTGGGTTCAGGAGAATTCATCAAGATACCTCTCGTGTAGCCCATGAAATTCCACATAAAAAGGTCACTTCACAAATTCTCTCAAACCCAAAGATTTCCCAGATATCCACAAAATAATTTTCACGTAAATTTTTTCTTTTTTTTTCAAGTTATTACTCTGACCAATTTATCCACTTTTTTTATCTCTCATAGAATAAAAAAAAATTAATATACTGATAACAGTTACTGATACATATTGTGCGTCAATACAGTAATACAATTGTCATAATAGAGCAGCAAGTGATCATTGCAATACGAATAACAAATGATTAGTTCAAGTGACGAAACAATAGGAATAACATTGAGGGGATGTTGATCTTCACTATTCAATAGCAAGGAAATAACAATAATAATTCAAGAGGTAATAGAATAGAAAAGTGAAGTGAGTACCTCAGGGGATTCAAAGTGCCACGAGATATTGCTCAAGTGGCCTAGTTTCGTTGAAATATTTTCCTATTAACACATTATCCAGAGTCCATCGTCTTATTTTCACATTAAAAAAAGGGCATTAAAAAACATTCAATCACACATTTTTTTTAAATTTTATAACATTTTAATAAACTTAAATTTCGTAAAAATGGCCTTGACCTAGCGATCGATCCTTCTCATCTTCGTTTGAATGAGAATCAACTTAAATTTTCTCGAGTAAAAAAAAATCCAAAAAGCTCTAATACATCAATTTTTAAAAAAGCTCTAAAGTGCAAAATTCATTTGAATTCTAAATAATGTGCTTTACGTAACAATCGTGACAATATTTCAATCAGAATTTCTTACTTCATCCAGAATCGATTTAATCCAGCACATAACACGAAATTTTTCTTCAGCCATGATGGCATAATTTGAAAAAAGGAAATAGTTCAATGAAAAATCACAATAATCGAAAAATTATATCCAAAGAAAATTAGCGTTTGTTCTTCTTCATATTTATCTAATCAGAAGAGAAGACATTTGGTTCTATCGAAAAAAATATGGTATATCGCGCCTGTCAATTGCGCATGCCCAATCCACATGCAGAGAGAACGAGAGACAGCTGGTATGAGAACAGCTGGGTATCAAGGTCGTTTTATAATCATGACACCCGGTAAAACTCGTGTCTACGTCATGAAAAATCAGAGTGGGAGACTTATGCAGCGAGGAAAAAACGAAGAAAATTGAAGAAATAAAAGAGACATAAGTCTGGGTAATTGTTATCGGACGAGCCCACGATAGCAACGAATACGATTCAACTACTTCGTAATTGAACTCATGATTGGTCATGAGCTTTATCAATTGAGATTGTGGTAAAGAGTAATATTGAAATGTACGTGTACAGCACGTGGCGAATGCATTCGAGAGTATTCAAGCTTTAAATTTGTAGGAGTGGGTATAAAAAATTATTAATCATTTTTCAGATTTTTTTTGAATATCTAGGGAAGTAGTAGAATGAGACGAGTCTCTTTAAAATCAATTTTCTTCAAATGTGGGAAATTTTGTGAAAATATGAATTTTAATAGTTCCGTAGAAATATTCCCTTTTTCGTCGAATTTATTCAATGTCGTCATGTTTATGCTAATTCTATGAAATATTCCTTTGACTTGACTAACTTTCCAGTTGTTGCAACTTATTAGTCATTAACTTGATCAACATGTTTTCTTCAATTTTTATCAATTCTTTCCCCAAGGAAAAGAAATGATTGTTGACTTGGATGAAGATTTTATCTTCTAGACACAATAAATTGGAAAGAAATTTTAATAGTCTTCTTGTTAGAAACAAATGGAGCGACGAAGGTTACAAAAATTTCTCTGTGAGTTTTTGCGTTATTCCAAAAAATCTGGTTACAAGGAAAATTGATTTTCTCATTTTTCCAATCGATTATTGAGATTTTGCAAAATATCAGAGGATCTGAAGGAGTTAATTTTTTTCTTCGCAATGACTTTTTTTTTGTAGATTTCATTTTTTCAACGAGAGAAAGAAGTTATCACAAAAGTTTCTCTATCACAAATTTTGAGATTTTGAAAAAAAAAACTGAGTAGAACAGAATGAAGTAAAATGAAGATTCCAATGGAATGAATTGAAATAGAATAAATGGAATGATTTTCGTCAATTCTATTAGAAAGTTGAGGACATTTCTGATGAAAAACGTGCGTCATAGTTGATTTTTTAGAACATTCGACTGAAGATGAATAATAGAAACCTTTTCATTTTCAAAAGTTTCTATTTTCTGGCAGCTGTCTCTGGTTTCAACGATTGTAGCAGAACTTTAAAAACTTCAACTGTTTTTTATAAGATTTTTGTAATTATTTTTACAATTATGAAAGATCCATTGGCAAGAATTGATCTCTATTACTTCAGGAGTGAAGTAATAATGTTAAATAAATCTAGAGAATTACATAAAGATTATTCCCGAAGCATTTCATCAACATCATTTTTTGTAGCTCATACAATTCTTTACAAAAAAGCTCTTCCAACTTTTTCCTTTGGAAGTCCTCAACTTCAAGATATGTGCGGAAGGAATTATACATGCAGCATGTAAATTCTCCTACTTTGAGTCTTCACAGACCATTCAAGCTATAACTTTGAAAAGTTACGTAAAATCTATTGACAACCATCTCCGCTTTAAGTTCACATTTTATAACTTGAGGAATTCACAAAAACCGAAAAATTCCTGTTTTTACCAAAACAATTCCTCAAAAAATTTCAGAATCAATTTGCACAAGCTTTTCATTGGATTTTTGTATAGAATTTTAATGAAATCATCGAAAAGCTTCTTATTGCATGAAATATCCAAATTCCAAATGAAAATTCATTCACTTACTCAATTGTCAATGGAATTCCATCCCATTGTTTTGACATGTCTCAAAATAATTCTTCAACTAAAAATATCCACCACCTTATCATGATTGATGACATTACAATGATGTGACGTATATTAAGAAATGTTAGAGTAGGTTGGGACCAATGACATACACACACAATATTTCAACTCACCGTTGAGTGTCGCCAATAAGTGATGAGAGAATGTATGTCATCGCTGGGTGCATAGATAAGAAAATCCCGCCATTCATTAAAACTTATACTCAGGCTGCCATCTCGATCCATCCTGATATTAAATCAAAATTAAACCTCATCTTTTTTCATCTCTAGGATTTAAATTTACATTCAATTATTTAATGAAAAATTAATTACCGTTGCAGTAATTTTGTTGCTTCAGCTCGGCCCATTTCAATTCCGAGATCCTCTTTGAATGAACTCATCATTTCTTCTATATCAATTTTTCCTAAAAAAATTGCAATTACAAAAAACATTAGATCCAATATTAAAATAATTTTTATTCAGTTTTTGGAGATAAGATGAGGATGCAGATTCTAATAAAAGAAAAATTTGAGATATTATTATTTCAATGTTTCGGAAATTCAATTGTTTGAACCAAAAATTGCTGTTTTTCATTGAAAACTTCCTAGTTTTAGAATTTCTTCTTTAATCCTCGGCGTACACACATGGGGTCAAATTGACCCCACTTCATTTTCTGAGTGCTACATCTAAAAAAGTATGCATTTTTCCGGAATTCATGTTATGAGGTTTTTCCTGTAGATAAAACAATGTACTTTCGAATACAATCATCATTGGTTTGATTTAACTATTTTTTGATGGTGAAAAAATTAATCGAAATTGGACCTCTTTTCTAAAGTAGGTTAATTTGAATAAAAAAGCTTATAAGCGTTGGAGCCGAGTATTTCATGATATTTTTAATCATTCAATCATATTTTAAGGCAAAAAATTTTTTGAGGTCAAACTGACCCCCAGTTACTCCAAGGGTTAAAAATATGAAAAAATTATTTGAAGTTTACCAGAGTTTTTTTTTTCATTTAGTTAAAATAACAGGTTTACCTTTACGATAAAAAACATGTCATTTTATTTGAAAAAATTAGGACAAGTTTTCGCAATTATCAGAATTGACAGAAGTGTAATAATTTCAAAGGAAGTAATTCCGCGTTATTGATCTTGTTCTCACGAGCTTCAAAATTTCTTCTTCTTCTCTTCTTGTTTTGGCTGTCACTATAGTTAGTCATCCGGCCGTTATTAAAAATTTTTTGTGACCCAAAACTAAGCAGTTTTTGTTTATGAATGAAACAAGAAACAATCGAAACACCCACCATCTTTATTCTTATCAAGGTGAGAAAACTGCAGCCGCAGTTTTTTTTCATGCTCCAAAACGTAATGAATGAATTCAGCAACGCTTATGTCACCGCTCTTTGTCCTATCAGATTTTGCCAGGAATTTCTGTAAAAAAAACATGAGTCATTAGGTCGATAATAATCTTTGATTGTAATTGATAGAAATAATTTTGATCATTGATGTTTACAAGATGATAAGAGTGTTGATAAAAATGAAGCAATTATAATGATTCAGATATTCAGAAAAAAAATATGACAAAATCAGTTTCATTGAATTAATGTCATTGGCAATTACAATTTGTCATACAAGTGAGATCAACTGTGGAGAAACCTTACAAAATATAATTTAAAAGTTGTTCGAGGCGACAATTGAAAAGTGAAGGTTGTCAATATAAAATTGAGCATTGAATTAATTATTTTATTTACCATAGAAATTTTTTTTCAACTATTGATGTTTTTGCTGCAATAAATAATTTTTCAATGATTCGAATAAAAGTGGATATCTGCGAAACGAGGAGGTTCTGAGGGAAACTTTAAGAGACTTTTTCTCCAGAAAATTTTATAGACTTCAAAAAAGATCTCTTGGAAAATTTTCGTAAGCTCAATCATTTCCGAGAAATTCTTAAAATAATCTACAATTTTGATTCAAACTTATCTTTTACTGATACTTCATCACAGAAGTGTCAAATGATTAACATCGATAGGCTTCCATCAAATTACTATTAGAACAATTGAAGGAAAAATATTCAGCTGATCAAAAGTCCAATAAATGTCAACAATAAAAACAATTACTCATTGTTCATTCAAATTATGGAAATGGAATCAAAATGTATTTGAACAGGAATTTATTGGTCGAATTGACCTCGAAGAAAAGTTTCCAAAATCCATAGTAAATGAAAAAATTTCAACATTTTTCTTGTAGTTTTATTTTTTTTCTGCAGAGATTTCCTATATAATTTTTTGTCTCTCGTAAAATCTGTCTTTTTATCCTATTGCAATTTTTTTTTTAATTTCAGATTCACAAAAATTTCATCATTTCACTTCTTTTACTGCATTATTTTCCGAAAAAAAGAGTTAAGCAATAAAGAAGGATAATCCCGAAAATGACTTGTAGTTTATCTTGAAAATATCTCCAAAACAACAATATTCAAAAAAATTCCCTAAGAAATCTCTCTTGAAGTGCAAAATTTTCTGCAAAAAAGGTTTCCTGCGAATTACCTTAAAACCTGGTGATTCAAGAGATATCAAAAAAAAAATGAATTTTTATTTGATGCAACAAATCGAAAATTATTGAATGAAAATCCTAGTCTTTCAAGAATTATCCGAATAATTCGGTAGTAAAAAGGTAAAACAGGATAAATCGACTTATCTTTGTGATCATTGGCAATTAAATATCTTGGAAGCTGAGCCAGAAAAGTCAATTTTGCCATTATGCTTTTTTTTTGACAAGGCTAGAGGTACAGAAGTGCCTCTAATAAATGCATTGAATTCTGTATATAATGTTAGTGTCTTTAAGTGTCATTTGAGTGTACGTAAAGTGTAAGTAATTTAACATATACTCAAAGGGCATGTTAAATACATACAAAAGGGACTTCTGTACCTCTAGCCTTATCGTTTTTTTTTTTGTAGAGAATTTCAAGAGCTACAAAAAGGTGCCCACAAAAATTGTGCTATCTCGTTTATTATCCGAAATATTTTCAAGAGACTGAATCACCAAAAAATTCGTTTATTCTGTTTAACCTTTTCGCTATTGAATTGTACCATCAAAAATTAGATGAAATTCATCAGAATAAATGATAAACAATGTGAGTAAAAGCGTCCCATGATAATGTCTGTGTACAGAGTAGAAGCAAGGTCAAATGCGGTAGAACTACGAATGAGGTCAGCCCAGCTACCAAATGGAGATCAAACTTAGAAATACCAAAAAAAAGTCATCAAAAAACTTGATTGCATAAAATTGAGAATAAAAATGATTAAATATACCTCAGCATAATGTTTGTCAACGCCAACCTCGTGCAATGCCTTTGACAAATCGTGAACGTCAATTTTTCCATTACCATCCATATCCAATTTTTCAAATATTTTAGCCAATCTCTCTTCATCTTGTGCTGGTAATTCATGTAAATAATGAGGCGGTAGTACTGAATGTACAGTACTTCCATTACGTGTCGGCATTTTTGTGTATTTTCAATTGAATAAACACAATTGCAAGTAAAACTAAGCACAAACGCCAAACACACCTGAAGAGTCGAGTATTCTCGAACCTTCAATTTTTTTTTTTTAATTTTCTTTTCTTCAAATTTTCGCGTTCTTTGTTTGCGAAAAATGGAATTTCAAACTGAATTATTCAAATAAATAAAGTAGTACTCAATATCATCAAGTTTTCATATATAAATGCGTGAATTAACAAGGTTAAACACCGCATGAACGATGAATCCTTGTGCGCACTATTATACGTCCAGATGTGGCGAGCGAACAATCGTCTGGACTCTATACACGAAGACTTAAATACACACAACGACAAGTAGGGAATTTTTCAATTTCACTCGTTTTTTTTTCAATGAAATCAAACATTTACTCATTTATTGGAGACTATTGTTGATTTTACGTAAATTAATTTAATAATTTGTACTTTAATGATAGTAGTAATTATGATTTTTGCACATTTCGACCGGCTTTAAAGTTCACCTCATGCCTGTGTCATTAGTTCCATGTCAAGCCAAGGCGCACACGCGTTCGTGGAAAAAGAATAAAAAAAAAAATGTGGATGGCATGCACGATTGTTACACTTCCCTTCATTTAACGGCGAGTCCACGAAACTCTATATCACAGTTTACACCGTTGGTAATGAAGGGAATCTTGTCCCAGTGTTGCCAGCTTGGTGGTGTTCCCCTAAATTTAGGGGTGAAAGCAATTCACCGAGGTTTCTTCAGAGGCAAAAAATGTTTAGAGAGCTTTTTAGAGGTTGAAATCTCAATTTCAGAAATACCGAAAGAAAAGTTGAGCTATACCGTGAAGGCGCCAGTTACCGAACAGTTAAGGCAGTGGTACCGGTTCCCGGACAAGTTCGAATTAAATTATTAAAATGATATCGTTGCCTTAGAGTGAAAGGGGCGTAAGTGCCAAAAATACGAAATTTTGCTGTGAAAGAGGGGTATGTCTACTTATCACTCCCAAATGTTTTTTTATGGTCTCTGGAACATTATTTGGCAATTGAAAATTAAAATAACAAAGTGGCGTAAGCCCCCTTGTTATTTTTTTTTTAACGCTGTATAATTGTTAATGTTAAAGTGAAAAGGACGTATCTCCGCACTTACGCCTTTTTTTTATAATTTTTTCATCTGATGAAAATATTTGGAATCACGCCCTTTTGTTTTTAGGATTTCTCATCTAAATTTTGGCACTTACGCTTTTTTGTTTTTATAACTTTTATTATAGCATATGAGAATTTTCGGAGTTACGCCTTTTTGTTTTTTGCGATTTTTATCTAAATTATGGCACTTATACCTCTTTGTTTTCCAATTTTTTTCATTGAATTATTTTTCCGGACTTACACCTCTTTGTTATTAGTATCTTTCCAATGATTAGGAAAAATTCAATAAGAAAAAACTAAAAACAAAGAAGCGTATCTCTGGTACTTACGCCCGTTCATTATTAGTGGGTGGTACTTACGCCTATATGTTATTATTTTTTATTTTTTTTACTAATATTGCGTAAAAGGTCTTAGAAAGCCTATTGGAGCCATAATGGTGGAGATACGCCTCTTTGTTATTTTGAAGAAAAAAAATCGGCAAAAAATGGCACTTGCGCCCCTTTCACTCTAAGGCGACGATATAAAATTTCAATTAAGTGAATCAACAAAAATTTATTTGATTGTTATAATAACACTTTGTTATTTTAACATTTTGCAAGTATTGAAAAACTAGATTTCTTCACTTGCATATCAATTATCAGTATATCTTGCTGCTGCATCCGGAAACTGGGACCCGTCCGGTAATCGGGTCCACCATGGTAATCTTGGAGGTCAGGAGAGATCTCTCCTATTCTTCATGGCTATGACATCTGAATTTCTTGTCATATCATGACATCGATTTCGTTATGATGGAGGTCATATCAGAGTATATGGAATTTATGATTTAATTGTAATTTGATCAGTCATTATTATTGAAGAAAATGCGATATTGAAATTGATATTAAAATAGTATATGAAACTAGTAAATAGATATTCAAATAATGGATTATTTTCATATTATTTTTAATAATTTATTCAATGATTAAAGAGAGGAAAATTCATCAAAGGAGTTGGTTTTCAGCAAGATTCTGTTTATTATACTGGAAGTAATAGGCATCTGACAATTTTAGTATGTAAGTACTTTGAAGAATAATTATATGAGAAATTGTACTCGAAAAGGTCATAAAATTCTTTCCAGGCATCTTCCGAATTTTTAGAACGGAAATGTTTGATTTTTTTCATCTTTACTGAATGAGTTTTCGAA
Source organism: Aleiodes leptofemur (assembly GCA_963942555.1). Lineage (NCBI taxonomy): Eukaryota > Metazoa > Arthropoda > Insecta > Hymenoptera > Braconidae > Aleiodes > Aleiodes leptofemur. The sequence continues at coordinate 7,017,326 of OZ012610.1, read as the reverse complement.
TGATTTTCATTCGAATTACATTAATTAATCAAGGGGGGCTCCTAGGGCCCCCTTAATAGTTTGTAAACCATTTTCATGATTCGAACTACTTGAACTTATCAAATATTGAGATATTCCGATTTACTCGAATTTTCTAAATTATTTGAATATTCCGAATAATTTTAATATTTCGAATCGTTCGAATGATCCAATTATTAATTTCCTGATAAGGGAAGTTTATATAAAGGCCCCGAAAATGGAAAATCGATTTTTCGATCGATCTCCATGTTTTTTTATTGATCTTCATATTTTGAGATTTCCCCAACATTTTTATGACTATGTCTGTTGTTATTTATCGATTTTTTTAATTGATGTATTATTGTGCAAATAGCCAGGACTTTTTTTGAAAATCTAAGATCAAATATTTTCATAATTTTTTTGGCCCATATGAAAATATTAAGAATTACGTCCTTGTGTTTTTTTTCACTTCGTTATTCAAATTATGGCACTTGCACCTCTTGATTCTTATAGTAATTTTTGAGATTTTTTTTTTTAGCTTAGAGAGAGAAGAAAGAGAGGCCTGTCCTGAAGATACGCCTCTTTGTTATTATTATGTTTCTAATGATAAAGAGAAATTCAATTTTAAAAAAACTGAAAACAAAGAGTCGTACCTTTAGCACTTAAGTTTCTTTAACTTCCCGATTGGGGGTTGGAAATTCCGAAGGATTTCATCTCTCATCTCCATTCAGAATTTTTATACTACGCCCAATAAAACTGAAGATATTTTGAAAAACTTCTTCTCAACTTCGTTGTTTGCATTCGTTTTTTTCATTCATCACTTTTTCTAATAGTAAGTGAGAGAAATTATCGGGAAGTTCTTAATGCAGCTCGAAGAGTCACACTCATGACAATACATTCTCACTAATTTCTTCTAATCAGCAGTAACGCACTCCTCCATTCGCGAGTGAGCGAGCAATCACGCACTCCTCTATTTGCGAGCGAGCGAGCAACTACACACCTCTAGATACGATTTTTTTTGCTCCGATTAATTTATTATTCGCACACTCCCAATTTATAACGATTTTTTTTGTTGCAGAAATCGCTAGTGGGATTCCCTCATGTCATACTCCATTGATAGAATTAAGTAGTGACATAATAGAGCAGAAGAAGCCAGAGAATCTCATCTAAATTTTCTGTGAATATCTTGGAAATGATGAGGTGCAGAAGAATTTATCACAAGACCTTCGTTAAATTTGATGGAATTTTCCATGAAAAACATGTTATTCGTTTGAAATGAACTTCATAATTGTCTTATACGTATTTCTACAATAGTTTGTTCATGGACGACAAATAAAGATTAAAAACCACCACCTATGTAAATAAGATAAAATTGCCTATAAAACAGATGTGACTCCGAATTTGGCGGCGTCAGTTGATGAAAATTTTGTAAGAAACCAGCAATTAAATGAGAGGAATACTATTTTTTCCATTCGCTCTCTTGATCAGTGGATCTCTGAGCCATAGGGCCAACGATAATTTCAAGGCGATATCTGAACATTTCAATGAATTTGCTAAGGATTTGTATAAGGTAATACTAGAATTTCATAAAAATCATTCATTTTAACTTTATTTAATTTCTTTATTTTTCAATTATTCCAGAATTTATCGGAAATAATGGAAATTTTGTGAAAATCTTTTTGGTAGCTTTAATTTTTGTCTACAAAGAGGGATTAACAAAAATTCCTCTATTTACCTAAAATTTCGAGGAATTCTCCATTAAAAAATTATGAAAGAGATGAAAAGAATTCACCTTATTTTTTTGTCACGTCATCGCACAATTGTTGAGTGAATAATTCTTTTTTTTTCTTCAGGAAATCGCTCAGCATGAGGAAGGAAATTTCGTCTTCTCACCTATTAGTGTATCGATTCTTTTATCGATGTTAGCTATTGGAAGTAATGGAGAGACGAGAAAACAAGTGACAAATGTGTTACATTTTGGTGACATTTGGGAGCTGGAGCATAAAGCCACTAAGCCTCTTCTCGAAAGACTCAATGTGAATAATGAGTGAATAATAATGCAATTATCTATCTTCTTTAGGAAATAATTATTGATAACTTTTCTTTTCAATAGGGCTACTCAAAGATGGATTTGAAATTAGCCAATAAAATCTTCCTATCCAATTTATTTAATTTGGATGATCGCTTCAAGTACGTCACGCAATCATACTTTAATGCATCAGCGCAAACTGTTGATTTCGCTGATGAGGATAATACAAGTAAACAGATTAATGATTGGTGCCAAAAGCAGACGAATTCAAAGATTAAGGACATGGTCACTCCAAGTTAGTTGTTGATATTAGTATTAATTATTTTTTTTAATTATAGTAGTATTTCAGAGTACGGCCGATAAAACAGAGAAAAATAAATATTTGTGGGCAAGTTTTCAATTAATCGATGATAATTCGAGAAAACGTGTTTTAATTTATCCGAAAAAGTGTTTGAAGTGCTCGAAAGGCATATCTTCAGCTTGTGAATATGATTTTTTTTGTTTCTCAAATTTTTATTACGTTACTAATCTCCTATCACATGCGTGAGATAGAGCAAGAAGCAAATAGTTGCGGATACCTTCGAATTAAATTTTGGCAATAACTATACGGAGAACTGAATATTTCTTTCTTCTATTATTTAGTTAGAATGCTATTATCTTCGCCAATTGTTTTTCAATAATGGATCAACTGTGTGGTCCTTCAGTAATTTCGTTATTTCTGGTCGATTTAGGGCATTTCGTCCCCACCATCACTATTTTGAGTAAATTTGATAATTCATATCTCAGAAACTACGTGGACAAAAATTAAGAAAAATATAATCTTTGATATGGCATCAAAAAAAGAAAGGATAAACTACCTTAAACAATCAAAAAGGGAAAATTCCAAAATTATTCACATATCATTATCTTGAAATATTTTGGAAAATATTGGGTTTAGGAATTTTTTTTCATATAATCGTTTTTGTAACCCATGAGATGCTCAACGAAAAATGTTCTCTGACAAATTCTCCCAAACTCGATACTTTTCTGAAGTTATTACAAAAGAATTCACTTGGAGTTTTCTTAATTTACATAATTCTACTGTTTCGCTACTGAATTACTCTGTAATACTCATCGATGCAATAGAAATGTGTATAATATTAATTATCTACAGGTGATTTAAGTCCAGAGACTGTTATGATGCTCCTTAATGCTGTTTATTTCAAAGCTAATTGGGAGGAACAATTCAATGAATCAGAAACAGATAATTTGCCCTTCATGCTTCAGGATGGTACGATTAAAGAAATCCCAACTATGTATCATCACGGATATTATGGTTTTGGACAACTCGAACATCTCAATGCAACATTCCTTCGAATACCATATGAGGTAATTATAAATTCTAGTCATTCAATTTTTATTATTCAAAAAGTTTCGAAAGAAAATAATAATGGAAATGTCCAATTAAATATTTCCCTTTTTGTTTGAATCATAATTTGCTGAAAAATCAAAATTAGAAAATTTTGGAAAAATAACAGATTAAACTTTCAATTTTTTGTCAAAACAGTCGAATTTTCAAAGACTTTTTTGAGAATCAATTGTAGCACATGTTCTTTATTAGACAACAAGTCCTTTCATACAATGTACATTACGTGAATTATTAGAATCTCTGAGTTCCTTACTCTGACCATAATTAAAATAGACGAGAAATAATATTGAATGTTTTTCCTTTTATCTAATAGAACGCAGATGAAAATGATGATTTGAGCATGTACATCATAATTCCTAAGTTTGGCACAGATCTGACCTATATTGAGAAACATTTATCAGAATTGGATCTCAAGTATCTTTCAGATTCTTATCTTGATGACTTCCATGTATTCATACCGCGATTCAAAGTTGATTCAAAAGTTGATTTGAATACTCCTCTGAAGGAGCTTGGATTAACCGATATTTTTGATTCACGTGCTGATTTTCCATATCTCGTTACTTCCGGAAATGTGGTGGTGAGCAAAGTTGCGCAGAAGGCATTCTTAGAAGTCAATGAAGGAGGCTCTGAAGCTGCTGCAGTAACTGGTACATTGTTACTAAATTTTTCTTATTATTTCTTAATCAATATGTTCGAACTGTTTCTTAATGTTTTTCTGTAATATTTCAGAGCTTGATTACTTTGATAAAATGCCACCTGGTGAATTTCATGCTGACCGACCATTCATATCGCTCATTGCAACGAAGAATTCAATACTTTTCATGTCACGTATTGTTGAACCATAAATCATGAAGAATAATATGAATTAGTCTCATCATCTTGAAGGACTCACATACCCCTGTGGACGCTGAAAACCGAGTAAATTCCTGGAGGAAATTTCTCGGTACAAATCTACTTTTAAAAAACCTTCTTAAAAAAAAATCCCCCGAAAAAATTCCCTCCCTTTTTTATAAAAGGCCCCCTCATATTAATTGAAAATGTTGCTAATGTTCTATCTTGGTAGTTTTGAAATTGATGAAAGATTTTTCTTTTTTAAAATGATTATTATTTGATTTTTCTGTATTGGTCTACCAGGAAAGATTCTTTCGAATCATATTTTTAGGATTTATTGAGAATTATTATTAAAGTTTATTATTTCATTTTATTATTAAATATAAATGATTCATGTTAATGGTGGTGGAAGTTCCTGTGTTTAATAAAATGGTCACTCCATATAGTAATGGAAAATTTAGTAATTAAATTTTTTTGAATATTATTTCGCCAAAGAGAAGTATGCTTGGAGAGATTCTTGGAGACGATTTTTGAAGGGAGATTTTTTGTGGGAAATTTTTCTAAGGGAGCTTATTTAAAAGGGGATTTTTCTCGGGGGATTATTCTAAGGGAGTAAGACACTTAGATCCATTATACAAATTAAACGGTGAAGAAACATTAATTTCTGATTTCACATTTTTTCTTCACTTTTCAACTGTAAGATTTTTTTGTTCAAAATAAAGAAATGAGAATACTTTAAACTTTTGTATACAATGAACAAAAATACTGTTCAATGTTTTATAAAAAAAACGTCCATTCGAAAAATTGAGAAAACCTCTCTTCACACGGTAGAGAAAATCATTATCGAGATTGAAAAAAGGAGAAGGTGGAAAATATTGAAAATTGACTGAGTTATCGTGCTGACGCTGTCTAAAAACGTAGTTTCGATAAAAATTCGTTCAAAGTTTCCGGTGGATACAACACGAACTCCCGGCTCGTCCTCCATTCCGGCGTCGTATCGTCCTGGAAACCTTCTTTCTCTTGTATTTTCGGGTTTTATGACGTTTTCTGCGATCTCTTGTTGATTGAAAATTTCAAGGGTATCTGAGTCCTTAAGTGGACTCGATGAGATGTTGTATTTTCTTTTTTTTTCTTGGTATCAATAAAATTCTAGACAGGCGCTAGATAAGTTCTAAGCTTTCACGAGGTCATTTCTATCCCACCTAGACTTTTTGGGAAACACCATTTGGGAAACATCCTGTCGTTTATACTCTACTGACATAATTCCGTACTGAAATTGTGGAACAAAATAAACCAGATTCGATCTATATTTTTCGTGAATTGCTCGAAAATATATTTTCGTCCTTTTGATGAATTCTCCTGTGCCTCATTATAATGAGGCCTATCAAATCTATGTGACTTTGAATTTAGTAGCGTAACTTCCACGTAACACATAAGGGGACACAAAAAGAAAAGTGCGTAGCATTTTTTTTTTATATAAACCTTTTCAAGTACGCATTGGAAAGTTGAATGGGCTAAGAAAGTTGGGAAATGCAGTGTAGCCCTAAGTACCTGAGTAGGGTTATTCACTGGCTCGATTTAAGCTAATAACTGGCGTAGCCTTGGCCAATGCATAGTCCTGCTCGGTGGACTCAGTGCAAGAGAGAAAAGACAAGTCCCGAATCCAGAATAAAATAATAAGATTGAATAAAAGCCAAAACAAAAATTCGAAAAACGTGCTTGGTTGTGTGATCAATAATCGAACCATATCATCCACGTATCATGTATTCTCTAGTTTCAGTTAACTTTTTTTTCTCAATACGACCATTTGTCACTAAGATATTGGCAGGTGAATGGAAAAGCACCCTTTTGTCTTTGATCATCGATATATCGTGAACTACTGATCGCACAGGGAATGCACAGAAAGGAATTTTCCGCAGAAAGTACTGAGCTTTCTCAGTAATCCGGGCAGAGGCAATAGAAATCCAGGGACATTTCATACAACGGCCGAAATAATAATAGGATTGCGTTATCTCAAATCTACTTGGGACTTGAAATCTCAGCTTAAATATAATAGTTCCAATTTCAATAATGTCCCTTGATACTTGAAAATTCAATATTAGGTGAAAACTAAGATTCTGCGACAAAACTTCAAACTCTAAAAATTAAAGTTCAGGTTTTAAACAGTGTTCCTATTGTTTTTTATTGCCAGATATCCTTGAGACCACACCCTTAGTCCGGATCTTTTGGAACTTCAAAATGTTCATGCCTTCATTATTAGGCTCTCTTCTTAATCACGAGTTGTCTTCACCTGAATTAATTTTGCAAAAGTATAATTAGAATGTCCATCTTCTTGAAATAATAGCAATAAGAAAATATCACAATTTACTCAATTGCTACGTGCAATTAGTGACACGCGAATTTCGCTAATAAGGCGGAAGTGGAAAAAATGATCTGTCTCAGATTGCAAATAATTATAACGTTTTTCAATCGCTTCAGCAAGATATACTTGATTTTGTCACCAATCATTTTTCGAGGAGATAGGATCAAATGATTGTAGTCAGCTATAAAGATGAATGAGGAGTTTTCATTCGTTTCAGTTTTGTGGGAGTTCCAAGATGACCAATTTGTCACTTCTCGTCGTCGCTCTGGCAATTGCGGGAGTTTATGGAGAAGAGGTAAAACCATTTCTGCAATTTTTGAAGACTTTTCAGTTGAATTAAGTAATTTATTTCAGTTTCAATTATTTACAGTCCATTCAGAAGATAACGATGAATAAGATGGATATTGAAATGAATTCAAATCCGTATTTCGACACTTTTACAGGGAGTTTTTCCCCAGGGGGAGAGACTTTGTCATTGAAGACACCAGTGAAGAAAGATCTACCTTCTTCTCTGATGGTAAGAGCCTCATTACTTCTCCTTATTGTTTGATGATAATAGCCTCATTATATCTCAAATGAAGAGATTTAGGGGAATTTATCAATAGACTTGTTTTTGTAGACAATCGAACTCTCTACAAAAAAAGGTCTCTTGATATTTTTCTCTGAGTCCCATCATTTCTAAAATATCTGCAATAAAGGCAGAGTCAATGAATTAGACATCCCCGAGGTCCCATCTACCAGACTTGGCGCTTATCATCGTTCATTTCTCGTAATAGCTACTAGTTTTTAGAATTCATTGCCTGAACACGTAAGGGCGTAAGCAGATACTTACGCGGATTTCAGCCAACTTTGCTCTACTCATCTTCTGAGTCAAGAAACTACTTTCTTGCAAGGGAGACCATGGTCTCAATTTTCCCTATGCGTTATGTCCGTATGTTCTTCTGTGATATTTACTTACGCAATTACACCTTAAAATACATTATATTATTTCTTCATTTTCTCTATTAGTTCTTCTAATATTTTGATATTCGTTAGAGTCGTTACTTTTACGTGAAAGATTAATCGTTGTCAGGAAGAAGAATACAGTAAAATAAAACACGTATTTCACTTGAAATTCACTATAATGTTCATGAAGCTACTGCAGTAGCTTGTTTACAAGTGCGAGAAAATAATATAAAAATAGAAAACGATAATTGAAATAAACAATAGAAATAGAATATAGTCCAGAGCAATATCGTAATTGAATATTAACGGTCATACGTTCATGTAAGTCAATACTTTTGTTTCAGTTAAAACCCGTTTTACCCATAATTTCATCTCAAGTGCGGCCGTCATTGTCCTTTTGATCGAGTGCTAATGAGGACCCACACATCACTGTGTATACTACTGAGCTTCAACGGGCAATCGCTTGGCGCCGTTATGCAAAATCAATTACAAATTAAATTTTTTGATGATTTCAGGTGAAGATATTGATAACAACATCTGGCGTTGCGCTCCCAGAAACAGATATGCCTCTGTGTGAAGCATTCACTGATCGTGCAGTGGGAGCGGATATCTTTGCTGCTGGTATACCTAAAGGGAAATTCCCGAAGGGTTGTCCCGTTGGAGTTGTGAGTTCATTCGAATAAAATTATCAGTGAAACCATGGAGCAAAAGTCACAAAATTACGCGTAGCTTTGATTGTGAATATCTTTGAATTGAGTGGGCTTGAGGGAAAATGTCAAGACGTACTGATTGACTTGGTAGGGAAATAGTTTAATAATTATCAACAAATGTAACTATTTTGTTGATTACAGCTTATTGGAATCGCGTCTTGTTGGAAGAAATATATACAAAAGTATAGTATAGAGAATGGGCCTATTTACAGATCAGCTTGCGATGCAGAGTACGTCACACTCATCGAAGAAATCAATATTAACCCATCAACGGTCGCGCTATGAGACTTTCCCTCACACTTTTCTTGATAGTATATAAAAACTATTTTGAAAAATGAGAGAAAAATCTCGATTTTTTTTGTATTTGTCAAAAAATTATTCTACTTTATTATGGTGACGGCGAAATTAAAAAAAAAAATTCAAAATAATTTTTTTTTCTTTTGTGACGTCCGGCAGCGTGAGATATTTTTTTGTAAACAGAACTAAGTACACCAAAAAAACAGAAGATTTCCAGATAAATCCATTTAATTTTGCCATCAGTTTTTCGTTAATTTCTCGGAAACTAAATGAGATACGGTCATTTTGCTCTAATCCTTTTTTGTAGAGAATTCCAAGATCTGCAAGAGAGGATTCGTACAAAATTTATAAGCAAGCCGTTTATAAGCAATTTTTCCAGGGCGAAGATTTCGGAATCGATCAGTACCAGTTTCCACCTGATAAAGTACCAGTTGGCACTCCACCAGGTCCAGCTAGTGGTAAATTTTCGATTTATGAATCTGGAATGGATCCGTACGTGACCATCTCAGTGGAAGGACAGTTGGAAACGATGATGCCTGATGGGGGAGTTCCTGAGATGAAACCTCCTGGTTTTGGGTAACGAAAACATGGGATATTCGAATCTTACAATGGCTATAACTCTTATGATGTCTAATGGTATTGAAATATGAATATGTTGGAATTATTTAGCTCAAATAAATATTCAAAAAATTAAGCATGTCAATTTTGTCTTTTCTTTTGCGTAAAAATTATGAAAGAAAAAGAATTAGGACAAATAGACTGAGAAATAGGGCTGGGCCTTTAAGTGAAGGGCATGGACCTAAAAAATTCTCTGAAAGATTCTCTCAACTTTATCGATCAAATTAAGTTTTTATCACTGTTTTTTCTTCGACTATCATTTTGAGATTTAACTTGCTTAAAATCGGCAATCTGAAATGACCACAATGGCCAATTTTGAACAATTTGAATCTAAAATCAATTTTGTATTGTTAAATAATATTTTGAAATGAATAAAAAAAATTCCCTCGATTTCGAATGATAATTTCAATTTATTCTATCTCAACCAAGTTCACGGCGTTTCAATCAAGAAGAGCAAAATGAAATAATGGATGAATAAGGGAACAGTAAAATAAAATTAATTGTTCCTCGAAAATCCTCACAATTTTTGACTTTTTTGATTTTTCCTGCAACCTTGAAATGCCGAATTACGATAATGGACTTCTGGATGAGAATGATTGAAGAGTCATTTCAAGCGCATTCTCTTCGATTTTACGGTGGAAATTCGCGGAAATATACTGGGAGATGGATAATTAGATTTTTAGATGATGATTCCAATCGATAATTCGGTAGTCTGGTGCTGATCAATGGATATGATCAATGGTTTCATACACGATAGGCTCGAGTTCGATTTCCACCGGAGACACTGGTGAGATCTAAGCAGGTACAAAAAATCGTGCTCAGTCACAAAATACGCCTAATCAGGGTGTCAGAAATGGAACGTTGAATAAGATGAAAAAAAAAATTTAATTGATGTTATCTCAACCAATTTAACTGCGATTGAATCAATGGAATAGCAGACAAAGTTTAATTGGCCCCCTCGGAAATCCTCATTATTTGCAAATCTTTTAATTGTTCCTGCTAAATTTATCCTCGAAATTACAATAATGATGGTAATAACGTTTTCGTAACATGCAATCACATGATTTTTATTATATAATAAATGAAAACAATGTAATCAAAATAAACGACTTTATTATAAATATCAAAGAATAAATCATTTCTATCGCAGTCTCTTTCATTCTTAATGCTTGTTTGCCACACTGGGGTCCAATGGACGCCAGACCTATATTTGCTTAAATTTGAGTACCTAAACACGAGAATACATAAGAAATTCGATAATTCCCAGGTAGGAATAGATAACTGGCCCAGTCCACCCTTGTCCAAAGCCCAGTCAAGCTTGGATGAGGCTTCGCAACCAGGCCCGGCCCAAGCTTGGTGAAACCTTAGAATGTAACATTGGACCAGGGGTGGGATACCAAGCCAAGACGAGGTGTGCGTTATTTCTCGCTCGCTACGCTCGCTCGCGAATTGGGATACGCTCTGACTTGCTCGCTACGCTCGTTCATGAATGGAGAAGCATCGTCATGTTGGTTTTAGAATGTATTTGACCTGTTAGGGGCCACAAAAAAAAATTCCCGATTCGTTCATAGATTGTCTACAGATTCTCTTTATGAGGTGAAAGGGTCGTCCGTTTTGCCATTAGCCCCTCCCTGTTTCATTTTACTCCAGGGTGGTCCCTTTTGCCCCATCAACCTCCACTAGTGACGTATTTTGATCAAAAATTCCGAATTTTTCACGAATTTAGTAGTTTTTTCATCACTTTTCCTTAAAAAACTTAGAAACTAATGAGCTGACCCGGCTCATAATCTAATCAGGGCTAAATTACATGGAGATACTTCTATTCCATGAAAAAAAATTTTGATCGGATAATTAATGGCAGTGCAATCGTTGGCCAAAATTTCGTCACACACACACACACACACACACACACACACACACACACACACACACACACACACACACACACGCACACACACACACGCGCACACACACACACGCGCGCACACACGCATACAGACACTTCCGTAAAAATGCCAGAAATTCATGTCAACATCTTGAAACATCGAGATCTGATGAAAAATCGAAAATCGATTTTCGGAGCAAATACAATAACTTCCTTATCGGGAAGTTAACAAGTGTTGGTATTCAGCCTTGGACCAAGGTACATTCTACGGAAATGCCAAGCATCAACCAATATTCATTTAACATTCACGTAAAATATTTAACCAATGTTCAAATAATAATGAAAAAAGAAAAGACTATGGAAAAAAAATTACCCTGGCTAGGATTCGAACCCAGAACCATCGATTCTGAAGAATTCTAATCAAAAAGCTCATTTCATTGTTAATTATTCTCGATCCAGGCGGTATAGATATATGTTCATCCAGATGCCGACATTCTGGATGTTTATCCCCAGAGAAGATAATACCAATTGCCGCCATTGTCCAAGACATCCACCGAAGACCTGTCCTCGAAACATGCATCTAGCCCACTGCACTACTCCATCTACTTTAGGGCATTGTATATAAAATCGGATTATCAAGTGACTTAACTTTTTCTTCACTCTTAAAAACTCTAAAACTCTATATCTGAATATAATTCGTATTCTTCCAATGTTATAATAATATCTCCTTCAATTATTTATCGTCTTAAATAATTAATAACAACATTTTGGTATCCAATCGTGGGAGAATCTTGGGTCAAGCTTGGTATCTCAGTTTACTGTTCAGTTGGTTCTCAGGCTTGGTTACCAGTCCTGGATATAGTCTGATCTAAGACTGTACCAGCCTCCAATAGGACATGGTATTCCACCATTACTGAGCCTTGGATACCAGACTTGGTTATAGCCTGGTCCGAACCTGGCATTCCCATGGCTTGGTACACCAGCCATGGAAGAAGCCTGGTCCAGACCTGGTATTTTGGGCCTTGGTACCAGTCTTGCACATAGTCGGTATCAACAAAGGTTCAATCCACGTACAATCTAGGTATAACAAGACTTGGTAACCTGAGACTGTACCATGCCTGGTCCGGTTGTCAAAGCTCAGCATTTCCCATCTGGGTTACTAACATATTTGATAATTTCATAGGCTCCTATTCAAGTTTATGAACCTTATATTATGTTTCGAAGATTAAAGAACTGATATTTCGCTGGATTACCAATTTTTTTCAGGATAAATAGGTGAAACAGTTCGATTACTTGACGAGTTTGAACACTGGTCAACTCAGAGTGATTGATCAAAATTAGAGAAAACATATCGCACAAAACATGATAATTTTCTCGAAACAGAAAATCATTTTATTCCAAGAGGTTTCTTTTTGAAGAAGTATTAAAACAATCATTCCCTAATTTTTTTAATTTTTCTCCTTCGCTTCCCCGAAAAGTACATATGCAATACATAAAAAAAAAAATTTGAATGAAAATTCAAAATCAATGCAAATAATTTTTTCTTTAAAAGTGACGTCGGGTATTTCAAATATTATTTCCGTTCATTATTTTTGATTTTTTCCCAATTTTTTTTTATTCTTGCCTCTTTATTATTGATATCCAATCTCCAATGTGAAGAAAACACTGTGCGTGTGAATATTCCAGTACGTGCCAAAGGCAAGTGCTGCAATCACTCGTTCCTCAGTGCTCGCATAATGCGTAATTTTTCAAAATTCTTTTGTTAATTTTATTTACACAATATCGCATTCAAGATAGAGATAAGACAAATTATGCTGTAATAAATCGCCTATAAAAGTGTTATAACTCTGGAGCATTGGCACAGTTCACCTCACCAAAAATGAGAGGAATAACATTTCTTGTAGTAGCTCTCCAGGTCTGTGGATCTTTGGGTACTAAAAGAGACAATTCGATTGATTGCGATGCAGTACGTGGAATATCCGGAAATTTCAATGAATTCGCTAAAGATCTCTATCAGGTATGTAATAATTGGATTTTAATATCATAGAATCAATGGAAAGTTAATGTTTATTCTTTAATCTTGGATTATATTATTTTTTGGAAAATCCCCGAAAATTCTGAAAAATTCCAAATCGGAATATAAAAAGTGATCTTTTGTTTTTAAATTTAAATATTTATTATTTGCTCTTCATTCTTCGATTATGTAATAACTTTATAAATAATAAAAATTATTCTGTTTCCATCATATTTCGAAATGTTCTTCATAAAAAACATGATGAAAAAGTCAAATTGAATCACCTCGTTTTTTCATTCCATTACTCTGTTTGAAGTATTGATTGAATTATACATTTCCTGTTTTCAGAAAGTTGCAGAACATGAAGAAGGAAATTTCGTCGTTTCACCCATTAGTGTATCGACTGTTTTATCCATGTTGGCCATTGGAAGTGCTGGAAATACGAGAGAGCAATTGACAAGTGTGTTACATTTTGGTGATCATTGGACTGTCCAACATAGAGCAATCAAGCCTCTTCTTGAAAATCTCAATGTGAATAATAACGTCATTCAATCATTTTATTTTTCTCTGCATGATCATTAATGAAATTTTTTTTTTTTAACTTTTGTAGAGTTTTTCAAATGTGGACTTGAAATTGGCAAATCAAATTTTCGTTGCCAATAGAGTAAATTTGAATGATAAGTTCGAAGAAATTTCAAAAAAATTATACAAAACATCACCGCAGAAAATTGATTATCGTAATCGCAGGAGGGCAAGTAGGTCGATCAACAGGTGGTGTGCGGAGAAGACAAATTCAAAGATCAGGAATATGGTTACTCCAGGTCAGTGAATAGGGATGAATCAAGATTTATTTTCTGAGCAAAGATCTTAACGAAAAATTAAAAAAATAATTGCAAATATACCCCAGCATGTTTCCATTGTTGGCTAATTTTTGTAAATTCTTTTATGCATGCCTCCACTCAAAAGAAATTATGAGTCGTTAAACCTTTGTCTCTTCTACTGAAATGATTTTTTAAAATTAATTCTTGTGAAAAAGAAATTTCGAAAATTATCTATAATTTCAGTAATGAAGAGGTAAAACAGGATAAATTGATTATTTTTGACGAATTTTAGCGGGATAGTGTAATTTTTGTTAAATCCTGTTAGTTTTCGAAATATTCTCGAAAAATGAGCGGCTAGAAGAAATTGACGTATTATATCTTTGCTTTTTACTTCTGAATTTTCTTGGAAATATCTCGAAAACTACCCAATTTTGGGAATTTTTTCATAGAACCTTTCCTAAAGCCCCTGAAATTCTCTATAACAAATATCTCTTAACAAACTCTGAACCTGATAATTCCCGAAATAATTGCAAAAGAATTCACTTTACTTTTTTCATTTTTCCTATTTTAATTGACTTGAGATATCTATTAATAATATTAATTTTATATTAATCGCTCACAGGTGATATACATCCAGATACTATTATGATGCTCCTCAACGCCGTTTATTTCAAAGGCAATTGGTCAGAGAAATTTGATAAATCAGAGACACGAAATTTGCCTTTCAATTTTCAGAATGGTACTATTAAACCTGTCCCAACAATGTATCATCGTGGAAATTACGCCATTGGATCTCTTCGTAATCTCGGAGTAACTTTCCTTCGACTGCCCTATGAGGTAATTACAGATAATTAATTTTCCCTTATTTTTGAATTGGCAATTTTTTTTCCTCACCTAATTCAGGAAAAAAATATCATTGCCTTAGAACCAAAATGGCGTAAGTGCTATGCATAAGCAATAGCACTTACGCCACTTTGGCTCTAAGGTGACGATGTGAATTCTCCTGAAAATTCATTAATACATCCTTTGTCTAATTCATTAAATCATTTAATTATCTCAATTTTTTCTTTTTTTTTCTCGCAGAAGGCAGATGAAAATGATAATTTGAGCATGTACATCTTACTTCCTACTGGTGTCGCCAGTCTAAGTGATATTGAGAAAAATCTATCGAGATTGGATCTCAATGTTCTTTCAAATACCGAACCTAGTGAAGTTGACGTCCTTCTACCTAAATTTAGAGTTGATTCGAAATTTGCATTGAATGATGCCCTGGAAGAACTCGGATTAACAGATATGTTTAGTTCAAATGCTGATTTTCGATATCTCGTTATGCCTCATAACGTGGCAGTAAGCAAAATCGCACAGGAGGCATTTATAGAAGTTAATGAAGAAGGTTCTGAGGCTGCTGCCATAACAGGTGAGATTTCATCGGATTTTCATGATCATCCTCAAGCTACTGTCTTTACGTTATTTTTTCATTTTCTTATATTCTTCCAGAAGCTGGATTGACGAACAGAATGGGCCCTTTACGCTTTAGAGTTGATCGACCATTTATAGCTCTTATTGCAACGAAAAATTTAATTCTCTTCATGTCACGTATTGTTGCACCATAAATTCTGCGGAAAAAAGGGGATTATTGTTACTGTCCTTAAATAAACTGAAAGAAACTGGAATAAATAAAAAAATATTTTCTTGTCATTGATGTCATAATACTTTATAAAGTATCTAGAAATATGTAAGAAATTATTTTTTAAGGGCTGAAAAATGTCAAAACAGTATTTTGTTATTCAGAATTACTTTATTGAGTATATAAATATATTACACCATCGCTGGCAAGTACACTTGTTTGTAAAATACACATTTTTCTTCTTCATTTTTACTTCGATTTTTTGTTTTCCATTTTTTTTTTCAATTTTTTTCATTTTTTTTTATTCAATTACTTTTGTATTATTTCAAACATTACATCTAAAGTGAGAATCTCTAGAAAGAAAAATTCTCTACGATCTATCAAATTTTTCATTTGCGAATTAATAACACTGGAAATTTTTTTGTTGACTCGATTACAGACGAAAAATTGACGGATAAAAACATTAGATGCATTAAAAACACGAAACAATTTTTATTAATTTTTTTTCTCCTCATTACATCATTTACTTTGATGATAAAGCTTAATAATCATTCTGTGAAAATTTGCAATGTCAGTTGAGACAAAAAAATAGGCACATTCGTTAGACTTGACATTGATTGAAAAAAAAAAAAAAACAATTTCAGAGCGTTCACCAATAAATTGCATCGATTCGTGCATGCATACTCGTTTAATAATATTTTTCATTAATATTCATAACAATTATGTGAGTAATTTTTTTAAATTTATTTTCTTTATAAAATTGAGAAAATCCTTAATTTTAGATTATTTTGGTACAATTAGTCGTTCGTTTTTTTTTCTTTTTTTCAAATCTTTCATTTGCAGCCAATGTGTGACCGTAGAATGACACATAGTAATTAAAAAAATTATTAAAAAAAAAAACATTTTTCTTTGAATCGTATTTGTTCTTTAACAATTCACATAATACAAACTCCAAGTGTACTGGCTTCAATACGCATTATATACGGATATGTATATAATTACTTGTTTCTTTTCACTTCTGTTACGTGTTAATTAAATTGTTCAAACAAAGAACTTCGTAATAATGTAGTAATTGTTATTTTTTTTAACTGTGAAAATTTTGCATACCATTGACAATTGGTATGCAGTGTGTATGCTAATTCAGTAGTGAAGCAGAGCCCGTTGAATCAATTTCTAATACGATTTCAGGGATGAAGTGCTGAAATGAGATAAGTCAAATTTCGAGTTTTTGGGAATATCTCGAAAATTAAGCAAAACCAAAATTTTCGTAAAAACCTCTTCTATAGAGCAGAATTAGAGCTATCAAAAAGATTTCTATGAGAAATTTCGTAGTTCTACTAGAACTCGAGATTATTGAGAAAAAAACGAATAAACACGAAAATGGACGTTTCTCCATTCATCACTTCTCCGTTGAGTTTTTTGAAAATATTTCTGAAAACAAGAGAGATTTTCTATTTTTATTTTTTACTTTTCTGCATTTATGTACAGAAAAATGAGAGGTACATACAAAAAAGTATTGACAAAAATTCTTCTATCTCTTTTGAATTCTGAGATATTCCCAGAAAAAATTCCGAGGAAAATCGAGTAACTTCGTTTCATTACTTCACTACTGACTTTACTCAATCTTTTCTTTATTTTCTCAAATACACCTATATAAAGTGACATGTTTAACATGCAATTAATTCTGAAAGCTAGCACAAACATTAATGTTGCACTTATTACTTCCACATTGTACACAGCCCTTCGTCTTTCATCTCATTCCTTAAATGAATCCATTATCAAATTTTGCTTAAATTTTTATTTTAAAATTTTTTTAAATTTATTTATTAATCTCTTTATACCGGATAAAGTATTTATTTTTCGAGAATGATTTTCATCAACGAAAAACAATTAATCGAATGATGGTGAAAAATTTTCAAATAAAATTTATCAACTCAACAATTATTTTAATTGCCATTGTTACCATTCTTTTACAAATTCTCTGATAGATTAGAAAAAAAAGAGCCAATAATTAAAAATTAATTAGAAAAAAAAAAAAGAAAACTGTTGTTATAATTTGTGAAATAAAAAACGAATGTTTTTAAATTGCACCGTTACGTTCCATACGAGAAAATTGTTTACTTCGAGCACATTCTTTTTTTTTTATTGCAAAAAAAATAAAGAGTAGAAAAAAACATACTTTTTCCCTTAATCTCAGTTCCTTTTTTTTTTTTTTTTTGAATTCACTGAATTCAGAATAGAATATACATTTTTTTTTGATTCAGTAAAGTGGTAGAATGAGTAGAAAAGTTGTGATGGATTTTTTTTGTAAATATCTTCTGGATAGAGAATTTAATTTCTCTTAAATTCTATTAATTTCAGATATTTTCGAGAGTAATCTACACTACACTAGGATATTTCTACTTATATTCTCAGCTACCACTTCGTACTGATTTTTTTTTTTTAAAGTAGTTCGATAAAAACAATTTTCTCGCAGAATAACAAAGTAAATTATTAATAATAACATACTTCAACTGGAAATATTAATTTCCATTATCCTCAATATCCCATAAAACCTCTACATGATAGTTCCAATAAAACTGGAATCTTTCAATAATCAAGCTACAAATATTATCGTTACATATTTGTTGAAAAAAAAAAGTGGATTAATCCAAATGTTATTGCAATGCACATCATCCGCGATGTAAACAATAATCAAAAAAGCAAATTTCACATTTTGTTATATATTATTTTTCCAGAAAGTAAACGAATAAATGATTTTTTTTTTTACGCATCAACACCAAATATGTTTTGTCAATTTAAATTTTTTCAATAATTTCCTTTTCACACGAATTATTAAAATAATTAAGTAACTTTTTCGTTCATTCATAAAAGTTTATATCATCTTTAATTTCGATGTGCAAAAAATTAATTATTCCAAATTAATAAATTATTAATAGTCATGTTTATGAAACACTGATACAATTTTTATTTTATTTAATCTCTCAATCCAATCATTGTTTTTAATTTGTTCTCTGTTAAATTTTAACAAACCCATGCGCATCATCACGATTGTTTTTTTCTCATTATTTTTTTATTTTTTTTATTTTTTCGTTAATTCTTTTCATCATTTACTTATGTGCAGTCTGCACGGTTTACATAAACTACCAGTAATTTTCATCTGACCCTGCGAGACATTCGAGTTTTATATCTTTTTTTTTTTTCGTCTTTCTCAATCAATGTGGACTCGATCCAATTGCTGGAAAAATCTAAAATAATGAATAAACTTGTTTTTTTCTTTTAAGTTTCAAGAAATTAAATAACGCTTATAAATCTTGAAAAAATAATAAAGTGATTTAAATTATTTTTAAATTCAATAAAATAATAATAATCCAGCGATCAATGAATCTCAGAGTAGTTGAAAATAAACAGTAGTCAAATATCACATTGTTTCATTTTTTTTACCCATCAGAGGCAGATCTGTATACCACTGAAAAAAATTCTAAGTACTATATATTTTATTTCTGGGGTTAAAAGCAATGCAGTCCATAATTTGTTTTTCATAATTTAATATTTTTCTTTCTTCTTCCTGGCTCATGATCACCTGAGTTTTATTTCTATTTATGCAGTTTTTATATCACTGCTAGATTATTTAGCAAAATCATCTATGACATTGCCAATAGGATCAAGAGAATTTCTCAATGATTTTTTATTATTGAAAAAAAAAAATGCGAGAAATATTTCTAATATTTTTTTTCCATTGAAATACCTGATAAATTCCAAACTATAATTGCTTCACATTGTCCTCTTCATTTGACCAGCGTTTTTCCTGTTCTTTCAGCTCAAAGTCCCATCGTAATTCCAATTCACGCATGTCATTGGCGATATCAGCTTCATAAGTGTCTTCCTGTAATTGAATCGATGAATTAACTTGTCTCCTCAATTTTATCTTAAAAAAATTTGAAAGTAAAAAAAAATGCAAATTAAATTCCCATTCATTTTTCGAAGAATATTTCGAAATCTGGAGTTTTTTCTATGAAAAAAACTTAAATTTTCTCTGAAAAAAAGGATGGATATCAAACTTACATCATCAGCCTTAAAATCCTTATTAACAGTCTGATTAGGTATGAGATTATTAACTGGCTGCATACAAGCACTAACACCATATGGGCTCCAATTTCTAACATCCTTCTCCTTTTCTCGTATTCCAGCCTCAATCATTTGTAATTCCTGTGCCAGTCTCTCACCCTCAGTAAACGCAGCACCTTGTGTAGCCAATTTAAGATCGTTAATCTTCCTCTCGAGATGTTTGAGCTGTTGCTTGACTTTTTGTGACTCAAGTATTAAATCCTTCGACATGCACTCTTGTCTAGTTAATTGTACATGTCCAGATGGTTCATTTAATTTACACGGGCCAAGTGTGACATACGTTTCTCCAATATTGGTATTTGGTACAGTTGTAATACCCGAGTTCGTACCAATTGTTGCATAAGACTGATGATGCCCATAGTACCATGGACCAATTGGACTTGTTGCTGGTATTGGCCGTATTGTTTGTTGCATACCATCATTATAAATTTGATTTTGTTCAAGTCCATTTGTTTGACGCAGCATTGTCTTTGAAACTCTTGATATAGGTCCATATTTGCTTGAAGATGTATCAAACGGCACGAATTCATCATCAAAAACTAGATCAGTACGACGATAATTATTGGGATAATTAATTGCACCAGGTGGCAATTGTCCTGGTCCTGCATTAGCCCAAATTGAATAATTACCAGGTAAACCATCTTGTATATCATAATTCATTTTAATTTGATGCTGACTGGGTTTACCAACAATATTCTCCAATTGATTGATTATTTCCATTTTTCTTTGCAGTAAAATTGCCAATGTTTTAGCAACTGATCTTTGTTTTTTACTGTTATTATTAGGAAGCACATTTTGTCCATTATTAATTTGATGTGTATCCCACATATGTATATTTGGATTATTATAATCAACAGTACTATTGTGTACAACATAATGCATATCCATATTTTTACCATTATGTGAATTTGGCATAACATAATTAGTTATATTACCAGTAAAATTGTTATCATTACTCACTGTACGCTGCTGTATTGTATTCAATTTAATTGAATTAAAATTATCAATTTGATTATTGTCAATTGTTTTTTTACCATGATAATTAATATCATCTTGTTTGTAATTTTTAATACACGTATTGGTAATAACTGTTTTATCAATTTTTAAATCAGGACTTAAATTCAATGGTAAACTCGTTCTCATACTTAATTTACGATTTTTAGATCTGTATTTATCAAGTTCAATGTCACTGTGAGCAAATGTACAATTATTTGAACGTGGACATGTACCACGTAATGCTAAATCACGGCACATACTAACTTTGTATTTTGATTGTCCAGGACCATTAGTATGCAAGCCTTCTTGTGTTTTACGATTGCCATGCTGTTGTATATAATCAACCAGTGATGTTACAACAATTTTAACTGCCTCAAGTGCTGTTCTAGTTGTTGTCCATGTTGGACAATCAGTTTCTGGGCTTGGATCAATTGATGCTAATAATTCTAATTGTGGCCTCAAACTGCTCAATTGTCCTGGATCTGGTGTTCTTTGTAATGCAATAACAAGCTCCTGTACACTCTGTGCAAATGATTGTGGTGTTTGTAATTTATCAATTATACTCTGCATGTGTGATTTGTGTCCAGTATCACCATACAATAATGCTGACCATTGATCTGGTGCTATTCTCAAGCCTGCCTCAGTTGCTATTTGCACGATTTGTGCATCATGCTCACGTCTCAGTGCCTCATATGTCCTGAATTCTTCTTTCAATTGCATCAATGATGAGTCACCCTCTCTCTTTGATACCTTGAAACAACTTGCACGATACAGTAATTGTACAACATGACCAATACTTGTTTTTGATGCCTGTGGAAAGTGCGGCTCGAGTCTCTGTACAACAAACATAACTAAAACTTTTCGGGACAATGCTGATCCATCCTCGAGTGCTAATAACACGAGTTTCAATACTTCTTCCTGCATAGCAGGACCCAAGAATTGACATCCTCTTGCTCTTACTGCTGCCCACAAATTAGCACTTAATTGCTGTGGATTCTGATGCTGGAGTATTAATTCAGTTACTGATCTTTCACCAAGACTACGTGCTGCACGTACAGCACGTGCACGTCCCTCTGGCTCAACCAACTGACAACCAACTAGTGTAACGAGTTTTCTCTGCATTGGACGTGACACAAGACCCATTCCACTTCCATTTGCTGGATTTGATTGACAGGGCTTGAGATAAAGGGCCAATTCTTCGATACAACGTTTTGCCACCAGATAATCTCCATGATCCTCTGGTGGCAAGAGCTTTTGATGGGATGTATTGACATTTGTGGGGACTGCATTGCCAACTAGTTGGAGAAGAGCCTCGTTGAGTGGTAGACGTTCAATTTCCGTGTTGATTGCATTCTAAAATTGGAATTAATGGGAGAATTAATTTTTTTTTTATTCAAATTTTGTTTTCGAAAGTTCAGAAGTTTCTTTTGAATAGCCTGGAAAGTATGAGAGATAGAGAATTTCTTGTAGAGCTGATTCTTTTCTAAAAAACATGTTTCTACGAAAATTTCTCTATATCCTTCAATTTCCGAGATATTCTTTAAAAAAAAAAAACAAAATAAGCTCCATTCATCTTATTTTATAATCTTCAAATGAATTTCATAATTTTCTCTTCAAATTATTTACCTGATCAAATGGACACTGTTTTCTATGTAAATTAGCAAGACATGTACGACATATTGTGTGACCACATCCCAATGAAATTGGCCCACGCAAAGTTGAATCAAAGTCGTGACAGCAAACAGGACAAGAGAGGAATTCAGTCCACTGTGGTGCCTGTATTGGCATTCTAGAAAATTAAGTAATTCAAAAACAAAGTTATTTTTAGACGATAATGCTTTGAAAACAAAGTTGCAGTATGATAGTTTTTGTTTTTTTATTCAATTGAGTTCAATTAATTCAAAAGTCCCCGAAAAAAAAAGCCAACAAAAAAAAATCTCCAAATTTTCATCGATTTATTTAATCATCAACGAATATCTTTCAATTATAATTCATTATTTAAATAATTATAAAATAAAAAGAAAAACATTGAATCAATAAATTCATTCCATCTGTTTTTATTGCGTCACAATTTAATTCACTATTCTGCACTAGTATCGATAAACACGTGTTTAATACGCAGTTATCCAAATAATTTCACAAAATGATGAAAAAATTTAAATAATACGCAATAGTGTTTTAAAAAAAAAAACTTAATTGAAATAAAATAAATCGCATTTATGACCTTTTTAGAGTTTTATCCCCACCCATTGTTCAATCTGGCTGTTCCAATTAATAATATCACGCATTTTACATTAAATTATTCACAACACAATTCCCAATATCTAATAAAAAATTTTTTTTCTTTATTCAATTTTTATGAAAAAAGTCATTGACTTAGAATCAATAAAATTGTTACAATTCAATCATTCAAAATGTTAACAATGTTACGAAGTATTGGCAATACGTAGAACATTCTGACGTCTGTTCGAAATAGATTGTCAAACACGATGATGCAGCGTGGTTTACTAAACAAAACTCTCTTTTATTAAATATATATATTAATCGTTAATTTTTTTATTTTTCTTTTCAATTCAGAGAAAGATAATAGAGCACTCTTTCTTTATTACCAATCACTCACCTTGATATAACTTTTACAAAACATCACAATAATTAATGAATAACATTGACGTTGTAATTCTCTCGCTTTTTTTTTCTCACTGTATTCCGCACCGTATTTTATCAACGATTCACACATACACGAATAAAATTGTGTTTGAGTAGATGCGCAGTGGTAACGATATTTTTGGGTCGGCTTTTTTCTATTCTATGGCGGAGGGAAGAGTTAGATGAGAGAATAAAGAATTGTGCGGAATCAGAACCAAGAGATGGCGCGAAATATGATTTTGGCGGCTTTTTTTGTTTGAAATTAGGTAAAAGCGAGAATTTAATAAAATGGCTTGCAATCTATTTTTTACAGGATTTCATTGGAAATATTTATTTTCTGGAAATTCTAGCTTTTTGGGGCACGAGGAGGGAAAAGGAGGGGGGCGGGGGATCAAATCTTTCTCCTTTTCATTTTCGTCTACTTTGTGAATGACAATGGTATGGAAAACAGCAGATAGCTGCCGATTTTTAGTCTTTTTGCTTCCGACTGGAAGCTTTGTTTTCGCAATTTTTTTTCGAAATATCAGTTTTTATTGCAAACGACTCAACATTATCCAAAACGTCGAGAAATCATAATGCGAAAAAAAGTAGACATGTTTGTGTGTGTCTGTATGTGCGACTTCACGCCTCTCTATCACTTGAGAACAATGACCGATAAAATACTGAAATTTTGGCAAGATATTAGTTTTGATTGAGTGTATGTTCCATGAACATTTCAATATTGGCTGAACGGTTCTTGAGATATTTTGAATTGAAGTTTTTCCGAAAATAGGCTGTATCTTCCAAACTACTCATCCGATTTCATCGGGACGAAGCTCAGAAGGTTCCTCTTCATGAACTGAACAAACCCTCAATTTTCGGAATTTTTAGATAAAGTTCTCCACTTATTACATTAAAAAATGTATTTTTTTCTCAATATCTCCGAGAAAAATTCAAAAAATGCAATTTTTTTCAATTTTTTTGAATGAAGACCCATATTTGTCATTTGGTTTTCTGAAAGAACACATTTTTTTCTCCCAAATGAGTCCCGACTCACTTTCGTAGGTCAATGAGAAACTGTACCCAAAAGGGAACATTCAAAGTGAAAAAGTGATTTTTTATGACAAATTTAGTATAATTTGAAAATAATTGAATTCAATAAATCCCAATCATTTTATCTTATATTTTGATGCATTATAACACGAAAAGAAGGAGAGATAATAGAGAAAATTCATAGGGAACCATTCGGAAGCATTCTGTTAATTCATTAGCAGAAATTGAAAGGAAGGAATAGCGATTTAAAGGATAACGTAGAAGGAATACCGAATAACGCAGCGACGAACGCCTCCTTGTTTTTCTTAACAGATAACTTATTTTTAAAAAATGAAAAATTCACACACATAGAAAATAGAAAAAAAGACTAGTGAACATTTTTTAAATACTTTTTTAAAATAATAATTCATTTTTTTTTTAATTCAAAAAATAGATAGATGTATGCCAATTTCATTAGGATATAATCATTTCCCATCAATTCATGTGGTTTACAATTCATTCATCGACTTTTGAGGGACTCACAACTCATTTTAAATCAATTTTTCCATCATATCATCTTTAAAAATCAATTTCAATTATTTTTTTTCTTATACTTTTATTACTAACTCTCAATTTAATCCTTTCAATCTCAAATTTTTCAAAAAAATCTCCATTATCTCAATTCTTCCAATTGACTAAGTCCACCTAAATATAAATTTCAAGGAAAAAAAACCTGTTTCTATTAGCTCAAAAATTCCCGCCCATTTTCCCGCATTCCTCTCATTGGCGCGATCATGATCGATTCTCGTCCAATGAGCTACGACAAAGTGGCTGATCTAAAACATTTCACATGCGCGCGAGAGTTCATTCCCATTAATCCTGTCTCCTTCGATCCTTCGCTAGTAAACAAAAGCAACAAAACAGAACCCCGAGAGGTATTTTGCAAAACACCGAAGCCTCAATAGTCTCTCCCCACATAAGCAAAATAATCCCCCTCCCCCTCCCGAATATCGTGAAAATTGGCAGAAACAGAAGAATAAAGAGAATAGCTGAGTGTAACTGTAGTGATAATAATTCCACTGCTATCATCAAATTCAGTAGACGAGGAGCCAGTCAGTTAGTGGCAAAAAAAGGCGCAAAAAATACGAAGAAAAAACGAAGAGGAGAAAAAAAATATTGTGGAAAAAATTACCAATTTTTCTAAAAATATACAATTTCGTAAAAAATACAAAAAAATTCATTTTTCCTGCAATAAGATGAGGCGATTTATAGAGGAATAAAATTCTAAGGAAAAGTTCACCTATACATATATATATACACATACACGTGAGTCGAATAGAAGTTTGCTAAAGTGCCGCCATTATGGCGGGGCGATAAAGTTATATAGAATCCGCGGGCTGTTGTGTCCTCACATTGAGACCGGGACACAATTAATAATTATCTGTCTGATTAATAAAGTTTTTCTATTAATTATTATCAATAGTTGGAGAATTAGCGATTAGTCTTGGTTGGAAAAAGGAACGAAAAATGTCGGAAGAACCGGCAGCACCCGAGGAGAGAGTTGGCGAAGAGAAACAAGAGGTGAAGCCGGTCAACGAGACAATACAACAGGATCAAGTACGTGATAAAGAAACGGAATTGATGATGCTAGAGGATGAGCCAATTGAGGATGAAAAAATGCCATCTTACATGAATGCAACGAGTATTTCAAGTATTTCAATTTCAACAAAACACGAGGACTCGAGAAATGATAATGATGAGGTAACACAACCTCAATTGGATCCACTTGATCCACTGAGAAATGATGACGATGATGATGATGATGAGGGAAAAAATCAGGGCTCTGGTAATGACAATAGCAGTGTTGTTGAATTGTCATCGGGTGAGGATAGCGACAGAGGTGATGAAGAGGTTGAGGATGAAGAGGATTATTCAACTGATGGTAAAATATATTTTTTTTTCTTCTTAAAATACTTGTGAACGAGAGTTAAACTTTATGAAGATTTCATTTTTTAATGGAGGAGACCATGACAAAATGATCCAGATTTTTTTTTGAAGTGAAGCCCTCCATGAAAGAATTGGGAAAAAATCTGCAGCAATAGAGACATGTCTGGAGTATCTTTCAAATTTTTTCTAGATTTTTTTGAACACTTCTTGATTTTGAAAATAAAAAAAATCCGGTTCATTTTGCCCAGCAAGTCTGCTTTTCCCTGATATTCTCTACTTTTGAAGATATCTTTGAAACAAGGGGAACAATTTATCAGATCTTTTTTGTAAAGAATCTCCCACTCTATGAAAAAGGTTCGATAAATTGACCTAAACCCAATATTTTATGAACTAGGGGAAAGTGGGGTAAAATGGGAATTATGATGAAATTACGAGATGGAATTTTTTTTAACGATTCCATTGAAAATCTGGGGAAATTGCTGGTATATAACATGTGGTAAAATAAGAATATAAGATTTTCAGACAAATCGATTTTATTTTATCATTAGTCTTTTGAGAATATCTTGGAAATTGAGCGAGATAGAGCGATTTTGTACTAGTCTTTGTTGGTATGGAATTTAAAGAGATACAAAAAAGGCTGGAGGTGAAATCACTCTCTCCCTCGCTTAGTTTCCGAGATGTTCTCAAAAAAAACAAAGTTTTTTTTTTTTTTTTTTTTTTTTGAAAATATCAATTTTTTGGGCATGTTTGAGGGTTCGAACACTTTGCATTTTAGATTTTTTTCAGTTCTTCGAGGATATCCTCGGTTTCATGTGGTCTAAGCAACTTAGCCTTGGCCCTAAAGGAACAGTGAGATCATCGATTTTTTTCAATGAAGTTATCGATTTTTGAGGTATTTTATGCCAAATCAGTTTTTGTCCAATAAGTACTCCAAAAATCGATATTTCATTTGAGATCGGTCCCGAATTGCTACGAATAATAAAAAATGAGAAATCCCCCAAAAAGGTGAATTTTTCAATTTTATAGAGGATTAGAGTCCTGATTTTCGGCTGAAGAAGTCAAATTTTCTTTAGAAAAATCAAAAATGAAATTTTACATGTTTTGTAATAAAATTCTCCTCAGTTTTCTGATGTAATCACTTGAAAAAACCTACTTCAAATATTTTCACTGATTTCGAGCCATTTTCATAATATAAACCAACAAAACCAAAAATCCATCCGCTTCCCCATTCCTCTTTATTTATCCTATCCCAAAATAGACTAAACTCAATTAAATAAACGAAGTTCTATTTTTCTCAATATTTTGATGAATTTCCAGAGATGGGCTACGATGAAGATGAGGAAGAATTCTTGCGAAGACGTGGCGAGTATCCAGAAGACGATGATGATGAAGAGAGTGATGGTGACATTGAGGCTGATCAATTTGAAAGATCCTCAGATGAATATATCTATCGTTCGGCACCCCTAGAAAGTCCAATCAAAGAACGCAGCAGATCACTACAAGATTTGTCGAGTCCAAATCGTCGTTCAGGGAAGTTCAGTAGCAGAAGACAATTTCAAGTGATGCCAGTACACATGGAAATGGATGGTAAACCAACGGATTTTCATCTTGGTGGTCAGAGAAGAGCAGCTTTTGCTCCAAACAAGTACGGCAATGTTACAAGCAAAGTTAAGCAGTATATCGAGGGAATTAAAGAGCAAAATCGTATGTCAGCTCAGAGAAGATCGAGGGATAGACTCGATGTTAATAGAGAATTGAGTAATTTGATTAAAAGAGGTAATATAAAGTATTTAAATAAATAATTTCCAAAATGCGTCAATTTCACGTCAGTGATTTGAGAGAGATGATGCAAATTTTGTCGTGAAGTTTTCGAAAAATTAAATACAGATAATCTTGAGAATATCCCGGAAACTATTGAGTTTACGAGAAATGTTTAAGAGATCTTTTATTTAGCTCATAAAATTCTCTACGAAGAAGTTTTCCGATAGATTCTTCCAAGGTTACTCCGTTCGAAGATATTTACAAAATAAAATCCACGTAATTTTCCATATAGTGTTCATGATAAACGAGGAAAAAAAATCATTTTTTATTAATTTGTAAAAAAAAATCAAAGTGAAATTGACTCATACCTATTTTATTCGACTGTCAAATTAATTAATTCCAAAATAACATTAATATCGTAACTTCTTAATTACAGATCAAAATATGGAAACTGACATTCGCGTGAATCCGCAAAGTCGTTTGTTAAAGACATATGCCGAGAATAACATAAAAATCATGATAAACGATAATTCACCGAATGTTGAAGATATGACAGTCAACCGTAATGTACCTGAGAATGGTGCAGAGATAATAGCAGTAACTCCAGGTGATAGCATGAAGAAATCATACGAAGCAATGGCAATGGAAGTTGACAAAGAGAATGAAATTCACGAGGATCAAGTCAATCGTCAATGTGAGATAAAACAAAATGGATTATCCATTAATACACAATCAGATTCAGAGACAAAACATGAAATCAAAGAAAGAGACAAAGAGGAAATTCATTGCGAATTAACAAATGGTAACAATGAAATGCCACATGTATCGAGCTTCCAGTCAGTTTCCTACGAGGATTTTGTAAAAGGCCACTTTAAGGACAATCAGAAGACTGAAACATCCAAGCCAAAACCTGAAAAAAATGCGCCTGAGAATCACCAACAGGATTCAGATAAACAGAGAGACATATCGGCAGTACCAAAGCCATTGAAGATTCAGAATGTTGAATCATTATCCGAAGAAATAATTGTAACTGGCAAGAAAGGAATTAATCCGGAGGTATCAATTTTGAAGGCACAATTGAATCAAACAATGGCTGAACGTGATGGCATGAAAGAGGACTATAAAATGATTGTTAATGAGAATTTCCAGTTGAAAAGAGAGATTGAAGAATTGAAAAAAGCATTGGCAAATCATCAACAAGAGCACAAGCCTAAAGAGACTAAAGTTGTAGCAGTACAGACTGAGGTATTGCCAAGTGTCTTTGATAAAAGTGCAGTCAGTCATTTGAAAGTACCGAATAAATTATCAGCAAGTAGTATAACATCAGCACAGAGCTCTGAACATTGGACAGATAGTAATTGTAGTCCATCTGTATCACTGAAGCCACCAAATGTCGGCAGCATATTGAATTCAGACGACAGCATTTATTTAGGATCACCAAATCGCAAGACATCTCGTCCATTATCTCAGGCATTTTACACGAGCTCAAGAATATTACAAACACTCGCTAATATAACACAGGGTAAATCTGATCCAGCTAATCCAAACAATGGAGTAAAAAGAATGAGTACTAAAGGTCGTATGAATGAGCCACTTAGTCCTCTGGTACTTGGTGATATCAATACACGAAAACGTAAAGCAAGTGATAGTAATGAGACATCGAGTGTTGGTAATCACCAATTTAAAATTCCAAATTTAAATAATCATGATAAAAGAAGAAAATACAATTCAAATTATGAAACAGATGGTGATAAAACAACGCTGGGCCAATCATTAACATCAAGAGATAGATCAATTAACAATGATGGTAGTAAACTCATGGATGATTTTACAGAAACTGAAGAAATCAAAATTGATGATGGAATTAAGTGTTTTGTTTATAAAGAGGATGATGATAGTAAAGAAAAAAGTTTTTTATTGCAAGCTGAAGACACACATAAAGTTGATACTAATGGAATTGTCAGAGAATGTGGGCCTTTTTTATTGGCTAATCTTGAAGTTAGAATGTCGGAGGCTAATGGAACCATTAATATCTGGGGTAAAGAGGTAGGGTTCATGTTAATAATTTCAATTATTTTAATTCCTACACCATTTATTTTTTTCTCAAAACTTCACTTTCCATTAATATGATATTTTGGAGGATATTGAAAGAGAAAACAGGAATTATTCTTGTCAAAAAAAAAATTGAATCTAAATTCTTAGAAATTCATAAATTCCTTTATTCTCCAATATATTCGCCTTTTAAAAATTCCTTGTAAATACTAAACTAATCTCTCATTACACATCATTGAATTCTTTACTTTCCTATTTTTCATCAGTTACCACTGACACAATCGAGGTATTACTGTATTAACTAGAAAACAACATTGATAAAAAGTTCAAATATTTATCGATAAATTCCCGAGTAAAAGAAATTAAATGATTCTCTTAATTTTTAGGTGAATCGTGATTCAACATCTGAAGATATTGATGAAGAATTGGAAGAGGATCCACCAGAGTCGAATGAATATTGGCCAAAAACCCCGAGGGTTGAAATTAAACGCAATGAGTTTGTGTGTTCAACTGAGAAAAGATTCAAGCCAATTGTATCAAATGCTGCTAGAGCCAAAATAACCCGGCAATTAAATCCTTTATTGCATCGTCCTGGTGGACCACTTGATGAGCATGTTGATAGGCAATTTGGTAGTATGCCGAATTTGGATAATCACGGTGTTAATACTTGCGGTGGTTGTAGTCACAAGCAAATACATTCACCAGTTCAGAAGCATATTAAAATTAAAAATCATTCCTGTTGTCATAGCCACGAGATCGATGATTGCGATTGCGAAACTGTTCAACAAACGTGCGGACACGGTTCTGGTTGTTGTGGTGTATCAGTATCAAATCCATCGAATCTTCATGTTAGACACACTTGCACAAAACATTTACAGAATGAAGAGATATGCAGGCATCAGGCACAAACGCATTTATTGCCTGAACCTGGCGATGGATGCTGCTACCGCAGAAAACGCTGTCGATCAGTTGAACTGCCATGTAAATCAGGAATTGAAAACACCTGCACACGCGGTAGAATACAGAGTGTCGATAGTAATTCGTTGTATGCAGGGGATAATGTCCCGTTGATACAGTCAGAAAGGTCTTCCGAAATTGGCGACAATGCCAAACGCCGTTTGTCTGGAAAAAGAGTAAGGGGTATTTTGAGGGATTTTCTGAAGAGCTGTGGAGATAGTTGCCGTCATCCACACGATAAGAGTACTGATGCAACACTTACTGAGAGACATATTAATGCAGCACCAGATATACGAGTGACGACTGTCCCTGCTCCAGAACCTGAGACTTCCAATTGTGATAAGTAAGGAATTTTTTTTGAGTAATGGAGGAAACACATTCAATATGAAAAGCAGATTTTTTCGAATTTGACATTTTCTGACACTCTAGAATTTCCGATTTTTCGAAAATAATTTTTCAGACTTTTTACAAATTGAACTTGGCAAACTTCTTTTACCCTTGTGTTTTTTGAAAAATTCGAATTTTATTCCAATTTGGAATTTGTGAGAATTCTCCAAACAAATTCAGAATTTTCTAATTTTTTTCTGAATTTTCCAGAATTTTTGAGGATCTTCCCGAATTTTCTCAAATTGAACTCCGACAATCTTTTTTCGCTCACATGGTTTTTGAAAAATCATCATTTTTTCCAAACTTAGGAATTTTTTCAAATGTTCGGAAAAATTTCGGAATTTTATTTTTTTTCCAAATTTTAGATTTTTTTTCAGAATTTTCCAGGAGTTTCCCATATCGAACTCCGGCAACTTCTTTTTGTCCACATGGTTTTTGAAAAATCATGTTCCTTCCCCCCAATTTGAAATTTACTGAGATTTTCTAGAAATTTCAAGAAATTTCAACAAAAAAAACTCTACAGAAAACACATAGGAAAGAAATTATTATTCAATCTTTTTCCTGATTTATATTGATTTGAGAATCATTCATAATGGTATAATCTTTCATTTAATTTCAAATTATGTGTTAGCAACGAAATAATCTCAATTAATCATTGATCTATTGATCCTTTAACTTTACTTTATAAAATGTCGATTAATGATCATATCAATTAATTCTAGATGCGGCAAACACGTAGCAATGGCAGATTTCCAGCAGCAATTTGAACAGTTACAGGCTGACTTGGAAAAAATACATTCCAAGTCTCAGGCACTATTTAAAATGATGACTACCCTGCGTCATTTAGATTAAGAGTTATTATAATTATGGGAAATGTTTGAAAATTCTGAAGCATTGTAAATCCTTATCATTTCGTTCCTAATATTTCTTTTCTAATTTTTCTAAGAGCAAAACTTTGAAATATTCCTTTACCTCTTCGCCTGGCTTTATCTGTAAATAGCCACAAATTTCTTATTTTCCATTGTCAATTTTTTTTTTGTTTTCAAATATTTCATAGGACTCAAAAAATATGTCTACGTTTTGTTTTTTTTTTCATTGAACTTTAAAAAAGGGAAAGAAGAGAATTTAGTTTGAAAAAAGTAGCTGAGTAAGTTTTTCTCTGAGAATACAAAAAAAAATTGATGAAAAAAAAATATTTATGTCTGATTCTAAATTTCATCAAATCGTTTTTTTTTTTCTTTTTCTTATCAATTTTATCCATTTTCAACGTTCTTTTTTTTCTTTTCATTCATATTTCCATACACAAATAAGATGTTATTTTTATCAAATAAATGGAAATTGTGGAAATGTTGAATAAATACTACTGCGTGACTGAAAAATAATTGTATATTTATTTTTCGTAAAAGATTAAAATCACTTCGAAAAAATTTATAAATATAAAAATAATAATTTCCTCATTAAAACAGTAGAGAATGACTCGTTGGAATTGTTTCGTTAATCAACTAAAATTTTAAAAATTACAGTCACAAGTGTCATAGGGACTTGAACTCATGTTTTCCAGTGGTGCTGAACTGATTGGACCTTCACCCTGGACAGGCACATTGAAGACATTGCTGTATGATGTTTTCAAATAATTAACGTGGCCTTGTAACGTACGAATTCTGCCCTGAGCCTGATCAAAAGATTCGCTCAACCGGTTTATTTGTCCCTGCATCTTCTGTCGAATCTGAAGAATCAAATAATTTTTTTTTCATAATTATCAGCATTTATTTACATTATTCAAGGTAGTATCCCAGAATACGGGCGATAAAACAGGAAAAAAAAATGAGGATTTGTAAGTTAGTTTTCAATTAATTTCTGATAATTTGGGAAAAGTGCTTTACATTTACTTATTATTATACATTTGGTAAATTTACCCGCAAAGTAATTAAACCATTCAAAAGTTATATCTTCAGCTTGTGAATATAATTTTTTGTTATTTCTCGAATTTTTTCTACACTACTGATCTCTTATCACATGAATGAGATAGAGGGTGAAGCAAATAGTTACGACTACCTACTAATTAAAATTCCTCAATAATTATACGGTGAATTGAGTATTTTTTTCTTCTATTATTTAGTTAAAATGCTCTCTTCGTCAATAGTTTTTAAATAATGGGTCAACTTTGTGGTTTTCTAGTAATACCGTTATTTCTATCTGATTTAAGGCATTTCATTCCCACCACCGCTATTTTCAGTAACTTTGATAATTCATATCTCATAAACTACACGTACAAAATTATGAAAAAATTCAGAAAAATGTAAGAAAAAATAATCTTTGATAAGGTATCAAAAAAATAATGTGTCAACTGTACTCGAGTTTGCTGGGAAACTAACTTAATTGATTTTCAAGCATTACCTCATCCCTGTCTTTTTGCGCTGCTTTAGCAATTGCTCTGCACTGTGCCAATTGTTTCTCCATATCAGCAATTTGCTCCTGCATTGCTCTGCGTATAGTCTCACATCGTTCCTTAGTCCTTGCAACCTGTCTAGCTGCATCCTGACGTACCTGCTCGTTCTCTGAGCTCAATTGCACAATTTCATGCATCTTTTGCTCCAATTTTTCCTCGTACTCATTTTCACGTTCTTCAAATCGGGCTATTGCATTCTTGTATCGCTCATTTTCCGTACGTAATTCGCTATTTTTATTTTCCAAATCTTCCATACGACCCGACCCAGAGCCTTGTTCACCCTTAAAAATTAAATCAGATTTTATTAATTGATAATTTTGATTTTGCAGTTTGCACTTTGAATATTAGAAGATTTTTTTATGAAGATACTTTTTTTCGCTACAAAAAAGGTCTCATGATAAATTTTCATAAACCCAATAATTTCCGAGATATTTGCGGAAGAGTATTAGTGGATTTTCATTTAAAGAAAATAGGCGCAAATTGTTTTGAGAATATCTCCAAAACAAGTGGGCTTAGAAAAAAATATCAGGAGACTCGTTTTTGTAGAAAATTCCATTTGCAACAAAAAAAAAGTTTCTTGATAAATTCTTGTACACCCAATAATTTTCAAGATATTAATAAAATCATTTGCAATTTACGAGTTGATTAATCGACATAAATTAATTAATTGATCGAACCTTCAGCAAAGCGTTTTCGCTCCTAAGAATATCCAATTGACCAGCCAATGCACCAATTTTATCCTTAGCTGCTAATAATTCTCTATCAATTTCCTCGCAATTTCTCTCGGCCATAGCACGCATTTGCTGTGATTCTTGTAATTTCATTTGCGTTTGCTTAAGAATTTCTGGCAATGGTGCTAATTCAGCTAATTTCTCCTGAAATTGATTCTTAACTCGTCCAATTTCAAGTGTAACATTTTCATTCATCCTAGCATTATCCATTTCCATTAAATCCAATTGTCTCGTTTGTTCTTCAACAATTTCCTGGGCTTTTAGATATTTATTACGATAATCTTCGAGTTGCAGTAAATATTCTTGATTAGTTAGGCGCAATTCCTCCAGTTCCTCAAGTGCATCACGATGTCTTTGTTCAGCTACCATCAGGCGATGTTTATCCTCAATCATTTGCTCTTTACTGCCACCAAATTTATTTTTTTCCGATTCAAATTTTTTCAAACGCTCCTGAAGATCACTCATTTTAATTTCTGCTTTCTCACGTGCTTCACGGGAATCACGTGCTTCGTGCTTCAATTTTTCCATGTCAGTACGTAGACAAGATACTTCGCAAAGTTTATTCTTGTAGTCCTCTTGGAGACGCGAGTATTGTTCACGGAGATCACGAAGCTGCTGCTGTGGACAATTACTTGCTCCCTGAAATATTTTAAAAAAATATTAATAAATCGCTTGTTAAAAGTTTTTGTCGATTAATTACGGGGGGTTGATCAATGCAGATTCCAGAGCACGAAGAGGCGAGACCTGGACTCATCTGAAATTGAAAATATATATTTTATAAAATAATTTAAGTAATGGAAGAAAAAAAATATGCCCACATGAGTTTTGTAGAAATATCTGGAAATCTGAGCGAGATTGAAAAAAAATTCTAGAGAAATTTTTGTCTGAAAACTCAGAGCTTCAAAAGAAGATCTTTATAAAAATTTCTCTATCTCCTATAGATTTTTAGATATTTAAAAAAAATATTAAAATCAGATTTTTTGTGATTTTCCATAAATCCGTAAATATCTTGGAATATAAACGAGATAGGGAAGTTCTTGTAATCACATTTTCTAGAACTCTTTTTTTCTATAAAAAGGGTTTTCATGGAAATTTTTCTATCACACTCGGATTTTTAGATATTCAAGCAAATGTAATCTCAAAGAAAAATTCTTATTCACTTTGGAAAGGATTTGGGATCCTTGATAATTCCCCTCGAAACCTGGTGGACAATTCAGAGACTGGTGCATTGACGAAGAGTCCGGAGAAGTTGGGCATGGACATGGTGCACAAGGTCCAGTGCACTTTAATAATTTTCTCTGTTGTTCCAACTGCTGCCTCTCACGTTGAACATTCGCCAGTTCCATTTTCATATTACGTACTTCAGATTCCATGGAGCCCAACTGTTGTTCCTGTTCCACAATTACGATAAGATGATGAATTTTTTTTTTTAAGTTCATAATCGAGGAATTACCAGCTGTTTTGTGCTACTCTCGTAAGTATTGAGTTTGTCTTCAATTTCAGCTGGACAAGGTCCTCGTTTTGGGGAAATTGGAGGTGCAGATCGTGGAGAGAGACCAGGATTACGGCAACACATTTTTGAATTTTGGTTATTGTCGAATTCGATTGCACTACCTCCACCACCAAGTCTTGGAGAATCTGAAGAAAATATTAGGGAAGATTAAAAAAAAAGAGTCTTCGAAAAAGACGAAAAATCAGCAAATACATAGAAAAATATGTTTAAAAAAATGTACGTACACTTTCCCGTAAAATTTCGATCTCGTGGACTATCTGAAATATTGAAATTGAATAAGAAATGATGAATTAAAGAATTTGAAAAAAATTATAATCACATTTTTTGAAATATCTGTAAAATAGCGAAAGATAGAGAAATTTCGGTGAAAATCTTTTTTCTAGCTTTTACTTCCCTATACAAGAAAATGTAATAACAAGAATTTCTGTATCTCTCTAACTTTCTGAGATATTTCACAAAATATTACTCATTTAATTTTTTTCATAGTTTTTAAATTTTTCCGCAATACTCATAGATTTCGAGACACTTCACAAAAACCGAAAAATCGAAATGAGTTTTTATCCAGTTTTTGTCCATTTTATAAATAATAATTACTGCATGCAGGACTCTGAGGAGCCGAACGTTGACGAGAACAGCACTTTTGATGTGTCGAATCAATTTTCAATGATCTCGGTGAATTCCCCTGACTGCAGCAATTCGTTTGGTTACTAATGCGTTCATTTATGTACGAAAGCTGTCGACTCAATTCCTCATTTTCTCTCATCAATATTTGCATTTCCCTCTGAAGGCCACATACTTTCCTCTGCAATAGGTCCACAGTATTGTCTTTTTCAAGCAGAGCTTCTTGTAATTTGTATCTGGACAAACATAAAATTTTCGTTGATTTCGATATTGAAAAAAAAAAAAATGTAACAATTTGACAGATTCCGTTCTTTTGTTTCCGTGATTCTCAATTGATTCGGATACTATTAAAAATTCTATTTTTTTATGCCGACTCTATTAAAAAAATAATTTAAAAAAATTTCGATAGAAGAGGAGATTCTTTTAAATTTGAAAATTTTTATCAATCAGAATTTTTTTCAAAGCAAAAGCTTTTTCACAAGATTTTGAAGAAATTAGACAATAATTTAGACATGCTGAAGCATCTTTACTATTTTTTTCAGATTTCTTCGAGAAGATCTCCACTCTAAAAAAAATTCTGAATCATTTTGCTCTGCTCTCGCTTATTTCCTAACGAATACTTAGAATTTCCTCTCGAATTTCTTCCCAGTGCACTTGCACTTACTTGTTACCCTCTAGATGAGCATTTTCTCGCGCTAATTTCTCTTGTACATTCAATGCCTCTGATAACTTTCCAGTTATATTCTTCAAACACTTTATGTGCTCACTCTTCGGCTTACGTTGACTATCAGCGACTACTATTTTCGGCAGATTATTTTCGGTATAGCCACAAACAATGACTCTTGGTAATCTTGAATAGAAGAAATGAGAAAAAAATGTATGAGGACATAGATAAAACGGACGCATCAACAAGAGTAATGCATTTGCAATCATTCGAGAGTTTTGTTGAGAAGAAAATAATCTTCTTCACATTTCTGCCAATAGTCTGGTTCTAATTGTCTACAGAAAAATGAATTATTTTTAATTTCACCTGTCTTCTGGGAATTCGGGCTGACGTAAATCAAACTGATCATCATCCGACAATTCTCCATCATCGTATGCACCAAATTTGTGCTTGGAGTCATCTTCTTTGTCAACGAAATCTTTGCAGCGTGGCTTACCCAATAACACATCTTCTGTTTCCTTGAAAAAAAAAATTATGAAAAATTTAGTAATGAAGGGATAAAGGTGCGCGATTAAAGATAAGCCATGACGGTCATCTTTCAATTGACTTCATATGACCAAAATATGACTGTCTTGTGACAGTTACATGACGTCACAAAATTTGGAATTGAAAATAAAGGTCACAATTAAATTTATGAGTATCAGGAAATGAATTTTTTTTGTGAAGCTAAAATACATGTATGTAGATGTAAAATGATCTTCATTAAATCTCTTTCATTTGTGAGGGTCATAATTTTTTGTCTATTATGATCGTCATTCACTGAAATTTTGTGACGGTTACTATTACTCCCTGACGTCACATGATAGACATATGACCTAATAATGACCAGTTTTCTGCCAGTTTCTGATCACATGGAAATCTATAAGAAGGAGCAAAATCAGTTTTCAGACGAAAATGAAGTAAGACACAACGAATAATTAAAAAAAAAATACAAAAAATGTAAAAAAGCTATTCCACTACGAAGCTCAGTGAGTATTTTCCTTATAAATTGTTGGGTTTGAGGAAAATACTATCATCCATGTTTCCCAGTATCATAAGTCAATAACAATATCAATGTATCCATATGTACTTATTCTGGCTTCAATAAACATGTTTAAAAAAAACTATCATATGACCGTTCTGTAACGCGACATGTGACGCTCGCTCATCTCTATGCAGGATAAGTCGATTTTCCCTTCGAATAATTTTTAATTTTCCAACAAAAAGTTCGTTGTTTTTTGATAAAAATTTAATTAGGATTTTGTCGGTTTGTCTCGAAATCTTGCCACCGACCTCTGCTACATCAAAACATATCAAGTTAATTCAAAAAATTTGGAAAAATAATTAAAATTTTGTGAGAAATTAAAATATTTGGGAAAATGCGTTCTCCCTATAGCCCTGACCTTCCTTAACCTTATCCATCCAATACCTTAATTTCCACCTTCGGCCCCCTTAATCAAATCACTCTCCCCCGACGTAGCCCTGGAGCTCGATACGGCCCCAAAAATACCGTCCACCCAGCCCACTTAACCGGTAGCTCAAAAATGTAACGAAATGGGCGCCAGATAAATTTTAATACTACTGGATTTATCTAACCAGATCAACGATAAAATAACGGGACGGTAACGGTAAACCGGTTGAGGGGTTGGAGAAACGCCGGGAAAGCGGAATCTGCAAAGGGGGTTGCGGCTGTGTTCGGCTAACTCGGAATGGTGGAGAGCGGGCGTGAGTCTAGGGCACACGCAGAAGTCGCAAAGATAGCGTTAAAAATTAGCAAAAGATAACCGAACCGTAATAGGGAGAGAATAGGGAATAGATAGGGGATAGAGAAATAAGATAGAAGTCAGCATAGTCCTTACGTGTTCCGCTATTGCCAAAATAATATACAAAATCTTAGATAAAAAGCCACAATACGTTTGAGAGTAACTCCCAAAAGAAATAATTACAAAGAGTTCAATAAATTCAATATGTTATCGCAAATTTGCTGAATAAGAGAGAGAGAGAGAGAGAGAGGGAGAGAGGGAGAGAGAGAGATATTTTACGTAGATATATTCCGCGGGTTCGATATTGTGCATGAAGCCCCGAAGATAACCGTTAGATACCCGTGGTTGGCTAAATCTGCCTAAAGATAACCAAGAAGATAACCAACGTGCACCACAATTATCTTAAGATAGCCGCAAGGTCATCTAAATGCCTTGTCTGAGCGTGGGCTACTCGCGAGATAATTCTCATGCAGTATTTACGTAGAAAACGTGGAAAAGATAACCTTACTGCATGAAATTAATTAAAGATAGTTGAAAGGTAATCTTCTGTCGCGAGGGTCGCGAGAAAACAATAGGTAACCGTAGTCGTAAATGCACGGCGGGAATATGTCTCAGATAACCGCTAGGTACTTTTCCCTAGCCTAGGGATTTCTCTAGTTTGCCTGGCAACAGTGAGGGAGAGCCTCGTGCTCTGCTACCTTCACACTGATGCGGTTGTTGAAGGTAAAAGAAAAGAAATGCCTTTTCTCAAAGGTAAACGGAAAATACGGAGAATTTTGGTTGGAGTCGTGAATTCCCAAATAATTGGGAGGATGAACGCTCAACAACCAATTCCTTCTGTTATTCTTTTCCGAGGAGAAGAGAAAAGCAATAGGTATCATGAGTGCGAGAGAGATAGAGGAAGCCAGCTCTACCCAAGCGTGGGGAGCACGTGTTTTGGGCATCATTGCATCAGCCGATGACGCTATGACCAAAAGTGATGGAAAGGCACTTTAAAGTTCCTGAAATCATCGGGAAAAATTATGGAGTGCACTTCCATCCATTTCTCTTCATCCTGGCCATTAATTAAATTTAAGAGAACCGGCCAGGAGAGAGTAAGAGAGCCATAAGAGAGCCGAGAAAGTCCGATGCCTCGTGTAGCGTCCTTTCTCGCGTATTACTGCTGCACCTGTAAAATCTGTCTTTTTCCCCTGAAATCGCGGAAAAGTCCTCAAATGCATCGTGGCCTATTTTTCTTCTCATTTATTTTCCCTCGTTGGCCTTTAGAATTTATTAAGATAGCCGGCCACGAGGAAATTGAGAGAACCGAGAGATTGAGGTGACGCTACAGCCACGTGGCGCGTCATTTTCACTAATTCTTTTCACCGGCTGAAAAAATACTAAAACACTGAAAATCGCGATAATTAATATAACACAAGACTCACCATATTGTCCTTCGCCCTTTGGAATAGTTTTCAGGACGACTGGGGGTATGGGAGACTTGGTTTACGCGATTTCCCGTTTTTATGTGGCAGGCGAGGTGCACACTTCGACGACTCTTGGCGAACTGAACTCGCTCTCGAGTCGGTCGTCATGCGTAGAGCGGTGGGGGCCAGCCATTCGGGCTGCACCCTCGCGCCTACCTTAGGTACTAGGCAGTAGAGATAAAATGGCCGAAGCTTGGGCTTCGGCGGGAGTTATTCAAACCCGTGAAACTGGGGATATTTGAATTCTCCCTTTTATAAAATACTTTAATTCATTTACTAAAATCGGGATATATTCGGTAATAAATTGGGGATCGTAAAGGGTAATTAGCTGGGGTTTTGAGTTTGGTTTCGGGGATTTATTGCGGAATTTAGTGGAATGTAGTAGGACTAGGGGCGGGATTCTGAATGAGTTGTGGAGATTTCCCTCTGGCTGAGGTTTGGGGCCATCGAGGAGATGTTTTCCTCTCTCTCGGAGGATGGTCATCCATTGGTGGGGCACGTCTCCCGGGGAATACCCGGAGTCACCTCGGCGATACGATAAGGCCGGGTTTTGGCGATCCCCTCGACAGGATGGCTTATTTCCTATCTCAGGGCCTTCCAGTCCGAGGGCCCGAATATTCCCACAAAGTACGAGCGCGGCTCTCTTCCAACCGTCTTCTGCACTCACCTCCAAAGCCGACCAGGAGGGTGGTCCAGAAGCCCCAGGAAACACGTTATCTTGGTCAATACCTTGGGTGCTTCAGGGCCCTCCCTTCCACTCGAGATTTGCCAGAGTGGATTCTCGTAACGGCAGAAAATCAGACGAGAGTGGAGTGGCGGTATTTATAACGATATTTTATGTTTTCGCGGGAATTTTCTAAAATGACTTATATTGTAGATTTTTCCCTTGCGTAAAGAGCTCAACCTTAAGCTAAGGGAGGTCTTTACCTTAAAGGATTCGAGAGAACCAATAGATAGCCATAGGTCGGTTTTTCCTCATGACTTGGAGGTTTTAGGTAGCCTAAAGTCGGTTTTTCCTCATGACCTGGAGGATTTGAGATAGCCTTAAGTCAGTTTTTCCTCATGACCTGGAGGTTTTGAGATAGCCTTAAGTCAGTTTTTCCTCATGACCTGGAGGTTTTCGCGAATTTCTCTCTCTCTACTCACTAATTTTTTCCTTTCTAAAAATACAGGTGGCGTGGGAAAAAACCACGTCACAATTTTTATTATATCGTCGCTTTAGAGTGAAAGGGGCGTAAGTGCCATTTTTCCCGATTTTTTTCTTCAAAATAACAAAAAGGCGTATCTTCACTATTATTGCTCCAATAGGCTTTCCAAGGCTTTTTACGCAATATTAGTAAAAAAATAAAAAATAATAACATATAGGCGTAAGTACCACTGACTAATAATAAAGGGGCGTAAGTGCCGGAGATACGCCCCTTTGTTTTTAGGGTTTTTTCACTGAATTTTCTCTAATCATCGGAAAAAAATTGAAAACAAAGAGGCGTAAGTGCCATAGTTTAGATACAAATCGTTAAAAACAAAAAGGCGTAAGTGCCAAAATTTGGATGGAAAATCCTAAAAACAAAGAGGCGTAAGTGCGGAGATACTTCCTTTTCACTTTAACATTAACAATTATATAGCGTTTAAAAAGAAAATAACAAAAGGGCGTAAGTGTGGAGATACGTCCCTTTCATTTTAAAATTGGTAGTTACGCCACTTTGTTATTTCAATTTCCAATTATCCAAATAATGTTGCAGAGGCCATAAAAAACATTTTGGAGTGATAAGTGGACATACGCCTCTTTCATACCAGAATTTCGTGTTTTTGGCACTTACACCCCTTTCACTCTAAGGCGACGATATTTGGCTGAGTAAAACTGATGAATTACCAAAAAATCTCAGAAACTCAACGAGATAGCGCGATTTCGCCCTCATTCCCTCTTCAATTCCGATATCTCATTTAGTTTCCAGGACTTCCTCCAAATATGAATAACAAGTAAATGACTTATTCTGTCCCCTCCCCCCCCCCCCCCCCCTTTTCACTAGTGAACTGGCCAAAAAACGAGTAATTTTAACAGAACAAGTACCTCATCTCCACGATGATGAGGTGGAGCAGGATACATTTCAAACGCTTTCGCAAATTCTTCACTTGTTGGATCAGTGATTCCCAACATTCTCTGTAATTTCCTCGTCATTTCCTCCAGTTCCGCCATTTTTAAAATTATTTGTTCACTCTTGGCATCCGCCATTAATCTATCTTCATCAGTTAAATCGTCTTTCTGTTGATTTCATTCACATGAAAATATTTTCAAGTAATTATTGAAAAAATTTCATGATTTTTTCAAGTTATCCTCAAAATTTACCTGTTGCAATTCACTGAGTTCACTCTTCAAAGCGTCAATTTCTTCCTGCATGACTCTGCATCTCTCTCCAGCTTCAGTCATTTCCTCCAGCATTCCAGCATCTGTTATTGGAAACGAACTGACAAGAGACTCTGTCCGATGGCCAGGTTGGATCTCAACACCTAAA
Source organism: Aleiodes leptofemur (assembly GCA_963942555.1). NCBI lineage: Eukaryota > Metazoa > Arthropoda > Insecta > Hymenoptera > Braconidae > Aleiodes > Aleiodes leptofemur. The sequence goes on along the minus strand of OZ012610.1, from coordinate 6,974,141 downwards.
CATGTATCAATGATGAATTTGGAAGAATTAAAAAAAAGTCAATTCGAGTTGTAACTAATTTAGGAAATTTTTCTGTTGGAATTTTTGTTAGCTTTTAACCCTTCAAGTACGATGTCTATGTGCCACGGCATGTCCCCATCGGTCGGGAGGTTCCTGGCTATCTGAGTCGGCTGCCAAAGCTTGTTCATTTAAAAAAAATAATTGTAAACATACCGAAGAAAAAAAATTCCTTCACTGCAAAGACAGTTTCATCATCTATCCAAATCAATTTCTTCAGTGTCGATATCTTTGATTACTATTACTGAATGCTTTCGAGGAAATCATTCTTTATTCTTACGGAAAGGGTTGATACGATGTATGGACCCCGGCCGATGGGACAAGCAGGATTTTCTCGATCAAGAAATTAGTAGTAAAAACGTAAAACAGGAGAAGTTTTGTATTTTTTAAAAGTAATTCGTGTTTTGAGAACATCTCGCGTAGTTTCCGAAAAATTCTTCAAAAATGGATAATAACAAAAAATAGAACTTTTCTGTTCAATCTTTCCCCTGCAGATTTTAAGATATTGCGTTCAACCAAAAAATCGAAAAAAAAAAGTCAAGAAGATGTTCCAGCATATTCCACCCTCTTGCCGAATTTTTTCAAATTTTTTCGTGAACGGTTCTACTAAAATTAATTTTTAAAAATTCTAACGAGCCTTCGGCCATTCCCTCGGGAATTGGATGATCTGGTGGTCCTGTTCCTTCATCCGGTAATTGTTCATTCACTTCTTCTGGAGATATCTCCACTGCTTCATCCCCTTCATTTTCTTCTTGCGCTTCATTATCAGGATTTTCTTCTGGTGGTGCCGAGGGCTCAGCCGACTCCTCCACTTCTTCGACTTCTTCACTCAACTCTTCCGGCTTCTCTTCTTCCTTCACGACATTGTCGTCATCAGCCATATTAAAATCGTAATTCTTCAGATAATCAGATTGTTGTTCTTCAGCTGTTTCACCGTAATCAGTTAATTCAGGTTCGTGCTGTGCGTAAATAATAAAAAATTAATTAAAAACTAAATTTTTCAGTTTTTTTGAAAAATATCAATATTAGAAAAGATAGAAAATTTTTCATTATCACATTTTTTGTAGAAAAAAAAGATCTACAAAAAAAGCAATCGGTAAAATCTCACTCATTTATTCCAAGTGAATAAAATAAAATAATTATGCATTAAATTACCTTGGAAATGAGTTTATGCTCGTCTTCAGTTTGTTGTGAAGCATAAAATTCCAAATTTTGTTGTAAAATATCCAAACTTTTTGGTGATAATGATAATGAATTATTGTCATCAGCTTCATTAAATTGAAGCGGTTGAATATCTGGTAAATTTATATATTTTTTAACATCAAATAGTGATTCCAACGAGTCAAATGCATTTTTATTCAACGATAATTCATCCCCATAACCACGATACTGTTGTTTATTATATCTAACATTTCGTGTTAATTTTTTTCTCTTTATCTCCTGATAACTCTGACTACGAAGTAGTATTGAATCAGATGGACGATTATCACCAGGTTTTGGTGAATGTTTCAGTGAACGTGGTTGTTTACGACTATTTGGTTTACGTTTCTGCAAATTATTATTAATAATATTTTCTACATTAATAATTAACATTTGCAGTAATTAATTATTTTTACTATTTTACCTTCATTATTTTACCTTGAAGATAACAATATCTTGATTAGTGAATTATCCAAAATCTTTAATTGTACAATATTTTTGAGTATGTTGATATAATTTATTTTATGTATTAAATTCAAATGAATTCAGATGTTAATTTTATTAATATTATCCATGTTAATTAGAGAATTGGTTAATTTCATTTGTTTGACAGTTAATTTTGAAATTACCTGAAGTTAGATAAATATAATTATTTTTTTTTGTTCTATTACAATTGTGGAGGAATAAAATCATTTTGAAGAATTGCGTAATTTTCAATTTATGTTTCGAGATTTTGCCCCCTTTTTTATTTGATTTTTTGTACAGTTTTAAGTGTCTCAATGCAAAAAAAATGAGAATCAACTGAAAAACATGAAGAAATCTTCTGATTTTTCTCTAACAAAAATAATATTGTATAATTGCAATAACAATTACGATAATTTTTTTATTATTTTCGAAAAGTCACGAGTTTGGAAAGTTAATAAAATGTGTCATTTTTTAAAATTATTATTCATTAGCACATGTATGGCTTCTCAGCCTTTTACATCTCCCCTTCCCCTTTTACCTGTGGCTTACATTTTTATACAGTATTACAAAACAAAACTCATTTTAATCTTGAATTAGCTTAAGAGAAATAATCAAACTTTTTGTAATACAAACAGATTTCTCAGATCTATTCTACAGTTAAGGATGTCCTAGTGGTTCGGGCAATCTATTTTTCCTTCTCAATTTTGGTCACTTTCGATAGAATAACATGAGTAGATTTTTTTAAAATTTTGTTTACCCCATGTTACCGGACAAATAAGGCCAAAATTAATTTTTGAAAATAATTAAATTAACATAGAAACTCCATAAGCGAGGCTCAGTTTCAGTTTCACTGCAAAAATTCATGGTCACGGACCTATTTTTTCTTTATATAACCTTATATGTTTTTTGTTCGTCAGAATGTCTATTTTTTTTTGAAATCGTGAAAAATATATGTTACCGGACATATAGTGACGATTAATTCAATTGATTGCATGAAAACATCAATGGCGGCCATATTGGTATTTGAAATCTGAGAATCCTCCAATCCCAGTCCTCGATGCTGGGACAGCGTGAGTCAAATGCCGAACAATATTGAATATTCATAATATTATTTATTTACAATTCATCATCTCGAACATCGTTCTAGTATCAGTAAAATGTTGAGAAATCGAAATAGTTATAGTAATTATAATAACTAAGAAGAAAAAAAAAAAAGTCGATCATTTGAACCTGCCACTATGATATCCTTAAGTTGATACAATAACATTAGGGGCCATTCATAAATTACGTCACACATTTGGGGGGAGGAGGGTCATCGCAGATTTGTAACAAAATGTGACAAGGGGAGTCGAAAGGTCTTGAAATTTGTGCTGTCACAAAAGTCGAATTTAAAAAATTAAAAAAATTTGAAATATAATGTTTAGATTTCACGTTATCATTATTTGAGCCTAAAATGTAGGTCAAGGAAAAATCTAGACGAAAAAAATGGAATCAAACAATTTTTGGCGAGGCAATTTATTTTTTTTTTCTATGGATAATTCCGCTTTTTATTATGATCTTTCAAAATAAAAACCATTCTATTCCGAATTCTTTGGCAAGAATTCATTCGTTTATAACTCTACTGTGTTAGACTCTTTGATCTGTTAATCCTCCCTTCATGTTCTATAATGATTAATATATAAATTCTCATTACTATATAATTACAATTGTTGAATTATAGGATATAAAAGTCATAGTGTAATGCCACAAGGCGGGGGGGGGGGGGGGGCGATGAAACTGCGACAGAATGTGATATGGAGAAAAGGGGTAGGCTAGAAATCTTGAAAACACTGAATCATTAGGAATCGATACTTCAGGGTTCTGCCAATAATGGTTGGGGCTGGATTTCATTAATGAATTTGAAAGGAATAAAAAATAGATCATGATAATGACTTTTTATTTTTTTTTTAAATGTTTATTGTGTGCTAAGCCAGAAATACAATTATGAAGATACATTTCCTCCGATACACAAATGATCATCTAGGATCTTGACAAACGGTGCCTTACAGAAAAGTCGTTCACTATTTGCTCTGTTATAGTATATTACCTAACAAGTGCAGTAAGATATTTTCTGACGAGCATGAGGTTGCAAAACGAGGCGAATATAATGCCACTATCTGCACGATGTGCGGTGAAAACAAATTGCTTGCTCTTTTTTTAAAAATAAATGTGTAATTAGATTTTCGGGTCCTGTTGGGCCATATATGGCCCATCTCGTTACACCATAAAGAGGTATGCATCTTTATGGTGTAACGAGATGTGTTCAAAGTGAAAAGGCTTCGAAAAACCACTCCATGACCATAATAATGAGTATAGACTTGGTGTTTTGGGCCAGTTACAATTGGGCCATATGCCTGTATCTCAGAGAGCCGATAGCCTGGAAAAGATACTGTTGATATTGGTCGGACAATTTTCAATTTTCAGGAATTTTTATCTTGTCCTCAAAATTATGGAGAGGATTCTTTTTCTATCCTTTTTTGGCCGAAATAAGAAAATTTAAAGATTGAATTTTTTCCTATCTATATCGATAGCGTTTTTCCTGTATTTTCACATGCACCTCCTGATGAATCTTCGATGAAAATCTTTATACTTGATTTCACCAGTTATAGGGGATGAAAAAGTAAATCATGTTTTACGTGATAGGGGATATATCATTATACATCAAGCTATTGAGCTGAATAATTAATGACTTATCAATAACTTTATCAAAATCTCCATAAATAAGAACTTCATTGGAGGAACTATCGTTTCCATAACACGATTGAAGAATTGTTTTCTAGGATCCAAAATAATAATAATTTTATAGTTATCATGAATGATTTAGATGGAAATGGCTCTGAAAGCTAACTATTTTTTTCTCATTAATCTTGGGATTTTTGAATTTCCAGAGCTTTCTCATTGCTGAAACAATCGTGATGACAAGATGAAATAACGAACATTAAATTTACATAATTTTCAATATACTTTGAAGAAAAAAATTTCTGTGTGCGTTCATTTGATGTAAGCTCTCGGAAAAGTCCTGACATTATTTATGTTTATTCAGTATTTCTATTGTCAGTTAAACTTATAAATCAATATTTAGTGTCGCATGTTTTTCAAAAAATGGGTCGTATAAACTAATATTAGCTCTTTTTATCAGTAATGCGCAACGTTATCTACCTTTATCAAAAATGAGGGTGATAGAATCCTTCATTTTCTAACATGCATATTTATTTTATAGTTGGGTTTCACAGTTGAATTATAAGTTTCCATAGAATTCTTCGTATGCATTCTCAATAATTCTACAAGAACTATTTTCTTCGAGTGTTAATAAAGTTAAAAGAAAAAGTACTAATCGAACAGCTAACTTGATGAACAGGAAAAATATCCACAAGTTTAAGTTATTAGTCGTAAGGGCCGAAACTTGATAGTTCTACAGGATAATTAATACGAAAGGCAAATAAATTGAAGTCATAGCTTCTACTCAAGGTCAGCTGAATGAAAATACGGGATCTAATGTGTAGGTAACGTTCTTAAACGCCTATCAATCTATACACGCAATTTTCCAGATATCCCTCGAATCCATTTTTCGAAGATTTCTATAGCTAAACAGGCGAATGGAAATATGAAAAAACATTAGTTAAATTATATCTATTTATCTACGATCGAAAAACAAATGGCAACCAAAGTGGCATTACTGCATATATGTTTCAATAATTAATTTCCTGTGAAATTCCACACAAAATATAATACAAAATGGAAAAAAAAACTGCAACGACATACGCACAAAAATTACAGAGTGAGTTTCGATAAAAAAAAACCACGCGAAAACGCTAATTCCGAATCGAGAGCTCTTTATGCACTTTTTATCAAATTTACTATATCTGAATGGGCCGAAAATATATAAGAATCAGAAACCTCAGATTCTGAATGGATTCTAGAAGGTTATACGCAATCAAGAGGCCGAAAAAAATGATTTTTCAAGAATTTTTCCTAGTAAGATATTTCAATTTATCAACGAGAAAATTCATCTACATATTGCGATAACCTTCTTTTTTATTTTCATCTTTTTTTTTTCAGATAAATATTTCCAAAGTTGTTGTAGCCGATCTACGGGAGATCGTTAAAAAGATGCAGTTTATGGTGACCAGGACATCTCTGAGTTATATCATCCAAAATTGAAAAAAGAATTCGTTGATATAAGTCATAATCTAGTATTTCATTGGAGGAATAAGTAAAATATTCATTTTCAACAAAGTGGCGGCCCATCTAGAAAAAAAAATGATTATTGATAAAAATTTTGGCCTCAAATTATGTACTTTTATTTTGATTTATTCCATATGCATGGCCTCTCGGCCTTTTACATTTGTTTCGTCCCGCTGTATCGCATTCGCCGGAGGACGAAGGAAAACCTCGTTTTTGAGAAAAACCTGCCCATAGACAGTCGTCTCTTGCGAGACTCCGGCTCGGTTAAACGAAACTGTGAAATTAGAGCTTTTTCAAATTTTTGGCTTCTTCTCGCCGGGATTCGAGCCCAGGCCTTCTGCGTACCCCCCTTGCTCTAACCACACAGCCACTGCCGTCGGTGGCCTAAAATTATGTATAAAATGGAAAATATTTATTAGTAAGAAAGATTTTTCAATTAAATACTAGATTATCACTCATATTAACAGAATGTTTTTTTTGAACTTTAGATGATCCAATCTAGAAACATTGTCATCACCGTAAACGCCTTTCTTAGATGCCCTCCCGGAGATAGGCTACAGCAGCTTTAAAAATCATAATTTTGAAAATGAAAAAATTATCAAAATGGAGTTGAAAGTTACAAATAAAATATGGATATGGAATTTTACAATAATAAATTAGAATGTCTCCCCGGGAGAAATTCTTGAGAAATCACTCATGTCGACTCCTGACTGCGTAAAGGCCCTTAAGTGAATCTAACTCTGGATAATCTGCGAAAGTAAGCCTGGCGGACCCGTTGTTGAGCTTCCAATTGTTGATCATGTACCCATATCGATATGTCCATTCAGCCGATCTTTCATCGATCAAGGGTCGATACAAATTTTGAAATCTTTGAAATACAACAATGATTGACTGTTGATCGCCGCCTGTCTAAGTCGATTTATTTTCATTTTTTAAAAATTACAAAATTTGTAATCCACCAGTGACCGATGGAAGATCGACTGAGTGAACATATCGATATAGGAAATCGACGAGTCCGACAGGGAATCCAGATAATGTCTATTCAATAGATAATGTCTATTCTATACTATAACCGAAACCCATAGTTATCCTCGTTACCATTTAAAGCTCATTACAATTGACCATCTCCTCCGTATGGTCATTTCTTTTACTCGGACTCGCCTCACATCATTGAACTTCGCCGATAATTATTTTATCTTGCCCTCGGAGAAGTTAGAAATTTCGACACTATTAATTCCAAGACAAAGATCATAGTAGCTAGTGATAAGCCAATTGCTAACAATTGAAAAGCAAAATTCAATTTAACAAGCATAACAGGTCGATATTCAGGCGACGACCATTCAGCTTCTAAGGCTTCGCGTTTGCCAACTGATCCATAACCCTGTTGATCTATCCAATGATTCAGTATACCAGATTCTACGAATTTTATAATCATATCATTGAATCGATCATGAAGGGGCCAATCACAACGGCACTTAAAACCCTCAAATTCCTCGTTCAATGGTTCCTGGACCCGGTCTGAAATCAGAGAGAATTCCTGGATCCAAATTTCTAGATCCATTGCACATGTCTGATGATTATTATGCAGCGCAAACTGTATACACTCGTCGAATGGTGTTTCTGTGAAGTTACATTTTGTACACTTCGTCTCGGCAAAAGTTTTTGTCCCAGGAAGAGTATACATTTTATATTGTAATTTCACCAACTCTCCAATCGTTTTGGGTGCGGGAACTCGTTCTCGTGTTGTCAGAAAGGCAGCTATTTTTCTCTGGAAAACTCCATTACTGATGACCATGAAGATCAACATTGTAGTAAAATAAATTCTAAATGAATGAGCTCTGTTATTCGTTAGAATTGATGAGTAAATGAGTAACCTCGTGAGATCCAACATTGCGAAGGAGGGACTGCGATTCTTTATCGTCAGAATGAGGAATAGAATGGCTATTGCTACGGCTGCCACAATTAATACTGTAGGGCTCCATAAATGGAGAATTTTTTTCACTGTTGATACTTCTGGATTCAATTTTATTACTGCTACCATTACACCTCGGTAATGAGGGAAAAGAAACGAAAGTTCAGGTCTCGAGGGAAGAGTGAATGTATTTAACATGAGATCTGAGGTGCCTTGCCTGCAGCGATCAAATCCAGCCTCCCTAGTTTTTTCAATCTCCAATCTGCAAGACGCATTTAACGCTTCAACAATCAGCCGGACTGCTCCGTAATGCACCCTTGATACTTCAGAAAACTTCTCAAAATAGTCTTGCTTGGGTATGGCCCTCGGTTCATCAAGTTGCATAACCGCATTGATTCGGTAACCGTTAAGGAGTTTTGTCTTGTCATAATTCAAATGCTGACACGAGATATCTGAAACCAATCAGTTATGGAAAGTTTTAGAAAATTCACTCAATAATAACTTTCCATCATTCTTCTTCTCACTTTCTGAATAAGGGGATTCCGAGGGAATTGTCAAACGACTTTTTTTCAAGAGCGCATTTCTTCAGGAAGAAAATCGATAAGAATGAAACAAATGCGAGTCCAAGTATTCTCATTCTAAATGAAGAAACTTGAAGGAAGAAATAGCGTGAGTCAAAATGTCTCATTCACAATAGCCCAGGTAGGAATTGACGATCAGAACAAGCCTTGCTCAGTCTTTGCCCAAGGCTGAGGCTGAGTAGTCTAAGGCTCAGATGACAAGGCTGAAACAAGCCTCGATGAGCCTTAGAATGATAAGATCATCCCAAGGTTGGAAACTGAGGCTTTCCCCAACACTCAGATCTAAGTCTGAAATGAGGGTGAACCGTTCCAGACAATGGGGCTGTAGAATGTTTAAACAATTGTTCAACATTAATTACTATTGAATTATAAGGCTTTCACGAGATAAATCAGCTCAAATAGTATTGAAAATAACATTAATATGGAAAAAAAAGTTGCTCCGGCTTAGATTCGAACCCGCAACCATTGATTCTAAAAAAATTTTAATGATAAAAAGGCTATTTTATTATTATTAATTATCGTCGACCCGATTGGTATGAATATATTTATTCAGATGCCGCGTCCGGATGTTGTTCCCCAGAGAAGATCGTCCTGGTGCCGCTGTTGTTCAAGATATCCACCGCAGGACTGTGCTCGAAACATGCATCTAGCCCACTAGGCTATTTCACTTACTTGAGTTGATAGGACATAAACCCGAATTATAAAGTGACTCAACCTTTTCTCTCATTGACACTCTAAAACTCGATGTTCATATATTTCATTTTTTATCCTTCCAATGTTATAATAATGATTTTATTCAATTATCTATCCGCTTGAATAATTGATAACAGAATTTTGTCGGTTTGAATCGAAATCAGGCTTAGCCCAAGACTGAGACAAGCCTCGAATGAGGCTCAATGAAATATTCAAAAAATCACACAAAAAAATGGAATTTACCTATTAACACTAATATTGTTATTGTTATTGCAATAATAATGGGGAAATTCCTATCTAATGAGTGAAGGCTGGTCCAAGACTCGTCCACCCTTCAGAATGAAGCCTTTGTAGAGGAAGCCTCAGTCGAGGCTGATTCAAGCCTAGGTTGAAATTTGAAAATGAAGGAATGAAAACTCATAATCTCAGCCTAATTTTGACGACAAGCACAAGCCTGGCAGAGGCCTGGTTCCCCAAGCCTCAGTGTGCCAAGGTTAGTAAGGGACTGTACTCGTCGTCAGCCTCGGCGCTTCCTACCTGGGAGCCTGAGGAACACTGAAATGTAAGCGTTGAGAGACATATTCCTCACTTCAACAATGCTAATTATGTTACTTTGTTACTGCAATTTTTAATCGAATAAATAAGACCAAGGACATCACGGCAAGCACCGTGCATTTTTCGCACGCCGTGCGGAAAGTGGCCACTTTCCGCACGCTACGCGTGCGGTAAGATTTTCAGACTCGTGTGATTACAAAACTCGCCTTCGGCTCTTTTTGCAGCCTCACACTCGTCAGAAAGGTACTTCACCACACTTGTTAGGTAATATACTAATTTGGAAATTTGGGCTATTTTATTTCAAAGGCAACAATGATAACTTCCATGTAACACTGATATGTCTCTCAATTGCTCTCAACAGAAAATCATAAAATTATTCAATTCAAAAAAAGCCCAAAATTGGTAGTGAACTTGATGAATAAGTTATTATTCCCGGAACAGCCAGCCCAGAAATATTTAACAACTGGCGTGAAATCATCGAAATAATTTAACCGTGTAATTTTTACGTGACCTCAAATCCTGCATTTGGATTAGTTAAAATTTGACTCTTAAAGGTAATCCAGTGGATGCATGTACAGAAAGAAATGTGTAAATGATAAATAACTTACCGGAATCGAAAACTTGACGGAACACAGACGAATCACCTGCTCTTTTCATTCTCTCCCACGGATGAGGTGCATAATCAGTTATTGGGTTCAATGTATACAATGTTGATGGATTGGTTGATTCAGAACAAATGTGTACCGCATTCAGAAGATTGAATCTCCAAGCGGTCCCTAGAAAATCCGCAGCGTTTCCACAGGCTCCATTCTTTCTACCGAGAATGAAAAATGGGGCCATATGATCCCAATATTTTGTTTTTTTCATAATTAGCAAGAAAGATTCCAATTCTGCTGGTGAATCCCCGATAAAAATTACCACACGTGCTTTAACAAATGAGAGGGGATGAGTAAATAAATTATGTTCGCGGTAATATTTAGTATTATCTTTAAGATCTGTAAAGAAACTGTTCAGTCGAACAATTGGTAATTCCTCTATGAATTCATCAAAATCTCCATAAATGAAAATTCCATTCGACAAATTTTCTCTTTCATAACATGATTGGAGTATTGTTTTCTGGAATCCGAGATAAAAATAATTTTATAGTCATCACTGATGATTGATATAAAATTGAGACGAGGAACTAACCATTGTCCTCTCATTAGTCTTGGAATTATCGAATTTCCATATCTTTCCTAACGCTGAAACACTTGTGATGACGAGAAGAAATAACAAACATTTAATGAACATCATTTTCAGTGTACTTTGTAGAACTTTTCCTGTGTGCACTCATTCGATGTGAGCTCTCTTGGAGGTACTGACATTCTTCATGCTCACTCAGTATTTATATTCTGAGTGAACTATATCGATTAGCATTTAATGCCAAACGTTTTTTCGAAAATGGGTCGTATGAAGTGCTATCAATTCTTCGTGGTGTAAATGCACAAAAATATCTACCATTTTGCTCAATTGAGGCAATGACATTTTACATTTTTTATCATGCACATTTCCTTGATAATTGGCTTTTAGTGCTGAATTATTTTCCATACATTTCTAGGAACTTTTTCATTTTTTAGAAAAAAATATTCAATAAAGAGAGAGTTAGGGATTTTAGAATATAGGGAAACTCATAAATCAGTGGATTAATATGAATTCGGGCTCCGGCACGGCTTTGGAAGTCCAATCTTTCGTTAGTACAACAATATCCATAGTGGAGTAGTAGAAAAAAATAAGTTCGAAAATAGAATGCAGATAAATTTGCAACAAACTCAGAAATTATCAGATTTTAGAAAATTTATTGAGAGAACTTTTTTCTAGAGTATACAATCCTCTATGATGTAAAGTTTTCTAGATTTTTCTCTAAGCTCGCTTGTTTCAGATTTGCAATAAGACTAAAAAAAACCAGTTCATATTTTTGACCATAACATTTCTTCATTTCTTCATATTTTTCTAGAAATTTACATAACGTCGTGAATTATCTATTTTCATCATCTGCTACTTTGCGGAGTAAAAGAGTCTTTGTAATTTCATCTAGAGCATCTCAATGATTTCGAATTGAAATAGTCCCTCTTTTTCGTTAAATGTGATTTTTCGGGTCCAGGCTGGCTGTCCTTTATGAGCTCTCGGTGTTAAATGGGTTTCAATTGCCTCATTTTCTTTGTGCCACTGTGAATAAATGAACACAGTAGTAATGAAGAAGTTTAAGAACTTATCAATCAATAAATTACCTCAACTTTTCCAGAATAATCAAGGATTTTCATTGTATAGGATTTATCCATTGGCAGCGCACCAAGCACGAGTTCATTGTCATCCGGCCAATTCAAAATTATAGCATTAATGGTTTCGAAATCTTCGGTAGCTATGTACCCAGTGTATCTACTCATTGTATCATTCTGAGCTATCCAAGGGACACTATTGTAGATAGCTTCGCCACCAACGTCCTGAAAGATCAATCGACTGAATGACTTTTTTTTAAATCAAATAAACAAAATTCTTGCTATCCTAGCGTGCTAATCTGAAAATAAATGTAATTAATTAATGTAAGCGGATCCACTCAACAACAGACGTTCCATGCATTTCCATTACAGATCTTTTCAGATTTTGACAGATTATACTCAGAAAGAGAGAAGCCTTTATTTTGTGTCTGAGATGAATTTAAAACTTTTATTGTACAGTACATGAAAGAATTGAAAATTGGAATCAAGAAGACGCTGGTTCGAGTCCTTTTGGATGAATTATCAAAACTTGGCGGAGGTACAAAGAATAGGGAATTCAAATTAATCCTAATAAATATTGATGAAACAGAGCTTTCTGTAAATTGATTTTTTTATGCTTCTCATTTGCAGAAAATCAAAATGCTGCTCATCTTGTGCTTTTTTCACTTATATTGTCGAGAAATCGGAATTGAAGGCTGAGGTAACGAAAAAACAGCCTCGAGCTAAAAAAAGAAGGTTGACCAAAGGAGCAGCTGCAATTACTAATCAGGAGAACGAGGTACCAGATGGAGTGGAATCAGTCAAGCAATCATTCAGAGACAGCTTCATCATTTTTGTAGAGGTACTTAGGCTTCATATCAATGTGAATACCATTGCTCAGGATTTGATAGGATGAATCATATTTCTCCAATTTAAAGTGTCTTTCATCGAGAATTTTATGGAGATCATTCGCAAAAAGGACATATTTTCAGGGAAAATGCAATTTAGAAATAAGTTCTTACATCATTTTTCCCATATTCCTCAAATTTTCCATGTGATTGTGTGAGAATTTCGAAGGCAATGAAAATCAATGGAATTAAAAGATAATGAAGAGAGTTGATTTTTTTGTCTAATTCATTTTTGAGTAATAGCTCAAAAACTGAACAGAATGCAAAAATTTCCGTAAGAACTTTCGAATAGAAAAAAATTAGAGCTAACAAAGAAATTCTTACGGAAATTTCACTATCTCCCTTAGTTTCTGAGATACTACTGGGATTTTAATGGTGGAATCAGCTCATCCTGTTTTACCGCATAATTACTGGATTTCATACATTACCCTGATGGATCGGGCGATTGCATATCGATCAGACAGTCGATTTTTTCACAAATTCGACTGTCATGTGTCCACGATGCGACTGCGTGCGAGTGTGTGCGACGACGATGCGACTGTTATGCGACTGCAATGCAGCTGCTATCCGATCGCATCGTGATCGAATCACGGTCGATTCCGTGAAAAAATCGACTGCCCTGTCGCATGATCCACCAGGGTATCCCTCATTTTCCTCATTCCAGATTGACGCAGATGTTAACAAAGTAATGAAAGAAAAGAGAGATCTTGCAGTTGAACAAAAAGCCACAGTTCAACCTTATATGATTTTCGTGGACTCCAATTCAAATGACTCAGCAGCGTACGTAATTATCAACAGCGTTAAATACCCATGCGAGAGCTGTTTGTCTGCTGTGGATTTAACTTTTAAAACTTTCTGAGTAGCGCACTCGGAATACCGCTCAGGATGTTCAAGCCTTTCGCTATTCTTGCAAAAAGCTGTGTATAACGTCATAAGTGGGAATCAGAAACTCTGTGTTCAGTTGAATAGAATATTGACTCCTTTGCAGAGAATCTGTCACATGACGGTCAAATAATTTTCAGCATAATAATAGTACTAATTATAATATTGGTAACAACAATAATTCCATAGAATAATATAATAAAATATACATTATCCAAAAACACGAATTCTAAGTTATTTTTAACATAATTGACTGACGCTTCTTTGTTTATCTAACTTTTTTGAATGAACTATTGTCTTGGACTTACGACTCCTTTTTCAAACAGTTTTCGATTAAATTATATCTTTGGACTCTCACCGCTTTGTTTCAATAGTTTCATTTATTACATTTTTTTTTGGATTCCCGCCTCTTTGTTTCCATAATTTTTCTCCATTAAATTATTTTTCTGGATTTACACCTCTTTGTTTTAATAGTTTTTTTATTAAATCATTTTTTCAAACTTACGTTTCTTTGTTTTCAGAGTTTGTTTATTTTTTAGGACAACTAGAATGGCAATGATTGCTGAACATAGGAATTATTACTATGTCCAGCATAGCAATGGTTACTATGTCCAACATAGCAAAGATTACTATGTCCATAGGACTCTTTTGTGAGAAAAAATAGTACATGCCATTCGGCTGAAAACCTCGGGCTTTTCATATCGAGTTCAATTCGCGCACTCGGCATGGTGGGGGGTACTCAGTTCATCTTCACCATGCCTCGTGCTGTGAACTGAACGCGATCTGAAAAACCATTTGTTTTCAGCCTCATGGCATAATATACTCTATATACTCTATACTACGGCGCATACTCCTAACCGGGAGTCTAGCCATGAAGGAAAAAAAAATATACGATTACTTCAAGATTTATTCAGAAAAATTACATAATTTCTAATTTATGCTCGGAGACTTTTCTCTTTTTGCTTCCGAATGGAAGCATTGTAATCGTCGGATTTTTCGATTTCGAGATTTCATCGGAATATGACTACAAATGATCCAAAACGTCGAAAAATCATATTTTTAAAGCATGTCTGTATGTGTGTATGTGTGTGACTGTGTGTGTCTGAGTGTATTGCCATGTATCGTCATTTTCTCCGGAACGGCTATACTTAGCGCTCTCAAAATTTGACTGTATTTCTCCTCTGCGTGCACAATGCTGTCATAAAAATTTCAGCGAAATCTGTTGAATAGTTTCCTAGAAAAATCGAATTTTCAAAAAAACGTTTTTTTGAATTTTCTCGATGAAAAATTAATTGGTAGCGCCCAGTTTGGGCTATAATATTCATCTCATTAAGACTCACATTTTTGACTGTTGTCAAATTTTTCTCTGATTCTTAGTTTTGGAAATTATTTCAATTTTAGTGATTTTCAGTTCATATTTTAGCGGAACGATAACTCGATAAGTATTTGAGATAGACACTTCAAATTTCGTCAGTGTGTATATCTGATGAAGGTACAGAGTGCTATTGAAATTAGGCGAAATACGTCCAGCCGTTTCTGAGATATTTGCAAAAAATGATTTTTCTTTAAAGGCGTATTCCTCAAAAACTACGCGACGGATTTGCACCAGCTTGTACTTAAAAAATTCGTCATAATGAAAGGAATGAACTCTCTAGATTCCCAATTGATTGGTCAAGTATTTATTTTTATTTTGAAAAAAAATAACATTTTTATAAAAAATCGGAAATGTAAATTTTTCTCAATTTTTTCTCAAGAACACACATTGTTTTTATTTCATGATAATAAAATATATAATTTTCCGAATAAAATGAGACCATCTTCATCCTGATATGATGATGAGAACATTGAAAAGTTGAATCATCAAATTCAGAAATTATTTAATTCATTATTCTAGATCGATTATTGGAAGTTTAATAGATTAATAATAATAATAATAACTTTTTTTATATGAAAAATACCAATTCGGAAGGAAAGAAATGAAATGAATGAGTCAAATCATGATCATTCGAACTAACTTCACACTAGTCGTGAGTCTGTAATTGTTCATATTAAGACAATTGTCAAGGCAGATTAATTTGGGAAAATGTAATTAACGAATAACAGAGAATCATCCATGTGTATATATCAATGAATGACGATGAAGTGAATGTCAAAAATCATTGAACCAAAATATATGGTATTATATAATCGACTACCGGAAATGTTTCTCACGTTTGAGTGAAGCCGATACGATGAATCGAATTAATCCCCAGATCGTCGCAATAGATTACGCCTAAATGAACAAAATAAAGAAAATTACAAATAATAAGAAACAAAAGCAACATAATTTACGGACTACCGCAGCGATTAATTTCCACAGTAGATTATATCCCATGGAATGAATAAAAAAAAATCACTGATCACTTGTTTTTCTCAATATTTCCAAAAAAAATCCGAAAAATGCCATTTTTCTTGATTTTTTTGAATGGACACCCCTATTTTTCATTTGGTTTTCTGAAAGAACACACTTTTCTCTTTCAAATGAGCCTCTACTCACCTTCGTAGGACAATCAGAAACTGTACCCAAAAGAGAACATTAAAAGAGGAAAAGTGATTTTTTATGTAAAATTTAGCATAGATAATTTTTTTTCGAGAGAGATGATAGAAAAAATTCAAGAAGAACCATTCGGAAGCATTCTGCTAATTCATTAGCAGAAATTGAAAGAGAGAAATAGCGATTTAAAGGATAACGTAGGAAAAATAGCCAACCCAGCGACGAACGCCTGCTTGTTTTTTTTATTTTCTCAAATATTAAATATCACAGCGCGAAAAATCGTGAATCAGCTGAAGTCAATAAAGCAATTCCTATTTTTTAATTGTAACGAAATTAATATTTCATCATCACACTAACAATTACGATGTTGACGAAATGAATCATTTTTTGATTTCAAGATTAGTCTTATTCTATATGTACACTTCATCAAGTAAAATGAAGACAGATGGTATGAGATTAAATTGCATAATTAACATGCATTGCATAAGTCCATATTGTTTACAATTTTTTCATTGATCAGAACCTATTGATCTTCAAATAAAATGAGTATCCCTGATGGAACGGGCGATTGCATATTGATCAGACAGTCGATTTTCTCACAAACTCGACTGTCATGTGACCATGATGCGACTGCGTGCGAGTGTGTGCGACGACGATGCGACTGCGCCGCGACTGCAATCGCATCGTGATCGAATCACGGTCGATTCCGTGAAAAAATCGACTGCCCTGTCGCATGATCCACCAGGGTAGCGAAAAGGTGAAAGAGTAGAAGTCGATTTTTTGTTCCAAAAACTGTCAGAATATCTCGGAAACTAGGCGAGATAGCAAAATTTTCAGGGAAAATGAAATAATTCACGTCTCCACAATTAAATTCCTTAATCTCATTTTTTACCCCAAATGTCCCCATATTTCTCTAAAAAATCATAAAAATATGCAAAATTCTGCGATTTTATGAACATTTCTTTTAAAAAACACGTGATTAACATCTAGTCTATTTCAAACAAATTGACAGTAGTTTTGATAAGACAAGATTTCTGTGGATAATTCAATTTGGGTTGTGCAAATAATGAGAATTCATTATTTAATCATGAATAAAGCACGTGTTACAAAGATAGTACACGAGATCAAATCGTATAAATACGAATGTCAATGTGGAATAATCAAAATTCAAAAGATCTGTTCAAACATAAAAATGGACAATAGTTCATTGGGTAAAGTATCCATTATTTTTTCAATAATAACAATAATTCAGATTTGTACAGCACCAAATAGTTCATTATCAAATCCTCAAATTCCGGTGGAAATTGAAGATGTATTAAAATTATCAACAACATATGTTAAATTTATTGGATGGCTGACACACAATAAAAAGGCAACATTCAACGAAATTTTTAATCGTATAAAAATAATAAATTCAAAAATGACACAGATTGAAGAATTATTACATTCACAACAAAATGATTTAATTAATACATTCAATACATTGTCATTAAAAAATAACGTTGAACATCAGCAGGAACGTTTTAATCATCATGCTAGTTATATTATTCATCAATACAATATATTAGAATTTATTATAAGTTCTAATGATGCTAATTCAGTTGAAAAATCGACAATTAATGATTTTGCGAGAGTATCAACGCGTCTTGGAGATCATCATTTACCAAATTATGTTAGAGAATTTGTTGAATTAATTGTACCGCATGTTAATCCACATGGTGGATTGTTGAATTTATATTCCAATTATGTTAACAGTATGGTAAGGAAAATAAAATTGATATTAATTTATTGGTGAAGGGTATAACGGGATTGTCGATGAAATATTTCGAAAACTAGAGGAGATACGACCTTTTTGTTCTCATCCGTTTTCATAGAGAATCCAGTAGTGAAGAGGTAAAACAGGCAAAATCGACTTATTTTTAAGGTCATTCTCAATAGAATAATTCGGAACTTGAGAGAGATAAGGCAATGTTACTCGAATCCTATTTTGTAGAGAATTTCAAGAGCTACAAAGAAGGATTAAAGACAATATCACGCAGTTTCATTGGGTTTTAGAAATATTTCCAAACAAACAAATGACGAAAAAAAATTGACTTTTCCTGTTTTACGTCACCACTACTGAATTCAAGGGGTAACACCACTCTAGACCCTCAGAAAGAGACCAAACTTTGGGAATTTTTTTTGAGGATCTGGGTAAAAGGATCGGGTTCATTTCAGCGGTCACTAAACATATATTGAAGTACATAAAAAAATGTTCTATTGCATTTTCCAAATAAAATGGCGGTGATACCGTTAATCTTCAAGAAGGGCTTTTTTTTTCTATACCTCCACGGGCGGACTCGTATCGAGAACATTATAGGAGCTAAAGCAAAAAAAAAGTTTTCTCCTGAAAGCACATATAATTTACTAGTGAAACACATAGAATTTTCTTTTTAAACCAATTTTTGAAAAATCAGCAAAGGTTTGAAAAAAAAATCGCATTTTTAACGAAAATTTTCGCAGAAAATCGTTTCTATAAAAAAAAGTTTGCGTTCAATCGAAAAATGGCTATGTAGTTCACTAGATAATGTGATTTTGTAGCTACAGTAAAAATTTCAGAGCAATCCATCGAACAGTTTTCGAGAAGTAAGTCCGCCCGAGTTGAAAAAAGTGATTTCGAAAAAAGCGCGTTCAAAGTTTACAAGTAATTAAATTTGTGAAAATCGTATTTTATATCCAATCTGCTATGTCTGCACCGTACATTTGGCCATCTAGGTTGATACTCTGATCCTAGATGATTCTACCTCCAATCGAGTCTTTTTTGCGGCATCGGTGAGGGATTGCTCAGAAAATTTGATGCAGCGTTCGTCAGTTTCTACATACAAGTTATAGCAGTTCGGTCCTGTTTTTATCCCCAATTAATGCATAAGGTGCAAGATTTTGGGCATATGACTAGTTGGATATTGTGCTTGAAACCCTAAACTATTTTTTAAGCAAAAAAAAAGAAGGATTTTTCGGAAATCCTAGAGTAGTGTACCCCTTAAATAGTTGAAAGAGGGGATTAGGTCAACATCTCCGTATGTCGCTTAATTTTCGAGATATTCTCAAAAAAATAAATACTGAAAAAAATAGACTCAACTTGTTTTACCTCTTCGCTACCGAATTGTTAGTTGAAATAATTGAATTTGAATATTTATAATTATTTTAATTCAATAGGATCAACAAAATAAATGGTGTGACAATAATCAGTCACTCAGTGATTTCATTTATAAATCATTTCGATTCACTTCTGATGTTATAACGAAAGGATATTTCGTTATTTTAAAATCATACGCTATACGCAAAACACTAAATAAAGGTGAGTAATTGATTTTCTATAATATTCTGATTTTTTTTTCATCATTCAATGATTGGATAATTTTATGGTCTCGTGTAGGAAATTTTACAGCAGAAATTAAATTTATTAAGAGAGAGTATAAGAAATCCGCTAATGCAATAGTTGAAAATTTGAGAAAATTATCAATTGGTGCGTCAACGAGAATTCGCCGATGTGACCCCCATTATCAGGAAAGAGGTATTTGATTTATATTCTGGGGGTAAAATGGACCAGAATTTTTTTTTTGGAGTAAAGCTTTCTGTGAAAAAAAAATCGACAAAATTGGAGAAACGCTGGGGCATTTTGAGGATTTTTACCATTTCTTTTCTGTTAAGATGACTCTGAAAAAAATTCCGGTTATTGGATTTTTTGCAAATTTTCAAAAATACCCATAAAAAAGAAAGATCTAGAAAAAAAAACATTCAAAAAAAAATTAGTCGAGCTGCTCTGAATTTTTATGTAATTTTTACAAAACTAATTGAATAAATCAAGAATTATTTACAAAGGTAAAACATACCTCGAGATGGAGAAGCTGTTTCAAGGAATTCTTGTGGATAAAATAACAATGAATAATATTCATACGGGATATTATGATTGTGAATATTACAAGGAACAAGGTGCAGGATACTTTCCGTATCCACGTATAAGATTTGATGGTGATTGGAGATGTCACGGAATGATGTACAACTGCTTTCGATCATTTGCTGTTGATCTTTGCAAGCCGGTGAGTGTTTCCAGTAGAGAAGCGATAAAATAAGATGAATTACAATTTTTCTTTAATATCTAAGGAACTAAAAGATTGAGGGATCATAGGAGGTACTACATTTTTCGAAATCGTGAATCAATTATTAGTTCATGATTCAGTAGCTAAGAGGCAAAACAAAATAATTCGAATTTTTCCTGCAATTCCTTTTTGAAGAATATCTTGGATTTTTTGAAATCATATTTAACTGCTTTCGAACTATACAGTTCATTCTGCTGCATATCTTGAAATCTATACGAGAGAGTGCCTCTTTTGTTCAATTTTTTTTCAAAAAATTTCAAGAGCTATAAAAAGGATGACAACAAATTTGCGCTATTGTAATGAAACTAAATCTCAATTTCACTAATTTATTCTCAATTTATTTTTATCGATTCCCCTTTTCTTTCAAATCTATCTTTTTCATTAATTTATTTTCAAAATTTCGTAATTATCTCGTTCTTCAAGATATTGAGTTGTTTGTGGGTACCGTTTTGCTGGTTCTTCAGTGCCAGGATTGTTACAAGAGTAATCCACAATACATTGAGACTCATTTACAATAGTTTTTCAGACATTTTCGAAAAATTATCGGCAAAATGAATTGACTTATTTTGTGCCATCTCTTCGCTACTGGATTATTTCGCAAATTTCGGAAATGCAGTATCTTTCGTTACCTATCAAGGAGGATTTATGGGAGAACCCATTCTAGTACAAAATTATTTTCTTTACAATAAAAAAGAGATCTTTTCTTCAAATTTCCATAAATCCACTAGTTCCAGAGATATTTTAGTGACGAAGTGATGAAATGAGATGAATTCATCTCATTTTACATTGAATTTCATGTAATTTTGTTTATAAATACATTTTAGACAACACCGAATCGTCGTATTGATGGATTTACTGCTAAAAATTATAGGGATTGGGATTGGGGTGAAAAAGTTGCTGATAATATGGGAAATTTGACTAATTGTAATGATAATAATATTTGGGCATATTATGATTGGGATAATCCAAATATTTTCACAACTTATAGTACTGAACCATGTGCTTGCATATGTGATGATTTTCAGCATCCAAAGACTTTGAGAATGTTCAGTAGGGAAACTGTATCCTCTGACTATCGGAATAATATGTAGGACATAAAATGTGCACGTAATTATGCACGAAAAAAAATGATAGAACCATTATAATTAGTGATTATATTCGTTTTCAGGATAATAACCGGTATACGTTTTTTAAAAATATCCAATGTCATCCATCTCGATATCCAACAAGGAAAATTGGAAGAATTTGGCTTTATTAATTCATCAACATTACACTGGAGGCCACGAGATGAAATTGAGAGGGAAAATAAGAAGTTTTTACCACGAGAACCAATATCATTTTCTTATCACGAGAGACAAGTGAATCTTGATACGATTTATACTGAACCGGATGAAGTTATTATTGGTATTTATTGTTTTGTTGAAATGACTTGAGGAAAATTTTGCTTCATTGTTAACCCTAAACTGATCATCCTAAACGATCTAGCGTTTTTGATTGGATGGTGAGGGATTCCCCGACGTCTGATTTTGGGTACGACGTTGCCAAATTCATTCTGTACTGCCCGAGCACGTTCATAGAGTTTTCGGCAACGTCACTTATCAGATACCTTCATTTAGGATGAGAAAAATTTTGTTTTTTCCAATCTTAAAGATACTATCAATCCTTTGAAGCAATGATTCCTATTCCACTACTCATTCATTTCCTCATAATAACTCAAATGATTGCATGAGATCTGGATTCAAACTAGACCTAGAAAATTTAAGAAGAACGTATTATAAAAAAACTCAAAATTTAATTTTTTATGGAAATTTTCATAGTAACATTATAATAAATATTCACTTTCAGGAGTTACTTTTAAATTGGCAGTAGAAGGTGTATCATTGGCAGCCCTCGGTGCAACATTTTCATTCCCAACTGGTAGAGTAAACAGAGGAAGGCCGAGATGGATTTTCACAACAGAAAAAAGGTAAACATCCTATTCTAAAAAGTTCATACACGTCGAATGCAATGCTAAAACTGTCACGTCTATTCCTCATTTCTCATTGGTTAACCAAAATTGCGCGCTCAAATTCAAAAACAATAGAAATGGAGGATACAATAATTTCTCGAAGTAGTTAACGATCATTCATAATAGTTTTCAATCTAACTCGAAAGATAATCATCGAAAAAATTAATAAAATAAATTTGAATGAAAAAATTATGAGATCATTTTCCGTGCGCGAGAGCGCGCGATCGGTCTCGTAATTATAAATTCAGCAGTGAAAAGGTAAAACAGAAAAAGTTTTTCCTTCTTGCTCTTTATTTTTGAAGAATATTTGGGGAACTGAGCGAAATAGCTCGATTCTCCAATATCCTTTGTTGTAGGTCTTGAAATTTTCGACGAAACAGGCTTAGACGAAAATCGCGCTATCTCGTTTATGTAGAAAGATTCTCCAAAAACGTATGACAAGAAAAATAGATTATCCTATTTCACCTCTTCGCTACTGAATTGATCATTAAACTCGTTGAATGACTGTACGGGATTTGACGCGATAGTTTTACTGAGCGTAAACCCTTCTCTGGGGTTGTAAATCCCAGGTATACCAGAATTTCAGGTACGCCAAATTTCACTCCGCACGGGCAGGTTAACGACCAATGTCTCGATAACCGCAGGTGCTGAGATCAATGATGAGGAATGAATTAAAGGAATTAAACACAACATACACTAATCTGTTATATATATTTTAAAAATAAAAATAGCACAAAATGACAATTCAGAAAGATTAGATGTTCACATAAAAAAATAATGAATTAAACTGAAGAATCAATGTTTATGAAAGTCCACACAAAACTATTGCACTCATAAAATTATTAATATTCCTTGAAAGGTTTTAGAAGAGTTCTTACTTTTAATTGCACTCAAAATTGTTTCTTATTCTTAATTTCAATAATTCGATCAGCTCAGGACTAAACGTCGTGTCTGTCTTTTTACGAAGTCGAAAAGTATCTAACTTAAAATGTAACATAGCAGTTCTCGCTATCCTAAAATATTTTGTAGTGGGGATTCGGGGATAACCAGGAAGGGACATAAGGATTTGCTGATTGGTGGAAATTGTTTTTTCTCTGTTATTATTGGTGAGTTAAAACTTGAGAGGATGTGAAAACTGTTGGGTGGTCGAAAGATTGAGTCGTGACGAATTTGACTCTCTTTCGAATATTTGAAAATAAACAAAAATAAGAATTTACAAAGGATTTTTTGTATAGGGATTTTATTACCCCACACGTGTTGAAAACAAGGGTCTTGGTCCAAGACTCTTGGAGACAGTCAAGAAAAGGAAAGGTCATAAATTTGAGGATTATTTACTCCTCAAATGACAAAAAATGAAAAAATGTATTTGGAGGAATTTTATGGAGTCTTGGTAAAACAGACGAAATAATATTTTAATTCTACCAGTCATTTGACACTGAACAATGACATTGAAAATAGCAGACATCTGATAATTTTGAAACTTTCTTTCTTTCCAACGAACGAATTAATTTTAAAAAATTGAAGAATATGCACATACAGAAAGTTGGAAAAACTATAAAGTGCGAATATGGCAAATATTTTTTTCTAGCAATTTCATTGTTAAAAAAAATCCAAAAAATTGTCAGATGTATTTTTATTTCAGTATCATACTCGTTGAACATCTAAGTCATTATTCAAACAAAAAATATTTCAGGACAGAAATAGTAATGGATAAGCCGCATATGCCTACAATGTGCACCAAAAATATTCCGGTAAGGGAGGAAAATAAATTTGTGGAATTCCAAACAACCGATTGGATCAAAGATGCTGCACAAACTACGATTCCATATCTCGATATTCAAGAAGTCGTAACGAATCCACCAGCATTGTTACAAGGAATCGGTTTGAATTACAAAAATGCGGCTGGATGTGGTGGTTATATAGCCTTGGAGGTGTATTCTTATAATTATACAAATTGGATATATTAAAGCTGGTTAAAATGATGCAAAAATCTATTTTTTGATATGTTGCTGTACAATTTATTTATGAGCATGTTATGAAAAAAATCGGTCTTTCATAGAGATTTGTGAAATATTGATTTTAGTTCGACTTTCCTGCGTATCTGCTAGAAAATAACGATTTTTTATGAGAATTTGTCGATCTTGATGAAAAATATATGATGTCTGTTGAAATCCATTGCTTTTATGACTAAATATAACACAAAAATGTCCTGAAATATCTTTTGTCAATTCTGTCAATATTTGTCAGATGAATATTAAATTTTAGGATTTTATGACCAATAATCATACTGTTCTCAATTTAAATTTATAAGATTATTAAAAATAAACACAATTTCGAATAATTTGTCAGATTTTGAAAAAATTAGATATATTTCTGATTCTGAAAATAATTTTTCATTCAGGAATTAACAATTCGATCAATACTAAATTATTAAATAAACGAGGGGTGCGTTATTGCTCGCTCGCTGCGCTCGCTCGCGAATTGGGTTGCGTTGTTGCTCGCTCGCTACGCTCGCTCGCGAGTTGGGGTGCGTTCTGGCTTGCTCGCTACGCTCGTTCGTGAATGGAGGAGTGTTGTCGTGCTGGTTTTAGAATGTGTTTGACCTTTCAGGGGTCACAAAAAAAACTTCCCGATTCATTCATTGTCTGGCTACAGATTTTCTTTATAATGTGAAAGGGCTGTTCGTTTCACCATAAGGCCCACCCCCTCCCCTCCCGGTTTCATTTTACCGCAGGGTGGTCCGTTTTGCCCCATCATCCTCTATTAGTGACGTATTTTTGATTGAAATTCGGAAATTTTTCACAAATTTCGTATTTTTTTCATCACTTTTCCGTAAAAAACTCAGAAACTAATGAGCTGACATGGCTCATAATCTAATCAGGGCTAAGTTCCATCAAGATGATTCTATTCCATTAAAAAAAATTTTGATCGGATGAGTAATGGCGGTGCAATCGTTTTTCAAAATTTCCTATTAACGAAAATTTAATTTTGTACGGTGGAGTGAAACTACCCCATTACCGAAAATCTACTCATTTCACGCATTCACCTCTGAATTAATTTCCACGAAAGTCTTTTCTGCGATTCAAATCTTGACTCCCTATCATTCATTGCACAAACACCAAATTTCCATCTCGACATTGAAGAAGCTTTAACAAATCTCTCGGCATTGTTGCCCGAAATTGGGCTAAAGTTCAAGGAATGCAGATGAATATGGTATTGGCATTACCTTGAATTTATATTCTCATGATTGCATAAATTGGATATAAAACGATAAAGTCATTCGCGAATGAATTATTTAATTGCAATTACTTAATTCAATGCGTTTTAATTTGAGCAAATAACAATGATCGGTTTGGCAAATAAATTATCCTTTAAAGATCATTCGTTGAGCAGAAAAAAATCAGTTGTTCAGTGAAATCTTTTCCCTCGAACAGAATTTTTGAATAATCTAAAATGAAAGTGCGTCCATTGAAAGTATTACTCTGCACATGTTTAATTTTTTTCTTGCTCAACAAAGATGTTGCAGCATCAAAAAATTCCACAAAGGAAAAAATGCGAATTAAAATTAAGGATGTGATGAATTTAGCATCAACTTATGGTAAATTAATGTGGAGACTAATAAAAGAAAAGAAAGTAACGACCAAAGAAATTCTTGAGGAAATAAGAGTTGTACGATCGGGAATGTCGCAAATCGAAGAGATTTTACATACTCAATATGATAATGTTGTAACTACATTGAATACATTGTCATTGAAAAATGATGTTAAAGTTCAGCAAGATCGCTTCAATCGACACGCTGGTTACATTATTTATCAGTATAAAAAAATGGTATTTGGCTTGAATATTGGTGATGGCGATGTCGTTGAAAATAGCACACTTCTGGAATTGGCAAGAGCATCTACTGCTCATGGTGATCATTCTTTACCAAATTATGTTAGAGAATTCGTTGAATTAATTGTACCATCAATCAATCCGGATGGTGGGCTCTTGAATTTGTATTCGAAATATGTTGCGACGAAGGTAGAGTAAAATTGAACACAAATTTTTGAATCAATTTTTTTGAATATTCATTTTTTTGGGAATATTTTGGGAACTAAGAGAGATAACGAAATATTTATAATAAATTTTTTAATAGCTTTTTCAAATATTATGTCAGTTTTATCAGTTTTTTTAGGGGTATTGCGGAAACAAAGTGAGATAGAGCGATTTTGTTCCAGTCCTTCTTATAACTCTTGAAATTCACTAGAAAAAGAAGGAATAATGCAAAATCGCTTTATCTCGCTTAGTTTCCAGAATATTTTGGAAAAATGGTGGTAAAATGAAATAAAATTGTCTGAGAATTTCATAATCTGTGAAACATGACTGAAATTTTTAGAAAAATCAGTTTTATTCTTTCAGCCATTTTTTCAGAATATCGCGGAAACTAAGCGAGACAGCGCGATTTTGCCCTAATCTTTTATAGCTCTTGAAACTATTGATAAAAAAGATATTCGGGAAAAATTGCCTCATCTCGCTTAGTTTCCGAGGTATTTCAGTAAAAATGGTGGCAAAAGAAAATGAATTTGTCCGAAAGAAAGTCACATTGTAAGAAAGAAAGTTAAATTCTTTGAAAATTACGTGACATCGCTGATTTTCTGAGATATTCTTAAAAAAGGATTAGAAAAATTTGAATTTTAATAATGTTACTGATCAAACAGGATCAACAACACGAATTGTGCGATAATGGACAATCATTCAGTGATTTCATCTACAGAACATTCCGTTATGCTTTCGACATTATTAGCAAAGGCTTCATCGTGATGTTAGAATCATACGCAATACGTAGGACATTCAATGAAGGTAAGAAAAAATAAATGTGAATTATTTTGAATGAAAATAATTTCGTGATTTCTCTTGCAGGAAATTTCACGGCGGAAATTAAATTTGTGCAGGATGAATATGAAACAGCTGCTGAAGCGATTGCTACGAATTTGAATAGAATAGCGGATGGCGCATCAACGACAGTTCGACGATGTGATCCTCCTTTTCAAGAAAAAGGTAATGAATTAATCTTTAAACTAGAAAATTAGAGTCTCTTTCAATGAAGAGGAAAAACAGAAAAACCTTATTTTCATATTCATTTTTGACAATATCTTGGAAACTAAAGGAGACAGCGAAATTTGTGCGGAAACCTTTTTTGCAGCTCTTAAAATTCTCCATAAAAAGGATTCTCATGCAAGTGTGCTATTTCGTTTAGTTTCCGAGATATTTTTCAAAATGATGAGCAGAAAACAAGAGTTATTTTTACCTCTTCATTCGGGCAAGTCGGAGCTATAGAAGAAATTTTTGTAAGAATGACCTAATTTTTTCTCAGATCAGTCGTTTCAGAATAATCTCAAAATATCTAGGAACCTGACGAAGATACAAGGATTCCAACAAGAAAAAGCATGTTACTAAATTTACAGATCATTTTTTTTTTCAAGGTACAACATATCTGGAGATGGAGAAATTGTTCCAAGGAATTGTCGTCGATAAATTGACGATGAATGAGCAACATACAGGATATTATGATTGTGATTACTACAAGGATCAAGGCACTGGGTATTTCCCGTATACAGATATAAGGCACGATGGTGATTGGACATGTCATGGAAAAATGTACAATTGCTTCAAATCCTATGCTGAAAATCTTTGTAAACCGGTGAGTTATTTGAGTAGTGTAGTGGTAAAAAACGATTCATGAAAAATTACGCCACAAGTAATTTATATTCGATTATTGTTCTACACAAAATTTCATTCTTTATAAAAATAATCACTTAATATTTTTTTTTACGAAGCTTCGTCACATTTCCATAAATGATTGAATTCATAAAAGAAAAAAATTCACGAATTGAAATGTTTCCAAAGAAAATTTTCAATTCGATAACTATCCGAAAAAAAATTTATGGACACTCACATTTTTTAAATATCTCAGAATGGAAGCGAGTTAATTCATTCATTCATGAAAATTACTCTATCTCCTTTGGGTTCAAATTTATTCATTATTTTCTAGCAGATTTCAAAATTTTAATTTTCTTCACACGATAAAATTGTTAAACTCTTGATATTTTATTTCAGACAACACCAAATCGACGAATTGATGGATTTACAGCTAAAAATCCTAAAGATTGGGACTGGGGTGAGAAAGTTGCCGATAATATGGGAAATCTCACTAATTGCAAGAGTGGGAATATGTGGGAGTACTTTGATTGGGATAATCCAAATTATTGGACAACCTATGATACTACAAAATGTGGCTGTATTTGTGATGATTATGAACATTGGAAAACATTGAGGAATTTCAGCAGAACTTATGCAGTCTCTGATTATCGAAATAATATGTGAGTGTCGAAGAAAAAAATGGGGCAAAATGGACGTGTTTCGGTGTTGAAATTTTATGAATGACAGTATTGATGAAAGCGAGAAGCGTTCAAGCAAAAATTATGTTTAAAAAAAGATTTTCAACTTTTTTCTTGTTTTCTGAATATTTCCGTTTAATCTTCTTTACAGAATCCTTGATATTTTTCCACTTCTGGTTGAAAATTAATGAAGAAAAAAATGTAAAATGGAAAAATTTACAATACGTCTTAGTCCATTTTACCTGAACCTAATACTAAATTTGGAATTGAAATTTTCTATCCAATCGTTATAATTATTAATTGAATAATGATTTCCAGGGTAGTAACAGGTATGCGTTTCGTGAATATATCGAATGTCATATACATTGACATTCAACAAGGTAAATTAGAGGAATTTGGCTTTGTTAATTCGTCAACAGTAGAGTGGAGGCCACAAAGTGAAATTGCGAATGAACCTGTTAATTCATCACCACGTGAGCCAATATCATTATCTTATCACAAGAGGCGAGTGCATCTTGACACAATTCTTGCTGAAACAAGTGAAGTTATTATTGGTACGTATAATCCTGTTGCTTATTCATGATAGTATGCAGTAAATTGAAATAATTCTGAAATTTCCAAGTATTTTTTGAATATCTCAGGAAATAATGGATTTAGGATAATTTATGAAAATACATTTTTTGTAGATAATTTCTGAGATATTTTCAAAAAACTCGAGAAACACAGTTTTATGAGATAATTCAATGGTAAAGAGATGAAACAGGATAAGTCCATTTATCTTGCTATTCATTTTTTTTATATCCCAGAAACTAAGTGAGATAGTAAAATTTTTGGAGATTTCTTTTTGTATCATTAGTTTTCCTCAAATATTTTGGGAAATAAGAAATAACAATTCTTTTTTGTAGCTCTTGGCAATTCGCTATGAAAAAGTAAAAAAAAGCAATTTTGACAAAATCGATCTATCTCGCTAAGTTTCCAAAATATTTCAGATGAACTAGTGACACAGAATGAAATAAATTTGTTTGTGAAAAAGAACGACTATTGTGCTTTATTGGTCATGTTTCAGGCATATTCGATTGCCGTTACCTAAATATTTTTAAAAATTGTCGAAAAAACTAATAATTATGTGAATGCTTCAATTTAGGCGCTTCTTTCGAGTGGGATCCAGAGGAAAAGGGCATAATGGTATCTGCCCTTGTGTCAGAATTCTCATTTCCAACTGGTGAATTAAGGGAAAACAGAATGAGATCAGCTTCAAATACTCAGGCAAAGTACGCTGAAATATTACATATTTATTATTATCATCGAGTTTCCCTAGATCTTTATGAAAAAAAATTATTTTCTCTCATACTCAACTAGCGAATGAACCACTCACTAAAATATATATGTTCATTTTCAGGACTGAACTTAAACTAGAGCATCCACACATGCCTACATTATGCCCAAAGAATATACCAATAAGGGAGGAGAATAAATTTGTCAATTTCCAAACAACTGATTGGATCAAAGATGCTGCACAAACAACAATTCCTTATCTCGATATACAAGAAGTTGTAACAAATCCACCAACATTATTGCGTGGAATTGGTTTGAGCTACAGAAAAGCACCTGATTGTGGTGGCTATATCAGTCCTGAACTCTATACTCACGATACGGCTAACTGGATATATTACAATTCACCAGCGCCATAAATGAGTTAATAAGTTGATAAATTAAAAAATAAAGCACAAGATTCTAGCGATTTTAAAAAAACCTGTTGAGGTAATTGTGAAAATTTCAGAAAATTATAAATCAAATTTGAGTAAATAAATGCTCTTTCTCTCAAATTTCTTGAGTTTTTTATTCTAATTTTTATTTTTTCAAGTCAATCTATTTGTCACCCAAAATTCCAGTCGATTTTCGGTGATATTTTATGAAGAATATCTCGGAAGCTAAGCGAAATAGCACGATTTCACCTGAATCCTTTTTTAAAAAGGATTTCAAGACCTACAAAAAAAGGTTTCTACCAAAATTTCGCTGTTTCGCTTAGTTACAGAAAATTATAGATCAAATTTGAAAAAATAAATACTCTTTTTTCTCAAATTTCTTACGTCTTCATTTTCACTTCTTTATTTCAATCTATTTGTCATCAAAAATTTAAATCGATTTTATCTGTTCTTTTTTGAAGAATATCCCGGAAACTAAGCGCGATAGCGCACTTTAGGTAGAATCGGTTTTTCTCCAAAATTTCAAGAGTTACAAAAAATGGTTTCAACAAAAATTTCGTTATCTCGCTTATTTTCCGAGATAATTTCAACAATATCAACGAAAGAAAAAAGACCCATCCTGTTCACCGCCTTCACTTCAAACATGTGGTAACCCTCAGAGTACGCTGGGGGTCGTTGTGACTCCAAAACAAACTTTTGCCCTAAAATATGATGAAATGAATCAAAATATTTGAAATACGTGGCTCTGACACTTATAAGCTTTTCCATTCAAATTAGCCGACTTGAGAAAAGAGGATTTCGGTTAATTTTTCCACCATCAAGAAATAGTTGAATCAAACCAATGATGATTGTATTCAAAAGGACATTGTTTTATTTACAAAAAACCTCATAACATAAATTCCGAAAAAAATGCATAGTTTTTGAGATGTAGAGCTCAGAAAATGGAGTGGGGTCAATTTGACCTCGTGTGCTCCGAAATTCTGTTCAGTGGTGTGTACTCCGAGAGTTAATTATCACGATTTTAAAAATATCTCCGAAACCATTGGATCTACACAAATTTATCAAGGAACCATTTCTATAGTCCATAAAATTCAACACAAAAAATGTCTCTTCACATTTTATCCTGAATCTATTCACTCCGAAAATATTCCAAAAATAATCCACATGATTCTTCAAATTATCTCTTTCCACCAGTTTACCTCCTTTCCATCGCTCCTAAATTTAAAAAAAATGAATTATTCATCAAAAGTACATGATCAGAACTCTGTTTACTTGATTCAAAAGTAAACAAATCCATCAAAAAAAATATAACAAAAAAAAACAATGAATTCCGCAGTAACTCACGTGTGCATCGTGTTATTTTTTCTTCAAAAAACTCAATATCAAAACCAACACAAACGTCAGAGCACACGTGTTTGCACTACATATTACCTTGTTTATCCATGTGTGTACAGTCGTCCCAGCCAAAGAAGTATCCTCCAAAGTATCGAACCGAAGCTGAAATTTACATGTTGTAGCATAACTACCGAATATTTCCGAGGATTTTCCTTTGGCTAGTACAACTGTACATGTACCATTCCAAGTATAAGTGTAAATGAGTGAGAATTGAAAATAAAATTCACCCTTCTGTCGTTTCAATGTCGACAGTGGCGCCAATGGGCTGAAACTAATCCGCCATAGAGCCTTGATAGAGAACCTGAGGAAGTCTGTCGTCACTTTCGCGTTACTCGATGTTCCTCGGGTGAGTAAAAAGTATTTAAACAATTAAATAATTCCAATTATTAACATGAAAATAAAATAGAAAATTGTTGTACATATTTTGTGTATTTTTTAAATCAATGTTTCAATGATAAATGAGTTGGTTGGCTCCTGGTGATCGTCTTGATAGCCTCCCCCACTACATTAAATATGCCGCACGCGCAGGCCGACACTATTTTATTGTTTGTTACTCAGTCAAAAATAACATTCGATTAAATTTTTTTTTTTCAGCAAAAAAAAAGAGATTACTTGATACATTACATGAACTCGGCTCATTATTACATCGAAAATATCGACACAAATAATTATTGGAGCTTTGAAATTATTTTTTTTACTTCACGAATTGATCTCCAAATATTTGCACCTCATTAAATAAATTATCAGTTATTTAATGACTTTGTTAATATTAGTTTTTTTTAATGGACAATTGTGACGATAGGTCCAGTGACATTGATCCGGGGGTGGCCAGTCAACAGGATCAACAGATGGCGAAATCAACATCAAATTGCCATCGTCAACCTGCCACATCCAAAACGAAACAATAGAAAATTTAGAAAAAAATCAGTTCTTTTTATGAAGAGAGAGAGAGAGAGAGAGGGAGAACTGAGGAATTTTATTGAGAAAGGTGGAATAAACACAAACAGCCGGAATGAGTAGTAACAGTATTGGTGTTGCTGATTTCTTTGACATGCTCGAGTCCAACAAGTTGAGTGATGTCGAGGAAATTAAAAAAGTCTTTCATGATCATTTTTTATCCAGTGAGTTTCCTATTTATTTTTAATTAAAAATTTAGTTTTATTAAATAATACAAAAAAATAAGAATTACGTGAAAGAAATTCAAATTTTGGAAAAAACTACAAATTTTTAAATTTATGAGAAAAGTGTTTTCCAATACTGAAATAAGCAGACATCTGACAATTTTTGATTGCTTTTTTTTCTTAACAAATAAACTTTTTAAAAAAAAGAGTAAATGTAGAAAAAAATTTAAAAACCATAAGTTCAAATTTTTTTACATATTTTTTTGTAATAATTTATTTGTTTAAAATTTTTTTCAAATGTATGCTGATTCAGTTATCTCAGTATTCTACTTTGTAAACTCTAAAAAAAAACCTATTTTCCATGAATAAATTATTAATTACCATAATTTTTGTTTTTCAACAGCAAAAGATAACTGGTTGGTAAATGGACTATTTGATTACTACCTCTCAACAAATTCACTACGTACAATTGAAGTACTTGCTGGTGTACGTGAGCCACACGATAAACATCTGTTGGATCGTTTAACGGAAACGTTGTCAAAGCCAAATGGCACAAACCAACGTGTTCAAGTGTTAACAGTTCTCGGCCATGTTGCAAGAAGGCAGCCAACATGGTTATACAAATTGGCTAATCATCCACTTTTCCGAGAACTTTTGAGACTCCTCAAAGTAGATTCTGATGCATTATCATTGATGAGTGGTTTACTATTGCTAGTAACATTATTACCAATGTTGCCAGCAGCACTTGGTCCATATCTACAAGATATATTTGATGTATTTGGACGTTTAGCATTCCATCATCACAAACAATCTTTGAATATTTCAACAACATGTGGCAATATAAATACAAGCATGGATAAAGATCAACTCTATTTGTTGCACTTACAAGTTGGATTGTACAGTTTATTTCATCGTTTATATGCAATGTATCCTTGTAATTTTATAGCATATTTGAAATCACAGTACTCACTGAGAGAACAGGAATCTGTTTTTAAATATACAATTAAACCAATGTTAGACTCAGTAAGATTACATCCATTACTGGTAACAGCATCAAAAGACGTGGAAACAAATGCAACGAGATGGAAAAAAATGGAGCATCACGATGTTGTAGCTGAATGCGGCAGATTTGCATTGGATAGAAGCCGCGAGGAGATATTAGCACCAATTAATTTACGTGCAACACCAATACCTGATCATTTGTGTCCATATACACCAGTAAGTGTTGCTGAAGGCTTGTCTGGAACTTGCATAACAAATGGCGATGATGATACATTCTGGTCACCGAGTATGGCAATACCACCGCACAGTCCACCGCCCATTCAGCCAAGTAGCCACGAGGTACGTTCAACGCCATCAACACCTAATAATAATCGAAGTAGTTCATCACCACCAGAGGCAGCTGTTGAGGCTACACCAGAGACAACACCGGTCAAAGATATACGTCAAGTATCAACGAGACAGCCTCCATTAGCATCAGCTGCTGTACGTGCACTTGGTGCTTTTGGCAATGGAACTGTAACTGGAACATCGAGACCATCAACACCAACACTTGTCAATGCTAATTCATCCGCATTTTCGGGGGTAGGTGGCAGTGGCGATGGGGGTATATTGACGCAGAAAATTAATCGACTCGTTTCGGAGCGACAGGGTGCTCTTCAGGCACAGAGGTCATTCAATTTTGATGGGGTACCGAGGATATTTGAGAGTGCAAGTCAAAATGGAAAAACTGATAGTTGGAATGAGGATCAAGAGGTTTGTTTATTTAAGAAAATGTTGGACATGTCCTCGGTTTTTTTAATTTTCGAAGGGCATTAATTAATTTATTTCTTCGTTTCAGGTTGTGGAAATTGTCAATTCACAAACCAGCAGATCTCTCAGATTTGTGGAACGTCAGGACAGTTACAATGAGGATAAATCACGTGGTGCACGTGTTGATTTGTCGAGAAAAGTTAGAAGACTGAGATTCCATTCGCAGTGTCAACCACAGCTACAGTGTCCAACTGCTTATCCAGCTTGCAAAGTGAGGAGATCAAAGTCATGTCCAGATATTAAGAGTTTGAAGAAATTTTCAACAGTAATGGGAGAATTCAAGAGTATTGTTGGCCCAAGGAATACTGATGATTGTGCTACTCAAACATTTGATTTAATTCCATATGAAAATTTGCTGTTTGGCTTGTTGGAGCAGAGGAATAATGAACAGCAGACGTCTAGGCAAAATTCAGATTCACGATTATCACCAAATTCTGTGCTCGATCGTTATATTGAATCATGTTCACGTTTGAGCTCATCCAATATTGATAAAAAACAAAATCAGAAGTACAGAAAAAAAATTGGAGATGATGAATCATTTGATGATATTACTGATGAGTATGGAATTGATAATCAGCATCTTCAATTAATGCAAATGCAATTGTTATTTGAGAGACAGAGGAGAGAGATACATGCTGAGAGAAATAGAAGATTATTGGGTAAATTGAGGGATTCCAGAGCACTTGAGGAACACAATACAGCATTGACTGATCGTTTACGTATGGCTGAGAGTGAAGTTGATGGTTTGAAAAATGAAATTGAACGTAATAAGAAAGAGAGTAGAACGGCAGATGATAAATATGCTGAGGCACTCAATCATTGGCAATCAAAGTGTGTTGATGAACAGAATCAAAATCGCCTGCTGAGAGAAAAACTTGAGACTATCGAATTAGAATTGAAAAATGAAAGAAAAAGATTGTTAGAGTCTGAACAACAGACGAAATCAGCTGAGGCTCTATTCTTTGATACTGCACATCAACTCAAGTGTGCATTGAAGGCTGCTAATCGTGGCGAGGAACTCAAGAGAACGCTTGATCATGTACAGAAGAGATTTTTGCTACTAGGAGAGGTAGAATAATTTTTTTTTACTTTGTATCCAATTTTTTCGTTTTTAGAGAATTTCTTGAAAACTAAGAGAGATCGACGGAATTTTTGTAGAAAGTTTTTGTGTAGATGAGAATGAGAGTCACAAAAATTCACTATCTCGCTCATTTATCGAAATATTCTTAGGAAATAAACAGAAAATTTACATTTCTGTAAATGAGGAAGGAATTTCTTTTGTTGATATTAGCTTTTCGAGACTGAGTTAATTCCTCGGAATTTATAAAAAAAAATGGACAAGTGTCTTTGGGAATTCTTAACTAAGGTTTTCGCTAAAATTCCTTCATCTTCGGTAATTTTCAAGACATTTCGTAGAAATTTATGTAATAGCCAAGATTCATTTAATGATTTTTGGAGTTAATCGATGAATTTAATCTGCAGGCTCAAACAAAACTTCAAGAGCGTTCTTCAGGACCAGTTCCAATGTCTCGGCAGGAAGCAGCGCAGATCCAAAGAGCATACACCGAAGAATTATCGAGTAATTATGGAAAAATATGGTTTTATTTTTAATTTGAAAAAAATGACTAAATTTACATTATTGGAGTTATGGAAGAAGATACTTCAAAAATTACATCAAAAAAAGTGGAAAAACAAAAACTATGAAGATTCTATACAATTTGATTCTATTTCATCATCAATTCTTTTATAATGTCTCGGAAACTATGCGAGATCGAGCAATTTCCCTTAAATCTTATTATGTATCCCTTGAAATTTTCTACAAAAAAGATCACAGCAAAATGTTTTTATCTCGCTTAAACTCCAAGATATTGAAAAAAAAAACTGATGACAAAATAACATCAAAAAAAATTTTTCTTCGTCAATAAGAAAGTAAAACAAATCCTTAGAACTTATTTTCTTACATAATTAAAATTTCTCCAATACACAAACCACTGCTAATTGTCCATCTCTATTTTAAAACCAAAATTTTCTTATTTTCAGATTTGAAACGTCAGTTAGATTCCCGAATAACACTGGTTGAGGCACTGAGAGTACGTTTAGTTGAATTAGAAAATCGTGAAGCACGTACAGAATTCCAACTTGTTGAGCAACAACGTTTACTGCAAGAGGCTAAAGAAAGAAATGAAGCTGAATTAAGATCAGTTGAGTCAAAATACAAAGCACAGGTTGAAATTAATCTACTTCTTGAGAGTCGTATTTTGGAATTGCATGGATATTTAGAAGTGGCAACGAGTGGCAATGTCTCTTCGGCTGTTAATTTAGCATCATCAGCATCACCAAAAGAGAGATCACCGCCATTATCAGGAAGTTTAGCATCATCTAGTGAAGGAAGCTTGGCATTTCATTCTGGTACTGGTATTATAAGTGATTGCTGTGATTCAGCTGGTGAAATAGCTAATCTACAGGCAATTGTTGAACCAGCACCATCAACATCAAGTCAAGCGACTACACCATCCCGTTCAAGTCAGCGGCAAGTACCAAAACGAGACTAAATTTATGGAAATAATAATAATAATAATAATAATGATATAATAGTGGAGCAGAACTAAGGAAAAAACATTGACGTTACGAATAAACTATGTTGAATTAATGAAGAATCAATGAATAAATGAATTTTTGAAATTTTAAAAAATACATTCTCGTTATTTCTAAAAAAAATTCTCGTAATTGATAAATTATTTTGTTTAATTATAAATATGTAAAGTTTATTTATCCCACAATTATTCATATATAATTACAAATTAGTAATCAAATTTGTTTACACAATTATTTTTTTTCTTCTTTTTTTTCGCTCATATAAAAAAAAGCTTTATTTCTTACACTATTTAGAGAAAAAAAAACACAAAAATTATTGCGACAATTCCTTACAATTTGTTTTAATACTGGGCAGCTAAGTATACTTTTGTTTACATATCACACCGACGAAAATAATTGACGAATATGTGTGTTTTCATTCATTCGAAATGCACGTAATTCTAATTCTTCCAATTTTCAAATAAAAAAAAAACATTGAATTATAGTGTTGAAGAGGAAGAATTCGTTTTAGTATAATGCAATGAACTTTAAGGAACAAATAAAAAATTGAATTTTCCAATGTTTCTCAATCGATGGAAAAACCAATTCGCGAATTATTTCTATTTACTTATTAATGAATTAAGATAAAGCACCATTTAGTCTCAATCTCCAGGCTCTTGTTCATTGTTCTTGAATGAAAAATAAAAAAAAATAACTTCAATAAGTCTGAAGTTCCTGGCTCATGGTCATGTTAATAGCCTCACTTGGTGTTGCATAACTCGCCAGGTCTAGAAATTAATATTTTATCAGTACAAATAGGCAAATACTGAAGATTTCTAGCAGTGAAGTTGCAAAACAAGATAAATCTGAGAATTGCATTTTAAATAATTTGTAAATATCTCGATAAACCATTGAGTTTAGAGAAATTTCCCAAGACATCGTTTTTGTAGAGAATTAAATTTTAGAAAATAAAAAATTCATGGTAAAATTCTCAAAATTCTGCTGGTTGACGAGATCTTTAAGAAAATAACTCAAAATATTTTCGCATCACTTCACTGCTGATTCAATCTATAATTTAATAAGTGTATTGAACTAATGACATATAATTCACCATAGAAAAAAAATCGTGCACTTTTATTATTTAAGAACAGTGTCGACTGATGACTGTCTTGTTAATAAATTCCACCACTTACGACTGTGACCTTGATGTAGTGGATAAGCTTTGGCTTTTCGTAACAGTAATTGGAGAATCCAGTACACGGTGAGCCATACTAATGCTCCAATCGAAAAAATCCGGAAGCATACAACTCCACCATAAGAATCCATTAACCAGCCGCATAATAAACTACCTGTTGAGACACCTGGAATCAATTAAAATCATATTTTATAATAAACTATCATAGAAAAACTTTGATAAAGGAAGTGATTCATTAATAATTGTTTTGAAAAATTTCAAGTTCATCTTGATATTGGTCACTTACCTATGCCCTCAAAAATAGCACCAACGAAGCCCTGCATCGTTGCTCGTGTACCAGATGGTGCAATTTTATCACCATACGATACCATTGTTGGCCAGCAAAGCCCCAAAGTTGGACCATGAAGTACTTCAATTATTAGAAATAGCCATAAATTTTTCACGAGACTGTACGCCATAAATCTGAAAGACAGGAGTAATTAATGAACGACTAATAAATGCTAGAAAAACTTGAAAAATAAATTTTTCAAGTAACACGAAAAAATTCAAAGGAAAGAAAGACTGGGGATAGAAATATTGCAGATGAACAGAAATTAGAAAGAAAATGTACTTTTTTTTTACCTTGCAGCATAAATAAGCAGAACTAAACTCATGACATTGATGTGTCCAAGTTTCTTGAGTACTCTTCCAGACAAAAAATTAAATGGCAATTCACCCAAGAAGCATTGGACACCAGTGAGTAATCCCTGAATTGTCTTGAGCCAGACTTTATTTTCTCCAGTCGCGAGATCTTCTGTATAGAAGAGAAGAAAATTCCAAACAACACCAGTACACATTCCTGCACCAACACACCAAAATGCAAATACTAGAACTCTTCCTTCTCTGGCAACTGCACTCAATTCCCATAGCACAGATGGATCATTTTCCGTGTAATCCCGAGGTTTTTTCTTCAATGTAGCTGATACGATCATATCAAATAACATTGCAATCAGCATTATATAGAATATACATGTATAGTCTTTGTTAATGTTTCCACGACTCAGTACATCGACTAGATAACCAGTGCTTATGCAGAATATACCAAATCCAATGCTCGACCACATTCTCTGCTTCCCATATTCTTTCTGTCTTCCATCACCTTTAAATAATTCATTAAAAAAGTTATGATTGCATTAATTGTAATTTCAGTTATTTTCAGTGTTCATAACTATTTTTTAGGGGAAATTGGTACCTGCAGAGGCTTTAGAGAAAATGACACTGAAAATAGGGATCTGACAATTTTTTTTCCTCAACAAATAAATTATTTTTAAAATATAAAAAATAAGCACATGTAGAAAATTCGAAAAACTGAGTGCAAATTTTTTAAATATTTTCTCCATGGAAATTTATTCGTTCAAAAGAATCTGCAAAATTATCAGAT
Source organism: Aleiodes leptofemur (assembly GCA_963942555.1). Classification (NCBI taxonomy): domain Eukaryota; kingdom Metazoa; phylum Arthropoda; class Insecta; order Hymenoptera; family Braconidae; genus Aleiodes; species Aleiodes leptofemur. The sequence continues at coordinate 6,934,150 of OZ012610.1, read as the reverse complement.
GTGTGCTCATTTGATTGTTATTCAGAGAGGTTTGATGGAAGCCATTCCCTTTTTTCTAATTTTTGAATCAATTCAGTAGTAAAAACGTCGATTAAGATGAATCAATTATTTGTACCAATGATTTTTTTAAAATTTCTCGGAAACTAAGCGGGATAGCACGATTTTTTCCAGTCTTTTTTTGGGGAGAATTTCAAGAGTCCCAAAAGATTCTCACGAAAATTCCACTATCTCGCTTAGGTTTCTAGATATTCTTTAAAAAAATTTATAACAAAAAAAATTGACTTATTCTGTTGTTTTATCTCTTCGCTCCAGAATTCCATCTATTCATAATTTTTTCAACGGAATAAAAATTGCATTGGCTTTCTAATGATTCCAGAATGACTCTAGATGTTATTTTTTAATTGTTCAGAAAATTACCCAGCAAATCAAAGCAAATTGCATCAGCGATGCTGACAACAACAGCCATTCCAATCCAACTGATAATAGCAGCCCACAGAAATAGATGAAACTGATAAGTTGATGTCTGATAATTGGCATATTCTCCACGTGCTTCAGCAAGAAGTGACCTCATTTCTGGTACATCTGGACAATTTGCAATACAAGAAGTACGTGCATGTTTCTCGCAAAATGGTGAAATGATCATATCATCAGAGAATGTAGCATTTCTCAGTCTTATATTAACGCAATTTTTCAATTGTAAATCATCATTCAAATTGAATATTGCTGTAAAATTAAATTTTTCATCAATTAATGTTCCATCATGTGCATCAAAACAATATTTTGCAATTTTCCACTCGTGACATAGTTCCTCGCGAATTCTTTCTGTTTTTTCACACAATAATTCACAGTGGCTTCTTGTTTCTCTTGTATCAATGACTTTTTTCAATGTCTCCTGAGTGAATCCATTTGTAGAACATACTTCCAAGTACGTAGCTGCTTTATCACATGTCATTGAGACATTCGTATTCTCTTGTTTCTCAATTTCTGAGATGAAGTGTATTGAAAAAAATGCAATTGCTAGTATGGCTTGAAATAGAAGAAAAAAAAATTTGTGCAGACGAAATCGATCAGCTAAACCTCCAAACAGTGGCTTAGCTACCAGTCCTGATATTGGTAGAATTGTGTATATTGATCCTACGAGAATACCAGAGAAACCAAGTTGTTTTGCTATTGTTGGGAGAAATTGCACTAATGGTCCAGTTGCTACAACAAACAAAAAGAAATAATAATTACTCGACGTTATTAATTTCTGGATTTTTGGAATATTTCGAATACTGCGGAAAGCAGCAAAAAATTTTCCGACACCTTTTTTGTTGAAAAAATTCAGAGCTACAAAAAAGTTTCATGAAAATTTCTCCATTTCTCACGGATTCGAAGATAATTGATAGAAACTCGGTAACTACGTAAAAAAACAAAAGAAAAATGCTATTTTACTTGTGATCGATTTTCTTGGAATTCTTGAAAATCAATGTGAGAGAGAGGAATTTTTGTAGGAACCTTTTTTTGTGGGAAATTTTCGGAGCTACAAAGAAGATTATCACAAAAATTACCACATCTACCATATTTTCTGAGATTATCTTCGAAAACTGATGAACGAAGAGAACTGATTTATTTTTTTTCCCAGATTTTATCATCAAACGTCTCGTGTTCTCAAAATTCTTACCTGCACTGTACAGAAAGTAGTGGGCCTTGATGGGCACCAAATCCTTATTAATATTTTCGAGCATTTTCACTTTATGTACAAACTTTATAAGTTGAGATCAGAACCTGAAAAATATACAGGAAAAAAGCAATAAAAAGATATGATCATGTGTTTGTTAATGATTTTATACGTTTATTTTTTTATATTTTTTTTTGAAGATAGCAGAGCTTAACCTTTGCCCATCGCATGATACAATAAATAGCTGAGATGAGTCTATATTTTACTAGGCACTTTTTTTTCTTCCCAAACTCTCTTACTGCACTTTTTCCAAAAAAATGAGCGGAAAATCCGCCCCCTTCATGCAACAGTGCAATTTTATCAGTCAGTGAATGATATATGTCTCTCCGAACATTTAATTTTTCAATGAAATGATTATCAATAGATTTTAATTTAATGTAATTAGTGATTTAATGAAGAATTACTCACCTCCTCTCCTGAGATCAATTTTTTAAATAATTATTACTGATAATAAATAATTAAATCAATTTAATGAAATGAAATTATTTAAAATCATGATTGTTTAAATTTTATTTAATTTCATCGGTTCGCGGGACTCAATAACTACAGCTGATCGTTGTGAGATTGCTCGATGTGGAATGGTAATGTGAAACAAAATGCAAGAGGAGGGGGTGAAGAAAGGAGGGGGAAGGGGGAGAGCAGTGGAGACCGATGCTACTAGCGCGAAAAGAAGATTTTGATTATCGACAGTAGTAAAGGTAAATTGTGAACAGACAAATTATATTGTTGCAATGAGAGAAATCAATTTATATTTTATTTATTCTATCGTGGCTAATGAAAATTTAAATAAAAATTGACTGAATTGAAATTCTTTGAGTTGTTTTGAATTTGGACATTTGTCACACTAGTTAAACTCGACCCGAATTATTGGACCAATAAAAATTTAATTCACGAGATCAATTGATCTGAGAATTGATTTCATTGTGATTTGTGAATTTTCATTGCTTCAACAGTTATTGTACTGGTAATTAATAAATAAATGGTTCTTCAATATTTTGGGGAAGAGGCTGGAGACTAATGGGTTCTGTAATTTTTTAGGCAAAATGGAAATGTTGGAAGATTTGAATTTTTTTGAATTATATTGATAACATTTTTCCCGCGCTGTCACGTGCGCTGGTCAAAAATTTGATCGGATGAATACTTTTTAAGGGAGTTCATCCGGTAACTGAATTAAGAGACCAATAATTATGAAAAAATTTGAATATACTTCTGAAAATCTAAAAAGTCACCTGTTAAAATTTCAAACTCTTCGGATATCTTATTCGGGAGAAATTAATAAATGAAGATTTTTCAATTAACACGGTCCCTTATGGGTTTTCGTCTATAAACATGAAATTTGTGGCAATTAACCGGTTTTTTGGGGAGAAACTTCCATAATGGATAAATAAATATGTAAAGAACAGTTTAAGAGCTTCCTCAAATGCATTAGATACTTGGTGATTTAAGAATAAATTAATTTGTCTCGAAAAATGCTGATTTTTGGGAAGTTAACCTCTGTCTTACTCGCATGACAGTGACGTCAGAACCGCGCGCTTTTTGAAATCAATAAGAATGCTTTCTGAATAACGCAATGTATGCTATGCTTGCACATTAAATCATACAAAACTAGTTGAAAATGTGCTGAATTGACCTTTCTCTATTTGATCTTCATAAAAATTATTTCTATAAATTCGATTTTTTACAAAAAAACAATTATGATCGACGAACAAGAATTTCTAGTACATAGCAGCTGTACAGGTTACGACTACGTTAGTCGTATAACCACTACGCTAGTCGTGATAATTTTTCGTACTATTAAATCCCATACCGGATGAACTTCCTTAAGGTACAGGTGTATGGCCCAATTTCAAGTAGTCCAAAATAGTACGTCAATGCTGGAATACAATCTACATGATATCGCGGTGGCCCACTTTCTGACAGTTCAGAGCTAGTTTCTGATATCATGAATTAAAAATAACAACTATTAGCTTATTGGATGTAATTTAATTATATTAATACATATTTGTTGCGCTAAACAAGCTCAGCAATTGAATATTAAACAATATATTGTACATTTGAATATAACTGAGGAATGTGCAAAAATTGTGAGATACCGGGGCCACCACGGTACTAAAAATACCAGACATCTGATCATTTTCAAGCTTTTTTTTCTTAACAAATAAAGTATTTTGTAGAAAATGGAAAATATGCACATATAGGAAGTTTGAAAAACTATCAGTGGAAATGTTTCAAATATTTTTTTTTGCTATAATTTACTTGTTAAAAAAAATCCAGAAGTTGTCAGATGTCTATTAAATTGCTATCTTCAGTATCATCAATCAACTCATTATTAGAGACATAAATTTCAAAAGTAGCAGTCAAGTCAATTCCATATCGAATATAATCAAATGTGAACCGAATACTTCATTGAAATATATGAACCACTCGAAATTTTCGCTAAGATACTCTCTATCGTATTTAAGAACTCCTCAACAAATTCGAAATGATATTTTGAAAATGATAGACTCTACGATTTTAAGGCTTCTCCCCTAAAAATGCAATAAATCGCGGATTTTCGGGATATTTTGTCTAGTAGCCTATCGCATGTGGGGCTCCTCCTTCTTCCAATTAAGTTTTGTCCCATGTTTCTAGAAATCCCTCCATCTCCACTAGAAGCCTCGAAAAACGTAAAAAATGCACAGTTTTTCCTATTTCCTGAGATCAATAATTTTTCCCCTAATGGATATTTTTTTTCTTCTAAAAACTGGAAGGCTCCAAGAATTATATGAAAAAAAAATTCAATTGTAAAAGCCAATTTGCAAAGAGATGTGCATGATTAAAAATGGAAAATTCCATTGCCCCAATTTTGCAAAAAGGTAGATATTGTTGTGCATTAGCGCCACAAAGAGCTCATAGCAATTTATACGATCCCATTTCTAAAAAAAAAAACATGCAATATTGGATGCTAATCATATAGCTAACAATATGAGTACTGAGTGAGCATAAATAATGTCAGTACCTCCACGATACCTTACATCGAATGAATGCACACTGAGTTCTGCAAAGCACACTAAGAATGATGTTCATCAAATGTTTCTCATTTCTTCTCGCTATCACTAGTGTTTCAGCGTTAGGACTGCTACAAAAATTCCATAATCCTAAGACTAATGAGAGAACAATGGTTAGTTGCCCACTGTCAATTTTATATGAATTATCAGTGATGACTGTAAAATTATTTTCATTTCATATTCTAGAAAACAATACTCCAATCATGTTATGAAAAAGAAAATTTGACTAATGGAATTCTGATTTATGGAGACTTTGATGGAGTTATTGATGAAGTAGCAGTGGTTCGAGTGAAAGGCTCTATGAATGAGGATAATATTCCGTATTGGCGGAAAAATCATTTATTTAATCATCCTCTTGCATTGAGGAAAGCAAGTGTATTGGTTTTCATCGTAGATTCACCAGCAGAATTGGACTCCATTTTTCTACTAATGTACACCCGGGCCTATTGGGATCATATGGCGCCGTTTTTCATTCTTAGTAAAACGAATGAGACATGTGGAAATGCTACGGATTTTCTGAGAACATCTTGGAAATTTGACATCCTAAATGCAGTATACATTTGTACTGAATCAACCAGTAAATCGGCACTGTATACATTGAACCCAATCACTGATTATGCACCTCATCCGTGGAAAAAAGTAGAAAGAAAAGATGATTTGAACGCGTTTCGTCAAACTTTTGATCCCGGTGAGTAATTTTTTTATTTACACATTACTTTTCGTAGTAAAAATTCAACAAATTTAAGTCTAAAAGTTTGAGGTCACTTTAGAGCTACACCGTTGAATGATTCCAATTATTTCGTGCTATTTTTTGAATATTTCTGGTCTGGATGTTCTGGGAATAATAACTTATTCATTAAATTCAGCATCGATTTTGGGTTCTAGTTTCTATTGAATAATTGTATGATTGGCTCTTGAAAGCAAATGAAATATATGTCAGTGTTATATAAAACTTATTATTGTTGGTTTAGAAATAGAATAGCCCAAGTGTAAAAAAATTGTGTAGTATTTGCCTTGTTTATTTAATCGGAAATAGCAGTAACAAAGTAGTGCAATCACGAGTGTTGAAGTGAAAAACATGTCTCTTGCACTTGCATTTCATTGTTCTTTCATGCTACGGTGAATGAGATATTTAGGCTTACGTCTTTTCTTTCTTAAAGTTGTTTCATTTCGAGTGGGAACACTTGGATTCGCGCTTCTTAGTTCTTACAGCTCTTTTTTCTAAAAGCAGTAAAGTAAATTTCTTTCAAATTCTCTTATTCACGGAATTAGAAGAAAAATGATGAAAAATTATTAACCTTCCGATACTCGCGCTCTGAGCGTGGAGCCATCCTTTTGACAAAAATCGCAATATAAATAACTATGCGACTAATTGTGACTTCTTACTTTACAAATTCTCTCTTTGAAATGTTTACTATGGATGGATATACTTATAATCGACAAGTATTTCCTCAATGTATACAAAAAACAGATTCATATTGAGTAAAATCGTGAAAGAATGGCTCAGTGCTCATTATGCCAGTTAAATCGTTGACTCAATTTTTCCCCGAACATTACCAGCCTTCACTCGGAGGCTCCAAGCCGACGAAAAATTTCAATCTTTTCTATTTCAATAAAGAAGTAAACCGTAACATTTGTTAGTAAAATATAAGCGAATATGAATAATGATCAGTTATTAGCATGATTAGAAATATATTTCGTCACTATTTTGCGACGTGGCAATATCGCATTTCGTTTAACACGAGCGGCACAGTGCTCCCCATACGATGAACGACGTTGGGCAGCTGAGCGCGAGTAACGAAAGGTTGAAAAATGAATTCGCTAAAATTCCCGATAACTGATTAATTTTCAGATATCTCGTGTCAACATTTGAATTATGATAAGACCAAATTTTTGAATGGTTACCAAATCCGAGCTGTTATGAACGATAATGATCCGCAGGTCATACTTGGGAAAAACTATTATGAGAAGTTTTCTCGATCAACGGGTGTGAATGACAGAGCAGTCCGGTTGATAGTTGAAGCGTTAAATGCGTCTTGCAGATGGGAACTTGAAAAAACTTTGGCGGATGCATTTTATCGTTGCATGCAACATACCTCAGACCTAATGTTAGATTCATTCACTCTCCCCACAAGTCGTGAACTTTCGTCTCTTTTCCCTCATCTCCATGGTAGCATGGTAGCAGTCGTAAAATTGAATCCAGAAGTATCAACAGCCAACAAAATTCTCCATTTATGGAGTCCTACAGTGTTGATTATGGCAGCTATAGCTATAGCCATTTTATTCCTAATTCTGACGATAAAAAATCGTAGCCCCTCCTTCGCAATGTTAGATATCACGAGATTACTCATTTACACATCAATTCAAACGAATCACAGGACTCCTTCGTTCAGGATTTATTTTACTACGATGTTGATCTTTATGGTCATCAGTAATGGAGTTTTCCAAGGAAAAATAGCCGCATTTTTGACAACACGAGAACATGTCCCTGCACCTAAAACGATTAATGAGTTGGTAAAATTGAATTATAAAATGTACGCTATTCGCGGGACAAAAAATTTTGCCGAGAAACGATGTCCGAAATGTAACTTCATAGAAACATCACAAGAAGAGTGTGTACAGTTCGCACTGAATGGTACTCTTCATGCATGTGCGATGCCTACATATTTTTGGTTCAAAGATATGTCTCTAAAGCCTTTGGACTATGTCAAAGAACCATTGAACGAAGAACTCGAAGGCTTCAAGTGTCGTCACTTTTGGCCCTTTATAATCGATTCAATTATATGATTATAAAATTGGCGGAATCTGGTATAGTAGATCATTGGATGGAGGAATCACAGTATACCCCACGTGGTAAACGTGAAGCCATGGAAGCAGAATGGTCTTCGCCTGAGTATCGGCCTGTTAAGCTCTTCAAATTGGATTTTGCTTTCCAGTTGTTAGCAATTGGCTTATCACTAGCTACTATTGTTTTTGCCTTGGAATTAATAGCGTCGAAACTCGCAACTTTTTTGAGGGTAAGATAAACTAATCATCGACCAAATTCAAATTTGTGAGACGATAGCGAGTGAGAGAAATGACGAGGTGGAACGTATAATTAATTGGAATGAGTTTTGAATGGTAACGAGGAAAAGTCTGGGTTTTGATATATTCAAAGAAAAGTCAGTGTGGCTCCCACTGTCAATAGTTCACAGTGTGGCTCTCATAGCCTCAATCGTAGCATAAATCTTCTAGCGTTTTCGATTTTCAAGTTCCGCACCGGAGCAGTGTACAACTAATCTAATTTGAGGGCCCGCAAACTAGTGACTGTTTTGAAATTGTACGGCTCGAGTGAACAGTCAACATTTCAGAAAAAAGTGAGAATAAGTTGAGATCAATTGAATGAAGCAATGATTCATGGATTACAGGATTTTTCAGGATCAAACCGTGATGACGAAAAGGAAATGGCAGTGTTAATGGAGGATAATCAATGGCTCAAGGCAAAGGCACTCTGGAAATAAAAGATTCCATTGAAAATATTGTAAACAATCGTTCACATGCACAAGTACGTGTATTAAACATGATTCCACGTACCTGTGCATCTGAAGTGAACAGTTGCTTACAATATTTTCAATTAAATCTTTCGTTTCCAGAGGGCCTTTACCTGGAGCCATCAAATTATTTGTCATTAATATTCTAAAAATACTGTCGTTCTCCCATCGTCATCATGGCTTGATTCTAGAGAGTTCTGTAATTTGTGAATCATTGTTTCATGCAATTGATCTAAATTTATTCTCACTCCTTTCTAAAATGTTGATTGCTTTCCTCAAACCGTACAATTTTACAACAGTCGCTAATTCGTCCTAAGATTAGATTAGTTTTGCACTGCTCCGATGCTGAACTTGGAAATCGGAAACGCCATTTGATACAGGGTGGGAAAATCTACCGTCCTGATCTTATAATATGAGGGAAGGCTGGGGAAAATAAGCACTAGGCATTACACGGACACTTTGGTTTTCCATAAGAATTTCAACAACTATTTCATCATTTGAATATCATTTGCAAGGACAGAGAGGATTATGGAAAGTATATTGTATGTCAATGCATATATTCATATCAAATAGACATTCTACAGATAAATATTAATAGTCCTCATTAAATCTAATTATTTCCGCAATGAAATATTTAATTTCTGTTAGAAAAAGACATTTATAATAGCGATTATCTGGATTACTTTCAAACATTGTCCAGAATTAGATTCGTCTAAGTCTGATCCGATTTTGAGATTTCTGAAATCTATGTGTTTTCTTCATAAGCAGAAGCAACAGATTTGGAAAAGAGTTAATGAAGGTATGCCGGCTGGAATTAGTGTTTTTGGGTATTTTTTTAGACCGAATCTCACTTTGTAATTTTCGTGAAAGTGAACTTGCAGTAGCTTTTTTCCCATTGTGTGTAATGTTTGGAATTTCATGGAAAATGAATTATTGAAATATTTATATATTTCAACGATGCCATTTTGTTTGCCATTTGTTTTTAGATCGCAGATAAGCAGGCATAATTCAACTGATGTTTTTTTTATAGTTTCCATTAGCCTGCTTAGTGATATGAATCTTCGAAAAATAGTTGTAGGAAAATACAATAAATTGTATGAATAAATTGATAGTAGTTTAAGGACGTGACATCTATATTGGAGTCTATTTTCATATTTAGCTGAGCCTGGATAGAAGCTATATCTTTAGTTTATTTGCCTTTTGTTTCAATCATTCTGCAGAAACCTCAAGTTTGGGTTCTTTCGACTAACAACTTAAATTCGTAGATCTTACCCGGGAAAAACCGGACTAGATCTACCTAGAACTAAGTATATCTACAAAATGAGAAAACGGAGATCTATCCAGATCTACCTAGATCTCTGAAGATCTAAACAGATCGGTGATGATCTTGCCTATGAGATCTATTGAGATCTACTGATATCTACGAAGATATACACTCAGCAAAAAAATTAAGGGAACAGTAAATTTTGTCAGTTTTTTGCTCGATTTTCAAATGGCTGTAACTTTGCCAAAATGATCGTATCAGGATAAAAAAAATGGTTGGAAAGCTTGAAGTTTCTACTCTTGAAATTTTGAGAAGGAAATTTTTTTTGACCATCCGTTATAACTAGATAAGAGGGTTGAAAGCGGGAAAATTTTTTTAATTTTTTTTTCACTTTTTCAAATTGTTCCACGGACTCCAAAAAAATTTTCTCGACTTAACCCTTATCAGGATCGTGTAGCCTTGTCTTTCAGCTTCAATTTCTTTTTTTGTTTTTTTTTCTACGACCCTCTGTTGCTGAGATATCGTCGATTGAATCAAAAAACACCCTTTTGTCTTTAATCGTCGATATCTCAGGAACTACTGATCGCACAGCGAGCGGATAATGAGATTCGTAAACTTGAATAAATTTCCTATAAGATTCTTGCACTGCTTAATTGAAAAAAAATTTTCTTCCACTTTCAAAATTGGTTCGAAAAAGTACCGAAAAATGAAGTTTTTTTTCTTTTTTGAAAATTGCCCTGCATTTCGCGGATTTTGTGAAAATTGCAAATGTTTCAACGTTTTTCTTCAGTTCAATGTGTGCTGAAACACCCCCTAAATTTTCAAGCCAATTGGCTCGATCGTTTTTTTTCCCGAATGAATAAAGTTTGAGCAAAAATTAAAGGAACACTTTTTTGTTCCTTAAACACCAATTAATGATGATTAAGGCCGAAAATGTTTTTTCTCCGTTATTTCTTTGTGATTTTTTGTGCAAAATTTGTTGAATTCTATCGAAAAAAAAAAAAAAATGAGCCTTAATCATCATTAATTGGTGTTTAAGGAACAAAAAAGTGTTCCTTTAATTTTTGCTAAAACTTTGTTCATTCGGGGAAAAAAAACAATCGAGCCGATTGGCTTGAAAATTTAGGGGGTGTTTCAGCACACATTGAACTGAAGAAAAACATTAAAACATAGGCAATTTCAAAAAATAAAAAAAACTTCATTTTTCGGTACTTTTTCGAACCAATTTTAAAAGGGGAAGAAAATTTTTTTTCCATTAAGCAGTGCAAAAATCTTACAGGAAATTTATTCAAGTTTACGAATCTCATCATCCGCTCGCTGTGCGATCAGTAGTTCCTGAGATATCGACGATTAAAGACAAAAGGGTGTTTTTTGATTCAATCGACGATATCTCAGCAAGAGAGGGTCGTAGGAAAAAAAACAAAAAAAGAAAGTGAAGCTGAAAGACCAGGCTACACGATCCTGATAGGGCTTAAGTCGAGAAAATTTTTTTGGAGTCCGTGGAACAATTCGAAAAATTGAAAAAAAAATTTAAAAAAATTTCCCGCTTTCAACCCTCTTATCTCGTTATAACGGATGGTCAAAAAAAATTTCCTTCTCAAAATTTCAAGAGTAAAAACTTCAAGATTTCCAACCATTTTTTTAAAATCCTGATTCGATCATTTTTGGCGAAGTTACAGCCATTTGAAAATCGAGCAAAAAACTGACAAAATTTACTGTTCCCTTAATTTTTTGCTGAGTGTAAGTAGATGTACGGAGATATAAGTAGATTGAACTCGTTAGATCTCTTTGAATCTCGATAGGTCTGAATTGGTTCAAGTGGATGAATGAAAACACAACACAGATTGATAAAAACGAATGATCAAATTCAAATAGATCTAAGGATATCAACGTAGATCTACATTGATCTATTTAGATCTACTCAGATCTGAATTGATCTACTTAGATCTAGTAAAATCTAAGGAAATGGAGATTTACCTAGATCTAGGTAGATTTACGTAGGTCTACGTAGATTTAAACAGCTCAAAAGGTATTTCTCCCAGAAGATCTACTGAGATCTAACAAATTAGATCTATTTAGATCTACGTGAATCTACGTAGATCTCAACAGGTCAAGTGGGATTACTTCAATTGGGTCTACTGAGATCCTGTTAGATCTAAACAGCTCTGCAAAGATCTACATGGAAAATATTCAATTTTTCTAATAATCTCTTTCATAGGTTTACATTTACATATTCTATGAGAGGTTAAATAATATAGTATGTTCCTCCTCGCATACACAACGACTCCGCGAATTCACGATCAAACTACTTCAACTTCACTCCATTAGCCTAAGAAAAATAGGCGGAGCTGAAATTATGAGGATTGAAAATTGATAACAAATATTAAATAGGCCAATGGCTCAGATAGAAGGATTCGAATTTTAGCATCTGAAGAGTCCTGGGTTCAATCCCACCGGGATGCCACTTTTTTTGTTTTTTTCCTCTCTTAAAATTTCAATTATGTATAGAAAATGGCCCCATATATGAGTTAAACTTACATGAGGCTATTTTTTAAAAAATATTGCACATAATTTTTTTCTCGGGTATCAAAAGAGATCTGAAGTGATCTATCTATATCTCCGTAGATCTTCTTAGATTTATCTATATCTCCCTAGATCTCCTCAAATTTATCTCAAAATTTAGATCTCGGTAGATCTAAATCTATTTTTCCCGGGTAGTCATGATCATCAAGTTAGCTGTTCGATCAGCAATTTTTTTTTGCTTTGTCAAAACTCGGCAAAAATTGTTCTTCTGTAATAATTGAAAAAGCATGTAGAAAATTCTACGAAAACATAGAATTCAACTGTGCAAGTCAACTCTAAAATGACTATGCATGGTAAAAAATGAAAAACTAGATCACTCTAACTTTGAAAATGATAGATAACGTTGTGCATTACTGGTAGAAAGGACTCATAGCAGTTCATACGACCCATTTTTTGGAAAACATGCGACATTAAATATTGTTTGATCAGTTTCACTGATCTTATCCTATTTTAGAAAGTTTATACACGTCAGAGACCTTCCACATTATCTCAACCGATATAGTTGCTAGGCAACCGTTTGAATTTTTCAATGTTTTTGACACATGTAATTGATTGAAATAAAAAATTTGTGATTATGGATCAGAAATATCAAGAAAGTGATTAACATAATCGCAGATGGACTGTGGGGGATCTCACGTCGAGTAGATTAAGTATTCGGGGGAATCTCACTTCCCCGGGAAATCGCTTTCTGAACTCTCCGAAATCCCCCTCTAACACCTCTAAAACCCCCTTCAATTCCTCCTAAAATTTTCATCGAAATTTACTTGATATTCCTGCCATTCACAACTAATAATTATTTTATAGACAGAGCCAGAAAGACGAAGAAGAGAATCAATAATTATTATTTTTAATCAATAATATGTGTCAAAAGTATTCAAAAAAAAATCGAATGGTTGCCTAGCAACTATACAAACCGAATAACAAATAAAGTCACCGGCCCCATTGGTGACCATGACATTTTTTTGATTTCGCAACCTAGGTAACAATATTCAATAGTGTTATGGGAAAGAAAGTTTGTACAATTAAATTTTTATTGATAGAGATTTTGATGAAGTTGTTGATAAATCATTTATTATCTGACTGCATAGCTTGATGTATGACAATGTCCCCTATTATATGGTTGACTGTCTCATCTCCTTTCACTTGTGAAATCACGTAAGATTCACCAACAGAATGCATGTGAAAGCGCGGGAAAAATGCTATCAGCATAGGTAAGAAACAATCCAATTATTGAACATCTTCATTTTAACTAGAAAATTATAGAAAGCCTCCTATAATTGCTGGCTCAAGATAAAAATATCTAAAATTTGAAAATTCTCTGACCTATATCGACAACGTTTTTTCTGGGCTATAACATGCGCTAGTTCAAAATTGGCCAATATTGATACTTTTTGAGATACAGAGTAATAGTAGTATAAATACTACTAAATTTCTCTGAAGTCTCCATTTTCTTCTCGAGTATGCATAAGAAATTTATTTTGGACCAGTCCGAAATGGAGAAAATATGTATATTAACACATCCATCTCCATATTCAATGTTTTTTCCAAAATAAATTGGATAGTCCTGCACCGGGAGTCAAACCCAGGATCTTCCGATGTCGCGTTTGGCGCTCTACCGATTGAGCTATCCAGTTTTATACCAAATTTCCATTCGAATGACTTTGAAACCCCACTCTTACCGTCGTGTCCCATCTGCGCTGCCCATCATGCAACAATTTAAATTAAATTTCAATTCTTTAAGGGACAGACTGAATGAGATACGGCATAGGTGTGTTAATCTACATATTTACCCAAAATGGGCCATGAGCTGATATCTCTGTAAATATCAATCTAGGCTATTCGTATTGAGCATTATTTAGAAAGAGCAGAAATTATCCCATGGAAACGAATATAGACACGCTACACAGCTGCATCTCGAAAAGTATATATCTGGACCAAATTTGGATTAATACACCGTCGTCTTAGAGTGAAAGGGGCGTAAATGCCATGTTTCCCGATTTTTTTTCTTCAAAATAACAAAAAGGCGTATCTCCACCATTATTGTTCCAATAGGCTTTCCAAGGCCTTATACGCAACATTAGTAAAAAAAATAAAAAATAATAACAGATAGGCGTAAGTACCACTGACTAATAAGGAAGGGGCGTAAGTGCTGGAGATACGCCTCTTTGTTTTTAGTGTTTCCATTGAATTTTCCCTAATCATCGGAAAAAAACTAATAACAAAGGGGCGTAAGGGTCGGAGATATGCCTCTTTGTTTTTAGTTTTGTTTTGTTGAATTTCTCCTAATCGTTGGAAAAATACTAATAACAAAGAGGCGTATCTCCAGTCCATGCGCCTTTTTGTTTTTCTTAATCAATAATAATAAAGAGGCATACCTCAGGCACAAGCCCGATTTTGCTATAAGCAATGCATAAAATCTGCTTATATTTTTCCTGCGCATAGAGAATAATAGAAAAAGAACTAATCCGTGCTGGAGATATTGCCGACGCAAAGAGAAAAAACCAAGAAAAAGCCGTAACAATAATCGGAATTAAAGGAAAATATCGATTATTTTTTATCTTTTTTCTTATTTGATGGGATTAAAAAAATGCAAAAACACATTGTCAATGTATCGACAGGGAACGTGGCACTTTTTGGAGATGATTCAGGCATAAAGTCACTGCTGTTTTAATGCCTCAACTGATTTTCGTTGGATCTCTACCAACCATCTAAATAATCAATCCACTAAAATAATCGTATTTTTCAAATAATTCTGAAATTTCTAGAGGAATAGATTTTATTATATCATTAATTTTTTGAAGATATCTCGGAAGCTAAGCGAGATGGAGCGATTCTGCTCGATTTCTGTTTTATAGCCCTTCAGATTCTCTACAAGAAAGGACTCAGACAAAATCACCCCATCTCGCTTAGTTTTCGAGATCATCTTGAAAAACAAATGACAAAGAAGTAACTAATCGCCAGAATCTCATATAAATCTATTCTTCCTCCAAGTTCTTTGACAATATTTCGGAAACAAAGCAAGATAGAGCGATTTCACCGCGATCTTTTTTTGTAACTCTTGAAATTATCTACAAAATCGTCTTAGGGCAAAATCGCTGTATCTCGCTTGGCTTCAGAACTGATTTTAATCAAAATCGTATCATATAGGGAAAGGCATTCTTAGAACTAGCTGAAAAAATTGAAAATTTTATAATTTTTAAAAACAAAAAGGCGTAAATCCGGAAAAATAATTCAATAAAAAAATTTAAAAACAAAGAGGCGTAAGTGCCATAATTTAGATGAAAATCGCAAAAAACAAAAAGGCGTAAGTGTCGAAGTTCGGATAAAAAATCCTAAAAACAAAAGGGCGTAACTCCAAAAATTCTCATGAGATAAAAAAATTATGAAAACAAAGAGGTGTAAGTGCGGAGATACGTCCTTTTTACTTTAACTTGAAGAATTATATGAGAGATACGTCCCTTTCATTTTAAGATTGATAGTCACGCCGGTTTGTTATTTTTATTTTCAATTATCTAAATAATGTTCCCGAGGCCATAAAAAACATTTTGGAGTGATAAGTGGACATAAGCCTCTTTCACACCAGAATTTCGTGTTTTTGGCACTTACGCCCCTTTCCCTCTAAGGCGACGACATGAAAGCGCCGGAAAAATTCTCTCGGTATGACTAGGAAAAATGTTAATTTCCAAACACTTTTATGTGGGCCAAGAAATTACAAAAGACTAACACCTATAATTTTTGAGCCTCAATTCAATATAGCGTTGACATGCACACGAACATTGTATACATCTACCATGAACGTCTCCTTTATTGTATAAGATTATATAAGAATGACTCTTTTGTGAGAAAGATATCAATAAATACTTTTTGATTGCAATTTAATCTGTTTTTCAATTTTGTTCTCCTCTTCTTACTGAAATCCTGGTAAAATATTAAGTGACGTGAAAGCGCGGGGAAAATGCGTGAAGTCAGAAAATCTTCATTTTCAGACATTTTGATTTTCGGCTTAAAATTCATAGAAGGGAGTTATTTTGAGCTAGTCAAAATTGAACTTCATACTTACATATATTTTTGGAAGTCATAGTACGAGATTTTTTTTGATTAGCATATCCGGAAAAAGCCGAAAATTCCCCATGAAAGTAAGTATTTGCATGCCATTTTAGGCGAGATGAATTTGGAACTTATACCTTTATCTCAGAAAGTATTGGTCTGTGCGTCGAATTTGAAGTAGCGCATGTGAGAGCACAGAGAACATGCTATTCTTATGGGTAAGAAAACGCAAATTCCTCCTATAGTTTTTGCACCAAAATGAAAATGTCAGATGATTTTGGAAATTTTCTCACCTGTATCGATAGAATTTTCCCGGGCTATTTTGAAATTCCTGGCGCTCGAGAATCCAAGTTATGCGACATCTACCAGTATTTTCATGAATTCACATATCCAAATCGATATGTTCGATTCGACTTCTCGAAATGACTGTGTTCACTTCGAAAATCCGGAGCCATCTCATTTTTACAAAGGAGACCGTTCTTTCCGGTTTGACTCTCGTACTGAAAGGTTGGTCCGTATCCACACCTTCTGGTCATCATGACGTGAGTATAACTTTTAAATTAAATTTTTTAATGAAATTAATTAAATTCATTCGCTATAAGCTTATTCATCCTCTATTTCCTAAAAAAGTCTACATTTTTGTTTTCTAATTGGAAATAATTTTTGACTGTTTGTTCATAAAGCAGGCGTGCATCCTCGAGCTTCTTCCATTATCCAATTGTCGAATTTTTTATTCCATCCAATTCAACAAAAACACATTCAAATATTAATCATTCATATCTCTAAAAAATAAATTCAATTAACGTAAAATCGTATATTGATTAATATATACAATTCAAGAGAGAAAATTAATATTAAAAGTTTTTTTTTCCATTTTGCCACGTGGAGTAGAGGTTAGGTGATTGCGCTACTGTTAGATCTCATTGTTACTCTCAACATTGTAACAAAACAAAATATTCATTTTTTACGACTGCAAAGTTTTCAGATCAATCGATTTTATTCATCGTCAGTTTTTCGAAAATAACTTTGAAACTAATCGAGATGAAGCGATTACTTCCTGACCCTTTTTTGTTATTAAAATTCTCGACAAAAAGAATTCCGAGATATTTTGAAAATACTGGTGACAAAATAAAATGAATTTGTCTGAAAATTTCATATTTTGCCATTTTCTTCTTCAATCCTTATAAAAAACAAAAAATTGAGTAGTGAAATGTTCAATTAAGCTGAATCAAGAAATAACTCTTCATTTATTCTGATTATATCTTAAAAACAATGAAGATCACGAGAAATTACCTCAAAACCTTTTTTGTGGCCCGCAAAATTCTGTACAAAACAAGTGTCTTCATATTTTTCTCTAAATCCACTCGTTTTGAAGATGATAGCAGAATAATTGACACGAAATTGATTACGATACTGAAGATCGCAAATATCTGACAAGTTTTAGATTTCTTCATCTATATTTTCATTTATACTGAAATTTCAGTTACTGAATTGATTTTTTTCCATTACATTTATTGTTGGACAATTGATGTGTGCAGAATCAGTCAATTCTTCAACTCGAATGTTTTTTAATAAGTTATTATTATAAAATAATTAGAACCTTCCTCAAAGCACCTGCTTGTGATTTTAAGCAATGGAGGCCGTCTATTGGAAGGAGATTAAATTCTTCACTGGGTGTGGGCATTGTTTTTCAATTACTTTGCACCTCAATCAGTGTTGAGACAATTTTTTGAAAAATTAACATTCTAAGATTTTGGATAATTAGATTTTTTTTTTCCTTTAACAAATAAATCATTTGAAAGAAATTACCAATATGCACATGTAGAGAATTTAAAAAACCTATAATTGCAAATTTTTAACGATTTTTCTGATAGCTGTTCATTTGTTTAATAGAAATCGCAACATTTTTCGGATGTGTGCTAATTTTATTAATGATATATTGAAATTAACACACATCAAAGAAAAATTTGGAATTTTTCTGAACAAATGAATTATTATGAAAAAAATATTGAATAAATTCAAAAATTATATTTTTTCGAATTTTCCACATGTACATATTTTTCATGTTTTGAAAATAATTCATTTGTTGAAAAAAAAAATCTTAAAATTTTCAAATATTTGCTATTTTTAATATCATATATCATCATCATAATTAATTGACTCATATTCCTGTCTCACTTGAACTACTGAATAAATTCCGTTGAATTTCAATTAATTTTTCTCGTTAAATTTACAGTTCCAAAGTATCACGTGATACATTCTACGAGTGTGTAAATGGACTTCTCCAGCACTCACAGGATAAGAAGAGGAAATTCCTCGAGACAGTTGAACTACAAATTGGTTTGAAGAACTACGATCCACAAAAGGACAAGCGTTTCTCCGGTACCGTCAAGTATGTTATCACCTGACTGAGAATTCATTTCGATTTAAAAATGAAAAAAAAAATGAGAAAATCAAAGGAAAAATTCAATTTTTTTCAAATTACTTGTTTCGATCATCTTTAAGTCGACAATGATGTGTCTCAAAAAATTAATGTCAGGAAGCTGAGCTTCAACTCGGCGGACCCACACCCAGGGTCTTAAATATTGGGGAGGTTTTTTTACCGCTAATTATTAAGGCATAATACAGAAGCCAATTGGCTCCTGATTATTGTCCTGGCGGTAAGTCATTGGACATCTGAGAAATTGTGTTTTTGTTGGAAATTCAATTGTTAAATATTCTCAAAAAAAACAACTTTGGCAATATTTTACATTTGTTTTTTTCAACGAGAATTCTTTTCTGAGCTTCTGCACATTTGAGAATTTGTAGAGTGCCATGAATAATTAAAAATTGAAAAAAAAATACTTAGAATTATTTTTTGTGATAATTAGATTGAAGAACATCCCAAGACCAAAAATGCAAGTCTGCATCCTTGGAGATCAACAGCATTGCGACGAAGCTAAGGCTAATAATGTACCATTCATGGATGCTGAAGCTTTGAAGAAGCTGAACAAGAACAAGAAACTTGTTAAGAAATTAGGTAATTTATACTGAAATACTAGTGACTGAATTGATTTTTTTTCCATTACATTTATTGGAGTCAATTCTTCAACTGAAATGATTTTTAAAAATTTATTATCAAATAATTAGAACCTTCCTCAAAGCACCTGCTTGTGATTTTAAGCAATGGAGGCCGTCTATTGGAAGGAGATTAAATTCTTCACTGGGTGTGGGCATTGATTTTCAATTACTTTGCACCTCAATCAGTGTTGAGACAATTTTTTGAAAAATTATAATTTAAAGATTATGGATATTTAGACTCCGGAAATAAAAAGTTTTATAACCAAATTTTCACTTTTTTCCGAAAATTTACATTTGCAACCACGTGCATTGTAGGATTCGGTGAAATTCTAAGTATATGAAAGTCATTTTGACGTACGAATTCGTGTAGAATTCAAGAAAATTCAATCAGATTAACTTTCATATAATATTATCAATACTTTTAACATATTCGAGACATTCAGGATAAAAATACGTTTCTTTAAAAGCAATTCCCTTTCGGATTTTCAAAACTGGAAAAATACGTTTTTCTCATGCTCATTTTTATTTTTTTTATTAGTGACGAAATTCAATAATTTTCAAATGTAACGAACTAGCTAAATTGACAAATTGTTCCGAGCCTAAATATCCATAAAATCGTCAAATCTCATTGACATAAACAAGATTATCAACTGAATATAATTGAATCTCTTTCTCTCACTTCCACAGCAAAGAAGTACGATGCTTTCTTGGCCAGTGAGTCCCTCATCAAGCAGATTCCACGTCTCTTGGGTCCAGGTCTCAACAAAGCCGGTAAATTCCCTGGTCTCCTGTCTCATCAGGAGTCAATGGTTGCTAAGATCGACGAGGTCAAAGCTACAATAAAACTGCAAATGAAGAAAGTACTCTGTCTATCAGTGGCAGTTGGTCACGTTGACATGACACCAGACGAGCTCGTTCAAAATGTTCACCTTGCCATTAACTTTTTGGTTTCTCTCCTCAAAAAACACTGGCAGAACGTACGTTCTCTTCACATCAAGTCATCAATGGGTCCACCACAAAGATTGTACTAACTGTAAAAAATTTATTTATGTTATTTTATTATTCACATAAATAAATTACATGCAATGAAAAAAGCAGAATATTTTTTTTTTGTAACAAACGGTGTTTTAATTTCTTTCATCGATACACATTTACAATATATATATTTTTATGTATATATTTATATATATTTTATTTAGTATAACTTTATCAATAATTTTCTATCGATATTGATGAGGGTGGGAAAGGAAAAAAGAGGGGGGCAATGTGTAAAGATTTTTTTTCTCAAACAATTTTACTTAATTTCTTTTTTTTTTTACTTTAATTACCACAAATTTTCTCATTCATTCAATTACTTTGCTTATTAAATCATCTTAATGGTCAGTTTATTAATTAATTCTTATTCCATTCTGCATTATTATTCTCAATTAATTATTAACTTTAGCATTCTATCTCTACACGAAGTAGCGTCCACTTTTTTTTTTGTTTTTTTTTTCAAGAGGTTTCATGATAATATGGGGATAAGGGATATGTATCTTATTTACAAAGAAACAATCTAGGAGATAGTTGGACTGATGGACAATGATGAGTATGAAGCTTAATTATTGAATGAAATTCTTCAATTCTATCTGGTTTTTTTTTTGATCGTTATTACAATTTCTTTACAACGATCCTTCAAATATAAATCGTCAAAATTTTATGTACTTTTTTTTTCCTTTCTTTTTTACCTATTACGTTAGAACACTAAAAGCTCTTGAGAGCCTTGGTAGCTCGAGACGTGAATCATTTATTGACAATTCTTCGCTGTTCATTAACGACATTTTTAATTAGTCTTTCATTTTGTTTTTTGTCTCATTTCAAGAGTCGAAGAAGGAGAGAATATCGATTCACATCACGAGGACATTAATTATTATTTACATATAGCTACACAGTAATTAGCTCCAGAAAAGTAGAGGGGGGAGGGGTGGGAGGGAGGAGATGATAGTTTTCTTTTTTTTCTTTAAATTACTAACATCGTAAAGTGTATAAAATTTCATGAGAAATCCTGTGATTCAATTGTTTTATCGAGAATTCTTCGTCTCACTAATTTCAATATTTTTCATTAGAAAAAGAGTCAATTTAACTGTAACTGATGGAATTATTTTATCCACTCATCATTCATTTTAATTAAAAAAAAAAACAAAACGAAAATAAAAATAATTTTTCATTAACTCCAAAATCACAAATGATGTAATTCATCGTTAAATGCACAAAGTTTGATCTTTCAAAAGATTACTAAAATCGAAAAAAAAAAAAAAATTCCAAATTAATAGAGAGCTTTTTTCTCTAAAAAAACGATTCTTCCCGTATTAAAAAATTATTTTCAAAAAAAAAAAAAAAACTGTCACCGGGCTAATAAAACATAAATTATAACCGGTAAAAAGAAAATTAGAAAAATGTCCTGGCACAATAATAATAATTAAAAAAACAAAAAAAAAAAAGAGTTATAAAACCACAAAAGAGATTAAATATGATAAATGCACTCAGTCTATTTCACTCGACATTAAGTGTTCTATTCACAGTGTCTTCGAGTGCTAGAGCCACGATGGCCGATGATGATGTGATGGTGGCTGTAGTGCATAGAGGGAATGAATGTATTGTTGATAAGCAGCTGGATCAACACCAAGATTTGGTCCATGTGGTGTAACATAAGCTGATACTGGTGGTCCATATGGAGCTGATCTCTGTGTAGAATGTAAAAATGGATGAGGCGGATAATTACGGGGCGGTGGTTGATTATTTAATTTATTAGCTTGTTGTCCAGACTCAGTTACTGGTGTAACAACAGTCTGTTGTTGGCCCTGCTGTTGCCGGAGAATGCTGTAATAATTATTTGGATTTCTGAATTCATCTAAGAATGCAAAAGCAGCAGCAGCAGCTGATGCATCTTTGTCGTAAAACGGTGAACTGTTGGTGGTACCAGGAGGTGTTGCAAAATTAAATGCACTACCACCTGGTGGTATTGATGGTGGATTTTTTAGTCCAATTGAATCTCCAGGATTGCCAGGATATTGAGGAAAACCAGGCATTGATGTGGACTGCTGCTGATCAGGGAGATTCGAAGAAGTTGTGCTCTGCTGCTGCTGCTGTTGTTGTTGTTGTTGTTGTTGTTGCTGTTGCTGCTGTTGTTGTTGCTGCTGCGCCTTTTTCTTGCTCTTCCGCACTTTGGGTGGCGGTGCGGTTTGCACGGGCACTGTGGACTCTCTTCTGGAGTGAATCGGCATATTCTTGGCCGCTGCACTCTGAAGACTCTGTAGGAGATTCAGATCTAATTCTGATGAACCACTTTGTCTTGCATAGGATAATGCGTCTTTGCTTGATGGCCGTGGAATAGACAGCAACTGTTGCTGATCCTTTGGATTTCTGCCAACAAGACCGAGACCAAGTCTAGCATACGCTGAATTACCAGCCACTGAATCGGCTAGTGTACCAAATCCACCGTCAAATTGTCCTACTACTGATTCTGAAGTGACTAGGGTCATCATTTGATCGTAACCAAACTGTTCCTGTGTCGAACGTGATTGCTGGTCCGGTGGTAATGACCGGGAAGCATCACTCGTGGGTTCGTTGTACATGCGCTTTTTGACAGGCGCTAGGGTTGATGCCACTGAGCTTGGTGGTAATGACGTTGATGCCGAGGATTTAGCACTTGCGTCGTAATAGTGAGGACTTGGGTAGACTGGACGACAGCTTGGATTTGGCATTGGGTAGGTTGGTGCTTGGAAGCCACCTGCCGGTTGGTAAATAGCCTCGTGACCTGGTAAATTTTGCTGGAAGCTCAGTAGTTGGGATTGATCCTGGCGTTGTTGAGCGTATTTTAGTGCTTCTGGGTCAAAGTGCCTCTCCTGGGGCTGTTGGGGTGTTTCCTGGGGGTTTAATCTGGTTGCTGGTCGCTGAGGATCAGTAGACGATGGATAATTGTTGGTGTAGGTTGATGGAAATTGGTTTGTTTGGTAGACTTGGTGATTTGCATTCAGACCGAGGGGCTGCTCGGAAGCGAAATTTCTCGGTTGCTCGAGTGGCTGAATTTTTTCTTCAGGTTTTAGGTACTCCACACGTCTTTCAGACTCTGGAGCAGTTGGAGCTGGAGCAGCATAAGTGGTGTGATTTGGCTTGAATCCTTGCGGATAATTTTCAGTTGATGCTGGTGGATAATCTTCTGGTTTTTGATAGTTTTGAGGAGTCGTTTGTCTTGGCGATAGTTGTGAATAATTGGCTGGTGGTCTTGATGATGGTGGTAAGACACAGGTTGCTTGTGGTGATGGTTGAGTGTAATTTCTTGATGGTTGTGGTGATACTTGAGCTGCGTAAACAGTTGATGTTTGCGGAGCTGATTGTTGGGGCGAGTGTTGGGAATAATTTGGTGGCGCTTGGGGCGATGGTTGTGAGTACTTTGGTGGCTGTTGCGGTGATGGTTGAGAGTAGTTGAGACTCTGTGGGGAAGGCTGAGAGTATGTTGGTGGTTGGGGCGAATGTTGGGAAAAATTACGTGAGCCTGGGGATGGTTGCGAGTAGTTTGGAGGTGTTTGGGGTGATGGTTGGGAATAATTTGGAGGTGGTTGGGGCGATGGCTGAGCGAATTGGGGAGATGGTTGGGAGTAGGGGGATGGCGCTTGTGGACTTACTTGGGAGTACGTTGGTGGTGGTTTTGGAGATGGTTGAGAGTACGGTGAGTTTGGCTGTTGCGGAGATGGCTGGGAATAATTTGGCGGGGGTTGAGGGGATGGTTGGGAATAGGGCGAGTGTTGCTGTTGTGGTGATGGTTGTGAATAGGTTGGTGGGGGATTTTGGGGAGATGGTTGGGAGTAATTAGCAGCAGGCTGTTGGGGCGAGGGTTGGGAGTAGTTTGGAGTCGTTGGCTGTTGGGGTGATGGTTGAGAGTAGTTTGCAGGCGGTGGCTGCGGAGATGGTTGAGGATAAACGGAGAGCGGTTGAGGCGATGGCTGGGGATAGACTGGTGATGGTTTTTGATTTGGAATTTGCTGCTGCTGCTGCTGCTGATAATTATCATTTTGAGGGGAATTTTGAGGATAAGTGTTGTACGTTTCACCGGGATTCTCTGGGGTTGCTGGCTTCTGATAAACCTGGTGTGATGCTTGTGGTATTTGAGGGTAAAGAGGATTTTGATCGTAAGCCGCGGATGATGGATAGGCTGGTGATAAGGGATGTGAATAATTTTGAGGCGATGGAGTCGGTGGTAATTGGGCACTGTATCTCGGTGGTGTAGCGTAATAGGGACTATTATTCGGGCTACTACCAGTTGATAACGCATCTTGATAAAAACCAGCACGTATTGGTTGTTCAATTGCCGTTGGTGTCAATGCTGGCTGACTCTGTGGTGATCTTATTGTTAACCCAGGTGGTGATTCCTGTGAAAAACTTGACACTGATTCACTGACACTACTACCACCAGCACTTAATCGCCTTTGTCTTGGTGGTATCTCTTGAATTTCTTCTTTCTTCGTTATATCATCAGTTTCATCCTCTTTCTTCTTTGACTTTGGTGCACCAAATGCCTTGAACCAGGCACTCAAATTAGGTGTTGCTGACTTTGGTTTCTGTGATTCTTCAGTTTTTTTATTATTGACTTCGTCAGATTCAATTTTTGGTGTTACTTCATTCGTTGTTTCTTTTGTTTTTTCGTCATCAGGATTTCTCGATGCTGCTGGTACAATTGGACGATCCTCATCATCATCTTCATTTGATAAATTTGGATTTGGTGAAGAAACTAAACTCTTGCAAATCAATTGAATTGAATCTGCATTTTTTAATACAGTACCGAGACTCAATTTTGGCTCGTCTGTTGTGTCTTTACTTGGTTTATCAGCGTCTGATGTTGATTGACTTGCAGCAGCATCAGAATTACTACTAACACTTGGTTTCTTCAGTAATAAATTTCCCTTCGCTTTACCAGGCTGAAGTCTGTCAATCGTTCGTTGAACCTTCTTCGGTCTTGGTGGACCATTTGGACCTAAAAATTTGATTGTACCAGGACGTTTCCTCGGTAATTCTGGTTTACTAATACGTGCAACTGTATCACTCGTTGATGGCTGTTTATTCTGCGGTGAATCACTGCCTGATGAAAATTCAGTTAATTTTGGTGCATCATCAAGCCACTTATTAATGTCATTCAATGTCTGTTCAGTTGCTTGATTCAATGCTTGTATTGCTGGGCTCTCTTCTCTATTTTTCAAATTTTTACCATGTGCCATTTTAATTTTCTTAGTTTCAACTAAATTATCATCTTTAATTGGTAAATTTTTTTCATCTTTAATTGATTTTTTAAGTTTAGCTCGTTTTAGGTTTACCTTAGCACTATCATGATAGGTATTACCATTGGAAGGCACTTTTTTCTTTTCATTATCAATTTTTGATGATTTTTTGGCTTTTTCTCTTTCAATTTTCAATTTTTCCTCACGTCTACGCTCACTAATACGATCCTTCAATGAATCCAATGACTCAAGATCCTTATTACTCACTAATGTATCAAATTTTTTTGATGCTGTATCCTCCTTCTTAATTTCTTTATCATTGGTCTTTTTAACTTCACCATTTTTTGGCCGTTCATCATTCTTCTTTGTCTTTGATTTTTTATCCTTCTCTTTGGACGCTTTTCTGTCATGTTTCTCGTCAATTTTGACAATCTTTTGGCT
Organism: Aleiodes leptofemur; assembly: GCA_963942555.1. Taxonomy (NCBI): domain Eukaryota; kingdom Metazoa; phylum Arthropoda; class Insecta; order Hymenoptera; family Braconidae; genus Aleiodes; species Aleiodes leptofemur. Next base: position 6,908,207 of record OZ012610.1, on the reverse strand, counting down.
TGCTTTATCCTTCTTACGATTTTTCTTTCTCTCTGGCAATTGTTTATCATTCTCATCATCAAATTCTGATAATCTATCATCATCATCATCCTCATCATCATCATCAGATTCAAAGATTTGTTTTTTCTGTTGTTTCTTCTTAATTCTATCAGTTAAACCTAAATTACCATCAATTCCTTTTTTTTCTAATCTTTTATTTTTACTTTTAATATTAATGAGTGGCTCATGATCTTCTTCAAAATCATCTTTCTTCTTTCTATCTTTGTGTTCTTTGATATTTTTATCATTAACATCCTTTTGACGATTTCTACCACCGCGTTTATTATTATCATCGGATTTCTCCTCTTTGGCCGATAATTTTTTATTATTTTTCGGTAACAATTTTTCAACTTCATTGTATTTTTTTCGTTTTGATTTTATCACAGAACATTCTGATATTGCACCATTCTCATCAATTAAATTATCATCATTAACACGTTCTTCCTCTTCTCTAGCTCGTTTTGATCGTTTTTTACCTCTTCTATCTCTCGGACTGTCATCCACATTGTCATCATCCTCATCATCATTATCATAATCATCAATATTATTATCAATATCATCATTTTTATTTAATTTATTATTTTTATATTTTTTATCATTTTTATTTGATTTAGATTTTTGCTTTGATTTTTTATTACGTTTACGTGTACTACTCAGTAGTGATGGTGATGATGTAGCACGAGCTGGATAAGGTGATGATGGTACTGCATTTGGTGATGTTGGTAGTGATGGTGATTCATCACTGGATAGCTCAGACTCGAGATAACGATCAACAGCACGATCAAACGCCTCTTTCAAATTAACTGCCATTTCAGTGTACTCATTGTCCGAGCCATTGTACTGCCTGCAATTATCAACGATCAATCGAAAATCACGTTTAAATTGGCTCAAATTTTTGTACGAGCCACCATCTAATTTTTCCTCCATCGTTGATAAATCCATTGGTTTTCTCACAACACTGTAATAACGTGGTGCATATTCCTCATCAACTGGATCAATAAATGGCCATGCATCAACATGATCCTTCAGGCTCTCTAGTACTTTGTGCATACCAACACGTCGTTCCTCCTCCTCAATACCAAATGTGTAAGGATATGATGCTACATACGTGCTATTATTTTTAGCAACGCCTTTTTTGACAATACCATCCATCTCATCACGTGTGTGAATGACAATTTGTCCATCGGCCGATGCCAATGAATTATTAGTTTGTCTGCCTTTTTTTTGCGGTGGCGGCGGTGGTAGAGTAACCGCAGGTGGCGGTATATCATCATCACTATCATCAACTTTAGCATTCTGTCCTTTTTTATTAGAACTTTTTGATTTAGTTTTCATCTTAGCACGCACCATAATTGCTTGCTCAGTTGGCTCAGCTGGCTCCTGTCCTCTCTGTCCAACACGCAAATTATTTCTCTCCAATAATCTAATACGCTGCTGTTTTTCCTTCAACTCAAAGAGCTTTGGTATCTCTGGTAAAAAGTCTTCAGCAAGTGTATGATATAACTTTCTCTCTGTATCGTAATCAGAGTCCTTAAATTTTTCAACAAGACGCGTCCAATCTTGTTGTGTAAAACATACAACCTGCCAAACTGTCTCACGTTTTATATTTGATGAATTAAAATTAATTAAATTATTAATTTCATTCTCCTCCTCCTCCTCTTTCTCCACCAACTTTTCACCTCTGATACGTCGTTTTTTACGCTTTTTATCTCGCGTTTTACCACGTTGTTTTTGTAATAATTCTTTGTTATTATCGATATAGTCCTCCCTGTATAAACGGGTACCGTAAAAATACCAGTATGCAGAATTCTTACGGTCATGACCCAATGGTTCAACACGAAGACTGTCTGAGTCTAAATTACTCAATGCCAATTCTACGTCTACAGCGTCAAGACGAAAATCACATAGGGCACGTAGTATTTCAACTTTTTGACGTAATGGAAGTAACTCGAAGTCTACATCCGTATTGAAAGGATTTTCACATTTGTAATCCTGTAATTGAAAAGAAAAAAGGATTATTAAAGTTAAATTTTTCAATAATTAAAGTGCATTTGCTGATAGTCAAAATTGCTATTCTTGAAATTTTAGTAATTTTCATTGAAAAGGCAGGAAAATATGCAGTGAGAGATGATAATATAATGAAGATGAGTTTGCTGCAATATTAGAGATAATTGAAGATATTAAAATTCTAAATTAAATTCAGTAGCGAAGAGGCGAAACAAGTTGAGTTTTTTTTCATTGCAGGATGAATTATTTCTAGTCTTTTTTTCTTTTATTTCCTTTTTCTCTTCATTATTAATTTTCCTGGCTTTTTAATGAATATTGCAAATTTTAGAATTTTCTAATTTCATTATTTTTTAAATAATAATTCTTGTTTTTATTTTGGAGTACAATCAAATCGAATGGAATCTCTTTCATTACGCAGCCTTTGAAGTAGTTAATTATATGGAGTTTCAGCTTTTTGAATTCATAGAAATTCACTTTTTTTTTCCTTTTATGAGGCAAATTTATTAATAAATTCGGGAAAGAGAGTGTAGTAATTTAAAATTTATTCATTCTTTTGGGGAGAAAAAAATTCCTCTATTTTTCTTGAAAATGAAATTATTTTCAATTTTTCATTTCAACTCCATTCGATTAATATTTAATTAGATAAATGAATTATTTCTGATTTACCTGACACTTTTTTCGAAATAATCTACGAAGGAACATCTGGTAATTGAACGTAGAGATGTCATTTCGTGATTCATTGGGCAAACAGCCCTCCAATAATCGTACAATTAATTCCTGAAGTAGTCTGCCTTCAGTACCACCGTCAGTAAGCAGTGCCTCCTCAAGATCCTGTAATATAATGAGAAATACATTTAATTAAATAATCCTCAACATTTTCTTGAATTACAGCCGATTAATTGCAAAAAAGAAGCCGTAGGGTTATTCTCGAAAAAGCCAATGGATCCTCGAATATTTAATTGAAAATAATTTTGCGTTCATTTGTCATTTTAATTTGCCTATGATAGGCAAGTAAGCTGCTTTTTTTTTTTTTTGTGGATTTAGATACCTCAATATCAAAGTCCAGAAGATTGAAGGCAGCCCTAAATAATGAGCAGAAGTGTGCTATACTCGGCACCTCCCACCACGATTGTATGTCTAGAAGAATTAACAATTGTTGGAAATATTCACATAAACATCTCCAGAAAAAAACCCAGGAAACAATGGAAAAAAACAGCAACTAACAAAAAAAAAGGATCGAAAAATCACCCGTACATTTTTTTTTTCAAAATATCTCAAAAACAATGAGATTTACGAGAATTTATCGAGAGACTTTTTTTTTGTAGCCCATTAAATTCTCTACAAAAAAAAAGGTCACTTCATTATTTCTCTATAAACCCACTTGCTTCAAAGATATCCACGAAAGAAAGTACAACAAATTTCTCGATTTATCAGAAAAAATAAAAAATTCACATGAATTCAAGTAGAACGTTGAAAAATGGATGTTAAAGTAAAAAAATTAATTAACTTTTAATTAAAATTTCTCACCTAGGATACCAATGAAAGTGGGAAACATAACCACCCGTCGTGGCGGGCAAACTTGTCCTACGTTCTATCCAAAATCCCAGTCGTCTCTTCAAAAGTGTCGCCATTATAAAATGATTAAAAAAAAGCAAGATAATTAATTGATCATTAGAAAAAATTAATTAATTCAAAATTGTATCAAAATAATGATAATTTTTTTTTTTTAGTTAAAAATTCATTGAGAGTTCATACACATTTAGTAATTCCATGCAATTCCAATTGAATTTCTCGTGTCATCGACACCGGTTGGAAGATCCAGAATGCCGAGTAACCATCCACGACGCCTCCACATTGCAACCAGGTTGGACCAAGAAGTCACTTCTCCTCGTCACCTGGTTCCACCCTTTTTTTTTCCCCTCTTCTCTATCCCAAGAGAAAAAAAAACCTCGTTAATTCCGTAGAGCCTTTAGCATGAAATTAATCAATCAAAATTACATTTCCATGAAATTTCATTGGTAAAACCCCCCTTTTTTTTGTAACTCCATCAATTCACAATTCTCTCTCTCTCTCTCTCAATCTCAATCACTCCCTCTCTATTATTTATTTATCCTTTATTTTGTCAACTACAAACTGTGGACGCAGATGCGCGCGCGCGCGACTACCATTCTAATCGGTCATCAACACAGTCAACTACTTTGGATACAACACGAAAACACAACCACCAGATTCATCAAGAAATGAGCCCCTCTCTGATTATATTCTGAAAAAGTGAAAGAAATAGAAAAAAAGAATTCAATTTAATCTTGAATTTTTGTCTATTCACCAGGAAAAAATCACCCACATCTTTTTTTTTTTTTTTTTTTTTTTTTAATGTGAGTGAAGAAGCAGAAGAGGCGGAGTTGGGAGAAATGAAATGAAAAAAAAAAGAAAAATTGACTCTCCAAAGAGGCACTAGTTTTTAGCTAAAACTCGCGGGAACTGTCTCTCGCCTAGGCTTCTGTGCCACTCTCTCTCTCTCTCTCTCCCTCTTTCACCCAATGGCCACAACCTTATTTTTTTTTACCCACGTACTTTTTTTTTTTTCCTTCACTTATTCCCTTTATCCACTGACTCGGAACAAACAACACGGCCACTGGAAACACTGATGCCCAATGGGGCCTACGACACCTGTGAGTTTACTACAGTTTTGTGAATAAACACAGCGACATCCACGCAATACTCAATGAAAAACTGCGAGTTAGTCTCGTGAAAACGTAGAAACACGGATTTTTTTCTTGCAGTTTCTTTGTTTTTTTTTCCTCCGCTTCCTACGCTTTTTTTTTCTCTTTTTGACTCTTTATTGTGTAGTGGTGGGAAAACTCGGTGTTGCGGAGAATTCGTGAGTCGCTGGGGCGAGATGTGGCGGGGGGTGGGAGTGGTGTGTAATTGTGGGGGGCGATTGTGGCGCTTCGGTGATAGTGTGTGTAAAGGTGATATCACAATGGGCATAAACTTTTGGGCGGAAGCACAATGATAAAATCGTTCAGTTTTAAAACCTACATATGACGTCATATGTAGGAACGAAATGGAAATGAAATCGATGCTCGCGCCCTCTACTTTTAGCCGTTGAAATTTGAATTATAAACAATTCCTTACGTATACAAACAATTTTTCACAATTTTCAATTTTTCACAATTTTCAATTTTTCACAATTTTCAATTTTTCACCATTTTCACTCACTTCACAGTGTTTTAACTTTATTTTGCACACAATGTTTCACTCGTACTTCACGGTAAGTAGTCGCCATTAACGCAGTTCAAGTCCACATTCACTTTTCAGTCCGATTTCATGTTCCTACCGATGACGTCATATGTCTGTGTTTTAGGGCGAGTATTTCATTTGACGGTTAAGCTAACCTGCAGGCCGCGATAACCGGCAGGTTAACTTAACAACTAGAGCCATCTGTTAGAAATAAACATAAGTGCTAAAATAAGGGTTCGCCATTGGGGATTGTGCCCAGTTCGCAATAAGAAAAATAATAATATGAATGAAACTGGCAAACTGAACGTTTTCACGTAAGTGTTTGCTAATAATTATATGGAACAAATGGAAAAAATGTGACAATAGGAAATTTTGATTTCAAATGGTCATTGTTTCCTCTAAAACAGTTTTATCTCACCAGTGGCGCTAGCAGTGAAGTCCTGGATTAAGTTAACCTGCAGGTTAATATAACCTGCAGGTTAGCTTAACTCTCAAATGAAAAACTCGCCCATAGTGCTTCGTTGGCGCCGGTAGAGGGACTTTGAATTGTGGGATTTTAATTGGCTGCGGATAACTTCCGGTTAGATACTACCCCATATTAAAAAAAATGAAATTTTCAATATACCCACGGATTGATAGGCGTTAGATAGGATTTGATACGAAGGAATTAGCGTTTGATCTATTATAGTTTTTTTTTAATTAATTTTTTAAAAATCCAAAATTTTTAATGGAAATTTTGGCCCCCGAATTTTCAAAAATGGATGAAAAAATAAAAAAAAAACTGATTTCAATAGGAAATCGTTTGAGAGTGATTGATAGATAACAATCACCCCGATTTAATCAGCCAATTAATTAATAAAAATACTAAAACGCGCATTCCCCATTCCTATACCAGCTCAACTATAGAGCGCTGTGTATAGTCAAGTGATTCGGCGCCATATTGCTATATTCAAAATCAGCTGGGCTCATGGTGGAGCATTGAACTCTTGACAGTGCTCAGTATTTTTGTAATAATATTTAAATGGGAAATGGGAATCAAATATCAGTGAGATTATTCTTTTCATTGATCTGGTCCGTGAACACGATTTGTGATACGTGATGTCTGTGGAGAACAACACCAATTTTTCTACTGATACCAGAACAGATTGAGGAGATCAAGGAAAATTTGAAGGAATAACTCGGCTCAAGGTCAGTAATTATCTTAAATGAAGTCAGTAGCGAAGAGATAAAACGGGATGGGTTTATTTTTGGTAATTTTTGAGAATATCTTCCAAACGAAGGGAGATAGAGTGATTTTACTCCTAACTTTCTTGGTTAGGTTATTCCCTATATGTTTTCCAAACCTCGCTGAGTTCTGAAAGATAAAAAAAAGAATCACGCTATTTTTCTTCCTCATTTCTCGCAAATATCTTGGAAGGTAAACGAGATAAAACCATTCTGCCTTGATATTTTTTTTACAAAAATCGCGCTATCTCATTTAGCTTTGGAGATATTTGTTAAAAATAACGAAATGCTTACAGTTTCAGGTAAACTAGTTCTGCTAGATATATGGAAGGAAATGTGATCTTCTCCAACAACGATGTGAGGAACTGGACCTCATCCATCACCAGCTCATATGGAATTTGCATATTTCTTAAGATTCAATTTGGAGGATCGTCCATATGGTGTCTGTGAGGTTGATAACTTCAATAAATCACTTGAAATCTCTTCAAGGAACGGTGAATCAACTTTCGGATACTTTGAAAAAACGTACAAACCGAAAATATGGCTATCAATCTTCTACTAACCATGGCATCTTGATTGCAACGTTGATGCTGTTGAGCTGCTTGTCTCAAGAAGGTGTATCGCTCTTCATTACTCATTGACTTGCTCTGCATTGTTTTTTGCGCAATTAGCAGACTCAATAGTGCAAAGACGTTTCTGCCCTATGGATATAGTTGCGTCAATAATGCCACGTAAGGCAAACTGAATTTTTCAGCAGCTCTGTAATAAGTCAATTGTAGAGCCATTTGAATGTACGCATTATCTCGCTTAGTGTCCAAAATATCCACAAATAATCGAAGAAGAAAAATTAAACCCGAAAATCCTTTCTGTTCCTCGTTCAGTTTTATGAGAATATTTTTAAGGCTATGCGAGATAGAGCGATTTCGCTCAGAGCTTTTCCTCGTAACTTTTGCAATTCCCTACGAAAAAGGCTGACCGCAAAATCTCTTCATCTCGCTTAGCTTCCACGATGTTTTTGTAAAGAATATTGGCAAAAAAATTAACTTATTCGGTTTCATTTTTTTACTTCCGAAATGAATATTTTTCTCTTTATTATTTAATCTACATTTTCTCAATTTCCGCATTTACAGACGGGCTCTTACTTCATCAATAACCTCAGAGGGGAACTGGTTGAATAACGGAGTCGCTATTAGTTAATATACAATTTCTATTGATCTACCTTGTCTTTTTTTGTGCTCTATTACATCTGGAGGCCATTGATGCTATTCAGTCTCACCAAAACTAATGATAATGTGAAGGAACAAATTCAATATAAGTCAATTATTCATGTGATTAATCAAATTATCTTTATATATTTATAACGGATGATATAATTTTCAAATTATACTATCACATATTGAGTATTCCTAGATAGGAAAAACGAAAAAACTACATAAATTATCTTTTTGAGTCAACTTTTTCCGTATTCTGTATAAGTGACATAATGAATTAAATATACTCAAGGATGAATTTAAAAAGTTGAATTTTTTTTATTTTTTGGGTGGTTTTTTTCTGGTTCTTTGTGTCATTTTTTTTCGGAGAACGAAGAGAAAAATGCAATTTTTCGTTCCATATCGTTTCAATCAATGGAAATTACCTCTTGCAAACGAATTACAATCGATTAGTAATGAGCACATTTCCAGAAATGATATTACATTGGCTATTCAATACTGGTCCCCCACTCCTAAATCAACCAAGCTGCAGAGCACTGTGTATAGTTAAATGCTCTGACGACCATCTTGCTACAGTCAAAGTCGATCAGCTGTGTTAATTCTGGAGGAATGCTCCGAACGGTGATTCTGATTGCAAAAATAAAAAATGCGATATAAGTTGAAAATTGAAAGTAGAGGTTGGTGGGATCGTCTTTATTATCGACTTTGCGATTGAACATAATCTGATGCAGATGTTTTTTGAAAAAAGTTGATAACATCTTAACGCTCTTGGACATTGTTGGAGTAAGTACGGATTAATCTATATACATATACATAAGAGACGCAGCATAGCGTCTTTTCATCAATGAGGAAGTTTACTTGTATTCAATCAAATTTTTTCAACACATGAATTTTTCCAATAAATCGATCGTATTCCATCATTAATTTTTTCAACGTATCTCGGAACTGAGCAAAATGGAGTAATTTTGCCTTCATATTTTTTTCATAGAAAACTTCAAGCGCGGACAAAAACACTGAGAGTAAAATCGTGCTATCTTGCATAGTTTCCGAGATATTCTCAAAAAACTGATGATGGAATAGAATTGATTTGCCTGAAAGCTTCATATCCCTAATTCTTTACCGTTAAAAGATTACTTGATACAGGAAAATTTTGCATCTACTCCGTCCAGAATATTGGAACATCATACGATGATATCTCCAGGCTTCGTCCATCTTTGCTCCAAAATGAACACGTTTCATAAAACATTGTCACCTGTGCTGACTCGAATTCTAATCTTCATAGTCTTCTACAAGATGTAAGTATAGTAATCAGATTTTCCTTTGCATTTCATTACTCAGGGGAGAGTGGGACAGTATGCACATCCGGGATAGCATAACTCAGATTTTTTTCTAGAGTCAAAGACCTCATGGAAAATTCTGGCAAAAATGCAGAAGATGCTCCAATATATGGAAATTCTTAATGAATTTTTTCGATTTTTTTTATAGAGGTCTTCACTCTGAAAAAAAAACCCAAACAATTTTTAAAAACATTTTACGCTCGCCTCCCCTGTATATTGAAAAAATAGATTGGAAATTCTAGCAAATACACGCCGTAAGCGAGATTCAGTTTGAGTTTCACGGCGACCATTTATAGTCATGAACAATTTTTTTCCCTATATAACTATATCGTGGTCCTAGAGTTAAAAAGGCGTAACAAGATATATATTTCAGTTCATGAGAATGTCTATTAATTCTCCAAATAAAAAAAAACCGGTCGCTTATTTAATAACAATTTATTAGCGTGGAAAATTTTTTCAAGGTCGGTAAAATGGTAAAGAATCGACAAAAATGGGATGATTATGAAAACTTCCAAAATTAAAATAGAGCATAAGGACCTGCTACTTGCATTCCCTCAATATTTTTTTAGAATTTGTCCTGAAGCAGTCCTGAAGCATTTCAAAAGCAGTTACCTGTTTTGGCCTAAAGAAATGATGGTAATGTAGGTTGTACTATTACCAACTCATGTTCACCTATTCATAATATCAATAACCAATACAAAAAACTACTGTATTCAGTGTTGTAGCCGGAATATGTAATCAATAGACAAAATCGATAAATAATTAATTAAACGAAAGAATCCAATTTTGCTTATTGTAAATAAAATATATAAATATATAAATATATAAATATATAAATATATAAATATATAAATATATAAATATATGAGACATATAACTAAGAAAATACTCTGCCTTGGATTCAAATTCGTGAATGATGAGTTTATGTTTTTTTTGTTCTTAGGCTACTAAGTACAAACACAATGCCACGTCCAGCTTCTGTTCCTAAACCAGAAGCTGTGGCTCTTGTTGAAAAAAACATCGATCATCTCAAAGAATTACCATTTCCGCCCTGGTCATCACAAGTATGGAAACAGATGAGTGCCGACTTGAATAACAGGTGGACCTTCCAATGTGTGTACAACAATGTGATACAGGATCGTCGAGGAATATTATCTACTGCCTATCAAAATCTTGGGCTGGTGGATCCACGCCTACCTCGGCACTCATTAAATGATTCGACGTTAGATGAATCTAGGCTGAGTCAGGGAGACAGTTCATTTCAAGTTGATGAAGAGCCACCAGGTTTGACACAATTCACGATTCGTATTACAGCTGAAGAATGGCGTGAGATGAAAGAACCTGACGTTACGTATGGAGATGGAAGGACATATCCAATTTTAAGTCGAGGAGTATGGACTGATATTTTTTCTACTGCCATTTCAAAACAAACTCATCTTCCATGTGCTTTTGTGTTTGATAACTCTAAGATTTCTAAAACTCCTGGAAGTACTCATTATTTGAAGATAATCGGACACTGTAGATGTAAAATATGTAAAAATCCTCTCTTCGGTTATCTTGAGAAAGAACCAGAAGAAAATACAGATGTTGACTTCGTGGTTAAAATGCGAGATACTATCAACGACAAGCATGCTAATATGAAGAGGCCTTTGAGGCAGCGAAATAGGAAAAAAGTAGGGGAAGAAGCTTTTTACCAAGGTTGTGGCAATTGGCAGAAAGATCAAATAAATCAAAACACAAAATTTGGTCACCGCATACCCCCATACATTCCAGATTTACATATAATACGTAATGCTAAGAAAGAATTTAGTAATGATAAGTACAATATTAAAAAGCCGAACGTGATGGATGGTATTCAGGAAATGAGATATTCTTCGGCCTACCGAGGATACATCCATGAAGTTCAAGAAGACAGACTTTATATTAGTTTTGGATCACCACAACAGATACATGCCTACAATACTTATCGCAGAATGAGTAGGCACCTTTCATCAATTTGCATTGATGGGAGTGGTTGTTTCGTTAAACCTATAACTCATATTGACGGAAGTTCAACGGGACATATATTTATATATCCAATAACTATCAATTTTGCTGGTAACACGATTAGTGTCTTCGACATGTTAACTGAATCACAAGATACCTTTACCATCACACGATTTTTGAAGAAATTCCTGGAAGCAGGGGCATTAAAACCGACACAGGCTGTATGTGATCTATCTAGAGCTTTAATGAATGCCATTTGCATGGCATTTAACGAGATGACAGTACCTGAATATAATGAAATTTGTTTCCTATATGCTAGTAAACATGCAGAATATCAGCACCGTCCTCTAATTTCGACATACTTGAGACTTGATATTGCCCATTTTATGAACGCAGTTAGGCGATGGTCATGTTTCCAAGACATGCGACACGCGAAAGTGCGACGATTTTTTTTGTATTGTGTAGGATCAATGATTGACTGTCAGACATTGGAGGACTTTGAGACCATTTATTCTCTAACTTGCATTGTTGGACTCCATGAATCTAATGATACAGTTGTCAGTAATGGTCGTACCGTGCTGGATGCACGCGAAAGATTGGAAGAACATATTGCTTCTCGAAAATTCAACTTCGATCCAGATGCTCCATGCGAAAATGCAGAAAACGAACCAGAATTTTCAGAAAAAGATGAAAAAGTAAAGAATAAAAATTCACATAAGTCTCGTGTAAGAGATTGGATCGATAACATTATGAAAAAATCAAGTATTGTTGTTATTGAAGGCAAGGACCTGAATCCATTTTATTTTCCTGACTTCATAGCGCGCTTCACTCCTCAGGCTTATCAGTTTTGTCTATGGAGTAATGTAGCCATACCACATGTGACTGGTCATGCGAGTACTAGTTACGCAGAGGGCTATTTTAATCTGCTAAGAAATCAAGTTTTGAAGGATTTCAATGGCACATTGAGGATTGACAAGTTTCTCAAGATTTTATACGACGAGCATCAAGCTAATGCTACAAAAATGGAATCAGAGCTTCAAATTCATCATGAAAATAATGGTCCATGCCCTAGTCCTGTGTTGAAGCAGTCAGTACCGAATGGAAGTACAAAAGACTCTTTTCAAGACGGGAAAAACAGTGGGACGAACTTGAAAACCGATGCAGATTCGTCTGCATCATTAAGCGACTCACAGATGAAGACTAGTACAGAAGCCGGCTATGAAGAACAACTTGGAGATGAGGAAAAAAACGAAATTTCAGAGAATGAATCATTGCATAACAAAGAAAACGATGCCTGGTCCAGCAAATTGCGTCCACGTGCAACTGGTATTTACTGTGAACCTAATGAAGATATTCGACATCAGAATAATCTTGCTGGTAACATGAAACGACCAATGCTACTACTCAATGGTAATCTTGTGAGAGTGGCGTCTATAATAAACTCCAAATGTTACTTCGTTCGTAATACATGTGGCTTTGACGCAATAGTGCAATCAATAGCTGCCGCTGCCATGGCTGATGAGCATTATCTCCAGGAAATACATGAATCTAAGACTCCATTTCTGCAATTTGCGTGTGAATTTTTAGAATTTGGAGCTTGCAAAAAAATTTACGATGCTAGAGTGCGGTTCTTACTGACCACATTCTCTGATTCCATAACTACTGCATTCGATGAAGTTCCAGAATTATCTTCACACGTTATAAATGTTTATGGCAACTTACGAGAGATATGGGTCCGATGCTTCGATTCTCAACCATCTGCTGATTTAATTTATGAATGCCCTCGATGTGGAAATTATGAATCACCATTACTTACTCTGTCTGTAAATCACAAAGTAGTTTCAGACGAAGGATTCAAAGCTTTGGAAAAATGTGATGCTTTCAATAAGCCTGGAAAACTGCATTGTTCAAGATCTTCTTGCAGAGAAAAATGTAATGTCGATATCAAATACTCGAATCAAGTTTTCGTCGAACTTGATGTCCGAGGAGACTTAGGGCAAACGAGTGGGAAGCAATGCCGCTTGCATGAAATCCCGATTACTATAAATTTAGGAGAGCAGCAATACAGATTAACTAGTATTATTGGATATACTCCAGGTCATTATATAGCATATTGCTATAAAGGAATGAAGTATTGGTATGTAGCTGATGATCTACAATCTAAAATAATCACCTGTGACTCGCGAACTAAAGCAGTTGAACCGCATGGAGCGATTTATGTGAAATTTGATGGGACAGAATCGAAAAAACGAAAAGCTGCAGACAATGATCCCCGAGGTGCTTCGAAAAAACCGCATATTCTTATTTCATCAAGTAGTGATAATTTATCAACGGATGACCATGGGAATGAGGAAAAAAAATTTTCATCTACACGCAAACCAAAAAAAAATCCAGTGAAAAAAAGATTAAATTCGAACAATGACGCTTCGTCGCATCAACACATTCCCAATGACTGTTACACAAATTCTCGTGATAATTGGAAAAATAAAGAAAAAAAAGAAGCAAATTTTATGGACCAGTCAGAGTATACTGTTGACACTTCAGATGACAGTATATTAGCTGATGATAATATCAATATGTTGCAATCAGGAAATTTACTGTCTCCAGTCATCGTGGGCAACCAAAGTGTACATGTGCTGGATACTGACGCTTTCGACTCCATTGTGCATGTTTTATGGACAGCAGCTACTAATGACTCTGGTTTTTTGAATTATGTTCAGCAGTCAATGGATGATCTATTTCAATTGATTGGTCATTACGTATCTTCAGCGACTGCGAGATTAGTCTACTCTAAGAGAGCAGAGTTTTTGTATTCATTATGTAATACAAAAATCTGCCAGCAAACTGAAAAACTGGAAAACGATGTCCCATTATTAGAAGTTCGAGTTTGTGGCACACCAGTTGAAATGTGGAACATATGCTTCAAGAATTCTCCCAGTGAATGGAGAATGTATGATTGTAATAATTGTGGACATTACATCGAGCCTGTGATAATAAAGAAGCCAAATATGAAGAAACTAGGTACAAAGTACAATTTGTTGGAAAAAGCTCTGGAGTTTTATCCAGTTTTGAAGAAAGTTCAATGTCGTCAGGAGAAATGTACAAGCAAATGCACTGTTAATGTAACACCAAATATTCATCTATTTATCGACGTTCAGCAATCACAGGGATGCACTCTCAAAGATTTACCTCAAAGTATCAAGTTGCAATGCGATTATCGGTAATTATTAATTCTATTGATAGTTAAGTAATTCACACATTTATAGGAAGTAAATTAAATTTTTATTAAAATATACTGAATATTCTTTGTATATGATTATTCACAGATTAATTGGTATAATCGCTCGTCAAGATGAACGATACGTCAGCTATGCTTTAAGCAATGGGAAGTGGTACCTTTACAGTGGTTACAACACTACCCCAAAAATCACATCCCCTTCCATGCGAATCGAACCAATTGGAATAATTTATTTATTAAGAGATTGTTCTAAAAGTGAGAAGTAAGTATCGATCAATATTCATTTACTCAATACTTTCGTAAATGAAACGTAAAAAAAAATTATTAATTACAATTGACAGAATTCCACAAGTATGAATCCAACGGAATATCATCAAACGTCTGACGTAGAGTAAGAAATGTCTCTATTGACACCAGAACAATAAGGAAATCGAGAAGAATTTCAAGAAGTACTGGTTACTCAGTTAGATCGCACGGATCGCATGAAATTGATTACAGCTTTAAAGGTCAGTAACTGTCTTGAATTAAATCGGTCGCAAAGAGGTGAAACAGGATGAGTCCATGTTTTTTGCTTATTCGTTGAGAATACCTCGGAGACTGAGCGAGAGAGAGAGAGAGCGATTTGATTCCAACCTTTTTCCGTAACTCTTGAAATTCTCTTGACGAAAGAATCCGGTGTCAGACTCAAGAATATTTTGCAGAAAAGATTAGGGAAATAAATGACTTGTCCAATTCCACCTCATCACTACCGAAATGAATTTTCCTCTCTTTATTAATTATCATAATTCATTCCAATTCTCAAATTGACAGGAACTCATTGAAGAACGCTACAAATTGATGGAAAAATTTAACAAATATCGTGATAAACGTATCGAAGAATGAAATGCTTAGAAGGAAGGTCGTTTTGAATTACGTTGCAATATTGATACGACACTCTAGAGTTTGGTACAAAAAAAATAGAAGAAAAAGTCATTGAATTTTTTGGGAACGAAGAGTGATTTGGAGTGAATGGCAAAGAAATTGAGCTTTAAAAGATGTATTTCTGTTGAATAAAAAAAATTCATTACCATTTTGAACGTATTGATTTCCTTACAGCCTTCCACCCATGCTCCTAATGACAGGTATTGTATAGTAACCGTAGTGTTTTTTAACTTTATCATGCTCCTTAATGATACATTTATTAACAAAATCGGATAATTTTCATTATATAGCATATTCTCTAATCAATATATTATCTATACGAAAAAAATGTAACGGTCGTAGGGGAGTTAATTCCTCACTGACTTTTTGTGAGAGATATCTTCGATGATTTGGGAGAGTGTATATGTCCATCCAGAACGAGTAGGTTTTTCAGTGGCATTCCATTATGAAGAACTCTTCTCTCAGTCTCCGTGTTCCTCAATCAATTTCTGTAAATTCAAAGATTGAGATAAATTAGAATAATTAATAAAGAAAGAAATATTTATTTCGAAAGCGAAGAGATGAAACAGGATAAGAATAAATTATATTACCAGTATTCTTCGCAAAATATCTTGAAAACTAAGCGAGATAAAGAGATCTTGCCGTCATTTTTCTATGAAGAATTACAAAGGCTATGAAAAAGGCTCAGAGCAGAATCGCCCTATCTCGCATAGCTTCCAAGATATTCTCAAAAAATGAACTAGTAAAAAAAAGAGTTTTCCAGTTCTATTCTTTTCATTGATTATCTGCGGATATCTTGGAAACTAAAGGAGATAGAGCAATTTTACTTGGATCCTTCTTCTTAGAAAATTTTAAGAGCTAAAAAACGATAAAGCCAAAATGGTTCTACCTTGTCTAGTTTCCAAGATATTCGTGACTAATAAAGGACGAAGAGAAAGAATTTCCGAGTTTCCTCCATTCATAATTTATTTTTTGAGGAATACAGAGCTGCTAGAAAATTCAGTTTGCCTTACGTGGCATCAATGACGCGACTATATCTATAGGGCAGAAACGTCTTTGTACTATTGAGTTTGTTAATTGCACGAAAAACAGTGGAGAGCAAGTCAATGAGTGATGAAGAGCGATACAGCTTCTTGAGACAAGCAGCTCAACAGCATCAACGTTGCAATCAAGATGCCATGGTTAGTAGAAGATTGATAGCCATATTTTCGGTTTGTACGTTTTTTCAAAGTATCCGAAAGTTGATTCACCGTTCCTTGAAGAGATTTCAAGTGATTTATTGAAGTTATCAACCTCACAGACACCATATGGACGATCCTCCAAATTGAATCTTAAGAAATATGCAAATTCCATATGAGCTGGTGATGGATGAGGTCCAGTTCGTCACATCGTTGTTGGAGAAGATCACATTTCCTTCCATATATCTAGCAAAACTAGTTTACCTGAAACTGTGAGCATTTCGTTATTTTTAACAAATAAATACTGATATTTATTCACTCACTGATATTTGATTCCCATTTCCCATTTAAATATTATTACAAAAATACTGAGCACTGTCAAGAGTTCAATGCTCCACCATGAGCCCAGCTGATTTTGAATATAGCAATATGGCGCCGAATCACTTGACTATACACAGCGCTCTATAGTTGAGCTGGTATAGGAATGGGGAATGCGCGTTTTAGTATTTTTATTAATTAATTGGCTGATTAAATCGGGGTGATTGTTATCTATCAATCACTCTCAAACGATTTCCTATTGAAATCAGTTTTTTTTTTATTTTTTCATCCATTTTTGAAAATTCGGGGGCCAAAATTTCCATTAAAAATTTTGGATTTTTAAAAAATTAATTAAAAAAAAACTATAATAGATCAAACGCTAATTCCTTCGTATCAAATCCTATCTAACGCCTATCAATCCGTGGGTATATTGAAAATTTCATTTTTTTTAATATGGGGTAGTATCTAACCGGAAGTCTGCGGATAACTATTGTGTTTTGCGACGTTTCTGAGTAGTTTTTTTTTTGGAGCTGAAACAGTCCTTGGCTCGAGAGAATATGTCACAAGATTGATATAAACACAGTGGGACTGAAGTGACAGCTAGTGTTTCACTTTGTTTTTTCAGTGGAGAATCAAAGTTGTTCAATGCTTCATTGAGTGATAATGATCTAATGTTATTTTGAAGAGGAATTTTATCGGAGTGTTTTTGGGATTTGAAAAAAATGTGGAAGTGCGCGAGTTTTTTGGTTATCCTTGGATTTATGTGTCTTGCTGAGTGCCAGGTTAGTTCAAGATTATTGGGAATTTTTTGCTTTGGCCATTCTCATTGGTTCATTTTCAAATAATTGAGGTTTTTTTTTGTTTAATAGGCGCAATCCTACGATGACAAAAGATGCAAGTGCATTTGCCCGAGTATCTCGTCTGTTATTAATACAACAAATACATCCAATGAACGTCTGAACTTCATATCCAATGTACCTCCATCAAATTGGTACTGTAATCATTGATTTCTCGAAAAATCTGAAGTTTTTAGACAAATTCATTTTATTTCATCAGTTTTTTTTTTATAAAAAAATCAGTTTTTTGAGAATATTCCATTTCTGTCCTCTATTGTAGCTTTTGAAATTTTCTACAAGTAAAGATTAGGGTAAAATTGCTCTATCTCTCTCAATTTCCGAGATATTCTTTAAGAAAGAACTGGCGACAAAGTGATATTAATTCGTCTGAAAACTTCATATTTTCTGATTTTTGAAACTTGAAATTGTGCATTTTTTAATGTTAATTGACAATTTTATTGCAGCAATTGCGATGGAGTTATTCTGCCGAAAATCAAGAATCAGCTAAATGGACAGGAACTCATTTTTTGTCCACGATGCGAGTGTAAATATGAAAATCGAAATACAACAATTATCAAGGTACAATTTAATATTTGATATTTTGGGAATATAGGGAAAAATAGCAGCATTGAATTTCAGTTGAAATTTGAATTTGAAGAGAGTAAAAATTTTTGAGACGAATTCATTTCCATAATTATATTGAAAATCAGAGGAATTTTGGAGCAAAACAAGTGGATAATAGTATTGCTTTCTAACTGATATAGCTTTTTCTGCTAATACTTTAGCAATATGCTTCCGAATGGAAGTTATTCATTCAATTTGCCAACAATTATCGTGTAATTCTTAATGAATGTTTCCATCTGATTTTTCAGGTATTCTGCAATTGTCTTTTTCGTATTCATCCATTTTTTTACTAATCGATAATCAGATGTTATTCGAATTGGTTGAAGTTATTCATTTCTTCTGCTCTCTATTTTCAGAGATCATTTGTTTATGACGATTCGTTCATTACAACTGTGACTTTTCATTGAATACCCAGATGATATAATATATCATTACTCAAGTATTATAATATACTAGCGATAGATGAATTTGGCTTATGAATTGGTCATCTAGTCAAAGTATAGAACTCAATAATGGCTGAAACCAGGAGTTTCTCAGGTGGATGTATTTCATGCATTCTTTTCTAATCCAGTGATCTGGCAGAACTATTAGTGATTTCAATCAATGTAACATTTCATTCTCTATTCACTCAGAGCCTCAATACCCTCAAAAGCACTGATACAATTTTTTCGAAACCATCATCGAAGTATCAAATTTTGTAAATTTCACTAAAACAGCGATAACTCGAAAACTATTGATGCAAATGAGCTCAAAATTGACAGGCATCTAACTGATACAACTCTCGAGATAATACATGAGTATAAATAACATCAGTTGAATAGTTTCCAGAAATTCCATCAAAAACTGATTTTCGAAAAATGGACATATCTAAAAAAGTACCGATCGGATTCTCTTCAAACAAAGCTTAAAAAATAGAGTTCATCGAGAGAAAGTTCTCCACAAAATATGAAATTTTTCTATAACACCGTTTTGCTGTAGTTGAGACTTTTATGCACATACAGACACACACACATACACACACACAGACATGCGCTAAAAATATCATTTTCTCTCTTTTTGGACGATTTTAAGTATTTTCCATTAAAAAAATTACAATCGAAAATTTTCATGATTACATAGCTTCCATTCGGAAGCAAAATTGGAGCAAAATCGCTCCAGCCCGCTTACATTCCGAGATATTTAGAAGAAACTAGTGAAAAATTGAATCAATTTGTCTAAAAACGTCATACTATATTATTTCAAGAACTTGACAATTTTCCAAGATTATATTTATGATAATGAGTGTATGGGATGTCGGATGATCCACAGCATCGATCAATCAATGTTGCATTCGAGTTTCTTTATGTAACTCAGCGCAGATTAGTATTAAAGAATGATAATAACTAGGTTATTAAACGAGAAGTTTGTCAGATCCGAAAAACTTCGTATTAGGAGCGCAGGTGTATTAAAATAGATTACATATCAAATACTTTCAGAGGATTATCTCATTTTATTATTTCATTAATTCGACCATGATTATGTATATTCATCATAATCGACTGGAGAAATGGACAATCAAATAATGTGAATAGCATCAGTGACAAAATAAATTTAATTTGATTGCATTCATTCGGAGTTGTCGTCTCCAGTTCAACGAAAATCGTTAATTACGAACTTATAGAATATATTGTGCCATATTCAGAGAATACAATCGGAACGATAAAAATCCTCCAAATCCCTTGATTCCTTTATGGAACAGACCAATACCTGACAAAGGACCTGATAGCGTTTCCACTTTCACACCGTCCAAGAATGGTACAGTCGTTTGCCCGAAGTCATCTGAATAACTCGAAGGACCAAATTCGATGTAGGAATTGGATGATTCGCTTGGGACGTTTGCATTAACTAAATTCTCTGAGTTTATAGTTCTGCTTGTTTGCAACAATTTCCTATGGATTGAGTGTTATTAATTACGCAATAAATGAAGTAAATATTGAAGTGATAGAAATGGAGATAGAGAAATTTTCATTTAGAACTTTGTGAAGAACTGATCCTCTGCAACAGAGGCTTCTTTGAAAAGTTCTGTATCTTCTCCAAAATTTTGAATATTCTTCAATATCGATGGAAAAGCAATTTTTCATAACTCACCAATAGCTTGCAGAGGATGACATCCATTGAAGCTTCGAAGAGATGTTAAGATTACCTAATGCGAAGTTGAAAGGCATATGCTGAACCTGAATCTGTAAATGTTTCTTAGGACCCACTTGTCCTTTTTCAATCAGGCCAAATTTTATACCTGTAAAATTTCTGATAGTAGGCATTCATATCGCAGAGGCTCAGTGGGGATAGAATCTCAGCAATACAAAGAAACATGTAGAGATTATTTTAAGAATATCTTAAAAATTATGAGAATTGGAAAAATTTATTACGAGACCTTTCTTGAAAAGCAAAAATTCTCTATAAAGAGAGTGATCCTTAATATTTTTTTTCTAGAGCTGCCTATTCTCACGATATTTGTAACAGAATCAACGATAAATTGCTCGAGTCATATTTTTTTTTTTAAGTGAAAAAATTGGCATCTGGAATAATAGTACTATTGCGGAGCCTCTCTACCTGTGACAACGTGACCAAGAGGGACAATCACATCATCCAGATTGATGGCGTTACTATGTTTTTCAATAACAATGAAATCTTTTCCGCTTCGATAGGAACTTGTGAAACCTTTCCGGGCTCTTATAATCTCGGATCTCATATTAGGATTTTTTTTCCACGATTGCGAATTTTCGACAATTAGACCCTGTTCTCCAAGCTGTCCTTCCTTTACCTGAATATGCACTATTCCATCTTCAACAATAAATCTTATACCAGTCACAACCCTAAAATGAAACATATTAAAGTAATAGAGAAGAAAAAACTCCGTGCAGTGTTTGCTAAAATGAAAACACAGTGAATCCTCGATTCACTGTGTTTTCATATTGAGCCACCTATATGAGCAGCCTCCCAACATTTGCCTAATATCTGGATCATATTAGCCAATGCCAGATGCCAATATTGGGGTATGTCTCAATAATAGCTCAATAACTGATGGCGGGGAAATTGGGCTTCCGTCCTCTAAATTCTGGGTTACATACTTTTGCTTAGGATTGTACTCAAAGAGGCTGATAATCCATAAATGCAGAAAAATTGGTCCAAATCTTAAATTTGATGGGAATAGATGAGGATAAAACTAGGGATAAGCATAGACAGATAGCAATTGTATTTTAGGAAAATTTCTTCTCAGCAAATCGTGTCGTGAAGCATAAGAATTTTTTTTATAATTCGAAATAAATCCAGGGAGTACGCAAATTACCCCCCAATGAAATTATACCATCCCGAGTGACGATATAATTTTATAAACCTGGCAAAAAAAATTCTTGCAGCTCTAAAGTTCTATGTCGTGTGTTTTCATTTCATCACTCGAGGTTACGGCTCGAGTAATGGAGAGAAGACACGCTAAATTGAACTTGAGAGTTGAAAGAAAATTTTATCCCCTTTTTTAAAATCAAATTCTCGTCGGGGATGATCTAATTACATTTGGGGGTAGTTTATGCAATCCCTGGATTTTGGTCAGATTTTAGAAAAAATTCTCATGCTTTACAACACCATTTGCTGAGAAGAAATTTTTCCAATATATGATTGTTATCTTTTTATGCTTATTCCTAGTTTTATTCTCATTTATCGTCATCAAATTCAGGACTGAGACAAATTTTCTTCCATGTAAGCATTATTTTTTTAATTTTACGATTTTTCGCCTCTTTGAGTACAGTCCCAACCAAAAATATGTATTTCAGAAGTTGAAGGATGGGAGGCCAATTTGATTGTCATAATAACTGCTGTTTTCATTTCCTATCCCCCGTGGGTAGTGTAGTAAGGCATGAGTAGATTTTGGAGATAGTTTTTCCATAATATTTTGGAATGAAAGCTCTGCGAGGTAAAAGAAGTCAAGTATTAACGTACATGTTATTTGTAATATTACTTTCTGAAGGAAGTAAACTGAACACATGAGTGGCATGAGGTTTTTTTTCCATTACTTCTAGTGAACTGCCTTCGCATGAGCACCAACACTTCTCACAAATATATCTGAAATATTATTCGATAAAAATTTAAGAAATTTGAAAATAAAAATTAGTAGTTATTCTCTACTTACAAATAATAATATGACCATGAGAATGATACAATTTCTCCCCGACATGTGGTTTTTATTCCATACAACTGCTTCTTATCATCTTCAACCCACTGATATCTTTTTCTCCCCGACTTCTGTAAGATTCGGATTTATTTATCAAATTATAGAACCATAACTTACGTTAGACGAATATGAATACAATTATTTACCAATTCGCAGTACGTAGGGTTGTAAATTGTTGTACAATGAAAAACCCTACTGCAGTTGTACTGGTTCGTCAACTGAATAGTTTCGCAAATTCCGTGGCACGAATTTTCGTAATTGTTGCCGAATTCATCAATTAATATATCTTGGCAGAGGTTTTCCATTTCGAAGAATGTTTCATCTGCACACAACAGCATTGAGTAATGATGGAGTACGTTGTCAGGAAAGAAATTAAGTTTATATCCAATATTTACATTGAGTTTGAAGACTCATTTCTTATGGATAAAATTGATGAAAAGATAATCATGCACATTAGGGGCCTATTTTATAAAATTTCATAATCTCAGAATCATAGGGAATGCGCAAGCGAGATTTGAACTCACATCCTTCAAATTACCAGTCTGATGCTCTACCAATTGAGCGACTGGGAGTTCCACTATTTACTTTCAAATTTTTTATTCCGATGTATTACTTTATTTTCTCCACCTCCCTTCCTGAGGCAATTTTAAATTAATTTTATTTTGACAGGCTGCTAATCTGCATATCTACCAAAAAATGAAATGCTATAAAATTTCTTAATTTAAAAAAAAAAATCAAATTTTATTCAATTATTTCCTTATTCAATGAATCTTCAGTGAATTCTATAGAATCTCAAATTAATTGAAATTCCTTAAATATTTTAATTTTGTTCATTAGAAAATAAATAACTGACCTCGAATATTTTGAGGTGGATCACACGAACGGAAATCTAACCGGGCAGATTCCAGAGCCTGGCTAAATATTTGGAAATAGTATTTAAGCCGTTTAATTCTATTTGTTTGGGCACGCAATAACATCAGGTCGAAATCTGTAGTAGGGCAATTAGAAATTGGTAATTTCGGATGGTAAACTTTGTTTATCACTGTATATTTAAATCTCAATGATATAATCCCTGTCATTTCTGCCGAAATAAGAAGGGTGTATAAATTATACAAATAATAGTTTGGTGATACCCCTCCTCCGCAGAGTTCCACTCCTTTCGTCTAGAATCATGAATAAGATAAAATTATTCAATGTAATTTGATTTTAGGCTTATGTTAATCACATAATTGACAAATATTCATGGTCAGTTCAAAATATTTATTTATTCAAGCGTAGACTGGTCACTTGATGAGAGACCCCCTGCGTTTCGCTGTTTTCGCTTCCGAATGGAAGCTTTCTAATCGTAATTTTTTTTAAGTTTGAGATTTTATCATAATATGACTGCAAATGATCCAGAACGTCAAGAACCACAGTTTTTAGAAAATGTCTGTGCGTGTGTATGTGGGTGTGTGCTTGTATGTGATGACGCATTTTCCGCTTTACTCTGAAACGGGGCTAGCTAGCGATCTGAAAATTCTACCATATGTTGACCATGCTTGCCTCAAGCTCTCACCGAAATTTTAGCTGAATCGGCCGGATAGTTCCTGAGAAAAATGAAAATGTCGAAATATCGTTTTTTCGACTTTTCTCGATGGAAAATGAAATTCCAGCATCCACTCTCAGTGGCGAGAGCTCAGATTTTTAGTTTATCCAGTATAAAACTTTTGAGAAATTTTTTGTAAAAATCTTAATACCTCTATAACTTGATAAATAAATGAGCTAGAGACCTCGGATATTCAGAGGTTATACATCTGATCAGCACAAAGTTTGGTATCGAAACTGAGCGGAATCAGTCCAGTAGTTTCTTAGATATTAGCATGGAGACATGCTACTAGATATTAGCATCAGCAAAAGCAAGCTACATCTCCAAGACTATTCAATTAATCATCTTTGGAATGAGCTTAACCCTATGAGGCCTATTTTGGTTTCCCTATTCCACGCACAGATCGATGATGGTCGATTTAAAATTAAAAAAACCATTCGGAAGCTTTTTGCCAATTGCACTAGCAGAATATTAAATGTACGATGTTCGAATTACGCAGAAGTAGTGGGTCTCCTGCTTGTTATTTGTCTATGATCAATCGATGAAGCGAAAAATTCTGAAAAAATTTAACTTTATTCATCGAAGTGTTTAACAAACAATTATATCCTTCTCTAAAAAATACATTGCGAGATTTTATCGAACTTCGAGATACTCAATCGAAATCCTGTAATGCCTAAAATATAGTGCATAATATTTCACATTTCTACCCATTAATAGAAATGATCAGTTATGATTTAAGAGAAGAAAACTTTCCTCTTCAGTTCTGAAAAATGACGACGTATGACAACATACATAAAATATAAATATTGGTTAGGTTAAAGTCACAATTCGCAAGGTGCGTGCGTCATGATCTAGTCTTTCAACTGACACATTCTGTGGAGTCGATGGAGAATTACAATAAATTCTAGAAACTAGCAAAATTTTTCTCATGCTAAATGAAGCTGTTCGGTGAGCGATGTTGCTGAAAACTCGCTGAACGCGCTTGGGCAGTGTAGAGGGGATCCGGCAACGTCGCAGATCGAGTAACACGCCGGGGAATCCCTCATCACCCAACTGAAATCGTTAGGTCGCCTAGGATGACCAGTCTACACACTAAAAACAAGAATTCTCAATTGAGTATTTCAAGATGCCTGATAGCAAGAAACCCATTTTGGGTTTCTCGAGAAACTCGATCCTGATATCTACAGAAACGCGATTCAGGTCTCTCATGCAAATTATCTCTCATGAAGTAATCATTTGTGCCTCAACAAAATACTCAAATTGAGTTTCATACAGCAACCTGAATGCGGTGAATAATACTCAATTTGGGATTCTTTTTTTTTAGTGTGTATGGTTAATCCAATATTATCACTCGAGTCAATTCAAGTACTGTCCACACATCTCTGATGCAAATCTATGCAATGTAATGAATATTTCGAATTGTACTGACTAATATATCGTCGCCTTAGAGTGAAAGGGGCGTAAGTGCCATTTTTCCCGATTTTTTTTTTCAAAATAACAAAAAGGCGTATCTCCAATAGGCTTTCCAAGGCCTTTGACGCAATATTAGTGAAAAAAAAAAAATTAATAACATAAAGGCGTAAGTACCACTGACTAATAACAAAGGGGCGTAAGTGCCGGAGATACGCCCCTTTGTTTTTAGTATTTTCATTAATTTTTCCCCGACCATCGGAAAAAAACTAATAACAAAGATGCGTAAGTGCCGGAGATACGCCCCTTTGTTATTAGTCTCTTCATTGATTTTTCCTAATTATCGCAAAAAAACTAATAACAAAAGGGCGTAAGTGCCGGAGATACGCCCCTTTGTTTTTAGTGTTTTCATTGAATATTTACCTAATCATCGGGAAAAAATAATAACGAAGAAGCGTATCCCCAGTCCATGCGTCTTTTTGTTATTTTTAAAAACAAGAGGCGTAAGTGCCATAATTCAAATAAAAAATCCTAAAAACAAAAAGGCGTAAGTGCCAAAGTTCAAATAAAAAATCCCAAAAACAAAAAGGCGTAGGTGCCAAAGTTTAAATAAAAAATCCCAAAAACAAAAAGACGTAAGTGCCAAAAGTTAAAAAAACAATTCCTAAAAACAAAGAGGCGTAAATGCCAAAAGTTCAAAAAAAATTCCTAAAAATAAAAAGGCGTAAGTGCCAAAATAAAAAAAAATCCTAAAAACAAAAGGGCGTAACTCCAAAAATTCTCATGCGATAAAAAAAATTATAAAAACAAAGAGGCGTAAGTGCGGAGATACGTCCTTTTCACTTTAACTTGAACAATTATATAGCGTTTAAAAAAGAAATAACAAAGGGGCGTAAGTGTGGAGATACGTCCCTTTCACTTTAAAATTGGTAGTTACGCCACTTTGTTATTTCAATTTTCAATTATCCAAATAATGTTCCAGAGGCCATAAAAAACATTTTGGAGTGATAAGTGGACATACGCCCCTTTCACTCCAGAATTTCGTGTTTTTGGCACTTACGCCCCTTTCACTCTAAGGCGACGATATGTAAGTACGTAGATAACGTACATATTCTTTATAAACACTCCAAAAATCGTGTCCCTCACAAGTAGATGATAGTGGGTTGATTATGATGAATAAATCCTTGAGTTCTGTCCATATGTCATCATCGGCCAGCTTAGTTGTTGAAGTTTCAGAATTCTCCAAAAACGTCAGATTATGATATGCAGTAGAATACTTCACAGCGTCCTCATAATATCCCTTTATTTTCTTTAGTTTATCTAAAATTGATGACGTATAGATTATCAACTTTGGTGGTGATTTTCTCCATATTTTGCGGAATTGACTGAGCCTATCATCCATTTGCATCACTAAATCATTCAACTGCAATGCGATATGATTATTCCTCGAATACCAAACACTTTCATTAATATTTGCGCCAGATTCCATGCCTCGATGAATCGCCACATCCAATTCCCATGAAAACTTAGTTATAGATCCCAAACTGTGAAATTCAAATAGAGTGACAGATTTCGCTGTGTCCATGTGAATTGCACAGAATACAAAAATCAGATCAAATCTCGGTGACATTTTCAAATGATCAACAAATCAGTCACAATCGATTTACAAGATATGGAAAAATTTATGCATAGAATTATGTGACACGTAAGACTATTTCTTGAGTTTTTTAATAACAATAACAATGGAAGCCGAGCTGCTACTTATTGATACTGCACAAGCATTTGAAAAATTATTAACTCTTTCATATTTTGTCGAGCTGTATTTTATCCACCAGTTATGTTTGCAGGATAATCTCTCCCATGAAGGAAAAGAAGTGCACGTATGAGATTAGAAGAAATAAATTGAATATTCGAAACACGAATATTTTTAATAGCAATGGAAAATTAACATTATTGAATCATAGACATTTCGTGCTTGTGGCTATCACTTGATGTGAAAATTTAGGTTCATTTAATTTGAAAATGATTGACTATAAAAAATTATAATTGTCAGGAGATGAATTATTTAAACCTTTCCAACTAGTAGAATTTTTTATAATTCGTTTCATATTGGGAACGATGAATATATATCCATGTGTTGAGCAGTTGACATAATTTTTTTTCTGTATCAAGAGAACGAAAATTTATGAGAATTTTTCATATATGGCGTCAATTTTATGCCTGCATCGGAAGGTGAAATTTTATTTTCATTTCGTGAGCCACGTGGAAGAAATCTGCATACGCGTCATATCAGCGCGATAGTGATGAACCTTGAATATCAAGACTTACGTATTTTGTCATCATTAGTGAATTATGCTCAAAGATTTTGTCTGAACCAAATGTTTTATGGGGTAGATACAACATCACATATATGTATATGGAATATCGATGATGAAAAGTCATAAGCTTATTCTTCAAATGAACTCATAATTTTATTGCCACATTAAAAGGTAAGAATTTATTTCTACCTCAGATGTCTTTAATTTTTTTTGCCCCGTTTCGAATTTACTCCGTGTATCTGTGCAGTTCCTCATATTCCTCTTATGAGCACTATAGTGATGAATCAAGATTTACCCCGCTTCTCATCATCAGTAAATTATGATTACAAATTTTGTTGAAGTTCAAATGCTTTTTGGGGTAGATGTAGCATCACATGTGGATATTATTCCTAGCGTAAACTCATTCTCAAGAACCATGGACTTAACTCCGTTTACCACTTCACTACTGGACTCAACATTCAATATTTTGGGAATGTGGGATAAAATGAAAATATTTTTTTGTAGAAATTCCGTACATGAGGATCGTTTTTGTTTTTCAATATTAAATGATAGGCAAATGATGTCTCTGAGTCCTGAGTATCATAAGAATAGATTACGCATCAAAGACTCCTAGAAGATAGACTATCTTTATTATTCCGATAATTTGACAATGATCATTTGGACTAATCATAATCTACTGGCAAAACAAATAGTATGAATAGTATCAGCGATAACATGAATCGAAGAAGAACGAATAAAATCACTTCATGAATCTGATTGCATCATTTTTGAATTTTTCATTCACAAATTTATACCATATATTGTGTGATATTCAGAGAATGTAATCGGAACGATAAAAATCCTCCAAATCCTCGATGTCCCTTGTGGAACAGACCAATACCTGACAGAGCACTTGATATTGTTTCAACTGCTACAGCATCCAAGAATGGTATAGTCGTTTGGCCCATGTCAGCTCGACCACTCGAAGGACCAAATTTGACATAGGAATTCAATGATTCGGTTTGGGAGTGTGGACCGGTCGAAAATTCTGAACTCATGAGTCTGTGTGTAGACAGTCGTTTCCTGTGGGTTAAGTATTGATTAAACAATGATTGAAGTCGATTCCAGTTAGGAGATAATTTGCGGGTAATGTTGAGAAATACAAAAAAGAGAGAGGAATTAATATACAGAACTTTGTGAGAACTGATCCTTTACACAGAAGAAATGCATAAAATTTTCTCCATCTTCCTCAAATTTCCTAATTTTTTAAAATTATTGATGGAGAGAAACAATTCTTTGGATTCTTCTCTCATCCACGTTGATTCAACTCACCAATGATTTTCAGTGGATGACATCCATTGAGGTTCAGATGAGTGATCAAGAATACCTGATGCGAAGTCAAAAGGCGTATGTTGAACTTGAATTTCTAAACGTTGCCAGTCATTTCGCACTTCTCCCTTCTGGGCCAAGCTGAATTTTATTCCTATGAAAAGGAGTCGATATCAGTTCTCCGTATAGCGGGCTTAGTAAGAAAAGGATTTCAGTCCATCTTTTTTCAATCTACTGAGTGTTTTTTTAATCTTTTTTAAATCTTCCCCATGTCTGATTTGAATCTTCCCCGAGTATTTCCTCAATCTCCCTCAAGTCTCATTCGAATCGAAGAACACTTCGGGTAGATTTAAAAAAAACATAATGAAGAGATTTTTTCTTAAATCTCAATTACGTCTTTTTTTCCTCTTTGTCTTTTTGTTGTCATTCTTGAAGTATTTTCCTAATAAATAAGGATTCTAAATTCAGGTTATGAATACCTTTTTCCTTGGTTTTGACACACTATTCTATATTCTATTAACAAGGATTCATTTCAATCCGCGCATATCAGTCATTTAATCAATTCATAAATTCAATTTCAAGTAATATACAAATCGGACTGTTCATGACATATCCCCAGATTGTAAACGCTAGGAATACTCTATTTGGACTGAAATATAGCTCATGATACTTTCGGCCATTGAGCTCGTGATATTTTCATTTTTTTTAAGTGTGGATGTCAATATCGAGAATAATAGCGCTATTGCAAAATCTTCCTACCCGTGACAACATGTCCATGAGGAACAATTACATCATCCAGGTTGATGGCGTTAGTATATTCGTCAATAACAATAAAATCTTTTTCGCTTTGATAGAAATCATCGAGTCCTTGCCGAGCTTTTATAATTGCTGATCTCATATCAGGATTATTTTTCCACGATTGCGAAGGTTCCACAATTAGACCCTGTACTCCAAGTCGTCCTTCTTTCACCTGAATATGCACTATTCCATCTTTAACTACGAATCTTATACCAATCACAACCCTGAAATGAGAAATATTAATGCAATCCAAAACAAGAGATCCGTGGAGTGTTTACTGAGATAAAGACATGGTTAATTCTCAATCCCATATTCAAGCACGAATGTTAGCACCTGAGAGTCTTCCAACATTAGGCCAATATCTGGATCATATTGGCCAATCGCAGGGAAAATATCCAGAACTGATCAGATCCAGTTAAATTTGATCAGATCTAATTTGGATCTGGATAGATCCATTCAATTAGACATATCGGATCATCACATCTCATTGAATCTAGTCAGACCTAATCAGATATGAATGTAATAATTTTAAGTGATTAACTTCTATTTACCATTATTATTTCATTCTTTGAACTCATTATATTTTCAGAAATCCATTTTGTTATTCAGGGATATTATAAAACAGGATTAATATCATTTTGTTGAGGAAAATGAATATTTTCTTTCTATTTCTCATCCGTCAGATCTGCTCTGAGATCGCGATGGTATCTGATTATGTCTAAATATTTTGAGTCAGTTTGATCTGTTCAAGTTCAATCGGATTCGATCAAATCTGAACATTTTTCTCCCAGATGTCAATGTTCGGGCTTCGAACGTGTCTGTTGCTAACATTGAGAAGATCAGCAGCAGTAATAAAAAAAATTTAACTATTAACATACATGTTATTTGTAATATTGCTCTCTGAGGGGAGTAAACTGAAGACATGAGTAGCTTGAGGTTTCTCTTCCATTACTTTGAGTGAACTACCATCGCATATACACCAACATTTCTCACAAAAATACCTAAAATATTTTTCAATTTAAATTTCAGAAAATGGAAACGATAAAATCAGTAATTATTCTCTACTCACCCCCAATAGAGAGTCCATTTGAATGATACAATATTTCCGGGACATGTGGTTTTTTGTCCATACAGCTGCTTATTGCCATCTTCAAGCCACAAATATCTTTTTCTTTCCGATTCCTGGAGAATTTTGAACGAATTATTGGTTATAGATAGACTTCTACTAGGTGAATGTACACGGGATTTATTACCAATTCGCAGTACGTTGGATTGATAACTGACCAACAATCGAAAACCCTTTTGCAATCGTTGAAGTTTTTCAAGTAGATAGCATCACAGTCTCCTTTGCACGAATCGTCATGGTTTCTTCCGAATTCATCGATCAATATATCTTGGTAAAGGTTCTCCATTTCGTAAAATGTTTTATCTGCACAAAAGAATAACGATTATTAACGATAAAGTAGGAAAGACCGGGCCAAAATGAACCTGCAGTACAAAATGATTCGAATTTTTTTTGAGGAGTAAAGACGTCTACGAAAAAATTTGTAACAGTTGTTCAACAATGTAAACATGCTGAAGCATTTCCTCAATTTTTTTTTCAGATTTTTTAATCGAGTGTTCTACTCCCAGAAAATCCTGGATTATTCTGTCTCAGTGTGTCCCCTACATAATTTTAGGGAAATCAATAGTCAAGAAAAAAAAAGAACAATTCACTTCGAATATTTTGAGGAGGATCGCATGCACGAACATTCCACGGTACACGTTCCATAGCTTCTTTGAATGTTTTGTAATAGTATTCGAGGCGATTCATTCTAGCCGTTTGTGCGTGTAATAACGTTGTATTAAAATCACCTGTAATATAGAAATAAATAATTCGCATCGTTCTCTTTCAATATGAAAAAGTATGAGTTCATTAGATGAGTAAGCAAACGCATGATGTAAGATATTATTGAAAATACGAACGATTGAAGACTTTGTGTAACATTCCGAATTTGGTATTGATTGTCAGGAGTCCCATTATTTCCGTGGAAACTATAAGAGTGTATAAACCATACAAATAAGTATTTGGTAATCGTTCATCTCCGCACAATTCTTGTCCTTTTGTCTGGAATCATAAATAAAATTATAGAATTCATACACTTATTCAATCTAATCTGACTCTAGAATTATATTTATCACACAATTAAGGAATATGAATAAAATTCTAAGAGGATTTAGCAGATTTTAGACCATAAAATTCAGTGAATCCAATTATTTGTAGTTTAATAGACAATGACTTGAAAATCCCTATGTCTTTATGAAAAATAATGCAAAAATTCTGATTCTATTTGAGCATGAAAGAAAATTCACTCGAATTTTCTTCAGTATTTTTTCAAATATCAGTGAAGCATCAATTTATTTCATGATTTAATTAGATAAAGTTATTCAGGAAAAAGGTTCCAATGAAATGGCTTGAGATTGAATTTTTTTCAACAATTCTTTTGAGAAACTGAGGAATTTTTCCTGAAATATGGATATGGCGAAAAAATTGCCTTCTCGGCTAGTTTCTGAGATATTGTTCAAAAATTAGCAACGAAAAAATATATTCCTCCAGTTTCATCCATTCACTAAGAACCATTTTGAGAGTCACTCAGATAAGAGTGTAACTAGATAACGTACCTCAACATATTCTGTATAAAGATCCAAGAAATGATACTTTCCAAGACTGGGCACCATCGGTTTGAATTCGTCAAATAAAGAGTCAAGGTCTCTCCACGTAGCATCATCTGTCAGTTCTGTTGATAAGTTTTCAAGAACTTGCAATTTCATGTCATTATAAATTACACCTGAACGCTTCATTAGATTCTCATAATTTTCCTTTAGGCGCATTATTTTTCCTAGAATTATCGCTACAGATCGATTAATCCCCAATGTCGATGATGATTCACTGTGTTTCTCCCTGATCAGACTAAGCCTCTGTTCCACTTGCATCATCAAATTATTCAACTGCAATACAATATCTTCATTGCTCGTAATCGCAATACTATTGATGAAATCATTGGTAATTTCACTAGATTCAATTGCTCGGTGAATTGCCAGATTCAAGTCTGACGAGAACTTCGTTATAAATTCAAAACTGTGGAATTGAAATGAAGTCTCAGAATTCACTGCATTCATGTGGATTGCACAGAATACAAGAATGACAATGAATTTTGGCAACATCCTTAAAACGATCAACAGATCAATCTTAAATTAATTCATAAGATGTGAGAAGCGTTTATTGATGAAGACTGAAGAACAGTGGTAGCAGCGATGATAACTAAGGGGAATGTAGAAGTAATAAAAAATTTATGGTCTTTATGGTATTTCATTTGATCTTATCTTATCCACCGGTAACGTTCACGAAATGATAACGTCACAAAATGCTCTTATCTGAAACACTCAAAAAAATGAATTTAATTTTTAGGATACAAATACTACTAATAGTAATGAATAATTGGAATAATTTATATAATTTAGTCATGGATATTTCGCAATTGTGCTCATGACATGATGGAAAAATTCACCGTTGGAATTACCCATTGCAATGAACTTCACAGCCTCGAGGCTGTGAAGTTTATAGCAGCTGCAGGATGTGGAGCGGTCCTGACAATCAGAATTTCTTGAAATCAATAACTCTGATCTGAGTTATTGATTTCAAGAAATTCTGATAGTCAGAATCGCTCCTCATCCTACAGCTGCTATAAGGAGATCGAAAAAGACACCGAATTGTAGAGGTATTGACAAACAAAAAACTAGAGATGCGAAGTTGCTCGCTCGCGAATGGAGGGGTGCGTTACTGCTGATTAGAAGGAATTAGTAAGAATGTAGTATGATGAGTGTGACTCTTCGAACCGCACTAAAAACTTCCCAATAATTTCTCTCATTTACTATTAGAAAAAATGATGAATGAAAAGAACGATAAATAAAAACAGACATACTTGTGGAAACGATCGGAAATTTTTGGGGTAGATCTCAAAATATCGAAATCAATAAAAAAATCGATTTTTCATTCTCGGGGTCAGTACATAGACTTCACTTATTGAGAAGTTTAGAACAATTTAATCATGTTTTTCTTAAAAAACTAAGAAAGTACTGCATCGATTTCAACCAAAAACTAAACCGATCAAATCTATATCGAGATGCTTCGATTGCAACATTGATCATCTCGAACGCGTTATTGATTAATGAGGAAACGTAAACGAAAGAATTGATCACACACACACACACACACACACACACACACACACACACACACACACACACACACACACGATCGTGAAATCTATCAAAAAATGTTGGGAGGGTCTTAAAACATGGAGATCGATCGTAAAATCGATTTTCCATTTTCGGGGCCATTACAGAAACTTCCCTTCTCGGGCAGTTAAAAATAAAAAGTTTCAGGTTCAATGTGATTCCAGCAACTGCCCGAACTAGAATTTTCAATGTGCCTACAAAAATAAAGGAATGGTGGCGAAAAAAAAACAAAATATTCTTCTTTCCCACTGTTTTCTGCAACAGAAAACTGTAAAAATCCAAATTTTGAGATAATCCTCGTTCAGGTGGTTGCTGGAGATGTATTGAACCTAAAACTTTTTTTTTCTTTTCCAGATAGCCCAATATCGAAATTTTAACATCTGCGCATAAATCGAGGGCATTGTACTGTAATGATATTTCTGGTATATGAAGTATATGAAATTCAAGGAATTTCTTTTTAAATGTATTTCAAGAGTGTATTTATTAAGCCTAAACCAAGACTCTCATTAATTCTCTCATAAAAAAGGTCTAAAAGAAGC
The DNA here is from genome assembly GCA_963942555.1 of Aleiodes leptofemur. Classification (NCBI taxonomy): domain Eukaryota; kingdom Metazoa; phylum Arthropoda; class Insecta; order Hymenoptera; family Braconidae; genus Aleiodes; species Aleiodes leptofemur. The sequence continues at coordinate 6,873,602 of OZ012610.1, read as the reverse complement.
CTTTTACTTAAGTTTCTAAGTAGAATTCTGCCCTAATACGTTGATCCATGTTTAAACTACTGTAAACGACGTTATAAATTTTTTTGTATGATGAGATTATGACAATTTCTGAGAATATTTTTCATCATAAATTCACATTCAAGGGCGTCAGAAAATGACTATTAAATAAAATCATGAGGCTCTTCCACGTGTCCCACGTATTTGAAATGAAGTCACACATTCCGAGATAAGAAAAAATTACGATGCCATATGACAAATATTTCAAAACTTTTCCTATTAATAGAATGAGAGGACAATTGTTTGATCGAGAAAACAAGTCTTCAACAATTGAATTGATTTTCCCTTTTTGAACAATTCTGAAATTCCATTTTTCTATTATGTCATGTTCGCAAGTGCAAAACATCATGGCAATAGACATGGTCATGACAATTGTAAAATTGATTTAATCCAAAATAATTATAATTTTGTTTTGAAAAAATAATTCAATTTCAAAAAAATCAGTTTCAGTACATGCATTCCATTGGGCATTCCTTCTCATTTTCAATGGAATTATCGAAAAAAATTCTATCTTGAACCTTCTTAGTGGCAGGCTGATTCTACTTCACTTTCCTCTAATTAAAGATGAAGAATAATTTTTGAGTGGATATTATTGTGAGTTTATTTGATTTCAGATTGTTGTTATCATTGTGATTTGGGTGATCTCACTGCTGGTTATTTACATGCTGTTTTTGATTTGTCTCGAGCCACTATTGAATAAGAGAATTCGCAAGACCACAGGCAGTGCTGGATACTTGGAGCATACAAATGAGGAGGTAAAGATGGAATTTTATGAAGAAATTAAAACGAGGCGATGGAAAAATAACTCAATTAAGAATTTGCATCTTTAACATTAATTTGCACTCATGTGTTATTATATTGAAAGAGTTCAAGCTGAGTTTTTTAAACCACCTGTTACATTCACGCATATTGTAAATTCAAAATACTTTAGTTTCGCAGAATTTTGATGTATGAAATCGTACTTCCTTAGCGCTATTGATTTTTTGACTATTTTGTCTTGAGCCTATTTTTCTCTAGATTTGGCATTTTCATAAAGCCGCGTTAAGCCTACGATCAATATTCTCATAAAGAATTTTTTATTTTCATCAAATTTCAAGATATATCCAATAAATTGATGATGCAGTTGAATATTTCGAACGATTTTATCGTTTTAGTAGAGACTTCTTATAAAATATCTCAAAATCTAAATGAGATGCGAAAATGATTGCTTGAAGCTTTTTTTAAGCTCTCATTTCTCTCTACGAAAAAAAGGTAATAACAAAAATCTCCTTATCTCCCACAGATTCTGAGATATTGAAGAAAAAAATCATTAATAATTTAAAATTATTAATTCTCGTACATTAGACTCCGCAAGTTGCTAGCGTATGGGACTGTGAAATTATTGAGTTCTGAGAAAGATGCAACTTGTAAGCGTCCCCACTCTACAAGCGCTTAGACTCTGATTCTGAAAAATGTAAAGGGCCAGATACTAATGTTTATAGTTGAGAGATAGAAGATGATTGGAAACACAAGAAGAGAAGCTTTACAAGTGTGGTGGTGGGAGAAGCAGTTGAATGATGAGAAAAGGGATTAGGGGAATTGCGAGCAGCTTACAAAAATCTACTGTCATAAGAAAATCATTGATTCTTCAATTTCGTTCAAATTCCGTTTCTTTTCCAGGATGACACCGTGTCTGCTGGACCCGGTACATCATCTCATCAAATGGGTGTCAGATCAAATGTACTAAATCGTGTTGGACACCAACAAGACAAATGGAAGCGACAAGTACGAGAGCAACGTCGTAATATTTATGATAGACACACGATGCTGAATTAGAGAAACAAGAAAAAATGTTTACAATAAAAGTTGGTTCTCGTTGTTACGATCATTAGTTATTAAATTCTCGATAAGTATTTTTGTTATAAAACTGAGTGATATAAGAAGGTACATGAAATTTTTAGACAATTTTCCTTTTAACTCAGAATTTTAATCAATCACTACGAACAATTTCAGAAAAATTGAATAGTGAAAATTCATATGTGTTCTATAATTAAAAGAACTTACGTAAATTTCGACACACCTATCTTTTTTTCTCCTGTTTGCCTGTCGAATGACGGACATAAGGGAATGGAAAACAAATAGTGATAATCCATGCCACATGTCGATAAAAATTAATCTGAATTAATGAATGACACTCCATTATTAAAGGTCAGACTAAAAATAAACGAACATAATAAATAATTACATTGAAATAGATTCCAAAAAATTTATTATACTTTTAATAATTACACGCAGTGTTTAATGTTTTATTATTTTTTAATTTAAATTATTCCAGTTCATTCTTTTTAATCAATTCAATTATTCTTTTCTTTTTTTCATCATTAAGATGTATGATTTTGCAAGTAGATAATATTTAACTTTATCTAAAACATTGAAAATTGTAATAGACACACATAAATGGTAACTTTTTTTCATCAGTTGAAAAATGAGAATTATCAATTGGACTAGATTAATCGGAAGGAATTTTAATCCAGCAATTTGCCTAAATTTTATAACGCAGAGATTATAAATTTTTCGTTCTCTTTTTCTTGTCAAGACGTATGAAAATACAGTATATTTTATTTTATTTTCGTTTTTAATTTTTTTTTGTTTTTTTTTCAGTGGAAAAACGTTGATTGTTTAATACTAGAAACTTTGTTCATAAAAAAGAATAATTATCAGCGTGAAAATGCATCCTGCATTACCATTAATTATCTTCATCGTTTAAAATCAATTATTTGAAGGAAAAATTATAAGGAAATTCGTGCAATTTTTAAAATTGAATCAATCGATAATACATTTATCGTAAGTGTTGGTAATCTTTGGATGACAAGGTACGGCATTGTGTTCAATTTATGCCGCATGGACAGACTGAAATGAGAAAAATTATTTCATGTAGAATTTAACGGGAAAATTAATTTTATTATTCGAAGGTTCATTATTTTTGATGAAGGCAAGCTGAAGGCAGTTTGTTGCAGCTTCAAGATCTTTTTTTGCTATCTACCTTTGCAATGTCTACACCAGTGAGTGTTTTAACGAGTTCTGGTACACGTGTGACTATATTTAGTACTTCCTCGGTTAATTTTTCAGCTCCAATTGCACCATTACCACTTGATACCATTGTTATTTTCTTTGCTTGTGACAGTGGTGCTGCTACTTCAGCGGCAACCTGCAAAAAACATTTATTAATTATGAGAAATATCTACGAGTACTTTCTGGATTTGTCGCCTCTTATAATTTCAGCAAGGAAAAGGTGCGAGATAAAAAAAATATTTCTCCTTATATTCATATTTTGAACGGATCCTAGAAACTAAAGGAGAGAGCGCAATTTTTATAGATACTTTTTTTGTAGCTCTCAAAATTAAAAAAAAAAACAAAATTTTAACGGAAGTTTTGCCTTCTCGCTTTGTTTTCAAGAAATAAATGAAAAAAATCGTCTCCTCATCAGTATTTCGTAAAAATCTCGAAAAGAATAAGATTCAGGAGAATTTATCAAGATACCTTTTTCTAAGGTCATTAATTTCTGCATCAAAAAAGGATTCCTGGTGAAGTCTCCTAAAATTACGCTTTTCCGAGATATTGACATAATTACCCCAAATATAATTGTTAAACTCATTCTTTTCCATCAATTCCACTCAAAAATTAATATATAAAATTCTTCACCTTTGGAAGTGTTTCAAGCATCATATCAACCATAGCAGCACTACCATATTCATCCCAAGCTGCAGCTTTCTTAGCCATTTGACTAGCCTCAGCTTTGGCTCTAGCCTCAACAGCAAAAGCCTCTGCCTCACCGCGTATTTTAATAGCCTCAGCCTCAGCTTCAGCCTCCATAACGAGCCTCAATTTATTAGCCTCAGCTAATTTCTCGAGCCTGTATTTTTCAGCATCAGCTGGACGTCTTACAGTTGCATCCAATTCTCTCTCACGACGCATCATTTCTTGTTCTTGTACTGCAATTTCTTGGCCACGTTCAACTACTTTTACCTGCATCTGTTCCTCCATTATCCTCTGCTTGGTCTTTGCTGCTTGAAGTTCAAATGCCATTTCGGCTTCTGCTTTCTGGATTCATTTTTAAAAAATATAATTACATTAATTTTTTTTTTTCACGAAATTTGGAGCGAAATGGTAAATATTTTTTTGAGAATATCTCGAAAACTAAACGACATAGTGTAATTTTTATAAAGACCTCTTTCTAACTCTTGAAATACTTTACCAAAAAGGATTCAATGAAAATTGCACTATCCCTCTTATTTTCCGAGATATTCTCAAAAAGTGGAAAACGAAAAAGAAAATTTTTTCTTTTACGTTTTTACAATGAAATAATTTTGAAAAAGACATTATTTACCTTCGTCTGAACTTCAACATCGTAAGCGGCTTTTTTAAGTTCAAAGTCACGTTGTGCTTTAGCAATATCAGCATCATTGAGGAAACGTGCTGCCATACGCTGTTCCTCAGCCATAGCTTCACGTATTTGTGAATCTTTTCGTGCTTCAGCTTCTCCAATTCTTGCATCTCTCTTCACTTCAGCTGTTCTAGCCATTCCAAGTGCTTTAAGGTATCCCTAAAATTGCACGATACTTCTCAATAAATTGAATCCAATTTTTTCCCACACGATAAACAAATAATTATTAAACAATGGTGCTTAAACTATTTCATGTGCTCGATAGCTTCGTAAATTTTGTTAATCTAAATTCTATTGACTATTCTAATCCTATCATACACAGCAGTTGGCAGAAAACAAGTAATGACATTGAGATGATAAAATTAATGAAAAGAAAATGATACAAACACATAGCTTAATTGTGACAACGTACCTTTGCACCCTGCAAGTTTAAAAAGGAACAAAAAAAATACGTATTTGAATAATTAAGATTATTAAATTATCATCAAAAAAATATGTTTAGTAAATATTTAAAAGCAAAAATAAAATATAGCAGAAATTACTGCATCATTCTCAACTACATCAACGATGCTGGCCATTTAATAATTAAACTAGATTATTCATTTATCTTTCGATTAGAAGCATGCTCAATTCATTCAGACGTGAAAAGGCAAAACTAGTTGAATTTTTTATGGAAATGCAGTTTTTGGTAATATCTCAGGATTGGAATAAGATATGAAAATTTTCGTGGCGAGAGTTTCTGTAGAGCCGAATGCGATCTACAGAAAGAGGCCCTTATCAAAATTTTCATGTCCCTATTCATTCTCGAAACATTCGAAAAACATTGATCTTGAATAAAAATCGATTCAACACAATTACGAATTTTTTCAGACGAATCGATTTTATTCCATTATTTTTTTGATAATATCTCGGAAACTAAGCGACATAGAACGATTTTACCCTAATTCTTTTTGGTGAAAAATAGTTTAAAATTCTCTGCCATTAAGGATTAGGGCAAAATCGCTCTATCTCGCTTAGCTTCCGAGATATTTCGAAAAAAACTGGATATTCTTGATTCAACGGTTTTTTCTTCACTACTAAATTTAGTTTCAAACATTATTAAACATCATTTAACAATTATTAAACACTAATATCAAGATTCCATTAAAAATAAGGATAAAAGGTAGATAGTGTACATTAAACTCACTTCTTCATCGCGAATATCTTTCAATGTGTAGGAGACAACGGTTATTCCCATATTAACTAGATCACTGCTAGCAACTTCAAATACTTCTTTGCTAAATTTTTTGCGATCCTTGTAAATTTCTTCAACTGTCATACTCCCCATTATAGCACGCTGATGTCCTTCGAGTGTTACAAGTGCAATATTGTGGATTTCATCCTCGTTTTTGCCGAGAAATTGTTCACATGCTGTTGACAACATTTCCTCATTTTGTCCTTGAATTTTTACCTTGAAAAAGTGAAAATTGTTTTTACGTTCACTTTATCTCTATGATATCTTGAAAACTAAGCTAGATAAGATGAAAAAAATTTCGTAGGGATTTTTTTTTTGTGGGGAGAACTACAAAAAAGATCAATACAAAAATTTCTCTATCTCGCTTAGTTTCCGAGATATTCCAGAAAAATTAGAAGTTTTGGGGAAAGACACTTTTTTCAAACATTCTTTAAAAAAATTTCGGAACCTAAGCGAGATAGCGAATTTTCTGTAGAAACCTTTTTTGAAGCCCGTGAAACTGTCTATGGAAGAGGTAACTATAAAAATCTCGCTATCTCGCTTAGTTTCCAAGATGTTCTGTAAAAATGAATAATCAAAATAATCAAATTGTTTTGTTTTCTCTTCTTTACGACTAATTCAATATTTGATTATTATCCAATTATCAAAAAATTACTTGTGCGATTCCTGTGACTGATATGGGCACACCCTGGCTGGTATAAACAGTGGGGCTCTCGACCTGAAGTGTCATAGTATTCAATGAAATCCTGAAATGAAATATGAATCATCAATAAAAATTCACCAAAAAGATAATAAAACAATTCAGTACCAAAAAAAAAACAGAGAAAGAAAATGTTATGAACTTAATTTTTGCTTCCTCTAAAATGATATTAGCTATCGACATTTTACGCAATACTTGAACTGTCAGAAACTAGCGCGTTTCATGTCACAAATACATCCACTTGGATTTTCTACCTGTCATAAACTCATCGACTTGAGACAGTCATCTATTTATTTAATATTAATGATTTAAGTTGATTTCTGGGATACTTTCCCGTCATTTCTGAGTCCCTAAAAGTCTACAGCCCATTCTGATACAAAAAAAACCTTAATTTCCATCAAAAAAATTGTATTTGATTGTAGTTTCAACTGCACTTGTAGCCAAAACCTGTTAATAACTCATCCATAGTAATTGAGAGGTGAATAAATCACTTTTTCATCTTCATTGAAGAAAATATCTCGAAGACTAGGGGAGATTGCAAATTTTACATGATAACCTTTTTTCGTAGAGGATAATCAGAGCTACAAAAAAGGTCTCCATAAATTTTTTCCTGTTTCCCCTCAATTCTCCGGATATTAAAAGAAAAAACAAAACTCCAAAATAATTCCATCTCACGACAGAGAAATTTCCAAATAAATCAATTTCTTTCCATCAAAAAAATTATTTTTTGAGAATATCGCGGAAATTTAGCGAGATAGAGCAGTTCTACTTGAATCTCTTTTTGTAGCTCTCAAAATTCTCTACAAAAAAAAGATCCAGGCAAAAATCGTCCTATCTCGTTTAGATTCCGCGATATTTTAAAGAAATTGGCGAAGAAATGGAATTAATGTTAAAAAAACACGACTCTAAATCTTTAAGACAAATCTATTTTATTCCATCAATTTTTTGAGAATATCTCGGAAACTAAGCGAGATACAGCCATTTTGCATGATTCCATCTTTGTAGCTCTCAAAATTCCCAACAAAAAAGAATCGAACCAAAATCACCCTATCTCACTTGGATTCCGAGATATTCTTAAAAAAAACTGACAACAAAATTAAATTAAATTAGTCTGAAAATTTCATATTTTTCCAATTATTTTTCTTTCCACTTCCCCTTAAAATCAATACTTTGTCATTGAAGAATCCAGATAAATTTTTTTTTTCATACTTCTGCACTTGTTGGACGATTGGCCAAACGAATACACGACCTCCAGGCACCAGCAGCGGTTTTCCATAACAGCATCCTCGAATAGAAAAAAAAAAAAAAGAAAAAGGTTAAGAAATAAACGAGATAAAGTTCAATTTTCAGTCAATTAAGTCGAGTTAATTTCTTGCTCAATCGAGTCAATGATTGAATACTTTTCATCGATGATTCGTCTCGATATCGATGTATCCGAGAGAATAATTACGAAATATTGACGATGAAATAATAACTTTTAAATAAATAATTAAAACCATTTACCTGAAACGACGAGAGCCTCATTTGGGCCACAAGTTACGAATCCACAAGTATTCATTATCTCCAATTTATGCTTACGCTTTGTCGCACCCAAATGTTTAGATTTCAGTTTTAATATGAATTTATCCTCAATTATTACGTTTATTTATTTATCCACGTGAATTTTCAGCTGTCAGTAGAAATTTGAGAATTTTTGAAGTCAATTTTATTGATTTTTTGAGGATAATTCAATGATTGTTGATGTTTTTGATGGGAAAGAAAACAATGTGGCACTTTTTACACTATTTGGAGAGACACATTATTGTAATTGACGATGACGTCATGCATTGTAGATACGCCATAGACTCACGCCGGCGTAGAAAAAGCCCATAGTTGTAGAATTTCATTGGTTGGAGTGAATAGATAATCCGGGAACGGTGATTGGAGGATGGAAAAATCATGGGAGAATTCGAATTTTGACGTTCCATTTTGTGAAAATTGTTAATAATACGGGAAATGACAGATATCTGACAATTTTCCATTCTTTCAACAAATAAATTGCTTTTTTATTATTTAACAAATAAATTGTCTTTTTTATTATTTAACAAATAAATTGCTTTTAAAGAAATTAAAAACATCCACATGTAAAAATTTTCAAAAAATTATAAGTTCAATTTTTCAAAATATTTTTGACATTATAATTTATTTGTTTAAAAAATTCTGAATATTCGCAAATATGTGCTAGTTTCATTATTATAATAGTTGATATTTTTTCAAATCAATTTTTTGAAGGAAAAATTACGAATTTATTTTACTCCAAAATTAAATTTTTGACCATATTTTGGAATTCGAAGAGATAGACAATGTTTTTTAACTCTTGATTTTCTCTGCAAAATGTAATTTTATGAAAATTTTGCTATTTTTCATAGATTTTGATGATATGGAAAATAGCACGAATTTGACAATATCTCAGATTTTTTTTTCTTTCGACTAATAAATTATTTTTTGAAAAATGAAAAATATGCACATGTCGAAAATTCAGAAAACTATGAGTGTAAATTTTTTAAATATTTTGTTTATAATAATTTATTTGTTAAAAAAATAGAAAATTGTCAGATGTATGTTAATTCCATTATCATAGATTTTGCAAGATCCCACACTTTTGTTAACAAAAAAAGACCGCATAAAAACCTACTCTCAATAATTGTGAAAATTCCTAAAAAAAAAGAAATTTATTATGCCTATTGAATTTTATTTACATTAAAATCGTCGAAATTGTTTTTTGAAACGTTCATAATGATAATCGTCAGTAGCTTTTTCACTATTTTCCTTCCGTTTTCCTTTTGTGTCATCATGGTGATCGGATTTCTTTGCCGCATTTTCGTGCCTGTTTTTCTTGGCGTCGCCTTCATCAATATTAACTGAAAAAGAAGCAAATAATTAGAACAGATGAAGGGGGCTTTGAGCGTTTCTTTCCTAAACAATGATGTTTTTTTTAAGGAAAACTCACAGCGATTGTGTTGAACAAAATTAACAGCCATGTTCGTGGGAACAAATTGTGAGGGTCCATCTTTCTTTCTGTGCCTTTCCCAGAGAAGCTTCTGTTTTGCTTCCTCTGTTGCTTCGATATTCTTTATTTTCGCTCTGAAATAAACGAAGGAAAAATTTAATCAATCGGATTTAAGTAGTGGAATGTCGAGGTGAGAAACTTGAAGTCAGTTCTTTCCATTTTTCTCAAAATCTGAAAAATAATGTGATGTATGGAAATTCATAAAGAAATCTTTTGGAAAGAGAATTTTAAGGGCTACAAAAAAAAACTCTAGAAATGGTATGATTAACCCATTTTTTCCAAAGGAATTTTCCTTCTTCAGGGTGGCGGCTGAAAACTAATTTGAAAATTCCCTGACTTTTCCATGATTTTTCTCTGACTAAAAATAAAATTCCAGGAGCTACAAAGAAAAAATATTATTTTAGTATCGTTAAAATTCTTAGTTATTCCTGGAAATAATTTTTTTTATTAGAATTTAACAGTAATACCCGGAACTGCCTTAAATTTTTAGAACTGTGATTTTCTGTTAACATTTTTGCAGATTTCTGACTCTAATCGAAAAATTCAATTGTTTTTGATTAAATATCTATAACTTTCAAAAATATGGAAATAATAAAAAATGAACTACAAATTTCCCTGACTAAGATTGAAATTCCTTGACTTTTCCCTGACTATTCCAGAAATTTTAAATTTCCTGACTTTTCCAGGTCAATCGCCACCCTGAATTCTTTTTTCTTATTCTTCTCCGAATCAAACAGAAATAGAGGAATTCCGAAAAAGAGCTCTTTCTCCTTCAGTTTCAGAGATATTTCAGTAGTGAAGAGGTAAAACAGGACAAATCGACCTATCTTCGTGATATTTCTCCGGGGAGTATCTCAGAAAGTCAGCGATATAAGGCGACTTCGCCTTAATCCTTTTTCGAACAGAATTTCAAGGACTACAAAGAAGGATAAGAATAAATCACCCTATTTCAAAGAAAAAAAAATGACGAGAAAAAGACTTATCCTGTTTCACATCTTCGCTACCCATATAACGAATGACATAAATCTGACGATTTGGATTAATTATAATTACTCAATTCCAAGATCAACTTCTGGAATTCCAGAAAGCATTTGATTTGATAACATTTCTTCACTCGTGTGTGCCGAACTCTGTCTCAAGTGTTCAGGTACGGCCTGAAGTGCTGCTTCCTCGGGTGAACAATAATTGTCTCTACCAGTCTGTCCATCTGAAGATTCATTCGTTTGATTCTTCTTCCTCTTTGACAATTCTTCCTCGATATATTTCACCCTGAAAGTAGGAGTCACAAATATAATTTCACTCGAATTTTAAAATGACTATAAAGTTTTCAGAAAAAATAATTCCATTCCATCATCGGTTCATGAGGTTTTCTCGAAAATTAAGCGAGATAGAGTGATTTTCAACAAGTTGAAGCAAAATTACTCTATCTCACTCGAATTCCGAGATACTTCAGAAAACAGGTGATAAATGGAATCAAATTTCATATACTTCTCTTTAATAGTGAAATAAAGATTTTAGTATGAACTTCGGCCTACATCTCTTCATCCTCGTCACGTTTGTTGGTCTCTGCATTGAATTGTGTGCCAATTCCAGTGTCATAAGCATCGTCTTGTTTGAATTTCGAATTTTTCAATGCTGCCATGTTGACCATTCCACCGGCTTTGACATTGAATGGATCTGAAGACTGAAAACATAAATAAATTAATTATTTTTCTCAAATTATTGCTAAAAATGTGATACAAAAAAGAGGTAATATCCAATTAATTCAAGTAAGTTGAAAAATTCATGAAGGTGAGACGAAAACAGCGATGAAACAGATCTGCAGGGCAAAAAGAACCAGAATTTTTTATCAAAGTGAGGATCTTCATGAAAAAATTTGAAAAAAATTAAGAAGATGCCTCAGCATGACTAAATTATCACTTAATTTTTCCAAAAAAATTTCTACAAAAGCCTTCGCATTGAAAAAAAAAATCCGACCTATTTTGCCCCAATCTTTCCTATTATTTACTCACAGCAGCTACATCAGAAGTAACTTTTTCTCCAAGTGCTAAACCAATAACATTGACTCCATTCGGACGTTGCCTCAATTTTTGAATTGTCTTCATCTCCTCGACTTTGTCCCTAACAATAAGAAAAAAAAGCGAGAAATAAACTTAAAGAATTCCATAGGTGACAATAAAAAAATGACTGAAGTTTTCAGATAAATCGATTCTATTTCATCATCATTTTTTTGAGGATATCTCGGAATCTAAGCGAGATAGAGCAATTTTCATGATAACACGTATGAAAGTGCTTCATAAAGAATATTTTTTTATAAGGAAATGAAACTTTTTTTTTATAAAGAATTGAAACTTTCTTATAAAAACTTTATAAAGACTTTATAAAGACGTTATAAAGTCTTTATAAAGTGTTTTCATATTTGAACCTTTTTTGTGATTCTCAAAATTCTCTACAGGAAGGTCATAATAGGAATCGCTTTATCTCGTTTAGATTCCGAAATATCCTTAAAAAATGGATGATAAAATAAACAATACGGCTAGAGATACAGAAGTGCCTTTAATAAATGCATTGAATTCTGTATGTAATGTTAGTGTCTTCAAGTGTCATTAAAGTGTCCATAAAGTGTACGTAAATTAATATATACTCAAAGGGCATGTTAAGGACACGCAAAAGGCACTTCTGTACCTCTAGCTCTATCTTAAAATAAAATTGATATTTGAAAACTTCATATTTTTTACTTAAAAAATCCACAAAGACTCTCACCTGACATCTTCCCCATCATTATCACTCTCATCCGATTCATTCTTTCGTTTTCTCAGCGGTTTAGCCTTCTTCTTCTTCTTGAACTCAATTTTGACCTTTTCCCCCGATTCCTCTTCACTCTTATCCATAATTATATTATTATATTATTTTAATCACCAAAAAAAAATATCAGGAGCACTAGGTTATGTTCTCCACACGTTACAACTCTGTTTACAACTCCAAAAAAATTTTTTCCTCATTCACTATATATTCTATATATACAGGATGTTTCCTCAATCGTACAGAAACTGTATGTATATAGAGAGCGGAGGAGCCACTAATGTACAGTTAAGTTTAAAAAAAAAAAAAAAAGGTAAAACGTGTATTTTTCTCTCTACTAATGCATCGCGTTCCATCCCCACTACTATTAACACGCGCCCCGCCCGATACACGACTGTTAAAACGCTCCGAAAGACGGTCAAACACACACTCCCTCACGTATTACTCACAACGTAAGCGTCCACTTGATTCAATTAATTAATAATTTAAGATTAGAAAAATAAGAAGATATTCCTTCAATTATTTAACTGTATTTTTTTCTTCTGTTTTTCACAAGGATTTTTTACGTGAATTTCACGTGCTCGAGACTCTGGGAAAAACACCTGTGACTGTTTTTTAAGTGAGTTTATGTTTTTTTTTCTTCTTCTTTTTGAGAATGATTAATCTTAAGTTTTTTACACGCCTTTGATGACTGTATTCATTCATCAGTCGCTTTGCAAAAATTTGTCACTATTAAATTGAGAATATTGAATATTTAGGTAAATTCATTTTACTTTGTCAACTGTTTTTTTTTTCAATATCTCGGTAAATAATAGAGATACGCCCATTTGGCTCAGAACCGTTTTGTAGAGAATTTCGAAAGCTACGAAAAAGAATTTAAGAAAAATCGCTCTATCTCGCTTAGTTTCCGAGATTGTTTTAATGAACTTATAATGACATAAAATCGGTTTTTCTGAAAATTTTATAGTTGTTTTAAACTGGCGCTTTTCTTAATTTTTTTTGAGGATTTTCCGTTTTTTTTTTAAATTTTGGAGTACCACGCCTTTAAAGCTCATTAACGTATTTAACTTTTTTTATCCAAATTTTTTGGTATTTTCTCCTATTTCTTATTAATTTGAACTATTGGGTACGAATTCTCTCGCAATTATCTCTGGAATAAAAACTTGAAATTTTCAATAAATCATTTTTTATTTTGTCACCGGTTTTTTGAAAATATCACGGAATCTAAGCGAGATAAAGCAATTTTTTTCATTGAAAACAAAATAGAGAAGTTTTCATAATAAACTTTTTTGTAGCTTCGACTTTCCTCTACAAAACAAAAACAAAGTCAAAGTGATCTATCTCGTTTAGATTCCGAGACATCCTCAGAAAACTGATGATGAAATAGGGAAGCGGGGCAAAATGGACCCCCAAGTCGGGATGATTTACGATTTTGTTCCAAAGTGACGGAGTTTGCGAGAAAAATCTGAAAAAATTGAGCAGATGCTCCGAAATGTCTATTTTGTAGGTGAATTTTTTCCATTTTCTTTGTAGCGCTCCAAAAAAAATTGTGAATTATATTGACTCGGCGGTCCATTTTGCCCCGGTTTCCTCTGTAATCGATTTGTTAGAAAACTTCATACGTGTAAAATGAGTGAGTTTAGAGAAAAAATTGAAAGAGACCTTCTTTATGGAGAATTCTGTGGACCGAAGAAGGTGTCTTGATCAATTTTCCCAAACTTTATTATTCGAATGATATTCGCGGAATAATGAAATCAAAATTTAAATGATCTTCTGAATTTTTTTGTTCATTGGTTCATTTCACCGCATTATTTTTTCCGAATATCTCGCAAACTATCGAGAGTAAAGGAATTTTGGTAATCACCTTCTTTTGTAGCTCTAATGCTCTAATCTACAAGAAAGGCTCTCACGAAAATTATTTTATTTCTCACAGACTTCGAGATACCGTGGTGGTCCCACTTTATGACACTTCAGAGCTAGTTTCTGACAGCATGAATTGAAAACAACAACTATTTGCCTATTGAATGTAATTTAATTATATTAATACATATTCGGAGCGCTAAACGAGTTCAGCAATCGAATATTAAACAATATATTGTACATTTAAATATAACTGAGGAATATTTCACAGTTTCATGGGAAATTGGATGATTGTAAACAACAATACTAAATGATTGTCAATTTGCGATGTTTCGCTTATTATTTAAGCTTCTTCAGGCTCTTAATATTTTTTAGTATTTATTCATATTAATCCTAAATAAATTCATGTTGAGTACCATTGACAATCATTTAGTATTGTTGTTTACAACCTCCCAATCTCCCATGAAACTGTGGAATATTCATTATGAATATGGAAATGAATCTACCTATAAACAAGTGGATAATAGTATTGCTTTCCAACTGATATAGCTTTTCCTGCTAATATTTTAGCAATATGCTTCCGAATGGGAGTGATACAACTTTTTTCAAACCATCATCAAAATATCAAATTTTGAAAAATTCATTAAAACGGCAATAATTATGAGAACTAAGCTCAAAATTCACAGTCATCTAATTGATACAACTCTCGAGATAATAGATGAGTATAAATAACATCAGTTGAATGGTTTCTAGAGATTCCATTAAAAACTGATTTTCGGAAAATGGACATATCCCAAAAAGTACTGATCTGATTCTCTTCATATAAAGCTTAAAAAATAGAGTTCGTCGAGAGGAAGTTCTCCACAATATATGCAATTTTTCTTTAAAACTTTTTTGCGGTAATTGAGACTTCTATGCACACACAGACATACACACACACACAGACATGCGCTAAAAATATCATTTTCTTTCTTTTTAGACTATTTTAAGTATCTTCTATTAAAAAAATTACAATCGAAAATTCTGATGATTACATAGCTTCCATTCGGAAGCAATAACTAAGGAATTTGCAAAAATTTTCAGTTACTGGGGCACTGTCAGAAACCGGGTCCACCACGTTATTCTGCAAAACCTAATCTCCCGTTTCCATCACTTTATTAATAAAACCATTGATATTAATTTAATTGAAATAATTGATGAATTTATTGATTTCAGACGTAAGTGAAAAATCAAATTACTTGTATCTTCTAGAGTTTAAAAAAAAAATTGAGAAAAATGTCGGACGTCCTAGCTGATCGAGATTTGTTTCTGAATTACACGTACAATCGTGAACATACAATCTATTCAAATTTTCCAGTATTCTATGCTACCATCGGCATCCTTTCTGTGATAGGTGGAATTATATTCATCTTCAATATTGTATGCTGTTGGTGTTCACGTCATCGGCATTACTGGCGAGATAGGCATACAGGTAATGATAAAGGGATTGTTCATTTGATAGGGGAAGAAAAAACTCAATTGATTTAAAAATCCCTTTTTTCAAAATATCTCTAAAAAAAAACGGGAGACAGAGAAATTTTTGCAGAATCCTTTTTTAATAACTGTGATTTGCCTCTGCGAAAAAATGTCTCTACAACAATTTTCCTATTTCCAGCAATTTCTTAGATATTCTAAAAAAATTGAACGAAGGCTAAAAATTAAAAAAAAAATGTCAAATTAAGGATCAAAAAAAAGAATAGGCCAGAATTTTTTTCACAGTGAAGAACTTCCGAAAAAAATCTAAAGAAATTTGGGGAGATGCCTCAATATATTTACATTGTTGTCGATTTTTTTCAGATTTTTTCAAGCTGTCCTTCACTCCAAAAAAAATTCCAGTCTACTTCCACCACTATAATTATTCTCCTAAATTGAATAAAACTCATTTTTTTTTCAACTTTCAATAAAGGTAATCGTTGGATTCAGTCGCTTTGGGTAGTAACACCCCACAAGAACCCACCATTGGATCTCTCTGAATTGAAACCAGGGATAGTACACACTGTTTATCCAACCCAAGAGACTTACCATACCCAGGGGCCTTATTATCCAGAATCAGAGCCTGGAGATTTTGAGGCACAGTACGATTCACGATTGACTACTCCACAGCCACAGGAGTACATGGAATTGCACAAGCGTGAGAGTGAAATTTGAGGGACAAGAAAGCAGTAGAATCGATAGTTTATTATTCATATCGTTCAATTAACGATTCATTGCCGTACAAAGTAGCCATAGGAGTTTAAAATCGTGAGAAAATCTCATTAAAAAAAAATCAAATTTTTATTCAAGTTAAAATGGGTCTCCATGTATTCTGGCCAGCCAGTGCCTGTCTAACGCTATTTATAGTTGGTGTTATCATGATTTTATTGAAGTGGGGTCCAAATATCTGTGGAAGATGGTCACGGCCACCTTATGAATATCGCGGGCAAGTTTATGCTCGTGAAGTATCCGAGTCTATCGCGTAACGCCTTTTTTTTGTGAGGAGACAAGTAAAAATTCTGGTGAAAGTAATTTTCTGATTCAGTGAATTGGTAAGAGATGATTCAATAAATACCCTGCGCATTCTCCTGTGAATATCTGCGAGATGCGAGGGTTTAGAGGAAAAGGGCAAGAGACCTTTTTTGTGGAGAATTTAATTCCCCGCAAGAAAGGTTTCTAAATAAATAAATTCTTGCAAACCCATAATTTCTGAGATATTTTTAATATAGTAAACACATGAAATTGAATTCATATTCTTTCACCACTTCCCTAGGAAATTGATATTTTAAACGTTTAGAATTATTAATATTTTTTTAAAATCCACCCGGCTTTTTATTTTACTTGTTTCCTCAGTGTTCGAAGTATTGAATTTATCAGTAAATTCCGTCCAATTTTGTTAACGCATTGAACAAATTAATTGTGAAAAAAATGTAAGAGGTGATGAGTCATTCTAATATGAAAGTTTATTGTTTTGGAATCTAAGAAATACAAAAAATTTCCTGGAAAAGCTTGTATCTCGTTTAGATTCCAATATATTTCGACAAATTTGATTCATCTCGTCGTTGAGAATATCGCACTATTTTATACGATTTTAGAATAATTTTTTGGAATATCTTTTCTCTACTTGAGATTCTTGCTTCATATTTACACATCGCTTCGAGAATAATTGTAGGATTTAATGATTAATCATAGAAGAAAAAATATCTGCAGAATAATCTTTTTCGATTGAAAAATACCAAAGTTTGATCTTTTGTTTCTCGATGGTAGAATGAATCTCATGATCTAAGGTACTCGATGATTTTTACAATCATCTACTTGTAAACCGTCCAATTGTATGTATTTTTATAAATTTTATATCATTTTAGAATTGATGAAATGAGTTTTAAGAAAATTGTCTAAAAATTTATACATTTTTCAATTTAATAAAATTTACTCAAAAAAATCCGTTTAACTGTATTTACATCAACTGAAACAGGAAAAAAATATGCATTTTCATAATTTAGATAGTAAGTGATCTTTGTTATTATTGAGAATTATTTTGAAAATATCTAAAAAATTGTTGAATTTTCATCAGAATCTGTCGAGAAACCTTTTTTTTTTGCAGCTTATGGAATTTTTTACAAAAAAGATCTTTTGACATTTTTATCAAAGTCCACTTAATTGGGACATAATTTACATGAAACGAAGTATTTTTTTTTTCTCATAATTTCACCACTCGTTTATGGGTTGCAATGAAAAATTGCGTTGCAGCACTCCAAAAGGCCATTCACTTGCGTGCCCTATTAATTAACAAGAATTAGTTTTTATTAATTTTCATTTTATTGACAACATTGCATTTATTTAAAATTAGTTTGTTACATGTGTATTTCTCTTGATTACACGTTTTTTTTCCTCAATTGTTATTTCATTCGTTTCATTTTTTTTTCCTCGGATACGATACATTAACATCATACAAGACTAATTTATTAGTAAAGTTCTGATGAATTGAAACATTATTCAAATACAACGCTATCACTAATAAAAGAAAAAAAAATATAACTTTATTTGATAAATTTAAAATGGGAATTAAAAATTTCCCAAATTAACAATTTAATATTCAATTCATAAAGTTCATCATATTCATGTGCGTTTTTTTTCATCATTATCTCATTCGGTACAGCAATTCTTCATTGTGAAATTCCACGTAAAAATTATGCATTCTAACATTTATCTATTTTTTTAAATTAAAAATCAATTCATCAGCGACGAGATAAAACAAAATGTATTCGATTCCACTTATTTTCTCTTTTTTTGCGCATATTTCGAAATCTATCAGAGATACGGAATTTTATGCAGGAACTTTTTTTTTTGAGTTTTCAATGAGCTCTATAAAAGAAGACTACAAAACATTCTCTATCTCGCGTCTTTCTCGAAATATCTCAAAAAAATTGAATGCAAAATAAAATTCATCCTATCTCTTCACTATTAAATTGATTTCAGTACATTTTATCATTATGTTAATCAAGAGCACCACTACCGCATAAGAATTGGCCAAAAAATTTGGATTCTTTCACCTTAACGAATTTACGATAAAGAAAAACAAAACACTAACTCTTCGGCCATTCATTTATTACATTTTTTTTTCATTAATTTGATTATAAAAGTTTACACGTGGAAATTTTAATAACTGGCAAATATTATTATTCAGAATTACAGGGAGCAATGTGAGGGATGGGGGGGAAATACAATTTCTAACAATTCTAAAACATTTTTTATTTTTTTTTCTTCTTCTTTCGTTTAATCCAGAGAAATGATTCTTCTTCTTCAGTTAAAATTGGATTACTTGAAGTTACGAAGAACTTTTATTTCTACAAGAATGCATTTATCTCTTTTTCTCCTTCTCTCATTTTTATTTCTCACTAGTCTTCAAGAAAAATTGTGTGTTAAAAATTAAACAACTACTCGAATAATATAAGTGCAGTTTTTTCTTTCTATTACGCTATGTTACAATGCAAAGTTTTAAACATCGAGATTTTTTTTTTTCATTCATTTGAATTCTTATTAGTCCTCAGATTTCTTATAATCGTCATTTTTTTTTCTTCACTTTTGGTTTTCGCTACTCGGAAAATTGTGAAGCACGATATCTATTCAATGATAATAGACGTTCAACGATAATAAAGTGGAATAGGGTATTTGGAAAAAGAATAGAACTCCACACAATCGATAGAATTCTATTTTATTTTATTTTCATGATCTAAAATGGTTAGTTCTAGAAAGTTTTTCCTTTATTTTCTTCGTTTAATTTTACGATGATATGGTGTAATATGATCCTGTGGCAATTTCAAAAAGCCCCAGGATATGCGCCACTTTTTATATTTTTTTTTGATTCTCTTAACAATTGATTTTTCTTTTTTTTGATTTTTTTTTTCGCAAAGTTTTCTTTTTAATTTTAATCTTCACTCAAATCCAATGGATCTTGGCGAACAATTTTTTGAACTTGGATAAATAATTCATGAGAGATGAGCTGATTTTTCGTATTTTATGCAAGTCGATTCTTATTTGAACTTATTTTTTGAAATATTGCGAAAAATAATGAAATTAGAAAATTTTTCATTCAAATCTTTCTTTCTGTTGGAAATATTCTGCTCTACGAAAAAAGTTTTCATGAAAATTTCCATATCTCACTTCAGTTTCTAGATACTTCAAAAAAAAACTGCAAATGGTATTGACTCATTTTTGATAAAATACTGAGAATTAATTATGTTTTTCCGAGATATCTCGGAAATTAATGGAGATAGAGGATTTTCATGGAAACCTTTTTTGTAGAATGCATTCTTTTCTACAAAGAGAAGAGTATCCATGAAAATTTCACTAATTCACTTCAATTCCAATTTATTGTCAAAATAAAACTCTAAATTACAATGGACTCAACTCATTCTCACTCCTTTACTCCTAAACTTCTTCTCTTCTCGAGGGAAAAAATTGTGTAAATATTTGATTTTTATGTTAATCTATTTTAATTAATTTCCTTAAGTTTTGATGAGATTATTGATTATTTTCTATTTTCATTTTAATTTTTTTCATGTTTGATTTTTATGCTCACTGGTGATTTATCATGAATCAATGTTTTTACACATGATTCACGAATATCAAATGTTTCACGGAATTTATAAATATTGAGATTTTTTTTTTAAATCAATAGACGAGTCCTCCACACATATTCATTGATTAGTACTATTATTTCATTTTTTTTGCCATTAAATTACTCGTTATTCCTATTATTATTTTATAGTAAATTGAAAATGGACTCGTCACACGTTGGAATCGTTGTAATTCGCCTGGTGTACTATTTTTCTTTTTTTTTTGCTACTGCTTAAACAACGAACAATTACGAATACATACTGCTTTTCTTTATTCATTAGTTTCGAGAGATTTACACAGACTTTTTAAAAATTATTTCGTTAACTATTTTTCATTTTGTTCTTTGGATTAAATTGTTAACATTGTATAATCACCAACATTTGCAAAAAATTGATTAGCCAAGAGAAAAATATGGAAGCAATATTAATTTCTTTTTCTCTTCTAGTCAGACTTCAAAAAATTTTCAATTTAGTGTGACGTTTATTAATTATCGTTTTATCAACTGATTTCATTTATTTTTCTTTTTCCTCGAGTTTTAAAACGATGAAATACGAATTTATTGTACAATCACACGGACGCTGAATTAATTTTTCAATATATATACTTTTTTCTTCGTTTCATTTATCAGAAAATTAACGGATTCTTTGATTTTAATTGATTTTTTTCTCTTCTGTTTTGCTTTGTTTCTCAGTACTCGATCAGTTTTATGTTGCACCAAGAAGACAAGGATCCAATTGTGAATTGTTTCTAATTGCCAGAGTGGTGCGGATTGGTTTTAGTTTTTTTTTAATTTTTGACTTACATAAAATTCTTACTGCTTTCCGCTCTTCTTGTTGCCTCGTTCAACTGAAAATAGAACAAGAAAGAATGATGATTAATTGAGGGAAGTAATAACATGAGATGAGTGAAGACTTCTACATCCGGAGTAATTTGAGAATATCTTGGAAATGAGCAAATTCACGAGAAAGTCTTACGATTATAAAGTTAGCATACATATGAAAACTTTTTAGATTTTTTTTTTTAGAAATACATTATTATAAAAAATATTTGAGAAATTTGCACTCGAAAAATAATTCAAATAATCAGTGAAGCTGTAAAAAATTTATTTCTCATGAAATATCTCGGATTTTACGACAGACACTCTGTTGAATAGACTGAGTCCTACAAAAAAAGGTCTCTAAAAAAAAAGTTGACTCTAAATAAAAATAAACTCATCTCGTTTCATTATTTTTATACTAAATACTAGGTCTCAATTAAAGTAATTGGGAATGTTGAGCGAGCACTTAAAAAATCATTTAAAAAAAGATAAATCCAACGGGATTATATTCGCGCTGTCATTTTAAACAAATCTGCACAATTTTACGAACAAAATTCATGAATAGAATTAATCCTTCTGTTTAATTGAATAAATGAATGTCTGACGGAACCGACGTAACAACGTTCTATGACGTCAGAGTGGAGTGAAATTCAAATTTATATGATACTGTACGATAGAGCCATCTCGTCAACGTATAAATTTACATGACCAGTTGGTTCTAATTTTTACCACTGACTGTACAGCAAAAGAATTTATTTTTGATAGCTTCCCTCAAGCTCTCCTCAACATTCCTAATGCATCAATAGTATCTAATATTTCCTCAATATTCCAGTGAATTTACCTTTCGCTGGTTTTTTTGTTTTGGTCTCCTGTTTACATCTCTTTGTAACACGACGCATTTGATCGCAGGATGGATCGCTGTTCGGCTTCAAATTATCCACTCGTGTCATGGACATATTCACGCAGCTGCTGAATGTACCCTTCTCGTATCTGCATGCTGGTTTCATCGTCACACATGTTAGTTTTAAAAAAAACGAGAAAATTCGTTAAAATTTCTTCATTAAGATATTTTTTTTTTTAGAGTGAAAAAATTCGAAGTCAGTAATTAATTTTCTTGTAAAATATCTCAGAACCTGAGTTTGAAAATTAATAATAGCGAGAAAAAAAGTCATGAGAATAATTCACTAGTAAAAACAATGAAAAAGAATACATTAATATTTTTTCTCATTCACTTTTTAAGAACATCTCGGAAACTAAGCGAGATAGCAAATTATTTCTTGAAACCTTCCTGCAGCTTTTCAAATTTTTCTCCAAAAAAATGATTTCGACAAAATCGCACTATTTCACCTAGTTTTTAAGAATTAAAATAAAAGAAAGCTCTCTTGAATCAGTAATAATTATTACAATCAAAAAACCCAGTTTTACCTTTCTTGCATTTCTTCTGAATGACCTTAGTCTGTTCACATGTTTTATTGTCGCCCTTTTTCAAATTGAGTGTACGCGATCTCATATTAGTCTTTGGATCACACTCGGACCATTGACCCTTGACGTATCTGCAGAGTGCTGCGTTACTGCCCCCGGATGCTGCGAACAATCATTAGTTTTTTTTTATTCTCTCCTTTTATCTTTTTCATCTCTATCTCTCCTTTCTATCGTGCTGTACTATGTATTGTGGACAAAGAAATACACAAAAAAAAAAAAAAGAAGAAAAAAAAGAGAGATTGGGGAAAAAAAGAACCTTTTTCCAGGGTCATGAACTTTAATAATGTTTAATTGTAAAATGTTTGAAACAAAAGTAAATGAGAATTTCTCAATCTTCTTCACTCTGTGTTTTGTTCCTTATTCTCCTCTTTTTCCACCTATCCCATTTTCCAATCTCCTCTCTCTCCCGTAAACAAAGAAAAAAAAAAAAAGTACTCACAGCGCTCCTTAGTGCCCCGAACAGTACGTACAAGTACCTCTTTGTCATTCTCCTCCCAAAGATCCGTTTCAGCTCGTGTAATTGATGTCATCGACATGGCAACACCAACCACAACTATCAAACTCCAACAGAGCTTCATTTTCAAACCTGCAAGCAATGTAAAAGTGAAGAAAAAAAAAATGTCAATAAAAGAAAAAGAGACTCATTCCACTAATTATCGCTGATAAAAAAGAATATTCTCCCCTTATTCCTGATTATCTTTACATTTTTTTTTTATTTTCAAACTCTCATTTCATGTCTTCTCTTTTAATTTGCAAAGAACAGACGAGTCGTTGATAAATAGGGAAGTGCAGAGGCGGTACTAAATTATACCCCGGGTTTTATATTATATACACTTTGTGCAGATGAAAAGAAAGACATTTCTCTCTTTTTCGTTTCTTTTTTTTCTATCTATCATTCGAGGTTCGAGTCCCTCTCTTCTGTGGAGGTGAAAAAAACAGGAGGGTAAAAACAGCGTGCTGATGAAATATCGACTTCTAGTATTTTTTTTCTCTCTCTCTCTCTCTCTCTCAAGGGTTTCTTAATGAGAAATGAGGGAAGAAAAAAGAGGTGGATAATCATCTATCAATCTGTATTACTTCCTTGTAAATATCTTAAATAATTGCATTTCTCGTTTATCCACGTTTCGCTCGGTTTATTTTGTCCGATTTGTTGCGTCAATAGCCTCTCCAAGAATTCCTTCGTATCACGTTTAATGATCTTGATGTTCGAGTTGATTTTTTTTATTTCGCTTTATTACTCTCTTTTTCTCTCTCTCTCTCTCTTTTTAGCTCCAACCAATCTTGTAAGTTCCAAGAAGTGGCTTGTGTATGTGTCCCTAATCGGTAATTCAGTGTGTGTTTTTGTTTTGCTTACATGAAAACATCGTGAATATCACGAGGAATATCTTGGTTTTATGACCAAGCCAACGCTGTTAGTGGAGTGGCAGTTACATTTCTTTTCATCGTCCTCACCGCCCTTTACTCTTTCCAGCAACATGTTTATTTTTGCTACTTTTTATTCACCCCTCATTTTCTCTATCTTTCCATGCATTCAACAGAAATGAAGGAAGATAGGGGTAAGGGGGACTTTTTTTATCCTCGTGTTTTCATCTTTAGATGGCTTTAGACGGATTTAATAAGATTTTTCAACGCCAATTCAGTGTCCAATGAGTTTTAATTACACTTGATAATTATACGTTAAAAAGACGATGGGGTATTGACATTCAGCCATGGTTGCTACGTTAATTTAGGTTTTTTTTCTCCTTTTTTTGGGGGAAATGGAGGAGAAAATGGGCTGCAAGAAAGAGGAGATGGAGGCATTTCGCAATCAGTTTCTACAGAATATCTCAGGAAAAAATTCAGTCCTTTTTAACTGAAACTCGTGAAATGGAACTATCGAAAAATATGCGATATCTTGAATTTAATGCGAAATATCGCATGGATTAATCGATATCTTAAAATGATCGATTTATCAAATTATATTGAACAGAAATGCTTTTTTCAAAATTGTTTTTGGAAGTCATTGATGGAGGCACGTATAGCGCACTTTCAATTTCTAGTAGAAGGAGGAAAACAGGATGAGTCTATTTTTTTGTCATTTGTTTTTTAGAGAATAACTCGTAAAGTAAGAGCTGAGTCGATTTTCCTCGATTGGTTGTTTGTAGCTCTTGAAATTTGCAACAAAAAGGATAAGGACATAATTGTGCTATTTCGCTTCGTTTCCGAAATATTCTTCAGTGAAAATCGACAAAGAATTGAGAGAGATATTTTTTATTTTACGTTTGAAGAAAAATTTATAAAAATCAACAGAATATTCATTTGGATTGATAATATTTCTTTTCAATTCAAGAAAGGATAAAGAGAGATTATTTCATCCAGATGAATATTTATAATCTATCGTTCAATACTGATTGAATACCATAAAATAATCATTCTTTCACCAGATATGAGGGGGGAGGTGGGATAGATAAGTGAAGGTTGTTTTTCAGAGCCTGTTCCCCGCTGCGAAAAAAAAGTCTATCAAAATATCTCTGAAGATATTTTCAGAAAAATCAGCTCGGAAATAGAATTTAACGATCTACTTTTTTCTCTCCCTTTTCCAATTCATGAATAAACCTTGCAACTTCCGTAATTTTGATATTTTCCCAAAAATCCCCATAAATGCGGTGAAAATTGCTTGAAAAAAAAATCAGAAAGTTTCTGAAAAATGTAAAATATTTCTAAATTGAAACCAAAATTGAATCAAATTTTGAAGAAGTCTCACAAGACCCGAAAATCTCTGGAATTCATTTATTCTGATAAAATTGAAAACAAAGAGTAGATAAATTGGTAAAGAATTTTTTTTCTTTTATCGAATGATAAACAGAGAGATAAGTTAACTTCAGTTCTCCTCTAGATAGCTACTTCCTTCTCTCAATAAGTAGGTAAAAAGTACTCCGACATAAGTCACTGTAAAGCTAGAAAAATCCCCAATACGAAATACTACCATGAAACAACCAATCTTACTCGAAGTTATTCTCCATTTTTTTTTCTATTTGGAAATAAAAAAAAAAGTTTCATGGCTTTCCTCGAGAACTAATGGACTTGTACTTGGTCAGATGGGAATTCTCTTTTTTTTTTAAATCAACTTTTTAATGGCATTGTATTTTTAAAAAACTCTCAACCGATAGATTTTCCAAGGGAATTCAATGTTTATTTTCCATCTGCTCCGTTTGGCCAGAGAAAGAATGAATAGAAGTGTAGAGAATTTTCCAAACCATTGAAGATACTGTTGTATGCAAAAATATCTCTCAATTCATCCATCTGTATTGAATATAATTGTATAAGATTTGGCTAGACGACAAATCGATGGTGAAGAGAGGTCGAGGAACTAACAACTATGCCCGACTAGACGCACAAACTATCTACATTCTCATATCCCAAAGAACTATTGTTAGAAAAGTCTGTTGGCACTGTAAGCTGCAGAACCAGACTTTTGCTATGAATGATTTCAATGCAATCTCTTCAATACAACGAGAATGTCTCTGCCAACATTTCCAATAAGTCATAAAGCCGAGACTATGAATTTAAAATTCAAAGAAAATGGAGAAAGCAAAAGGGAGAACCATCAAATCAGTGGTGAAACGATTTTTTTTTTTTTCTTGAAGAACATCTCGGAATTTGAGGGAGATTGAGTAATTCTTGTGATGGGCCTTTTGTACCTCTGGTTTTCATGCAAAAGGGTCTTCACTAAAATATCTCAATTCATCGCTGACTCAAAGGAAATCTGTGGAAATACGAAATCCTAGATACAGAAGTCAATTTCAGGATTCCTTTTCGTGGTGAGATAACGAAGCTGAGTGGATTCGACAAATAGCACCGATTTTCTCTTTCAAAGTAAAGATTCTCACGAAAAAATCTTGAAGAATTTGCTAATAATGAGGACATGCTGACGAATCTCTTCAAATTTTACCTTCTGGACATTGAATAACGCTGAGTCGTCCAGTATTCGAAGGCGTCCAGTAATCGAAGTATTTAACTATTCATGTTGAAAAAATTGATTATCCAGCAAAATATTACTTTTCTAGGCTTCAAAACATAATGTGACGTTCATCGACTCAATGAGTCTATGAAACGGTTCAATATATTGTAATGAATAAACGAGGAAATTTAAGACAAAGACTTATTTATTCTTTCATTACCACAGCTGACGTGTTTCTTTCAGTTCTTCTATTTTTTTGAATGTTTTGAGAAACGTAAGATCAATAAATTTTTAGAAAACAAAAATATACACACTCATTTATTTATGGATAGGGAAGAGGAAAAGGAATTCAACATTCGATTCCGTTGCAATATCAATAAGTATCGAATTTCATTCGTTCGATCACTGGTGTCTGACGATTCTTATTCGTTCGAGCACTAGACGACTCATCCTACCAAAAGCTTTCGGTCTTGAGTAAAAATTCTGGAGAAGCAATGGGAATTCAGTAGCAAAACACTTCTTTGAAGACTATCCCGGAAACTAAGCAAGAGAGAGAGAACGAGCATAGTTTCCGAGATATTTCACAGAAAAGATCGATACAAAAAATCGAGTTATCCCGTTGACGTCTTCACGGCTCGAGAGGAAATCCTCAAATAACCGTGAAATAATCTGCTGTAAACACTGAAAATCCCTTGGGTAAAACCGAGAATATTTCATAAAATTTCGATAATGAAAATCCTTAAAATACCCTGGGACAAAGGTCCCGCTGGGTAAATAGTACTAAACCTCACTGTGGCTGAAACATTCATCTTTCGGTACACAATCTCGCATGTATTATCTCAGAGACTATCTTAACGACCTAGGGAGTTGTCGTTGAAGAAATAACCAACCGATTTTCCCGTTCCCATCTTAAATTTTCCTTTTTTTCATGCCTCTTCAAGGGCTTTTGCTTATGAAAAACATCTTAAGGCCACGTGTGTTTTTCAGAGCCCGGGGTGAATTATGGCACCGTGGGATTCCCCGCATCGAGTTTCATACGAGTGCCACCAAGAAAAAAACAGAAACACCTACAGAGAGCGAAAGCCCACATGCTGATGTTAAAAACTCACTCAGGAAATGTTTTATCAGAGAAATGATAATCCACTTTGAGATAAAAAGACAATTTTCTCGCTTTGTATTCTCTCTTCTATTTCTACGTAGAATCTCTAAGCCATTTAAAAAAAAAATTTTTTTTTTATATTTTTCAGTTATAAAAGAGAATGCACTTAAAAAATGCACTCTTGGGGCACGTCTATAGGACGTGCGCATGAGAAAATTCAGTTTAATTATTCGAGTTGAGACACTCGAATGTTACGAGTAGAATTCAAAAAAAAAATAACACTATCTAGTGTATTTTCCTCTTTTTCCCTAGGTTCTAGTTACTTTTTCAATTGCATTTTTAACTCGCTCCCTTTGAGGTTATTATTTTTTGCCTTTCTTTTGTTTCTACTTGAGCGAGAGAGAGAATAGGGACTTTGTCGTGTGTGTACACTGGTTTTTTTATTTTTTTTCATTTGAATTAGCCACTAGAAATGGAGATGAGAAGAACGGCAGCAGGGAGAGAAGAAAAGAGTGAGAAGGGGACAAGAGGAAGTGGAAACTAAACACGTGGGGTGAAACGTACTGTCTACTCTCGAAAAATCACTCCTGCCTCTTTTTTTGTTGGGGAGAGAATTCGGAATTTCTTCTATTCAAGTGTGGTTTGTTTACTCTTTTTAAATACAGCATGGTGACGATTTTCGACGTTCAAACGAGAAGGGTAGAACGTTTTAGTGAAAGAAACTGTGTTTCGTCGGTCTCTTTGTTTTCACTCCCGCTATTTTTTTTTTAAATTTTACATTCTTTGTTTTTTTTTCTCCAGGATACAGATGCTGACTGCCTGAAAAATAATCTCGGAAAATTGCATGCACCCAACTGTTTTATGTGTGTATAGACGTTTATAATGTTTCAGTGAGTTGGTTAAAATGCATGTGCACTAACACAGAAATACTCTGGGGTTAACGATCTCACTCGAATTTTCTCTTCATCTCGCTTCACTCATTCATTCTTTTAATATAGAGAAAATTTACAATTTCACATGGCATTACTTTGAACTAATGACAACACATGGCAAAAGCTCTGTATGAAATTTTATTCAATCGCAAAGTGTTATGTGAACTGGAATTTATTTCACACAGAGAGACAGACACAGCGCTATTTTTCAATTGATTCGTTTCTATGTAATCAATTCAATGAGTTTCATTGAGATGAAATTTTATTGGTTCTCATATGGAGCAACAGGAAAAAAAGAACGTATGGGAATAAATAAATCAATCGTTGACTTGTGCATCAAGGAAATGCTCTTTTTTTCTTTTGTGCAAATCTGATTTGAGGATTTTTCTTTTCCTATATTTGCATTTTGCGAGGAGAGATGCAGATTTAATACTGCAGTTAGAAATACATTTTATTGAATTTATATGAGTTGTTTCTATTTTCGAATATAGAGATAAGAAAATGTCCCTCTTAGAGCCTTTGAAGGATTGAGAATTGCAAGGTTTCTTTTATCATTCACAATATTTTCATTTTCAATATTTTATTCCCTTGAAAATAATGCTCTTCATAGGATAAATTCAGTTGTGAAGTAGAGAAAACGTTTGAATCTACTTGAATAGCTTTTTTTATACCTTTTTTTGAAAGTTTCTCTCTTTTTTGGGAAAATTCGGAAAAAAACTCTAAGCGAATTTAAACTCGAAATGTTTTACACCACTTTACCACTGAGTTTATATCGAATATCACAAAATCTGTGCGCGATCAAGTGATTTATGTGTGAACCTCTTTTGTAGCTCTTTACTCTACAAAAAAAGGTTATTACAAAAGTTTCCCTATTTCTCTCAGATTTAGAGATATACTAAAAAAAAAAAGTTATCACAAAGTGAAATTGACTTTCTTCGTTTCATTCAGTGAACAGAGAACTTGCATGATTTTTTTTACATTTTTTTTTGAAAGTACTGCAGTTTATGGTGAAATGGTGGAACTGAATAACTATTTTTTCCATCATTCATATCTGACAAATATCTCGAGAAACTAAGCGAGATAGTGAAATTTCCATTGAAATCTTTTTTGTAGAGAATTCCAAAAGAGCACCACAGAAGATATCGATGCAAATTTCGTTATCTCGCTTAGTTTCCAAGATATTGTTCAAAAATAATTTCAAAAAAATGAGAATAAACTGAAAATCCTAATTATTAGACACTTTAAAATGAATTGTGACGTCATTATATCAGATAGATTGTTTTATTCAATAAACAAAGAGCTTGCATGATTTTTCCTACATCATCCCCTTAGAAACAAAGGGGCGTAAGTGCTATGTATGAGTATGGCGCTTATTCCCTCTTTGTTTCTGAGATGAGGATATTTTTTTGAAAATATTGCAGTAGTGAAAAACTGAAACTGGATAACTCCATTCTTCATTATTCAGTATTCAGAAATATCTAGGAAACTAAGCGAGATAGCAAGAATTTTCATTGAAACGTTCTGTAGAGAATTTCAAAAGCTCCAATAAGGTATCGATGAAAACTGTGCTATCTTGCTCAGTTTCCGAGATATTCTTCAAAAATGAATGAAAAAAAATTGAAAATCGTAATTATTTGGCACTTAAAAACGAATCGTGAGGTCACTACGTCAGACAGATATCATATGAGAGTGAATAATGAACGTTTCTTGTCCTAATCTGCACTTTTTTGCCATTTAGAAAAATGTTTTTTTTTTTTACGCGAATGAATACATTGATTATAAGTGGGTGTGATAACAATTTTTTTTCCTCTTTTATATGTATTAAAATAAAATCATAGGCTCATACGAAGTAATTAACCCAATGTTATTTATATTCAATAGAGCGATGGCCAAGGTCGAGCCAGTTTGTATTTCCCCCATGTGGCAAATGAAAGAAGAGAGAGATAAACGACTATGAGGGCTGGAACCCCACTGTTATAGGCCTCAATAGTTATTTTGTTATATATTTAGACACTGAATTCTTGTGTGTCACAGTGCGTATGAAGATGAAGTAATCGTTTTAGCCGAGCAATAATATCCCCCCCACGCTGTCTATTTTATCTCAAACACTTCAGGGTATGTAGGAGAATCGAGAGATGAAGAGACATAAAGGAAGATGTGAAAAGAGCCAGTGTTGACTATCACTCTCTCTTTCTCTCTATCTCTGTTGGTAGTTTTAAACTGCGGATGTTTCAGAGAGGGGTTGGAAAAGTGGCCTCTGGCAACTGCAGGACAAGGGGACATCTTTCTTTTTTTTTTCTTTTTTACGTGTTGAAGAGACTGAATGTTCGGCTTTTGAGACGATTCTACCAGACAATAATTGATAGGTCTGTCCTTCTCACTCTTTTTTCCACTCTTATCTGTTACATGTACAATTGAACAATCCATCAATTTTTTTGACTTTTTTCTCTACTACTTCAGCTAATTGTGGGTTTTTCTCTCTTTCTCCAGCGAAAAGAGATAATAGAGCAATTATCGAGGAAAAAAATGTTGAGATTCTATTTCTACTTTTTGAGAGAAATTTTTTTGGCCTTCCATTTTCGAGGAATATCTCGGAAACTAAGCGAGATAGCGGTATTTTGTCTCCTTTTTTTGGAGAGAATTTCAAGAGCTGTCCAATTCTCCTATCTCGTTTAGTTTCCAAGATATTCTCAAAAAATGACAAAATAAGAGATTTATCCTTGTTCTACCTCTTGGCTACTGAGCTTTTTTTCCGTTGAAAAATAATTCATCATTTCTCCCCCTCATTCTCCTAATCACACAGATAATTGAACAATCTCCCAGAGTGTCTCGGTTCGCTCCAAAAAATTTTCCCATTAACTTGATTGTCTCCATTTTTTACTCCACCGAGATAAAACTGATGAATTCTCTGTTAGAAAAGGGAAAAGGGAAATTTTTAGCACAAAACTATTCTAAAAAAATTGTGGGACATTTCTCTTTCTCCAACTCTCTCTCTCTCTCTCTCTCTCTCTCTCTCTCTCTCTCTCTCTCTCTCTCTTTAAAAAACAGAGAAAAAAAAGAGGAAACATTTGGTTGATTCGATTAAGTGCGAGTCGGTGGCGCGAGCGCGGCAACACAGGAAATTCGTGAAATTGCGTCGTCTCGCTTTGCGCAATCCCTTGTACTCCCCGCGAGTTACCTACCCCTTTTTCATCCACCTACCTAAAGCCACCCCCTCTCCTCCCACTGGCTGTACGCTTCAACCACTCGGCACCCCTTTTCCCCTCCTCACCATCCTCGAGTAATATTCTCTTCTCCCCGTCTACTATTGTTCACTGACCCGAATTCAAAATTCACCATTCGAGCGAAAAGAATAATAAAAATAATAATCATAATACGGAAAATAAAATGAAAAGAGGGGGGGGGGGAGAAGGAGTAAAAACGAATATTTTCTTCTCTCATTTCCTCCGACTCTACTTTGAATTGCACGTTTTGAAACGCATAAAGAGAATGAGCGAACAAAAAAAAAACATATATAAAAGAAGATACTCCATACGTTCCGCGAGATAAAGATGAAAGAACTTTTTTTTCTGATGAAAAAAAAAATTTACTGATTAATAATAGAAAGGAAAAAGAAAAGTGCCACGAGTTTTATTTCAGTCCACTGATAATTATAATCGTCGTAGATAAAAAAAATTTGAACCAGTGTAAATTCAAGCAGTGAAATATTTGAAGAGAACAAAAAAATGAACAATTCTAGGGGTTTATTTTGTAGCTTTTGATATTTAAAAAAATTTATTTTGGAAAATTCATATGAGACATTGTATACCAAGCGTAAATGGAAAATCAATGGAAACGTTAGGACACGAGAAGGATCCTTGAGAATTCAAGGAATAAGTGTGGCCGTTAAAAAATTGCCAACTCCCTCGAATTTTTATTTTTTTTCAGACTCAGGAAGAATATAATGCATAGTTCCAATAAAAATATTATAATTGAAATATTAACTTACCGTTTTATTCCAGTAATTAACCGATGTTATTCTTTTCCAATTCCTCTCAGCGCAAAAGAAAAATAGTTTAAACCGTTGGAAAATTCACGGACTTGATAATTTTACGTGCTCCAGGGGCAGCCAGTTGCACGTCTTTGAATATGATGATACCGAGTTGATACCACAACGGGTGGTTTTCCTATCTATCTCCTCTCTTTCTCTCTAATTCCTTTTTTCCCTTTATCTCTCAATGTCTCTTCTTTTTTTTTTTTTTTCTTTCGAAAAATTATTATTTTTTATTTCTCGGGTGCAACTCTCGTAGAGCGACTGCGCCACCAGGACCGACTACACTTAACTGACTCGAAACTCCGGACTCGCCGGGATCACTTCTATCTGTCTCACTTTATTCCACATATTTACTGTCTCACTTCAACGTACAGGCGTTTTGCACGCCTCCCCATGGATACCTCGAGAGAGGAGCCGAACGCTCACGAGAGCAAACCTCGTACGCTTCTTCTCTCCCTTCCAGTCTTTTCTCTCTCCACCCCCCTCTCCTCCTTCATTCCTTCCCCTCAAGCCCCTTTTATACCGTTACCTTGCAGCCGTCTGTGTGCATCCCCCCACCCTTAAAATCCGAATATCCCTTTTTCTTCCCTATTTCATAAATATATATCTACTTGTCATTAAGAAAAGATTTTCAGTTATTCTTTCATTCTCTTTCGCTTTTTCCCCGTAGTTATTATTCCTCCTTTTTTGCCAAATCTCTTGGGACATACTCGCTTGAATAATTCTTAAATGATCTCAGAGATAGAATTTGCTGGAAAATATTAAATTTTCATTTTTTTCTCATCTCTTGAGATGACAAATAAAACTTTTCTATTCGTTTTATTCTTCCATTTAGGCGTCTGAAATAATTCTCAAAATAGTTTTTGACTGGAACAGTGATTACATTGATTCACATCATTCTAATTTTTTGGCCATGAAAACGGCTACAAAAATGAATTTGTTATCAAGTGTTTTCTCTCTTTTACGATTAATAAATCCTGGGGTTGGTAGAAAAAAGGCGTATTCGCTATACTTAGGCATAAGTGATTACGCCCTTTTGCCAGGGAGTTTGAGGAATATATTTTACATGCTATTGAAGCAATTTAAAATATTCCAAATAACTATGCGAGATGATTCACGTTAATAAAACGGGTTTTATTAAACGTTACTCTCGTTTCCTTGCCCTCGGACACTTGTGTATACTTGGTAGAGATCAAATGATGCATCATTCGAACGATTCAATATACCAAGCTCGAAATAAGAGGAAATATTTGCAATAAAGAAACACTTTTTCGCAATTTTTTAAATGTACATCAAAAATGAGAAAGATAGGGTAGATCTGCGTAGAAACCTTTTCTGCAGCACTAAAAATTCTCTAGAAAAGGTCTGAACGAATATCGTGCTATCTCACTTGATTCTCGAGATAATTCACTTCATAAATAGGATGAAATGTCCAGTTTTTTCGATCGAAACTATATGCTTTTTCTTTTTTTTTTCTTTCAGAATATCCTTCTTTCTGTTTGAATAAATAGTGGGCTAGTGGAGATCTTGAAGAAGATTGTACGAAATATATTTGGTGGTGAATGAGTGAGACAGGAAGGAAATTACTGTGTATTAACACAATTAAATGGAATGATTGCCGTCAACGTTACGTTGACATCTCTTGAGTTACTTTCCCTCTTTTACATTCCCCTCTCTTCTAGTTTCGTGCTCTTGCACATTTAGCTCATTTTTTTCCTCTCAATGTTGTTTTTTTTTTTTGTTTCGAGTGAAGTGTGTGGGTGAACACAAATCACAGATTGGCTTATACGTCGTGCAATTGCCAAAGGAAATGAGATCAAGTTTGAGTGATTGCGGGACAGAAACAATTTCTGTAAATTTGTTCCCTCTAAAATTTTTTTTTTCACTGGAAACTTGAACAAAAAAGTCATTTAAAATTGTTTTAAAATTACAATTTTTTTTATTGAAGGGTCAATAAATGTGAAATATATTGACTTTTCTTAAATTATGGATGACAACTTTTCACAGTAGAAAATTAGAAATTTGAAGAATTTTATAGATTAATTCGTTCACGAAATATCCTGAAAATATAATTTTCAAACTCATTACATTTTACTACTTCGGTGCTCAATTTATGATAATAGTTGAAATGCTAATGTGAATTACAAAGTGATTATTTTGGCCGTTTGAATTTCAAATTAAATCCGATTAAATCGTCATTAAATGCTATATGTATGTTAATCCATTGATACAATTCTATACACATGTTGGAGATATTATCGATTATACTGTATGCAATTTTCATAAAAATTTAGTTTATTGATTGGGAGTAATGTGGTTTCAAGAGAACCTTTATCAATATCGTTTGATCAGTAAAAATCAATATTTCAAGTACAGTCTCATTTCGAAAAACGAGTTAATGGAAATTTTTCAATTTTCTTATTAATCAATAATTGCAAGCTTTAAGAGTGATTTCATTAAACTATTGAAGGAATATGGTAATTATTCGCTATTTCTACATCTAGTCTAGAATAAAGTTGTAAATAAGTTTCTGTTGTATTTCATGTGTAGAATCATTCAAGCAGTTAGAAATTGGAATTCTGTATAATTCCTGTCTCACCGACGCGTCGATAGACTAGTGATCCTTCCAGCGAAAAAACCGTAAATACAGGTTCAGCTCTTGGGGTTCGAGTGGAAACGCTGAGGACATAGTTCCACCTCACCGCACAGCAGGCGCCACAGTGAGCTCTAAAGAGAAAATTGTTCCCGGAAAAATAAGCGTAACGGGTAACTCGGCCAGCTGCGCATCATGCAGCCCAATAAAGAAGAAGAAGAAGAATGGCGAACTCGGATTTTTAGTGCTAGAAGAAGACTCTCCTCTCCAGGTGATGAGCTCTATTTTTCATTATCGAGAGTTTATCATTGGCTGTATAGTCATATAACTAAGCCCAGTTGCGAGCAAGCGCAACAAAAATAAGGAGGAGAGAAAAAAGAGCTTTGTAGGACGCGATGGACAAAAATACATTAGCGATGAAGTAAAATAGGATAATTCGATTTCTTCTATCAATATTTTTTTCTAGAATATCTCGGGACTTAGAGAGTCAGCGGAAATCATGTAGATACCTTTCCTGTAGCACTTAAGGAAATCCAAATAGCAGGTCCAATTGATAGCGATAATTACTATGTTAATATAGTAATCATTGCTATGTTGAACATAGTAATCATTGCTATGTTAACATAGTAATGATTACTATGTCCATAGGACTCATTGCTATGGAGTGTGTACTATGGCGACACAGCACTCAGTACTATGTGATATAGTAACCATTGCTATAACATAGCAACCATTACTATTTCTTTTCTCTCCGTGTAAGTTGTCATAATCATTCTAATTCCTTTGATTTTTGTAATATGTAATCGGCATTAGAACAATATCATCGATGGTGAATTGTCAATAAACAATATGTCAAACATCCAATATGGCTGCAATTTATTTCTTCCTGTAATTAATTGGATTAATCCAGACTATTTGTTCGATAATAGACATTTTCTATGATTGAAAAAATCAATCAACATTCTGACGAACAAAAATGCATATGGTTATACAAGGAAATAAGTAGCCTGAGACCATGAATTGTTGCAATGAAACTAAAACTGAATCTCGCTTTTGACGTTTAGTGTTGGATTTTTCGAAGAACTATCTTTGGCTGGAAATGTCCGGTATTTAAAGGTGAATC
Organism: Aleiodes leptofemur; assembly: GCA_963942555.1. NCBI lineage: Eukaryota > Metazoa > Arthropoda > Insecta > Hymenoptera > Braconidae > Aleiodes > Aleiodes leptofemur. The sequence continues at coordinate 6,837,326 of OZ012610.1, read as the reverse complement.
TACAATAAGCGCGTTGCCGACGCAACTGCAATTGCGTTGCGTCAAATACATGAAAAAGGGAAGCAAAGCTACGGAGCAATGCAAAGCTGAGCGAAAGCATGCAAAGCAAAGGGGTAGGGTACAAAATCCCAGTGGGCACAAAATCTCAGCGGAAGTTGCGGCAACTTCAAGTGGTACAAGAGTACTGGAACCATCTAGTATCATACTCCGAAATACAAATAAATTCGAAATCATAGATGGCGTTGGTATGAGCAAAAAAATTCTCTTCAGTGGTTCTCCCATTACGAATCATTGCTTCATTACCACTGTGACTGAAATAAAAGTGTAGATGAGTTAACTTTGTCTTTTGAGATATATCTCAGAAAATAAGCAAGCTAGCGTAATTGAACTACAATGAATTTTTGGAGCCATTTAAATTCTCTACGAACAAGGCTTAATGCCAAATCGCCCAATCTCCCTTATTTCAGAAGATATTCGCAAAAAAAACTGGATTAACTCATGTATTATTATTTTCGTAATAATTTGCCTATTTCGTGAGAATTACTCGGAATTAAGCAACATAGCGTGATTTTGCTGTGATCCTTCTTGGTAGCTCTCAAAGTTCTTGACAAAAATGTATTTCAATGCAATCGTCCTATCTTCCCCATATTTCCTAAGATATCCACAAAATACAGAACTAGCTCATTTACTTTTATTGCATTTATTATTTTTTTAATTTTCTGGTCGAATGTGAGGTGATATGAATCAGACGTTGCTAGCTCATTTTTTCCCTAACTATTTTTTCCCGTGAAGATTAAATTTTTCCAATTGGAGTATGTATTTAAATTTTTCAATTCAAGTTTTCAATTTAATTTGAGTATTTAATCTAAATTTTTGAATTTTTCTCATTAATGGATAATTGAGAGAAAGCTTTTTTCTATCTTCCACAAATGAGTAATTCTTCATTAATCTCCAAGTATTTTGCTTGTTTTATTTAACCGACTTATCAAGGAGAATTGTCAGTTCTCTGCGGGTACACACTGTCTTAGACGAGGACCTACCGGAAGCTTCTCGTTTCTTTTGTCAATTATGGAAAACTGGCTGAATAAAATTTAATCGAATTTCATACAATGTTTGTATTTGAATCAAGTAACGCAGATATGGAAAATTTGACACAAAATACGATGATGTATAAAAGCCCACGTTAAATGGTACTCCCGATACTTGATTACTCAGAATTGGTAGAGTGAATTTCTGCAGGTGATGGTAGGATTGATACTTCGTATCTCTTAAAATACTCTACAAAGAAGGATTAGATTTTAACCATTTCATATTTAGATTCCAAGTCATTTTACTTTCAGTGTTGTGCCGCGCTCGGCCGTTTTTATTTCAATGATTAATCAGTTAAGTGAAGATTCTAAAAAAAATTTGACTTTCATCTTCGCAATGTTTAATCAACTATTATCTTCTTTAAATTACGCATCCTGATGCAAATTTGGAAGGAAAATAAAATGAATTTTAGGAGCTGTCCTTAGCGAATCTGTTTCGACCTGAAAAATACCCAAATTATCCTCTGAATTTGGGTATATTTTCAGTGATTGTCCTGTATAATGCTGGAAATATACCCAAATTATAACCAAAAAATACCGTTATTTTGGGTATATTTGTGAATTTTCCCTACCCAATTTATACCATCTTTTTTTCAAATCAAATTTTAGTTTAATTGGTACTTCTGTACTACAGGGAACGTTAAACGATTACAGATTAATATTTATAGAGGGGAATAACAAAAAAAAAATCAAGCAATCTGAGGGGATCGAACCCAGGACCTTCGGATTAGTAGTCTGCTATTCTGCAGCTGAGCTGGTTTGGTTTCAAAAAGCAAGTTTATTATCAACATTCTTTAGATTTACAGTTACACTTGTAGGAAAACTGACTTACAAACTACAAAACCTTATAGCTTATACTATATATGCTGCGCCTGGCAGTCTCAATAGTTAACGATATTTTTATTATTTTTATTTTTTATCAATCTTTAGCATTTTTGTTTATAGGTCTTAGAAGAAACTGGATATTCAGTATCATGTCTTTTTGTCTCTCTTTGGTAAAAACATTGAATGAAAAATCCAAAGCACTTTATATGAGTTTGCAGCTGAGCTGCCGAGTATCTAGGTATTCTTTAATCAAATTTCAATCGTCACAATTTTTTCGCCACGTAGAGGCTCAGATATCAGAAAAATGAACCATGGAGTATATCGTCGCGTTTAGAACAAAGGGACGTAAATCCTATGTATAAGTATAGCACTTGCGCCTCTTTGTTTATATGACGACGATATCCATACAGATTAATTGAGTGGACCAATTCATATTTTTTTCAATCACACATTGTTTTTAATCAAAAAATTTTACAATTCCCTGTTTGAAAATTAACGATATTTTGATTTTAGGCCCAGTCAACGGAGGCAAAATTAGCGCTAATTCCGTGTTAGCTTAATTCTGATTTTGGGGTGTATTTCATTAACGCCGGATTAACGTAATTGAGAGAGAACGAAAATGGCAGCGATCAGGGTTGAGAATTATAACGAAATGCATGGTATAGTCGTACTAGCAAATGAATCAACATCGGCTTTCTTCGGCTCCAATGCCGCACCATGTAAATTTTCGCTTCGGCACGCTTCGGATGTCGATTCTTTCGTTAGTACGACAATAACACTGATATTTTCACCTCTGTTAACTTTAATCTTGAATTAAGTTAACCCGCGATTAGTGACTTGAGGCGCAAAATTAAATTAAGCTAACACGGAATTAGCGCTAGTTCTGCCTCCATTTACTGGGCGTTAGTAGTGAAGAAAGGAAAACAATGGTGTTTTGTCGGGATAATTTGGGTATAAAAATTTCACGAATTTACTGAAAATATTTGTATCATTTGAGTATGATTCGGATATAATCTGAAAATTATACAAAAACCTACCCAATGTCCACTATACTGAAATTATACCCAAGAAATACTCAAATCAGTCTCTTTTTCTAATGCTGAATTAAATTATCCGATGAGAAACGTTAAGTAGCAAATTCCGATAATTAATTCCTAAGAATCGGTACAGTGTATTCCCCTCAAATTGCACAGGTAACTCAAAAATCGATCCGACAATATCTGAAATTTTTTTCTCATCATTAATTTTGATTATTACTTAGTATTGTTATATTTTATTATTCCAACGTCCCATGATCCCTACATCTAAATTCATAAATATGGAAATGAACAACACTATTGATTAATTTTGACTTTCCATTTTGCGGATGATCTTCCGTACCCCTGAACTGGTCATCCTATGCGCACGGCATCGCACTCTGCGTTTTTTTATTCCTCCATAATTGATCAGCTCAGCGGGAAACTCAGAAAAAATTTACTTTTATCATTGAGATTTTTAATAAACTATTATATCTTTTGAATTATATATCCTGCAAATTTGATGACGTAATAGAATATATTCCAGGAACTGGGGAAATTTTTCTAATGTTAAATACAGTCTTCCGATGAGCGGTGTTGCCGGAAATCAGTTGAACGCACTCGGGCAATGTAGAGGGAATTTGGCAACGTCGAAGTCGAAATAAAGTGGTGGCACATCGCTAATCTCCCGGCCAGGGTCGGTAGGTTACTTACGGTGAGTCTAGGGTTAATAATAGAAATGCGCAAAAACATTACAAGTAATGGGCGATGTCGCTGGTCTTGAGCCGTATTTTTCATCTTGAAATATCTCATGAAGGAAGCAGGATGGGGAATTTTTGAGCAGACGTATTTTGTAGAGGGGAATGAGAGTTGAAAAACATTCATCGCTATAAATTTTCTATCGCTGTTATCCTTTAAAAAAATAATTTCAACGAATCTACTCTTCATTCCATTCATTTTCTATAGGAATATTTCGGGAGATAATGGATATGAAGGAATCATCATGATCACAATTGTAATATATCGAATCATTCCACTTTTCTGAAATCACTATTCTATTTTCCCAGATGAATTAAAATTATTTCAATATTACGCGATTATTCAAATGTATTATCCATTGCATGCATCAAAACATAGCTCGGTAATCATTTATTAGATAAAATCAAAATATTTTTAAAATTTGAAAATTTTTATTCACGTGAATAATAACAGGTACAATATATATATATGTATATATGCTGTATACAGTCTTTCAGTTTCTCACATTTAACATGGCTTCAGCTCTTGGGCTTTTATATACATTCGATCGGGGTTTCTTATAATCATACAGGAATAGTGTGAATTTTTACTGAGAACAACGATAGATAAAAGTCGTCATTTTAAAAACTCTATATCTTTGAAAAAATACTATATCTGAAAAAACCGACAAAAATCGAAACGAAGCCTAATGAATTACGCAATTCTGTAGAAATAAATGGACTGATTCTTTTCCATGTTTGTAATGATTATTGAAAGTCTCATGTGAAATGAAAAGGTTATAAACAACCAACACTAAATAATTATCAATTCACAATTTTTTCCTAATAATTGTGCATCTACCAAATTATTAATTGTTACCTTCCTCGAAGAATGTTTGGTTTGGTTTTTTTTTTCCTTGGACTCTTTATTTTATTCTTTTGTCAGTATCGGTGATGAGAGTAAAATCTTCTCTGATGGCGGGTACTGCTTTGCGTTTATGATTTTTTGTATTTTCAATGTTGTTCATTGGCCTATGCAGAAATCGAAGTATCGAACTTGAGAAGAGAGGATCTGATTCAGTGAATAGGTTTTCTGATGAAATTTGCATGGGAGAGACAACTGAGTTCCCAGATGATGATTGTGAGACTGGTGACGGAGTTAAAATCGGTGCATAGGAGTTTTCAATTGCAGCACTGGTGGTAATTTCTTCGACAGCGAGGAAATCCTCACACATCTCAATTTCGCTAGTATTTACACTAGATTCACTCTCATGTGATTTTTCCCATTCGTTTTCTCGTTCAATTTGTTCCAAATATTGTTCAAAACTCACCTTATTGGATCTCTCATAAATGGATAAAATGCTCCTCAAGTAATCCATGCGACTAATCTTTCTGAGCTTCAAACGATCCATTTCACTCCTTATTTTTTTTTCTCTCGAGTTGTCATGAGCTTTGGGATGTTTATGAGCCTCAAAATCTTTAGCAACAATGTCTTGGAAACCAACCAACGCTCGGACGAATTGCCACGGAGTCGGATGCTTCTTAAATAATAAATAAATATCTCTGTTGCGGGATTCACAAAAGTTATTCGTACGGAATGCTTTTTCGAATACAGACCATTCCTCTGGTTTCCATTTGACGAGCCATTGGCCTTTGAAGTAATCGATGTACTTAGATATTCTAGTCTTTCCATCTTCACTCAGTTTTGATACTATGAAATCCACCAATTTTTCATCAATCATATCAGCGGGTAAATATGGAAATTTGCGAATGAAATCCAAGGCTTCCTTCACTTCATCGAAAATTTTCTTCTCTTTTTCATACTCTGCATCCTCTTCACCTTCTCCAAGTTCTTTCTTCTTAGGCGGCTTCTTGAGAGCTCCATTTTTGCGTGCATTCTTTGTCTGTGCCTGCTCATAGTGGAACTCGCAACGAACAATCTCGAGATCAGGAATGACGTGAGTGAAGCCATTTTGCTCAGCAATTTCAAAATCTGTGTGCATATTTTTCAGTTTGACTTTCAATTCAGGAGCCACTTCATTGAAGATATATGCACATACAGCTTGATAAGCTTCTTTCGTCTTTCTCTCCATTAAAGCATAAGCAATAATGACTCCATGATTAAATCGGCTAATTTGTATCATCAAGAATTGTTTTCCACCGAGTGTTTTAGGTACTGCTGAAAACGTAGCGTCGCTAAATCCTTCGAGGGTTTTATCTTCCACGAATTCCAGTGCACGCTGAATGAATCCTTTGTCTGTGAACACTATGGATGTAGAAAAAGTCTTATCACTTGGATTATAATTTGGTACTGGTTTTGCTTCCATTTTGCCGGAGAAATCGGAATTGTAGTTGAGCAGTTTCTTCCATGGTTCAGATGATAATGTATTCGCCATTTCTTCAAGATTTCGTGGCATGGGCGGATTGACTTTTGTTTTCTCCTTCTTCATGATATTTTTATAATAACGATAATCCAGGGCCATTTCCGCCGGAAAACTGAAAATTAACAGATAAGATATATTACAGATGATATTATACGAGTACTTATAGGAGAATATGTTATGGACTTACTTTTTCCGTAATTGATTGAAGATTCGCCATGAATTTTCATTACTTATGCGGACTGCTGTCATGAGTTCTTCTAGAAATTTTTGTCTTTCAATCGCATATGGGTCAAATGTGCATTCGTTATGTGCTACTTGCTTGGTTTTATCGAAGGTACCATCGGGTTTATACGTCCTTCGTCCCTTGCACTCTTTGTTGTTACATTTGAGGCGCCTGAAATAGAAATTAAAGGAATGAAAAATGAAAGTAAGATAAATCGTGAAGTTTAACGAAGAACTTGGATGGAAACAAACTCAACAAAATAAGTTAGAATAACCCGACCAATAGATGGGCACCCCTAATAGATAGAGAAATATTATTTTCATAACTTCATTACATTCAATTCAAGAGATAATACCACTGTGAAAGCCTCAAAAAATACATTTTTTGGATATATTTTTGCTTATGGAAAAAGAAGTAATAACATAATGATATTTGAGGGAGTGATTGAGCATATATTAGAATCTTCAGAAAAGAAAAATCATCGGAAAATATCAAAAAATGACGACACAAGAGCCTTCCTTGCGAGACTTCTCGAATTTGAAGCACTCTGTGGCACGCAGTATAATTGGTGCAAATTTTAATTAAAAAAAAAAATCTGCTCATTCTAGATGCACATAGCTACCGAAATACGTAGGGAATTTCAAAAATACTATTTTTTGTGTGATTGGTGACCATTTAAATGAAAAAAATTCAAATATCGACAAAAAAAAAGGAAATTTCTTATCGTTAAAAAATGCGCCAATCAATTTTTCGAAAATCCCCTACGTATTTCGGTTTGGAATGTTGTTTTCAAGATGCTGTGTAATTCAAATTAAAATAATGAAGGAGCAATAATGGGGTTCCCTTAATTTCTGCTATAACATCGATCATTTGGGGAAAATGGAGGAAAGACGGCCCGGGGGATTAGCGTGAGAGTTTACAGAGTGTGTAGGCATATATTGAGCCGAGGAAAAACCTCAAAAAGTGGTATTTTTTTGCAAAATTTGCAAATCTAGAATCAATATTCAGAAAAGCCGAGAAATCTCATTTTTAGTATTTTTCCAAACCGATATTGAGTCTAAAAAGAAATTAACATCAAAAGACACATATGAAGTATCAATTTAAGTGTACGAATCTACCACGCTCCTCGACGATTATAGGTAAAAGGATCATTTTTCATTCAGCCACTGACATCTCAGCAATAAATGGTCATGCAAGGAAAAAACAGGAAATTGATGCTGAAAACTCCATTTTTGAGCCTGTGGACCATTTCAAAAAATGGGAGAAAAATTGAAATTTTTTGTTCACATTAATTCTTTTTTCAGAGCCATGAGAAATACTCAAAAAAAATTCAGTCCAAGATTTCCAAATTAGATATATCTCATTTGATTATAATTTATTAAAGTTCTACTATATGGCTTCTTTAGAAAAACATAACAATCAGCTTAACGGTTCATCCATTGGTTGGGTTATCATATATCGAAAAATCAAAATCCCAATAAACTGGAATTATTCATGCATTTTTCTATCCCTTCTCATATTATGAACGTGAATTAATTATAACTTAAGATACCATTGGAAAGTATAATACTTACTGTGCACCATTTTTATATGTTATCTGCCAGTTATATTTGCGACCATCGATGATAAAACGTTGATGTTTCTTCTGGTGACATTTGTTTGATTGGGAATTATCCGTCGAAAATTGCCCACTGAAATCATTATGTGGTTCAATGATGTAGATATTTACCATTTTCACACAAAAACTATTCTTAAAATTATCACACACTATTACATCATATCAATGAATGACATTGATAAAACCACGGAGTTTCCTAACTTAGCTAATAACACTGTTCAAATCCACACACTGCAATCGCGAAATCAATAGATTTGTCAATACACGGCGCTCGATATTCAAATCGCTCAAGGGTTGAAGTGTACCTCACCCGAGTAGAAATCGGAATGAAGGTGAGGAGGGAATATTTTAGCGTTGTTACCTCTGAGGACATTTTTGACTGTGTGAGAAAAAGAGAAGAATGGGGTAAAAGAGAAAGAAATGAAATAGAAAATGTGGAAATGGTCACTTGAATTTTCTATCCTTCACGACAATTGGTCGAATAACAGAGACAGAATATGGGGCTATAAAACGAGCCCTCCGTACAGTAGGTATGTCCGTACAGTAAGTATATTCAGCCCCAGCTATAAAAAAAAGGATTCACCGGACCTCTTCAATTCTTGACAATTATTTAATGCTTAGAAAAATTGGGGAGAAAAACTACAATGAGAGGATTTTTTAGAGTCTGGAAGTAAAAAAGTATGGTAGAAAAAATCATTCACAATGAAAATATTGTTAGTAAATACTGTAGTGGAAAAGAAGTATTTTCATTCGGAAAATGTATTTTATTAGAAAATGTATTTCATTAGCTTCTTAGCAGGATCAGGCTTCCGACAAGCGGGAAAAAATTTTAACGAGCATATTTTCAAGTGTTTCAATAAAGTCATGTCAACCGATGGATAAAATTAATAAAAATAAACGGAAAATGAAAGAAAACTGTGATCCTATGCGAAAAAAAAGCTGTTGGGTCCTCTGAAACTTCAACATGTGTTAGCCATAAAATGGTAGAAAGGGTAGGAGAGCGTGCTTGGAGAGTCCAAGAGGTCTCAAATTTTCTTCAATCCCTTTGTTATAATATTTTCCAATTTTTTCTATCCTTCTGATTCGTGCTATGACCATAATTCACTCAGAAGTTTGGGAAAAAATTTGCAAAAAGTGGGGAAAAAATTCAAACAATAAAATTGGAAAACATTTGAGACCTTTTGGACCTAAGCTCATTCCCCCTACTCTTTCTACCATTTTATGACTAGCACGTGTTTAACTGTCAAAGTACCCTAGAGCCTATTGTTCTTATCGCATTTCAATTCCCCTCTATTTTTCAAGCATTTATATTAAATTCATCGGTTGGTCGACATGAAATTATTTGATCGTAATTAATTAATGTAATTAACTATCGGAAATGGAAACTCCAATCAAATTTTCTATTACTCAACTCAAAAACAATCAGTAGATAAATTTTGATGAAATTTCACTCAATCAGTTTTCAATGATTGACGAAAGAGACGCAAAATTTTCGGTGGGTTCTTGTCTAAGACAGTGTGTACCTGGTCCTTGCACCCCGTATCCCCACTCTTCTTGCTCCCCGCAGAGAACTGACAATGCTCCTCAATAAATCGGTCAAACTAAACCATGAAAATACTTAGAGATTAATAGAAGATTGCTACTTTGTGGATTATAGAAAAAAACTTCCTATTAATTTATCGATTATAATGTCAGCAAAATTTGTATGGGTCATTTTGGCCAATCATCATTCAATACGAAAGAGTTAAAAAATTTAATTAAATACTCAATTGAAAAAATTGAATCTTCCCGGGAAAATTGTTAAATCTGATCCAATTTGATCTGAGTCTGTTAGATCTAATCAAATACAATTAAATCTGTACTCAAATGAAGAAGTTAAGAGATTTAGAAAACATGAAAAATAGATTATAGTCAGGATTCGTTGAATAAATTAATCGAAATTAATAATTGAAGAAAAACAAGCAGGCGTTCGTCGGTGCACTAGTCGCTATTTCTTCTATGATATCCTTTGAATAGCTATTTCTTCCTTCCAATTTCTCCTAATGAATTAGTAGAATGCTTCCGGATGGTTCTTCGCGAATGAAAATTTTTTTAAATATTTATTTCCTTGGTATTACCATATCGGTTTCATACCCTCCCCTTTCATCTGCCTTTTGCCTTCTTGCCGCCTTCCTTCCTTATTTGTCAGAGCCATGGATCCAACTCATGAGTTAATTCAGTTCTTTGGCTAATATTTTTTGAAATAAGGGAGATTGGACGATTTGGCCTGGGATATTAGCGATGTGCCACCACTTTATTTCGACTTCGACGTTGCCAAATTCCCTCTACACTGCCGGAGCGCGTTCAACTGATTTCCGGCAACACCGCTCATCGGAAGACTGTATTTAACATTAGAAAAATTTCCCCAGTTCCTGGAATATATTCTATTACGTCATCAAATTTGCAGGATATATAATTCAAAAGATATAATAGTTTATTAAAAATCTCAATGATAAAAGTAAATTTTTTCTGAGTTTCCCGCTGAGCTGATCAATTATGGAGGAATAAAAAAACGCAGAGTGCGATGCCGTGCGCATAGGATGACCAGTTCAGGGGTACGGAAGATCATCCGCAAAATGGAAAGTCAAAATTAATCAATAGTGTTGTTCATTTCCATATTTATGAATTTAGATGTAGGGATCATGGGACGTTGGAATAATAAAATATAACAATACTAAGTAATAATCAAAATTAATGATGAGAAAAAAATTTCAGATATTGTCGGATCGATTTTTGAGTTACCTGTGCAATTTGAGGGGAATACACTGTACCGATTCTTAGGAATTAATTATCGGAATTTGCTACTTAACGTTTCTCATCGGATAATTTAATTTAGCATTAGAAAAAGAGACTGATTTGAGTATTTCTTGGGTATAATTTCAGTATAGTGGACATTGGGTAGGTTTTTGTATAATTTTCAGATTATATCCGAATCATACTCAAATGATACAAATATTTTCAGTAAATTCGTGAAATTTTTATACCCAAATTATCCCGACAAAACACCATTGTTTTCCTTTCTTCACTACTAACGCCCAGTAAATGGAGGCAGAACTAGCGCTAATTCCGTGTTAGCTTAATTTAATTTTGCGCCTCAAGTCACTAATCGCGGGTTAACTTAATTCAAGATTAAAGTTAACAGAGGTGAAAATATCAGTGTTATTGTCGTACTAACGAAAGAATCGACATCCGAAGCGTGCCGAAGCGAAAATTTACATGGTGCGGCATTGGAGCCGAAGAAAGCCGATGTTGATTCATTTGCTAGTACGACTATACCATGCATTTCGTTATAATTCTCAACCCTGATCGCTGCCATTTTCGTTCTCTCTCAATTACGTTAATCCGGCGTTAATGAAATACACCCCAAAATCAGAATTAAGCTAACACGGAATTAGCGCTAATTTTGCCTCCGTTGACTGGGCCTAAAATCAAAATATCGTTAATTTTCAAACAGGGAATTGTAAAATTTTTTGATTAAAAACAATGTGTGATTGAAAAAAATATGAATTGGTCCACTCAATTAATCTGTATGGATATCGTCGTCATATAAACAAAGAGGCGCAAGTGCTATACTTATACATAGGATTTACGTCCCTTTGTTCTAAACGCGACGATATACTCCATGGTTCATTTTTCTGATATCTGAGCCTCTACGTGGCGAAAAAATTGTGACGATTGAAATTTGATTAAAGAATACCTAGATACTCGGCAGCTCAGCTGCAAACTCATATAAAGTGCTTTGGATTTTTCATTCAATGTTTTTACCAAAGAGAGACAAAAAGACATGATACTGAATATCCAGTTTCTTCTAAGACCTATAAACAAAAATGCTAAAGATTGATAAAAAATAAAAATAATAAAAATATCGTTAACTATTGAGACTGCCAGGCGCAGCATATATAGTATAAGCTATAAGGTTTTGTAGTTTGTAAGTCAGTTTTCCTACAAGTGTAACTGTAAATCTAAAGAATGTTGATAATAAACTTGCTTTTTGAAACCAAACCAGCTCAGCTGCAGAATAGCAGACTACTAATCCGAAGGTCCTGGGTTCGATCCCCTCAGATTGCTTGATTTTTTTTTTGTTATTCCCCTCTATAAATATTAATCTGTAATCGTTTAACGTTCCCTGTAGTACAGAAGTACCAATTAAACTAAAATTTGATTTGAAAAAAAGATGGTATAAATTGGGTAGGGAAAATTCACAAATATACCCAAAATAACGGTATTTTTTGGTTATAATTTGGGTATATTTCCAGCATTATACAGGACAATCACTGAAAATATACCCAAATTCAGAGGATAATTTGGGTATTTTTCAGGTCGAAACAGATTCGCTAAGGACAGCTCCTAAAATTCATTTTATTTTCCTTCCAAATTTGCATCAGGATGCGTAATTTAAAGAAGATAATAGTTGATTAAACATTGCGAAGATGAAAGTCAAATTTTTTTTAGAATCTTCACTTAACTGATTAATCATTGAAATAAAAACGGCCGAGCGCGGCACAACACTGAAAGTAAAATGACTTGGAATCTAAATATGAAATGGTTAAAATCTAATCCTTCTTTGTAGAGTATTTTAAGAGATACGAAGTATCAATCCTACCATCACCTGCAGAAATTCACTCTACCAATTCTGAGTAATCAAGTATCGGGAGTACCATTTAACGTGGGCTTTTATACATCATCGTATTTTGTGTCAAATTTTCCATATCTGCGTTACTTGATTCAAATACAAACATTGTATGAAATTCGATTAAATTTTATTCAGCCAGTTTTCCATAATTGACAAAAGAAACGAGAAGCTTCCGGTAGGTCCTCGTCTAAGACAGTGTGTACCCGCAGAGAACTGACAATTCTCCTTGATAAGTCGGTTAAATAAAACAAGCAAAATACTTGGAGATTAATGAAGAATTACTCATTTGTGGAAGATAGAAAAAAGCTTTCTCTCAATTATCCATTAATGAGAAAAATTCAAAAATTTAGATTAAATACTCAAATTAAATTGAAAACTTGAATTGAAAAATTTAAATACATACTCCAATTGGAAAAATTTAATCTTCACGGGAAAAAATAGTTAGGGAAAAAATGAGCTAGCAACGTCTGATTCATATCACCTCACATTCGACAAGAAAATTAAAAAAATAATAAATGCAATAAAAGTAAATGAGCTAGTTCTGTATTTTGTGGATATCTTAGGAAATATGGGGAAGATAGGACGATTGCATTGAAATACATTTTTGTCAAGAACTTTGAGAGCTACCAAGAAGGATCACAGCAAAATCACGCTATGTTGCTTAATTCCGAGTAATTCTCACGAAATAGGCAAATTATTACGAAAATAATAATACATGAGTTAATCCAGTTTTTTTTGCGAATATCTTCTGAAATAAGGGAGATTGGGCGATTTGGCATTAAGCCTTGTTCGTAGAGAATTTAAATGGCTCCAAAAATTCATTGTAGTTCAATTACGCTAGCTTGCTTATTTTCTGAGATATATCTCAAAAGACAAAGTTAACTCATCTACACTTTTATTTCAGTCACAGTGGTAATGAAGCAATGATTCGTAATGGGAGAACCACTGAAGAGAATTTTTTTGCTCATACCAACGCCATCTATGATTTCGAATTTATTTGTATTTCGGAGTATGATACTAGATGGCTCCAGTACTCTTGTACCACTTGAAGTTGCCGCAACTTCCGCTGGGATTTTGTGCCCACTGGGATTTTGTACCCTACCCAAAGCAAAGCGAAATACTCGCCCGCTCCGCTATTTATTTTAAGGTGAATCTACAATAAGCGCGTTGCCGATCCAACTGCAATTGCGTTGCGTCAAATACATGAAAAAAGGAAGCAAAGCTGAGCAAAGCGAAGCTGAGCGAAAACATGCAAAGCACAGCAAAATACTCGCCCGCTCCGCTTTGCTCCTCTGCTCCGCTATTTATTTTATATCAGTCCATCGAATAATTTCAGCCTGTTTGGTGTCGCTTAACTTCGTTAGCTTTGCATCATTTCGCTTAAGTTTGCATCATTTCGCTCAGCTTTGCTTCCCTTTTTCATGAATTTGACGCAACGCGCGTTATTGTAGATTCACCTTTATACCAGTCCATCGAATAACTTCAGCCTGTTTGGTGTCGCTTAACTTCGCTTAGCTTTGCATCATTTCGCTCAGCTTTGCTTCCCTTTTTCATGTATTTGATGCAACGCAATTGAAGTTGCGTCGGCAACGCGCGTTATTGTAGTTTCACCTTAAAGGCTATGCCACATAAGACGCAGGTGCAGCGTAAGCGCAGTGTTGTGCGTTACCACGTGAATTCATTCAATTTAAATATAATTTAAATGACAGCTGTCAAAATTTCAAAATCTCATTTTATTCCAAGTTGATCGAAGATGCAAGAAAAAGAATTGATTCCAACAGATTATCACTATTTATCTATGGTTGGATTTAACTTAATTCATTATTTCTTGAATTTTATATCTATATTATGAATAAAAAATCGTTGCCGTTAGCGGGTTAGACCTAGTAACCAAAAAGAAGATTCCCATGGCTTTTACACAAATATTTTCATGGAGATGAAAAACAATGACCATGAAGAATCTTTCGAATTGAACGAGAAGATTATGACTATTCCTTTCATTTTTATCAATTGCGATTGTATTTATTTTTTAATATCTTTCGAGTCCATTAGCTGAAAATATTCATATCGTCAGTTGTCTGATTCAAATTCAAAAAAAGGGGGTTACATTGCTTCCTGCGTTGCGTATACGTTTGCGTCTTATGTGGCATAGCCTTAACACGGTATAAAATTAGTCTAAAAAAATCTCCTCATGTTACTCTATAGTAAATAGCCAAATTTGAAGAGAAAAAAGAATCATCCCGGAGCTATTCGGATGACTTCAAAACTCTCTACAGAAAAGGATTCGGGCAAGATTCTGCTATTTCGCTTAGTTTTCGAGATATTTTTACATAATCGTTGGAAAAGAAAATATTTCTTTTTTACCTCCTCATCACTGGCTAGCGCAGTCAAACCGATTCCACCATCGAACGATAACTGAGTGGAAGGCTTTGGAAGAGGAGAGAAGAATTGGAGAGATGGAACCATTAGAATATAACAGGGACTTGGAACGTTACTTTCGTTTAGTTTAGTTAGCGGGCGCGTAACGAAACGAAATTAATAACGTTAGTCGCAATATCAAAAGTAGTAACGAAAGTCGAGTAACGTTAGTCGCAATATCAAAAGTAGGAACAAAAGTCGAGTAACGTTAGTCGCAATATCAAAAGTAGTAACGAAAGTCGAGTAACGTTAGTCGCAATATCAAAAGTAGGAACGAAAGTCGAGTAACGTTAGTCGCAATATCAAAAGTAGGAACGAAAGTCGAGTAACGTTAGTCGCAATATCAAAAGTAGGAACGAAAGTCGAGTAACGTTAGCTGCAATATCAAAAGTATGAACGAAAGTCGAATAACGTTAGTCGCAATATCAAAAGTAGGAACGAAACTCGACTATTTTTGTTATTGCTTCCTCTTTCATCTACTCTCCCATCACTGCATGTTCGTCCCGAGAAGCTCGTTTCTTTGAGTTTCATTTTCGCAATATTTCCCGGGAAATGAGCGAGATAAAGCGATTTTGCTTGGGAACTTATTTGTAGCTCTCGAAATTCTCCACAGAAAAACCTCAGGGCGTAATTGAAATATGTTTTTTATTCCTGAGTTTCATTGATATCACATTTTTTCGTTGGAGAAACAAGTTTATTTTGATTTTTTTGAAATCGCATAAAAAAAACAGAATTTCGAGAAGTTGAGTAAAGAATTTTTTAATAAATGAACACAAATCACCACGTAATTTGCATTGTTTCACTCTATTTTCCAGTGAAAATAAGGATATTCAACAATTTTTACCTTTTTTTTTTGAGTGGATATAAATTATAAAATAGAATCATGAGAAATTATTTAATTTTTTCAATTGAAAAATTATGAAATTAATAAAAAAATAACAAATTTTCCATTCCATTTCTTTAGAATCAACTGGGCGTAAGTCCCTTTTTTTACTCACTTTTTTAATTAGAAATCATTTCCATGAAATTAAAATATTTCTAATAACAAAGGGGCGCGGCTCCAGAACTTGCGGCCTTTTTTTCATTAATAATTAACAATTTTACAAATTGTATTTTCATGAAAAAATTTTATGATTGGTTTTTTCTCTATAACTATTCGAAAAATCAATATTGTCGAAGTCTCGATGATATAAATCGATGGAAAATAATCTCAGCATTCATTTCAGACTAGTTTCGGGTTGCTACGACGCATAGAACCAGAGATATTCGCAAAAAATTGAATTTACTCAAAAAACAGAAAGCTAACAAGTACCCAAGAAAACAAAATCTCAAAAAATTCCAGAAAATCATTCAGCGCACCAATTTTCCGCATAAAAATTTGCTCATCTTTCCAATGGAGTCACCAAAAAAAACTCTATCTCCCACCCTTCCATTCCAATGTCCGTTTTACCCCACCTTCCCTTATGTCTATGAATAATTTGAAAAAAATACCAAGCCAAAAAATATGGAAAACATTATCATGTTAATAATATGTTTTTTTTTATTCAACAATTATATAATTAAGTGAATAGAGGGTCCATAATAATAATAAAGTAAGGAAAGAAATGGAATGGAAAATTTGTTACTTTTTTATTAA
Source organism: Aleiodes leptofemur (assembly GCA_963942555.1). Lineage (NCBI taxonomy): Eukaryota > Metazoa > Arthropoda > Insecta > Hymenoptera > Braconidae > Aleiodes > Aleiodes leptofemur. The sequence continues at coordinate 6,820,709 of OZ012610.1, read as the reverse complement.
TTTCATAATTTTTCAATTGAAAAAATTAAATAATTTCTCATGATTCTATTTTATAATTTATATCCACTCAAAAAAAAAAAGGTAAAAATTGTTGAATATCCTTATTTTCACTGGAAAATAGAGTGAAACAATGCAAATTACGTGGTGATTTGTGTTCATTTATTAAAAAATTCTTTACTCAACTTCTCGAAATTCCGTTTTTTTTTATGCGATTTCAAAAAAATCAAAATAAACTTGTTTCTCCAACGAAAAAATGTGATATCAATGAAACTCAGGAATAAAAAACATATTTCAATTACGCCCTGAGGTTTTTCTGTGGAGAATTTCGAGAGCTACAAATAAGTTCCCAAGCAAAATCGCATTATCTCGCTTATTTCCCGGGAAATATTGAGAAAATGAAACTCAAAGAAACGAGCTTCTCGGGACGAACATGCAGTGATGGGAGAGTAGATGAAAGAGGAAGCAATAACAAAAATAGTCGAGTTTCGTTCCGACTTTTGATATTGCGATTAACGTTATTCGACTTTCGTTCATACTTTTGATATTGCAGCTAATGTTACTCGACTTTCGTTCCTACTTTTGATATTGCGACTAACGTTACTCGACTTTCGTTACTACTTTTGATATTGCGACTAACGTTACTCGACTTTCGTTACTACTTTTGATATTGCGACTAACGTTACTCGACTTTCGTTACTACTTTTGATATTGCGACTAACGTTACTCGACTTTCGTTACTACTTTTGATATTGTGACTAACGTTACTCGACTTTCGTTACTACTTTTGATATTGCGACTAACGTTACTCGACTTTCGTTACTACTTTTGATATTGCGACTAACGTTACTCGACTTTCGTTCCTACTTTTGATATTGCGACTAACGTTACTCGACTTTCGTTCCTACTTTCGTTACTGCGACTAACGTTAGTCGACTTTCGTTCACACTTTAGTTTCGATATTTTTATGTTCCCAGTAACGAAACGCAAGAAACCGAGTTTCGTTTCGTTACTGACTTTCGTTCCCAGTCCCTGGAATATAATGATATACTACCGGAGCTTTCGTAAGGATCGCTAGTCCATCCGAGGGAGAGAGATGTGTTTCGCTACTTCTGTCCTTCTCATTAGCACTCTGATTGGTCCATCTGAAGACTCTTCGTGAATAACCAAAAATATTCATTTCTCGCGGAATATCCTGTGCAAAATCATGAGATTGTGTAATAATCGAAAACTTATTTCTTTTAATTCTAATTTCATTAAAATTTTTATAGATATATTTTCAAAATTATATTGAAACTGAAGGTCATCGAATTTTTTATAAAATATAAAATCATGAGAATTGTACATAAAAAAAATATTTTAATTAATTCAGCAGACATTTTTTATTCGATCTCAATTTTTTTGCGAGTGAGTATTTGTAAAAAATAAAAATGTTTGTATAAAAACACAATCTTAAAATTGTTAACCCATTCATCACACACACAGTTTATTTTTATAAAAATCTTATTTTTTTTTCTGATTGTCTATTTTTTGTCTCACTAGTTCACGATAAAAAATGCCATGAGTTGATAGCTTCAACTACTTATCTTTATGCTGATAATGTGCTGCAGTTATGCTCTCTTCTTCTCATACTGGAAGAACCACGAGCCACTAGAAACAATTCTGCCACTAGAGGGAGGTCAATTCTACTAGTTTTAGTGGTAAAACCACTGAGTTGGCAACACTGCACGCAAAAAGAGTGCGTACATCACGCATCGAGTGTGCGTACATCACGTTCGATTGTGAGAACTTGAAGTACGCACACATGTGCAGTGATTACGCCCTTCTGTGCGTCTTCTACGCTCAGTGTTTTCTGTGTGTTCGATCTGCGTACGGCTCGGCGGGTCTATCAGGTTGAGCAGCATTGAGTCTGGTTATTACTTGGATGGGTGACCACTTGCCGTACGCAGATCCGAATAACAAACTGAGCAGTGAGGTGCGACTACAGATAACTACTGTTCCTTTTTCGTCAGCGTGATTGAAAGGCACATTAAGGATCTGTATGAATCCGACTGTGCCGATCAGGGTTTTCCATGGTTTCCCCTGGTCCCAGGCGAATGCGGTGCCGTATGGCATGAAATCGATCCATGGCATCGCAAGGGAGGTGGGAAAAGGAAAACAAAAATGTAAAACACCGAAAAGTCGTACATGGTAAGAATAAAAATAAAATAATAGATGGAATTGGCGTTGTACAATGAATTTGAAAAATTGAATCGTGAAGAAATTAAACAAAAGATACTTACCCGGTGCGCCAAGTGAAAGCACAGACTGAGGCACTACCATAATCAAAGTGTCCACAAAACTTCCATATTGGAGAATTCGGGCCACTGTTCTGAAGGAATGATAAATTATCATTTTTTTTCCTTTTTTCCCATATGAATAGTTAAATGGAGCTTACATGAATATAGTAAAAAAATTATCTCGCTGAGTTGAATCGTGGGCTAATAATATTCAATTGAATTTTCTAAATCCTATTTCAGCTGTATAGGAGCGCGGTGAGTTCTGGTGCCTCTAGAGATACATGCTAGACCCGCATTTGTCGCGAGATGCTACTGTATCAGCTGGTAATGGAAATATTACCCACCTATTCTTTCTTTATGAATATTCAAAATACGAATGGCAGAAATAGCACATGTTTTTTTGCCATGTCATTTCTCGGCACTAGCTTCCCCACTGGGCTGAGGTGTGTTCAGAATGAATTATATTCTTCATTTGTGTTGAATCTAACGGCCTTTGTCTGTCAGATATTATGAAACTCTGCTCTTATTGAAAAATGGATAAATCAATGGAACCATCAGAACATAAGAATAAAACTTAAATTGAACCGATCTTGAATAAAAACTTTTTATTAAAAAGTGAGATCGTTTCTGATCAATTGTGGTCTTACCGTCTCTTCAAATGAGAAAAAATAATTATTAAATATTACGGTTCTTCAAAATTTGAATCTTATTGAAGGAATGTCGAGAATAAAACAATTACTACAAAAAAGGCAAACCATTCGAAAGCGACTTGGTAATAAATTAGTAGATAAATCTAAAAGCACATGTATAATGATCGCAAGTTTCCACTTGTCTTTTAGAATATTTCGGGAAAAAAAATAGTCCAAAACGGCACCATCTCGCTTAGTCTCTGAAATGGGCTCCAAAAAATATCAGGTGACGAAATCGACTGATTCGCCTTGTTCTCCTCATTCCTGACATGTGGAGGGTTCCAATTATGTATAAATGAATTCAATTCAATCAAACTATAGTTTTTTTCATACCTTGGATACGTGGACCGATTTGCTAACCTCGCTTCGCTCGGTTAGAAACGTCGTTTTTTCGTGTCCTCGATACAAAAATAGTATTCGCACCTTGGCCGTGAAAAAGTCAACTGCTAAAAACATTTGCCACCCTCGCTTCGATCGGGGAGAATAGTATATTACATGCCTAGGGCAGTAATGTAAGAAATGTCTCAGAGCACATGTAATTGTTGGCCAAGGCGAAGCCGAGTTTCCCTATACACGACGGTGATAAGCCCGAGTGTTCCTATACGCAACAGTGACAAGCCCAAGCGTTTAATATAAGAATAAAATATTCGTAATAAAATAAAGTTAATGAAATAATTCTTTGTAAAATATTTTGTAAAAGTAAAAGAGAGACTCTGAGAGCGCTTCCAAACGTAGGTGGACGCTCCAGGTCTCAGGAAGGTGGCTTCCCACACGCGGAAGAGAACAAGGACACCAAGACCTAGGGGACATCGCCATAGGCTCCAATTTATTAATGAAATTACTACAAAATGCGTAAAATAAAAGAGTTAATCATTCATAAATGTAAAAACATGAGATAAAATTCTCAAAAGAAAGATCATTTCATGTATCGGAGGATAAATGCTCCTCTTAAAACCCCATGTAAATATTTAATAAATACGATTCTTTAGAGCATAAAATCTAACTGTCTCGACTCCATCATTTAATATTCTAGAATAAGTCTCTCTGGTTCGTGGACAAAGACCCATCCACTCCTCTCGTTTAAACGGCCAAAAAGTGGTACGTTACAATATTGATTGGCAGAACAATAATTTTTAGTAACCACCTAATAGCTAAAGCGTACATATTTATAGTCAAGGTCTATTTCAACTCAAATTTTATAGTTCCAGAATTCAAAAATTTCTTTCAGTGTGCATGAAAAATTTTCATGGTTGACCACTTTATGTAAGTTTTATTTTTTGTTTATGTATGAGCGACAATAGTGAGCGACGATCAACTCCTTATCTATAAGAAATAGAGTGCTATTTTTCATGAAATTGATAATCGAAATTGTTTTTACCTCGAGCCAAAAATATTAAGGCACAGCTACTTTCACTGTTTTTGGAAGAGTTGAGTGAGTTATACAGTTACGCAGAGAAGTTAGAAAAAATGAACGTAAAAAAAGAGAGGATGTTGCATATAACATTGCTGTTATTATTATTGTCACCGCCTCCGGCAGAATCATTTATATTCACAGCTATAATTACTGCCGTTAGTTTCGCCTATCAAGCTTATCAACTGATCAATGATGCTCACGATACTTATAAAAAATTTGCACCGCAAACAACATTGGATGATGTACTCAATCAAGCTAAAAAAGTTGAAGAGAAAGTTGATCAGATTGGTGCACAATTGTCCAGACAAATTGGTGAAGCTGTTAATACAATTGTAACTCGTATAGATGATATGAATAATATCCGTGAGAAATTGGGTAAATTATCTGGAGGAATTCGTCGAATTGATAGTTTGTACCGTTTATTTGAGCTTTATACAGCGAAAAAAATTCGATTAAATAATCATACGTTAGAAGATTATATCCATCAAATCACAACTACTGGTGCACTTGGTCCAAAGGACATACTTGATGAAATTCATGAATTAATTATTCCAACTTCGGGATTCGACGAGAGTTTACTCTATTATCTCAACAAGGACACACCGGTTAGTATATGAGGCATTCCACACTATTTCGATCACTTTTCGGGTCCTATTTTTTGATTTTGCTTATTTTTGGATATGTTGCTGACATGGTTATCAAGAGTGATTTCCCCACCCCAAAAAAAAAAAAATAATTTTTTTGACCGAATTATGACCATTTTTGATTTTGAAAAAATGGCATATGTGCTCATTTCTGCTCATTTCTGCGTAACTTTAAATACTCATATCTTCTTCAATATCAGGTTTATGAAAAAAAAGATTGAATACTTCTTTCTCAAAAAAAAGTGATACTTTGCAATGAAATTTAGTCCGGAAGTCTGAAGTTAATATTTCTATTTTTTAACAACAAATTCAATAAACAAATAGCCGAAACACATCGTTCTCAACTCTCAAAAAATCTGGGAAAAATATATGTTATGAATTGAATTATTTTTGATTTTTCTGTAAATTTTGACTCAATTTATTGGAATGGTTGATGAGATATCCTTTTTTTTATACCTTCGCGTGGTCCGCAGCCGACGCTCGAGAGCCTTGCGCATGCGCACAGCGTGCTAGTAGCAGGTCACGTGGTAATTGGCGCGTAAGTTCCATTCTATTTGCTCCTCCGTAATCGGATGACAGGAAATATTCCATTAATATAATCCATTTCATTTTTATAATACCTTTTATTTTAATTTTTCCAATATAATCAATTTCTACACTACATTTTTCTTATTATCAAAATACATTTTAACTTTATTTTTCTAATACATTTCATTTTTAATAGTATATTAAAATACATTTCATCTTCATTTTTCTATTCTTTTTTTACTTAGTTAAATTCTCTGTCATAGAGAGTAAGGTAAGAGCGTAAGTGTTCAACTTACGCGCCAATTACCACGTGACCTGCTACTAGCGCGCTGTGCGCATGCGCAAGGCTCTCGAGCGTCGGCCGCGGACCACGCGAAGGTATAAAAAAAGGATATCTCATCAACCATTCCAATAAATTGAGTCAAAATTTACAGAAAAATCAAAAATAATTCAATTCATAACATATATTTTTCCCAGATTTTTTGAGAGTTGAGAACGATGTGTTTCGGCCATTTGTTTATTGAATTTGTTGTTAAAAAATAGAAATATTAACTTTAGACTTCCGGACTAAATTTCATTGCAAAGTATCACTTTTTTTTGAGAACGAAGTATTCAATCTTTTTCTTCATAAACCTGATATTGAAGAAGATATGAGTATTTAAAGTTACGCAGAAATGAGCAGAAATGAGCCCATATGCCATTTTTTCAAAATTAAAAATGGTCATAATTCGGTCAAAAAAATTATTTTTTTTTTTTGGGGGTGGGGAAATCACTCTTGATAACCATGTCAGCAACATATCCAAAAATAAGCAAAATCAAAAAATAGGACCCGAAAAGTGATCGAAATAGTGTGGAATGCCTCATATTCTAATTTCTGCATAATTTCAAATAGTTATTAATTCCTCTTAGATTATTAGAAACTGATTATTTAGGAGTCAAAAAAAATTGAGTGCTCAACAATTTTAAGTTGGGTGGAATTTCAGGAAATTTACATGCTAAAGATTCTTCTGGGGATCTGTAAAATTCAAATTTATCTGGGGCATTCTATGCCGAATCGGACAGTTTTGGAACTTCAACTTTTTGATTTATCTGAAAGAGTTTTAAGTTCGCATGCATGTTAACCCTAGACTGGTCAACATGAGCGACCTAATGACTCTGGTCGGGTGATGAGAAATTTGCTGCCGTGTTATTTTGGCTGCGACGATGCTGAATCCCCTACTCTGCTGGAGCACTCTTTGTGTGTTTCCGTTAACGTCGTTCACCGGATAACTTCATTTAGCATTGACAAAAATTTTTGCAGCTCCTAGAAATTATTTTATTTCTCTCTCAAATTTGCAGGATTCGTGACTTGAATAATATTATAGTTTCTTAAACACTTCGACGATGGAAGTCAAATAGCTTCAAAATTTTCCACTCAACCGATTGATCATAAAAAAAATGAAAACAGTTTCGCGTGGTGCCACGCTCATAGGTTGACCAGTCTAGGGTTGAAGGGAAATTTTTCTCTTTAAATCCTTCTCAGAATATTTAGAAATATTCATAACATCGTCAAAAATTGTAGGATTTCGATATTTTTCTTTCGAAAATATCGTTTTTTCTTGATTCTTTTCATCATGTCAGGAATTATTTGATATGCTTTCGATAAAATAATTTCAAGAACATCAAATAATTCTCAACATATTTTTTATGGAAAGAGCAGAAAAATCCGAAATTTTGAAAGGAAAATGTCGGAATTTGGCTACTTTTGTCGATGTTATGGATATTTTTAGATGAAATCGATAAAAATCAATTTTACCAGAACGTCTTTATAAAAAAATTTGGGAAAAATTCACAAAATTTTTTATCGACATGTACAAAAAGATGAAATTTTTTCCGATCAATTAGAAAATATGAGTTCCAAAACTATCTGATTTGGCGTGGAGTGCCTCATATGTTTTTTATTCTCCATTTAATATTTCCGTAGAGAAGAGGTGAAACCGAATAAATCTACTTTTCTAAGCTTATTCTTGAGACCAAGCGAGAAAAGATGTTTTTTGCTGGAAATTCTTTTGTAGCTCTAGGAATTATCTTTAAAAAAAGTTTCAGCAAAATTGCGCTATCTCACTTAGTTTCTGAGATATTCGATATTAACAAAGATTTATTTCTATTTTACGTCTTCATTACTGGTTCAAATCATAACTCATTTCAATTATTCTGTTGGCGTTTCATGAATTTCTGATCCTCTAATGTTTAACATTGAAGAGTAATGATACGAACTTATGTGACAACGATTCACCAGCTCAGGGAAGACTTTATCAGATATTTCGGCTCATTATGGTGAATGAAATTAGGGTATTCACTATGCTGTCTTTTTCCTACGCTTTGAATCAAGCCTTCAGATGTGGTAATTATTTGCATTACAGTGGAGCCTCTATCATTTTCTCCTCTTACATATTCCACCACCCCTCTCAGGAGAGGAAGCAGCATCCCTCATTCCCACTTTGTTTCCGTTGTCTTACTTGTATACCCTCTCTCTCCCATCCGTTGCCTGAGCCTCCTCCCCCAGTGTCGAGGAGAGAGAGAGCGATGTATCGTCCTCTCGCTATCTAGACGCGTCGGTGTGGAGATCGAAGGGGTCGATTTTGGGTTTTTATTTTAGCATGCTCCGATTTTGATGATTTTTTTTTTGAAATTCATGAAAAAATGCAAACAAAGTTTTTGACCAAAAATTAAAGTGCGCTCGCTATTTGTTTAAAAAATAGCCCTTTTACTTGACACTTCCAATTGAAATATCTCGATAACTATTGAAAATTTATCGAGACATGCAGTGGAAGAAATGTAAAGAATAGATTTCCGAATATTTCAAAAAAAACTGCATGTCTCTACCATTTGTTATTCAGGAGATATGAATTTTTAATTAGAAAGTTAGGCACGGCGCGTGAGAGCGCATAAACGAACGATCGCTACTCGGCACCAAATTGATCAATTTCAATTATTTTTTGCGATAAGAATTCCAAAGAAAATTTCGGGCCTAGCTAATTTTTTTCCCGATAGCGTAAACGAAACCCTTTAATTAAAAAAAAAAAAAAATGAAATTGATCAATTTGGTGCCGAGTTACGATTATTTGTTTATGCGCTCGCGCACGCCTCGCCTAACTTTTTAATTGAAAAATTTATATCTCCCGAATAACAAATGGTAGAGACATGCAGTTTTTTTTTTAAATATTCGGAAATCTATTTGTAATATATGAGCATTTGTATTTAAGTATTAATTCAAATAAGAGGACGTGACGTCAGTTTTCCTCCCATTTTCATGAAGTCACGTGCTCTTCCTTCACGACTTTAACGACTGTTACTCATATAAATATTGCTCCAATTTATATCCAAATAAATCATTTAGTCTCGTTACAAATAAAGTGCAATAAAATAATTATTTCCCTTCCCAAAACACTACAAATTGGCGACGAGGTAAAATTTATTGTGTAGCGTGTAAAAATCAAGATTAAAAAAAAAAAGTTAAAACTGCATGCTGAAAAGGTTAATTGCATAAACTATGTCGGAGCTCACTAAATTAAGAGAAGAATTGGAAGCGACGAAATGTGAAGCGGTGAAAGAAATACACAGAAGAGACGAAGTAATTGCAGAATTAAAAAGAAAAATATCAGCATGGGAAGTGGTGAATCAAGAACGAGAGCTGCGTCCTCCAACTACGCCGGCATCAGCAACGTGTATCGGATCGTTACAGGAGTTTTCATTGAAGGATGACTGGAATTTTTGGATTGAAAGGTTCGATCAATATATAATTGCAAATAATGTTGAACAACTGAAAAAGGTAAGCTTGTTCTTAACATTACTTGGCAATGATGGTTACACCTTACTGAGAAGTTTATGTACTCCGGATTTACCTGCCACTTTTTCGTATGAACAATTGTGTAAATTAATGAAAGACCATCTAAAGCCCCAACCCAGTGTTCTGACAGAACGTTACAAATTTAAAGAGTGTCGTCAAAAGCCCAATGAAAATGTCAATCAGTATTTAGCTAATCTTAAATTTCTAGCTACTTATTGCGAATTTGGCACTAACCTCAACAGCAACATCAGAGACCAGTTCGTTTGGGGAATTAATAGTGATTCAATCAAAAAGAGGTTACTGGGAGAGAAAGATCTGACATACGAGAAGGCAGTGGAGTCAGCGATATCAATGGAAGCAGCTCAACGAGATCTGGGCGAAATGAATGGCAATGGGAACAAAAGTGATATAAATTATTTCAAGAGAACAAAGAAAAGTTAATCAGCAAGGTAACAGTGAGTGTGTGCATTGTGGAAGAGCCAATCACAAGTCACAAAATTGTAGGTTCAAGTCATATACATGTAATAATTGTCATAAAATGGGTCATTTGAGTTATGTGTGTAAAAGTAAAGAGCGAAGTGATAAGAATATTCCTAACGACAGGAAAAGTATTGGACATGATAATGATAATAAACAAAGAAATTATCGTAATAATGTAAGAGGCAATAATAACCAAAGATATGAGCAACATGGCTATTTAGACTCAATAGATATGGTGGATGAAGTTGTTGAAAGTTTATTAAATGTAACTGAAAAAAAGAAGGTATTGAATAATGTAAATCAAGTAGAGTCAATCCATCACATGAGTTCAAAGTTTTTAAATATCGAAATTGAAAAAGAATTAATTAAATTTGAGGTCGATTCGGGGTCACCCATTTCAGTAATTAGTCACAACTTTTTCTTGCATAATGGCACTCTATCTCGATTACAATTGCGTGCATCTAGTAGGAATTTTAAGTCATATACTGGTGATGAAATGAAACCGATTGGAGTTTTAGATGTTAATGTCAAATTTGACAATTATGATAAGACTCTGGAGTTATATGTACTACCGGGAAATAGTGTACCAATTGTGGGTAGAGAGTGGTTGCCGAAGTTAGGACTTTCTTTGATACTTCAAAAAGTTAATGGTAAAGAAATTGTTAATAGTATTGAAGAAATTATCAAGGAATTTCCTACGGTATTAACGGATAAATTGGGGCATTGCACTTCTGGAAAATTTAAATTGGTGTTGAAAGAAAATGCTGTTCCAGTTTTTTGTAGACCACGGCCTTTGCTTTATGCGATGAAGAAAAGAGTTGAAGACGAATTAGAGAGATTATTGAAAGAGGACATTATTGTGCCTGTAGAGTCAAACGAATGGGGCACTCCGATCGTACCGATTGTAAAAAGTGATGGTTCCATTCGTTTATGTGGAGATTATAAAATTACACTCAATCCACAATTAAAAGTTGATAAATACCCCATTCCAAAGGTGAAAGATTTATTATCAACACTGAATGGTGGTAAACATTTTAGTAAAATTGATTTGTCACATGCTTATCAACAAGTTGAGTTGGAAAAAGAATCTCAATTATTAACAACCATCTCGACTCATAAAGGCCTTTTTGCATATAAGAGATTATGTTTCGGAGTCTCATCAGCTCCCGGGTTATTTCAAAGGAAAATGGAAAAAGTTTTGGCTAATATTGATGGAGTCGTATCTTTTTTCGATGATATTTTATTAATGGGCTCAACTCAAGATCAGCATGATGACAAATTGAGACAAGTTTTACAGAGATTGAAGACTGAAGGTCTAACTGCAAAATTGAAGAAATGTGAGTTGGATAAGAGTCATGTTAAATTTTTGGGTTTTATCGTTAGTAAAGAGGGTATTAGTGTGCAAAAAGAGAAGGTAGAGAAGATCTGCAACGCGGCAATTCCTGCTAATATTTCTCAACTCAAACGTTTTTTAGGAATGGCAAATTATTATTCCTGTTTTATTGAAAATTACGCCAAAATTGCAAGTCCATTGTACAAATTGTTGAGAAAAGACACTGAATGGTATTGGTCAGAAGAATGTGATGGAGCATTTTCTCAAATTAAAAAAGAATTCACTTCCAGTAATGTTTTCGTTCATTATGATCCAAATTTAGAAATTAAAATAACGTGTGATGCTTCACCAGTAGGGCTAGGGGCAGTACTGTCTCATATTACAACTGAAGGGCATGAAAGACCAATTGCTTATGCGTCACGATCACTGACAGCAGCTGAAAGGAATTATTCTCAGCTGGACAGAGAAGCTCTTGCTTTAGTTTTTGGTGTTGGTACGTTCCATCAGTACGTTTATGGACGTAAATTTGTTCTAGAAACTGACCATAAGCCGTTGACCTTTATTTTCGGTGATAAAAAGGGCTTGCCTGCTATGGCAGCAAGCAGGGTTCAGCGTTGGGCAGTATTTTTATCTGCATACAATTTTTCAATTAAATATATTAAGGGTGAGAAAAATTGCAGTGCAGATTTTCTCTCAAGAACCTTCGATCTAAGGGGGGAGGGGGTTCATAAGAATAATAATAGTACGAATGATGTTGTAAAAGAATTCTCTTATCTAAGCTTTATTAAGGATGATATATTGACGTTTGACAATAATTTAGTGCAAGTTGAAACCGAAAATGATTTGTTATTAAAAAAAGTTAAGAATTATGTTTTAACGGAGTGGCCAGGTGAGGTGGAGAAAGAGCTTGAATCGTTTAAGAACAAACAAGGAGAGTTGTACGTGGAAGAAGGTTGTCTCATGTGGGGGCATCGAGTCATTATTCCTGAGTCTTTGAGGAAGATGGTACTGAAGGAACTCCATGCTACACATATGGGAGTAGTGCGGATGAAGGCTGTTGCAAGATCGTATTTTTGGTGGCCACAAATCGACGCCAATATTGAGGAAATTCCGAAATCATGTCTTTTGTGTCTGGAGAGTGGCAGTAAGCCCCCAAGAACACCATTGGTATCATGGAAATATCCAGAAGGGACCAACCAACGGATACATGCTGATTTCTTTGGGCCACTAGAAGGAAAAATGTACATTATCCTTGTCGACGCTTACTCCAAATAGATTGATGTACGTGAGATGAGAAATATCACGTCGGATAGTACAATTGAAGTTCTTGAGGATTACTTTTCAACTTGGGGAATACCCTTGATACTGGTGACAGACAATGGTCCAGCTTTTTGTTCAAGGGAATTCATTAGTTTTACCAATCAGTATGGTATTGAACATGTTAAAATTCCACCTTACCATGCACCGTCTAATGGAGCAGCAGAGAACGTAGTTAAGACAACAAAAGCTAAATTGAAAATTCTATTGAAGGCACAAGTTCCAGCCAAAGTAGCCTTACAGAGGTTTTTGTGGAGTTACCGTTCTTCACCCCATTGTACGACAGGGTACACACCATCAGAGCTTCAAGTGGGTAGATCAATGAGAACACGATTTGATCTTCTTCGTCCGAGTCTTAAACAACGAGTGGTATCCAAGCAGATGAAACAACAGCAAACAGCTGCGGGGAACCGAGAGGTATCATTTGAAGTTGGGGATACAGTGATGGCACTGATTCCGTTGGCACGCAAATGGATTCTGGCTAAGGTGGAACAAGTATTGTCACCAGTAGTGTACATGGTGCGTACTATCGACGATCGACTATGGAAACGTCATACAGATCAACTAAAGGCTACGTCCTTGCAATTCGATCAACTGAAAAATGAGCATGGAAACGTATCAGCCGACAATGCAGCACAGTCTGAATCGTCTACATCAGCATTTGTCCATTCAGGAGTTCCTGTAAGTAATGTGGTACCACCAGCTAAGAATATAATTGTTGATTATCCAAGTAAAGCCTCTTCACAAGAGACACCTTTGAGGAAACCTCGTACAATGGATGAATTAGAAGTTGCTGAGATCTCCATGCAGAAGTCTCCAACATCTCACATTAATACGGATAATGTCAATGAACCAGCTAGTCCTGAAGAAGTCCGTAATGAACCGAGGCGTTCAACTCGTGTACGCCGAAGACCCGAGCGACTTGACTTGTGACTGTGATTGTTGTATGTGGTATGTTGGTGTGATCAAAATTGTTAACGTGGACTGATTGTAATAATAGTATTGACAAAAGACTGAGTAGTCTACTTGACCAATTGTTATTAAGGTACGATACTCGAACCGAGTAGAAGGGAGGGGTTGTAATATATGAGCATTTGTATTTAAGTATTAATTCAAATAAGAGGACGTGACGTCAGTTTTCCCCCCATTTTCATGAAGTCACGTGCTCTTCCTTCACGACTTTAACGACTGTTACTCATATAAATATTGCTCCAATTTATATCCAAATAAATCATTTAGTCTCGTTACAAATAAAGTGTAATAAAATAATTATTTCCCTTCCCAAAACACTACACTATTTTTTACATTTCTTCCACTGCATGCCTCGATAAATTTTCAATAGTTATCGATATATTTCAATTGGAAGCGTCAAGTAAAAGGGCTTTTTTTCAAACAAATAGCGAGCGCACTTTAATTTTTGGTCAAAAACTTTCTTTGTATTTTTTCATGAATTTCAAAAAAAAAAAAAAATCAAAATCGGAGCATGCTAAAATAAAAACCCAAAATCGACCCCTTCTATCTCCACACCGACGCGTCTAATCGCTGTGGTGTATGGGGGCCCAGGAATTCTATTGATGCCTCTATGATTTTCCAACTTTGAGCCCTGAGAGAGGAAAATGATGGAGGTTTCACTGTACTTTTTAATTCGATTGTATTGAACGCATTACGACATTGAAAAGAAAATTGTTGAATAGAAAGCTTCGAAGGCGAGATTGAATTGGCTGAACTAGATTTACGAACACGAGCAATGGACTATTATGATGTATTTTCTGAGTTGACGGAGCGGACAGTAAACAGTCTGAGACGTTGTGATCCAGCTGAAGGTTGGATAAGAGGTATTTATTAATTCGGCATTTCAATAGCGAAGAGAAAGAACGGGATAATTTTTTTTTCTTTTATGTTATTTAATGTCGTATTTGTGGTTTTGATGCCATAGTTTGCGTATTTCGCAACTAATTAAGACTTTTTGTACTGATTAGATTTCACCAGTGTCACCAGCGGCACTCAAGTTTGCCGCATGTGAAGAATGAGTATAGCTTTCTGGCTATCTGCTTTTGAGAAGAATTACGAAAACTAAGCGAGATAGCATGACTTTCATTGAAACTTTTTTTCAGCCCTTGAAATTTCCTAAGAGAAGAGTTCAGCAAAAGTTCCGCCATCTCACTTAGTTTCTGAGATATTTCCCAAGATTAAACATTCCATTTTATCTCTTCGCAACTAATTTGAATGACTCCAAAATATTTTTTTTTAGTGAAATTTTTTCTTCTCATTATTTAATCAAATTTATAGGCAAAAATTTCTACGAATTCGAGAGATTTAAATCAGATTTGCTAGTCAGTGCAAGATCATTCTATTCGAAGAACGAAGACTGTGACGAATGTCCAGATGGTAGAACAATGATAAAAGAGTGTGATTCAGACGACGGATGTTTCGTAAACAGTACATGCAGAGGAATTATTTCCGGATGTAGGGAATTCATGGCATCTGCAGAAGTCTGTGAGCTCGTAAGTTTCTCTAAATTGAATTTTACTTAATTCAGCAATTCATGAAGGAGTAGAACAGGACACGTTAATTTCTTCCCCGATTCTCACTGAGAAATAGCTCGGAAAATAAGTGAGATTGCACATTCTGCCTCAATCGTTATTTGTAGAGAAATTGAAGAGAGCTGCAAGAAAGGATTCGACCGAAATCACGCTGGCTCGATCAGTTTATAAATGTTTTACTTGGAGGATAGAATATCGATTTGGAGTAATAACATGTGTTCCTCCTCTTCACAAATTCGAGAAAATATTTCGTTGCATTGAACTGATGACTGGTCATGATGAGCGATTTTTTCTTTCCAATAGATATTTTGTTAATGCAACTTCATTTTGCTATTGATAGCAGAATTTGAATATCATTTTCACACTTCTAGCAACCACCGGAACCACGTTATAAATATATCAGGACCATTGGTGGTGATCGGTGGGGAGCGGATGATTCAAAAGGATGTGGGGCTGGTACAAAATATTTGTTGGAGAAGAATAACTGCAGCGTCTGCTTATGTAGATGTGTAGAAGATAGTTACAGATCCTACAGCATACGTACATTCAGTATCCGAGAGCAGCTATCGGATGTGTCTAATAACAAGTGAGAATAACTATGAATGAGCTCGGAAGTTCATAAATCAATTCATCAGTATATTACCTAACAAAAGCGGTGAAGTATTTTCCAACGAGTGTGCGAGTTTTGTAATCACATGAGTATGGAAATCTTCGCCCCACGTGTAAGGTACAGTTTTTCATTGCACAGTATGTAGAAAGTACCACTGATCACCAGCGAAGCCTGTGGGAAGTGCCTCCTTTCTGCATAGCATGTGCTAATAGGATGTTATGCATTTAAGGAATGAACAAGTTAATTTTGACAAAATCTTTCTCTTGAGCAGAGCGAGAGTACAAAAATTGAGTCAAAGTTGACTTTTCTACTTCTGTGGTGCATACGAACGTTTTTTTCTCCCTAATGCCGGAAAGTATTTTTTTCCGAGAAGGATACAAAACAGGATAAATCGATTTTTTCGTTATTATTGTCGGATACCTTGGAAAGTAAGCGAAATATAGCAATTATACCCTAACCCTTTTTTGTAAGATCATCGTTATCTTGTTTAGTATCCGAGGTCTTACAGAAAAATCATTGGCAGAAAAAATCGAATTATCTTGCTTAACCCGTTTGTTGCTGACTTCTATTTCATTTCTTAAAGATTTTTGAGAGAAGTGTTCTTTGATACGAATAAAATGTTTCAGAGTTGTTACTGGTGTAAGATTTGTTATGATGGAGAATATATTACAACTGCAGATACAAGAGGGAACAGTGTTGGCTGAGGGTAGAATTGCTCCGAAGAGTGCTGAGTGGAAGGACCTTGAAAACATAAAATTTGATGAAGAAAAAACATTGAATGATGAAAAATTGGTTTATTATATATCTTCTGATGATGCAGGGCGATATGAAATGGAAGAAGGGAAAGATTACATATCCTTTGATTCTAAGAATAATGCAATATACCTAGATGATTTGAAAGTATCGCCGGGTTATGTGATCACAGGTATTCTGAACAAAATTCATCCGATTTCTCAAAAATATCTCATAAATATAGTACAACGATTCAACGAATCAACAGACAAAAACGGTAGATCGAGGCACAATGAACTAATTTTTTTTCAAAATGAAAGCCTTTCTGGAAGAATTTGAAAAAACTTACCTATGATGTAGACATGCTGCAGCATCTTCGCCATTTTTGTTGCAATTTATGCATAGGGACTAAGGTATTTAGCAAATGATTTCATTTTTTCAGGTGCAAAAATTTCCACTGAAATAGTTGATGGCAACACGGGTCGTCCGATGCGATTGGCAATTCAAGTATCACCGTATGAATATGACAGTGGAGAAATGAGAATCACAGATGATAATCCTTCAGTTTGGCTCACCTCAGACGATATGGTTGGTAAAATGCCGGATTATGATAAATACAGGTATGAATACTCATTTTGTTTGACATTGGTAATAAAAGAGCACCCAGGTACAAACTGGAAGATGTGGGCTCGACTCCCGCTCCGGGACTGTCCCGACATTTTTCTCGAACTTCCTATAACCTTATATCGAGATGGATCCTCTCCTACCCCCTCCCCCCTCATCAAGTTCCAGGCCCAACATCCTACAAGAAAATTTGGAATGCAAAATTGAAGTTCCTCTCAATTATTCTAATTACGAAATTGGATGCCAACCACTCTAAATTTGGGATGGTCTAAATGGCGGATTTGAGAGAAAATGAATATTAAAATAACGGTAGATGGAAAGAGTTCAATAGGTATGAATATGATCTTCATTATTCAATAATTGAATTTGATAGTGTCCAATGAAATTCATCTTTTTCAGGAACTTACATTGATTTTCTCTGTTTTATCAAATCTTTTTGAAATAATTACCATATAAGGGACACTCATAATAATATCCAAGTAAAATATTCTGGTAGATGCGAACATGAGCTGACGAATTCTAAAATTTTTATTACATTTTTATCTTCAACAGAGAATATATATACCTGTATAAGCCCACGACTCCGTTGGTATATACGGATGAAGTTGCTGTACCGAGATCTTCACCAAATTCTTTCATGGTAATTACAAACACAGAAGTACTAGGAGACGTTGGACAATCGACTGTCCCATTTTTCGATGCTCAAGAAGTAACTGGCAGGCCATCATTTGCAGCTGGTGGAATCGGCTTATATTACAAATCAATTTCAAATTATGTCGGTGGATTTGTTGGCCTTCGTTTATGGGGACTTGAACCAATGAAAAATATGCAAATCAGTGTGCTTAATAAGTTGGATGAATTTAAAAAAGACGTCACTGAATTTCAAGGATGTAATGATGAAATTCAAGCCTAAGTGGTCATTGAATTTTCCATCAATTTTGCTAACGTTAATGCGAATTCAACTATCTCGGACGAAGGAGCCCATCACGTATAAGCAGAAACCAACTGATTGTTTCACTCCGTCGTTACTTTGGCAGGTTGTTCTGTTTTTAGAATTAAAAATAAAAAAAAATACGTGGTGATAAATACTGAAATAGTTTTCAATTATTCCAAAATATTCAAAGAATCCCTACATAGTTTTCTTTTGTTGCAAATTCAGGACAAAGTTCGGAGAAAAAAAATGAATCCTGCTGAATGTTACTGATTTGTTGTATACCTACTCCTCTCAATTGGGTTTCCCGCAATTCTTATTAAATAAAAATTTTGAACGCTAATGACGTCCGCTTTCCGATAGGATTATCAGAATATTTCTCATCTCGAATATTCGATGTTTTGCTTCCGAATGGGAGTATGATGATGGTATTCATAGAAATTGTATTAGTGCTTTTGAACGTATTGAGGCTCAAGTGAATAGAGAATGGAATTTGACATCAATTAGAATCATTGATTCTTCACCTAGATGAATTGATGAGAAAAGGAAGTACGTAAAATCTCCCTTTGGAAAACCCCCGTTCTGAATAAATGACGAATTCATAGATCTATTTATCGTTATGTGAATGATAGTTTTTGGATATTCACGCCAGTCTTCTGAATTCATGACAAAATTAACAAAAATCTGCATTAGGGTAGGCAATATGGGATACATGGACAAATATTGGCAAATGGTACTCTCCTAATATTCACCTCGATATCTTTTGCCCAATCAATATATTGTGCGTTGGCTCCATAATATGCCATAAATGTTGGGTCGCACATGAAGTCCATACTGCTGCTTTTCTGGTCCAAGCTTGCCACCAATGGGTGTAATTCTATACGCCGATACTTTGGAACCGTACGGGATATTGCTACCCTGAGGGAATTTTTCCCTATTGCCCCGACTATCCGCTTATATTCAAGGTCAAAATGAACTATTTCAAATTAGTTATCGCGCCGAGAGGTATAATGTTAGGGTTACTATTTCAGATCACTGCATTGAATCAAGACATGTAGGATACTTGTTGTTATATTCTAGTTTTGTAAGCCATTTCCGTATCATAATCCATACTTTATGAAGGATTGTTAGACTGAGATAGAGCAGAATCTATTGAGTCATATTTGATCGACTAATGATTGAGTAAGTGGAAATTTTATCTATGGAAATATCTCATTTTTCTGAAGAATTTCTCAGCAGAAACAAAGTTATGAAAAACTTTAGAAGATTTGAAAAAGGGAAAAATTATAAATTGTCTCTTTTGAGGTATCATAACTCATTCTGTATTACAACTATGAGAATCAAATTTCACATAACGAGAATCAATAGTTTATATTCATATCATCTATCTGATAGTTATAATCGAAGCTAATGGAATTCATTTTCAGAATAAAGAATCCTATTTCCGACCACAATAATCACTCGTAATATAATTATAGTCAAAGGCTTTTCCTATGATATTGTTCAGTTCCAGACTTCAAAGAATGCTCTCATGTACTATTATTACTAGCTACTGAAATTAACAACTCTGATTCCGTTGAAGATGTTGATCTCAAAATTCATCACACTACTTTCCATAGTCTCCAGGAGCTCAACAAAAAATGCTAACTATATCTCGAAGGTTTTCGAAATTATGCGCTTTCAAAAATGATTGATGGTTGTCTGAATACAACTAATACCCTTAGAATCGAAAATGTAATTTTTCTGGAGAGGCATAATTCTGAAAGCCATTGACCTATTACAACCACTCCTCTCGGATTTCTAAAGGCTACGGAAAGTATCTTGGTGAATTTAGGAATCGATATCTTCAATAAAATCAGAATTATGAATTTGTGAAATAGCCGAAAATCGTTTAACAAAATTTTTTCCAAAAAGAGGCATTTTCCACGATCTTCTCTGTTTTAAAAAATTAATAATTCTAGTTTTATTGACAGAAATTGCTGAAATAGTGACTCAATAAACTCCCATTCGCTATATCAGTTTAGAAACAATATTATTAGCCACTTGTTTTATTCTTATCATTTATTTCAACAAATAGACTTTGTACTCCCTTAGTAACAGTCCGATGGATTATCTAACAATTCCGATAATTGCTTTGTTTATAGAATTCTCCACTGAATGAACATGAAATTGCACTTTAGTGGAGATAATAACGAGGACAGGTCAATGACAAACGTGGCAATTTTCGATATGGCAATTTTCGACATATCAATGATTCTTTCGCTTATTCTATGAACGTTTACTGATAATTCTAGCGATAATTGTATGGACTTTATTGATACCATACCGGGCACTTAGCTCGACATTCTTGCTAAAGTTGCGGGATCTCAACGGCTTTCGTTTATTTTATTTATTTATTTATTTTATTTATATATTGTTTAATATAATTAAATAATGAAGAATTCAAGCCCAAATTTATCCATGTGTGCCGCATCGCAAAATTCGATACCTATTGGCGAAATCCTTTTTTTATTTTTATCAACAATAAAAAAATTTCAATGCTCTCTGCTAGATAAATATTTCAGCTAATCGAAAAAGAAGGAATTCCGAAAATATTACCTCGATAAACGAGAGGTTTAAACATTTGTAACTAAAGAAAAAAAAGTCATGCTTTTATAATGAAATTAGAAAGGTCAAGACCATTTGGGAATACATAATGGAGTTCAAACTGAAGCTTGTACTTCCTACTTTCCATATCTTTTTTCAAAATCCAAAAATGTTCCTTAGTTTCAAAGATATGAGAGTGTGAGTGATGCGCGACTAGGTCCATATACGTATATGGACCCCGGCCAATAGAGCAGACTTTCTGATCCATATACGTATATGGATCCCGTAATTGAGGGGTTGAGGAGTTTCGCACCCAGTCTTTTCCAGCTCTCCTATTTTTAAAAGGATGCAAATAATGCATTACCTAACAAATGCGGTAAAGTATTTTCTGACGAGTGTAAGGTTGCAAAACGAGCCAATAGCGAGTTCTGTAATCACACGAGCCTGGAAATCTCTACCACGCGTATAAGGTACACTCCTTGAAGTGCAGCGTATGGAAAGGCTATATTGGCTGTATAGCCAAAAGGTTGAAGGCCAGCTGCGTACACACAGCTCAAGGAAGAAGAATCTGAGGGAAGTGCTACTGACCGTATCGTGTGCAGAAAGTGGCGACTTACCACACGGCGTGCAGAAATAGTATATTACACACCTACGGCGGGAAGAAGTTAACCTCGACAATTATTTGCCTCCCGAGCGAAGCGAGGGTGCCAAATGATTGTCGAGGTTGACTTGTTGCCGTCCGAGGTGTGTTTCCTATTTTTGGGACCGAGGCAGCAAAGAATTACGACCGAGCGAAGCGAGGGCAGAAAGTTAGTTCTTTCTGCCCAAGGTGTGAAAATGTAGTTTGAGGCACTCCAAAACGCTGAGCTACTGCTTTATATCCCATTCGCCTATTATAAACAGCTTCAATGGCACTAGCCATTAAAATTCCATCCCAGCTTGTCAGTTAGTTTTTCGGTTGTATTGACGGATTATAGTTCATTAATATTATTGCAGCAACAATCAATTATGTTAAATAATTAACACCACGATGTAAACAGCATCATTTGCCAACAAAAACTTGTCAGTTAGGTATAGTCGACCTAGCCAAAGAAAGATCTTTCAGAGTCAACTTGCAGCTGAAACTTCATGTAGTAGCATAGGAACCGAATATTCCCAAGGATCCCTCTTTGGTCAGTACAACTGTAATAAAGGTTAGAAATTTAAATTCACGATTCAGTGTACGCCACTGTATACGAGAAGCGTGAACACAGCGCCATCAGCGGTGAATACAAACAATGAAAGCGAATACTAGCGCTAAATTTGAATCTCAAAAAATTAGTGATAATAATGGCAAGAAATTTTTTGTTTTGATAGGGACTATTTTTTTTATTCTGCCCCGACAATAAAAAAAAATTTCCTCATGGTAGCTGAAAACTTGTCTCCTTCACTTCCAATAAAAATTAAAAAGAAGAGTTTCATCGTGTTTAAGTTTTGAAAAGCTTAAGCTTTCCTGAAGGACCCTATTTCACCCCGGTCTCCCCTAATTACCTCTGATGAGATGCTCATAAATAAAATCATAACTTTTTCGTTATTTCTCTATGATTTATGAAAGGAGTTTCGAATTCAGAAAAGAACCATGGGGCAATTGAACCAGTCGCTTGAAAAATAGGAAAGAATTAAAAAAAAAGTGCCCTTTCAGAACGAGCTCTTAATATATCAACCCTTGATGTGCCCAAAATTTGGAATCATTATGACTGTTCAATTTTGAAAAATTCCAATTTTTATGATTTTAGGCATGCAAACTTTTTTTTTCACAACTCTCGACGAAATTTTTAATAATATTCTCATTTTCAAATATTATCATTGTTCGAAACTGGCGCTAAAATCCTGAGTGATCAGGTGGGGTTCGAGCCGAAAAGTCTCGAATCAAGGCGTTTCGAATTACCCCCCCTCCTACAATCAAATTAGTAGTATTCATCGAGCTCTCATCGAGAAAGCATCTCTTTTGAGACGTTCTCAACGGTCTACCGCGAGTTTTCCACGGTTATGGAACGGTCAACGACACTCACGTTATTAATTAGTGAGTTTGTTCAACGAATGCATTGTTAATGCATTCGGTCGTTATCGGATCCTCAACAAGTATAACGTACTTATACATGGGGCATCACGGGCACGCATCTTGCCTTTTCGGCACCTATTCAACGTAGCTACATCATCGGGTTCCAAGGTTACACCGCCAGTGCAGTGCTTTAGTGAATTATCAGTGTATATTCGGTTATTCAACAATTGGACAATTATCAATTTAAAGACATTCAACTCAGTTTAATTAACGGTTTAATCAACGGGTCAATAGTTTTTTCGGACAATATTAATTACGCGACTAACCACTTTATTGTAAAGACGAATATCATTTTTAGTGAATAAAACCTAACTATTGACGGCAATTTGTCTTTTACCATCATTTTCACAGCATTCACAAATTTTCCTTTCAACAGATTCCAGTCCTGCTGAGAAATTCAACGAGTTTTCGAACAATCATGGAGTATCAATTTCAATATCTCAATATAACTATATTTCATCACTTTTAACTCGATTTATACGGAAATAATTATGTAATAATTTTGAATGTGCTAATTACCGTCACTGAAACACATGGGGTCATTTGAACCATAACCAATACGTCCTTTACCGAATGCGATATCAAGTAGCAAAAGTAGAAAGGGTCATGCACCAGCCAAAATGTCATTTATACCGATACTCGAGAAAAATTCGGAATAGAGACAAAAAACCAAAATAAAAAAAACCCTAAGAAAATGGATTCCTCAGCAAAAATTTGGGGAAATGTTTAGTAGTGGAAAAGAATGAAATGGAAACTACTAAAAGAATAGTGATGTAATATCTTTTTAGCAAAGTATGTAATAATTGTTATACGAGTTGTTATCTAGAAAATTATTTAAAAAAAAAAAATTATTTTTGCTTCCAATACTTTCGATTCAATTGATCCCAGCTAGGGGTTCAACTGCCCCTGAGCTAGGGACAGTTGAATCACTTGACGCGGTGATACAATTATATACTTTTTTAAAATAAAAATCATTCGTTGATCAATTTACCAATCAGAAATGATAGAGTGAATAACAAACTGCTATTCCATGGAAAAAAATTGATTATTTCTAAAAATTGTATTCTAAGAAAATTATGAAAGAATTTTTGGTTCAATTGATCCCCTTCTCCCCTACTGATATGTGAAAAACTTTAATTACATGTGAATAAATACGATTTGATCAAACTAGACTCTCTTTCTTTTGTTCTTCTAACGAGGAAAGTTTGGGAAGTTTTCATAATTGATAATGTTATGCAATTTAATTTTCATTTAACTTTCTATATTCGAATGACAATGGTGAGTTATGATCAACTCCTTATCAATAAGAAATATAATTGTGAATTACTTTCGTTCAAAAATTGATAACAGAAATTGTTTTTACTTCAAGTCAAAATTCAAAGGCACAACTATTCCATTGTTTCTGGAAAAGTCAAGTGAATCATACAGTTGCCCAGAGAAATTGGAGAAAATGGGTTTCAGAAATGAAAGACTGCTGCATATAACATTGCTATTATTATTAATGTCACCACCTCCGGCAGAATCATTTATATTTACAGCTTTGATAACTGCCATAAGTTTTGCATATACAGTTTATTCAGTCGTCAACGATGCACACGACACTTATAATAAATTCGTACCACAAACAACATTGGATGATGTACTCGATCGAGCTATAAAAGTTGAAGAAAAAGTTGATCAGATTGGTGCACAATTGTCCGTTCAAATTAATCAAACTGTTGAGGCAATTGTAACTAGTATAGATCATTTAAATAATATTCGTGAGGGAATGGAAAAATTATCTGCAGGATTCCGTCGAATTGATAATTTGTATCGTTTGTTTGAACTCTACACATCGAGACAAGCTCAACTGAATAATCATACATTGAAAACATATATCAATCAAGTTACAGCTTTTGGCGCAAATGCTCCAAAAGACATACTCAACGAAATTCATGATGTAATTATTCCAACTTCTGGTCTCCGTGAGAGTTTGCTTCATTATATCCACAAAGACACACCGGTTAGTAAATTATAATATGCTGGTCACTTCAATGCGATTGAGTAACTGGGTCATCAATTTTTTTAACATTATTAGAAAATTATTGTTCTGAAAAAAAAAAACAAATTGAGGACTTAATAGTTTTTAGTTAAGATAGATTTTCATGAAATTTATGCATTAAAGATCTATTCTTGGATAAGTGAAATTCAAGTTCATATATTATTCAATTTTTCATTCGATATTTCAGCGGTGAAAAGGTGAAACAAGTTAAATCTATTTCTTTGTCTTCTACTTATTCCGAGAATATTCCGGAAATCAAGCGAGATTAGTGTAATTTTCGTTGTGACCTTTTCCGTAGTTCTTCAAATTTTCTACAAAGAACGGTCCAGGCAAGATTGAGCTATATGGCTCTGTTTCCGAGATATTCTATTGAGAATGTTCACAAAGATGCGTTGATTTTATCTTTTTTACCTCGTCACTACTGATTTGAAAATTTCAATTATTTTGTTGGGATTCACTGAATTTCTGATTCCATAATATTCAAAACTCAAGAAAAATGATACGGATGATTGTAATAACAGTCTACCACCTCTGGGAATACTTTATCACGTATTTCGGCTCATTATGGTAAATGAAATTAGGGCATTCACTATGATGTCCTTTTCATACGCACTGGATCAAGCCTTCAAATGTGGTAATTATTGGCATTGCTTCTATATTGAATTACCTTGAGTGTATTAATCAATCTCAAAAAAATTTGGACAGAGAGCTTCGCAGGCGAGATTGAACTTGCTGACTCTGAATTACGAACACGAACAATGGACTATTATAAAGTATTTTCTGACTTAACAGAACGGGCAGTAAACAGTATAAGACGTTGTGATCCAGTCAATGGCTGGATAAAAGGTACTGATTAATTTAACATTTCGGCAGTGAAAACCTAGAACTGAATAAGTATATTCTTGTTGCTATTAATTTTTCAGAAATATTGCGAAAACTAAGCAAGATGGTGCCATTTCTACTGGATTCTTTTTTTGTAGCTCTTAAATTTTCCTACAGAAGAGAACTCGGCGGAAATTTCACTATCTCGCTTAGTTTCCGAGATATTCTCCAAAGTTAAATGACAAAAGTAGACTCATCCTGTTTGACCTGTTTGCTATTAATTTGTGGGGTTCGAACAAAAAAGGCAGGTATAAATGGTTCGAGACGGTTACAGTAACCGTCTCAAAAAAATTTGTTTTTCTGCATTTTTTTTTAGGAAAATGGTAATAAATTCATAACATTTCGGGAACTCATTGGGCACGTATTTGAATTTACAAAAATAAAATTTCATAGTAAAATATCGAAAAATGGCAACATGACAGCCATTCCCTCGAAGCTCGTCAAATTTCCGTACTTAGTGGGAAAAAAATTGGCTCAATCTACATGCCTATAGCTAGCGAAGTACATGGCTGATTTTGAAAATATTGATTTTGCAGTAATTGACGGGCATTTGAACATAAACGTCCAATTGTTGACAAAAAAACGGTAATTTATTCTTAATGAAAAAGGGGCGAATCATCATTTTGAAAAAATACCACGTACTTCACTTCGAAAGTTCATTTTAAAGTTGCTGTCAAAAATTCAACTAAAAAAATTAAATTTGTTGGAGCTATGCATCGTGCAATTTTGGAACATCGTGCTTTGAGATAAACTTTCAAAATTTCATCAGGAAAAATGAGTATCCGGTGATGAACTTTCTCCCTACACCTTCTGGAGGATTCGAACTAATTTTTGAGCCAATAAAAAAAAATCCATTTTTTTTCCAAATTCGACAGTGGGGTAACCCCTCAAGTGATTCGATAAAAATTTTATTTTCAATTAATTTTTTATTTTCATTATTCAATTAATTTTATAGGCCAAAATTTCTATGAATTCGAGAGATTCAAATCAGAGTTCATTGTCAGTGCGAAAGTATTCAAGCCGGCCACCGAAAGCTGCTCAGGATGTGACTCAGATAGTTTGACGGTAATTAACTGTGACCCGGCCTACGGATGTTTTGAAGCTACTACCTGCAAAGGAACTGTTCGCTCATGTGAACGATTCTCCGCACCTGCAACAGTCTGCGAGCTTGTAAGTTTTTCCAAATTAATTTTTACTCAAATTAGTAGTGAAGAGGTGAAATAGGATGGGTTGTTCTTCTCCCGATCTTTATTGAAGAAGTTCTCGGAAATTAAACGAGATAGTGCGATTTTGGTCCGGAGCTTTTTTTTAGAGGATTTGAACAGCTATGAAAATGATAAAACAAAATCGCGATTAGTTTCTGAGATATTCTCACAAAATGATCGGAAAAAATGAACTATCCTGTTTTATGCAATAATGGGGAAAAATCATTATTACATCATAACACAGAACAAAAAAAATGAATTTGACCAAGACTGTCCTTACAAATGCATTCTGCTTGGAGACTAAAATAGTCATAACAATGATATATATTCTTTCTCTTCAGAATTTTTGAGAATATTTGTCACGAAAAGTGATCAGTTCTTTCAAAGATACATTTTTAGAGAGAAATAATGAAAGCTCTGTTTGTCCATGCAGTTAAAAACTTGTTGAATTTCGAGAGGAGAATTTGCCGACCATGATGCCCAGGTCCGTAAATGGTGCGAAAAATGCCCTTTATTAAGCCATTTGGCTATCGTTTGTTTCATTCTTACCACTTAGTTACACTAAAAAAAAAATATACTACTGTCAAGTATCCTCAGGTACTCAGCAGGAGTATACTGATAAGAAGTATAACAAGCAGGCGTTAACTCCTTGTGGGTTATTTCAATTCTTAGATTTAATATTCTGCCAATACAATTGGCAGTAGGCTTCCGAATGGAATTTTCAATCTCTAATCCAATAATGACCATCTTAATTAACATGAATTAATTAATTTCTGAATTTAATGATTCAACTTTTCAATGTTCTCATCATCCTATCAGGATGAAAATGGTCTCATTTCATTCGGAAAATTATATATTTTATTATCATGAAATGAAAACACTATGTGTTCTCGGGAAAAAATTGAGAAAAATTTACATTTCCGATTTTTTATAAAAAAAGTTATTTTTTTTCAAAATAAAAATAAATACTTCACCAATCAATTGGGAATCTAGAGAGTTCATTCCCTTCATTATAGCGAATTTTTTAAGTACAAGTTGGTGCAAATCAGTCGCGTAGTTTTTGAGAAATATGCCTTTAAAGAAAAATCATTTTTTGCAAATATCTCAGAAACGGCTGGACGTATTTCGCCTAGTTTCAATAGAACCCTGTACCTTCATCAGATATACAAACTGACAAAATTTGAAGTCTCTATCTCAAATACTTATCGAGTTATCGTTCCGCTAAAATATGAACTGAAAATCACTAAAATTGAAATAATTTCCAAAACTAAGAATCAGAGAAAAATTTACCCAACAGTCAAAAATGTGAGTTTTAATGAGATGAATATCATAGCCCAAACTGGGCGCTACCAATTAATTTTTCATCCAGGAAATTCAAGAAAACGCTTTTTTGAAAATTCGATTTTTCTCGGAAACTATTCAACCGACTTCGCTGAAATTTTTATGACAGCATTTTGCACGCAGAGGAAAAATACCTTCAAATTTTGAGAGCGCGACATTAAACAATTAAATTTATTAATAAATTAATTTTTATTAATAAATTTTTTAAGAGAATCGAATTTCGGAAAAAATATGTTATGCGCAAGCAGGATTTGAACCCACGACCCTCTGATTACATGTCAGGTGCTCTGACCACTGAGCTATTGCGAGTTACTATATTTACCTTCGAATTTTGATTCTCACATCTTTTCTCCACCTCCCATCCACGAGGCAATGTCGCCATTAAACAAATAAATTTATTAATAAAATAAGTGTAGCCGTTCCAGAGAAAATGACGATACATGGCAATACACTCAGACACACAGTCACATACACACACACATACAGACATGCTTTAAAAATATGATTTTTCGACGTTTTGGATCATTTGGAGTTATATTCTGATGAAATCTCGAAATCGAAAAATCCGACGAAAACAATGCTTCCATTCGGAAGCAAGAAATACTAGGGATGAGTTTCAAATGGATACTCATGACTACCCGGGAGAAAAAATAAGGCGGGCTAGAGGCAGCGTTTTGGCATTTCCAAATGGCAGCCTAGTGGCAGTTTTTATGCCACTTTTCTGGCGGCGAACTGGCGGAATTTGCGCCAAAAACTGCCTTTAGACTGCCACTTGCCACAAGCAGGTACGGGCAGCTATAGAGGAGCCTTTTGGCAGGTGCCACATGCCAGTACCCTACCTTTAGACTGCTATCTTCATAATGCCTTATTTAATTGATTAATTAATTGTACTGATAAGTACACCTAATTTTGTGCGGTAAATTCAGAAATTATGGCCATCATTTGCAGTTTTTGACGCAGATCACACCGATATAAAAAAAAAACGGATCGGTCGCGCCGTTCCCGAGATATTACGTTTTTTTTCCGGGATCGGGGCTCGAACCCAGGCTGCTCTGGTTGATCTTCCTTCTCTGGATGTTCACTTAGTCCGCACGGCTATTCTGTAATACTTGAGAGTATATATTTTTATTCTGGTTTATAAATATCTATTTTTCCACGGCAATTTTTTGATGAATAAATTGTATGTATAATAAAAGCACGTGAATTATTCAATGAAGGGAACTGTTCGTTTATTTCAAATGCGAGGATAGTCTACCAAATGATTATTAATTATTGAAAACTGGAGACTCTAAAAAAATTATAAATAGATAAGAAAGTAATCGAACATAGCAAATATTTTTTTGACATAATTAAAAAAGTTGATGAATTTACTCAATTTAATTGAATCAAAAATATCAATTCGTTGAATTGACTTAAATCAGTACATTCAACAGTTATTTTTAGGTATTTCGAAAAATATTTGCTAAGGACCATTTGCCTCTATATTTAATTCTTTTCACCATTATTATTTCGCAGAGTACCTTAAGGTGTTGAAATCATTTGTTTGCCGATTGAAAAAACTGAATTGCAAAATACTCAGTTATCGTAGTCATCGTAATACCAAATTTTTTGTCCTAGCAATAAATTGTTTTAAGAAAAATCGAATCCATACAAACGATCGGTGTGAATCTGAAATGATTTAAATTAGTAACAAAACCGCCAATTAATACTACAATTATGAGAGATAGACAATTATGGAGAAAGGCAGTCAAACAACCGCAGCAAGGCAGATTTATGGCAGCATGTACGAGCAGGCAAATGGCATCACAAGAGCGGATTGTATAAATGGCGGTCTTCTGGCAGCTCCAACACAGCATATCGATGACGTTATCGAAAAACTGTGCTTGAACTGTCAGATGACGGCATTTTCTGTTGACCGCTTTTGTGCTGCCATCTTCCCGCTTGTAGGTACTGCCATGAAGCTGTCTCTTTACGGTTAATATACTGCCATTCCTCCAATCCACCAAGTGATCTGCCTTTACGCTGCCTGTAAACTGTCTGCCACTTTTCAATGAAAATAATGAAACTGCCATGAGCTGCTAGGAGCACGCCAGTTATCCGCTGCTTTCCGTCAAATCTGCCTCTAGTCCGCCTGAATCCGGTTCGTTGCCCGCCTTAATTTTTCTCTCGGATAGTATAACGCTCACTTATGAAGTATGAAAAATACTTGTGACAAGTATCTTTTATACTTGTTACAAGTATCTTTCATGCTTGTCACAAGTATTTTTTATACTTGTCACAAGTATTTTTTATATTTGCAGCAAGTCCCGTGTATACTCTCCATGAGGATTTTATGTAGGTAAATTAGAGGTTTTTTTTTTATGTATGTAAGCTTTTGTCATTGCGATTGTCCGTGGAATCTCTGCGAGATAAAGCAATTTTGTTCGAATGTTTCTCTTGTAGAGAATTCCAAGAGCTACAAAACAAGACGGAGATAAAATCGCTCTATCTCGCTTAGTTTTCGAGTCATTTTCAAAAACAATTGAAAGGAAAAATCGATTCATGCCATTTTACTTTTTCGCTGAATCCATTCTTTTATGAATATCTTGGACACTAAGCTAGATAGAGCGATTTTGTCTTGATTCTTTTTTGTAGTTCTTAAAATTTGCTACAAAAATGATTGAAGCGAAATTGCTCCATCTCGCTTAGTTTTCGAAATGTCGAAACAAGAAATCAAGTGAAAAAGTCAAATTGAACAAATCGATTCTTTCAATCAATTATTTCCGAGATTAGCTCAAAAACTAAGCGAAATAGAGTGATTTCACCTCCATACTACTTTGTAGCCTTTGGAATTCTCTGCAAAACAGGATGAACGCTAAATTGCTTTATCTCGTTTAGTTTCCGAGATGCTCGTGAAAAAATGAAGGCAGTGAAAAAGTAGAATTGAATGAATCAATTTTTTCATTCAATTGTTTTTGAGAAAATCTTAAAAACTGAGCGAGATACAGCGATGTTATGCTTATTTTGTTTTGTAACTCTCAAAATTCTCTACAAAAGAAGATAGAGACGAAATTGCTCTATCTCGCTTAATCCCCTAGTTATGCATGAAAAACTGAATACAGTGAAAAAGCGAAATTGGATAAATCAATTTTCTCTTCTAGTGGTTCGTGAGAAAATTTCGGAAACGAAGCGAGATAGAGCGACTTCACTCTCACCTTGTTTCATAGCTTTTGGAATTCTCTACAAAAACAGGGTAGAGATAAAATTGCTCTATCTCACTTAGTCTCTGAGATATTCATAAAAAAATGAATCCAGTGAGAAAGTGAAATAGGATCAATCGATTCTTTCTTCCAATTGTTTTTACGAATATCTAGGAAAATTAAGCGACATAGAGTAATTCTCACGTTGTCCTCATCTTGTTCTGTAGCTGAGGCATTCCTCACTATTTCGAACACTTTTCAAACTTTTTTTTGGGATTTTGTTCATTTTTGGATATGTTGTTGGGATGGCTTAGAGAAGACATTTTCCATGGGAAAGGAGAAATTCAAAATTTATGACAATTTGAAATTCCAAAAAACGGTGGAAATGCCCATTCCATTCCAACTTTGAATGCTCCTATTTCATTAAGGGGCCATTCTAGTGTGACGGCCGGAAAAAGTCCTCATTTTTAAGATTTTTTTTTTTACAGTTAGGATGTTCCGATCAGGCTCATTTTTTTTATCACAAATGAAAGGACTCATAAAGAATAGGAAAAAATTTTTTTTACTTTTTTTTTTTTCATTTTTTCTAGCCATGTATAACCTTTCGGTTTTTTACAATTTTTCTTTCCTTTCCCCACCCCCCGTGCGACTCCATGGATCGACTTCTTGCCATACTGCCCGCATTTGCCGTGGACCAAGGGAAACCATGGAAAACCCTGATCAGTGCAGTCGGATTCGTACAGAGCCTTAATGTGCCTTTTCTGTCACGCTGACGAGAAAGGCACACTAATTCTCTATAGTCACACCTACCGTATGGTTCAGTTTGTCATTCGAATCTGTGTACGGCAAACGGTCACCCATCCAAGTAGTAACCAGACGCAATGCTGCTTAACCCGGTAGATCCGCCGAGCCGTACACAGACCGAACAGCCAAACTGCCGGTTATAATTTTTTTTACTTCATTTTTATTAATTTTTTACACACTTCTTGGACATTGAAAATTGAAAAAAAAAAAAAAAAGTTTCAAAACGGTGTGCACTCTCAAGCGCAGAGTTTTTGAGTTATTGGTCTGAAATTTTTACATAACATTCTTTATGCATTTTTCTGTCGACTGATGGAAGCTTTTTTTTCCAAAAATTTCCTATTTTTTTTTAACGAAAAACTATCCGAAAACAGGGTCTAATTTCGTGTTTTTTGTTTAAACCGCCGCCATTTTTCGAATTTTGAGAAGAAAAAAAAGCCTCCATCAGTCGATCGCTTTATCCATGAGGATTAATAATCTTTTTGGAAAAAAATTTTCAGGCAAGACTTACGACGCGGAGAGTGCACACCATTCAGAAACTTTTTTTTTTTTTTCAATTTTCAATGTCGAAGAAGTGTGTAAAAAATTAATAAAAATAAAGTAAAAAAAATTTTTTCCTATTCTTTATGAGTCCTTTCATTCGTGATGAAAAAATGAGCCTGATCGGAGCATCCTAACTGTAAAAAAAAAAAATCTTAAAAATGAGGACTTTTTCCGGCCGTCACACTAGAATGGCCCCTTAAATATTAATTTTACGAAGAGAATACACGAATACTTTTTTATTGCCAAATTTGTCAACAATTGAAAATTCTGAAAAAATATATATTATAGATTGAACTGTTTCTGATTTTTCTCTGAATTTTCAAGATGTATCCACCAATTGTTCAGAACAGCCATTAGTCCAGTTGTCTAGCGCAGTGGATTGGACTGTAGATTCACATGCGGTAGACCCAGGTTCGAGCCCGACTGGATAGAGTTGTGTAGCTCATAACAACAGAAAAAAGTCTCTGAGCACAGTTTGTCACATAAAAAATTAGTAACATTGGTTATATAACATAGATTTGTTGAAGGCCAGCTGCGAAAGCAGCACAAATAACAAACAAACACAAACAACAGAACAACCATGGCGATGCGCGCAGTACCTAGCCATGAGTCAGGTTGTCACTGGCACGTAAGTTGTGTACTATGCGCATGCGCATGGTTTTCCTGATCCGGCTGCGGACGATAGGAGGAGATAAAAAAAGCGATATCTCCCGAACCGTTGGTGGATACATGTTGAAAATTCAGAGAAAAATCAGAAACAGTTCAATCTATAATATAAATTTTTTCAGATTTTCTAATTGTTGACAAAAACGCTTGGCAGTCATTTTTCGATTTATTTTATTCATAACAAATAGAGAAAATGCTTCTTAAAAATAAAAAAAAATGTACGCTTGGCAATAATAGTATATTACATGCCTAGGGCAGTAATGTAAGAAATGTCTCAGAGCACATGTAATTGTTGGCCGAGGCGAAGCCGAGGTCAACAAAAATGTGCTCTGAGGCTTTCTTACTTACTGCCCAAGGTGTGTATACGATTTTTCTGCACACTGGGACAGAAGTGAGCTTACGCCCGAGCGCAGCGAGGGCCGAAAGTCTCACTTTCGTCTCAGTGTACAGAAAAAGAGTATTCTTGCATTTTCCTTGTAAAAATTAATATTTTACGAGGTAGGAGTATTGAAGTTGGAGTGAAATAAGCATTTTCACCATTTTTCTCCACAAAATGGAGACACAAAGTTTGAAAAATAAGTGAAATAGCGTGACATGCTTCAAATATGAATTTTTACCACTGAAGTGATTAGTTTCTGAACCGTACTCTGAAAAAAATTCTCTACAGGAGATATCTCAAAATTTTCCACTAAATGAACACGTTATTTTTCCTTTTTTTTATTTGTTCAACACTGAATCCAGTATACCATTCTGCAAGTAAAGCTCTGAATATAAGTATTTTCGATTTATGAAGCAAGTGCTTCATGCTCCTGTCAAGTATGAAAAGTACTTGATCCAAGTATCTTTTATACTAGGACTGAGTATATTTTATACTGCTGTCAAGTGTAGAATATACTCAGTCCTAGTATAAAAGATACTAGTGACAAGTATCTTCCATGCTAGGACTGAGTATATTTTAGACTCATCCCAAGTATCTTGCGGATCAAGTTGATATACTTCTGAGGGAACTATTCGCTACTACTGACAAGTATAAATAATGAATTCTAGCAAGTTTCCCGAATATACTTGTCAGTAGTATAATTCTCACTAGACAATAGTATACTTTTTTTTGAGTGTATTTACACTAATTGGCTGATGTACTTGAACGGTGATTTTGCTCCAGGAAGTTTAACATACGAGTTGACATAATTTGCGATTGCGATAATTAATTAACCTCGCGATAATATTTCGAAAAAGATGGATGAATTTTGATTGATGCGGTAAGAAGCTTATTTTCTGAAACGTTACTGTCACTAAGACCTGAGTGAATCCGGGAAAACGCCAATATTGGCACTCGTGACCCACGAGGTCACTCGCGGAGGCGATAATGATGTCTCCCGTGTGGCAAGATGAATATTTTGGCGGGTTGTTTCAAAATCCTGACCTCGTCCGGTCTAAACCCTGGCCAAGTTTCTAACACATGTAACTTAATTTTTCTTGTGAAAACAGAATTGAAATTTTATTTTCGCCTTAACAGAAACCACCAGGACGACGTTATACATATATCAAGAACGGTGATGGTGAGATATGGGGAGAGGATAATCCAGGAGAATGTAAGGGGGGTGCAGAACGTCGATTGGAGAAAAAGAATAACTGCGATATCTGCTGGTGTAGATGTACTGAGGATAGTTATAGATCCCCCAGCTTTCGTACATTCAGTACCCGAGAGCAGCTATCGGATGTGGTTAATAACAAGTGAGATATACTACAAATAAGCTCGAAAGTTGATTAGTTGATGAGGCTCAATCGTTGCCCATATTAAATGACAAGCATTGGATAATAATGAAAATCAAATTCTCTATAATACTTCAGGTCATAACCAATACTATTGCAGAATCTCAATTAATGTTACTATCTGGATTTTTAAGGATTGAATTTTCAAAAATTTGAGATTTCTTACAGAGTTTGGATCTTTTCTTGTAGAGAATTCCAAGGGTTACCTAAAAGTTTCCGCAAGATTTTCAGTATCTCTATCAGTTGGCGAGATATTAAAAAAGAAAAAAGTCAGCAGAAAAATAGAATTTGATAAAAATTACTCAATTGTGTCATTTTCTTTCTCAACATTATCTCGACACGTTTTTTTTTTACAAACAAACGAAATGTTTCAGGGTTGTTACTGGTGTGAAACTTGTTGTGAAGGAGAATCTTTTACACATACAGATACAACAGGGTAAAGTATTATCGGATGGTAGGATTACTTCAGAGAGTTCTGAGTGGAAGAACCTTGAAAATATAAAATTCGATGAAAAAAAAACATTAGATGAAAAGAAATTGGTTTATTACATATCTTCTAATGATGAAGCACGATATGAAATGGAAGAAGAGAAAGATTTTATATCCTTCAGTGCTGATAGTTATATAATAGACCTAGATGATTTGAAAGTACCACCGGGCTATGTTGTCACAGGTATTCTTCCTGCTTTGCAATAGTAATTCAGAAATTTGACAAAAAGATTCAATTAATCGAAAACCAGAAAGGTTAGACCGAATAAAGACTACATTACTTAGTGAATGATTTAATTTTCCCAGGCGTAAAATTGACCGCTGATGACGGCCTCCCGCGAGCAATGCGACTGGCAATCCATGCATCACCTTATGACTATGACAGCGGGAAAATCGAAATAACAGATGATAATCCATCAGTTTGGTTCACCTCTAACGATATGGCTGGTCAGATCCCGGAATATGATAGATTCAGGTATGAATATTATCTATTAATTGAGTTCACCTGTACCCCCTAAGATACATATTTTCCAAGAATTTTCATTGCTTTTCATCGCTTCATGAAATTAAAAAATTGGAGTAATTGCAATTTCTTGAAATAATCCAAAAATATTGAAGTTAAATATTCTAGCAGATTCTAGTTTAGTATGTAAAATTCTGAAATTTTCATAACATTCTTAACATTTTTACCAGAAAATATGTACTTCCTAATGAGCTCAAGAATCCGTTTCAACTGGAGAATTCAACTGAAAAAGCTATTCCGAGATCCCCGTTAAATTCTCGCATAGATATTACAACTACAGATTTGAAAGGAGACGCTGGACAATCAAATGTACCATTCATAGATGTTCAAGAGATAACTGGCAAGCCACCATTTGCAGCTGGTGGAATCGGCTTGTACTACAAATCAATTTCAGATGAATTTGCTGGATTCGTTGGCCTTCGGTTATGGGGACTTGAACCAATGAAAAATATGAAAGTTAATATGCTTAATGAGTCGGATAAATTCAGAAAAAGCGTCGCTAAATTTCACGGATGTTCAAAATCAAAGAAAAAACAGAAAAAATTAAAGATGTAATGATGAAATTCAAGCGTGAGTGGTCATCGGAATTTAATAAATTTTCTCAACGTTAAGGCAAATTCAATGGAAAAAAGATAGAATGAGATGAGATGAATTTCCATTTGTAATGGATTTTCAAAGAATTCAGTCTGTGAAAAGGTGCATATCTATCATTTGGATATCCCTAAGCATGAATACGGCAATGTTGAATAAATATGAACAAAAAAAAATTATATTTGATGTGAATTGTCTACCAATCAATCAACTCTAAAATCCACCCCTCTCATTTTACCCCCCCTTGTCTGAATTGATATTACTCTTCATAATTATTCATAATCCTATTTCAAGAATGATTTTCTTTCTTATTTTCACGAAACATGAAATCCAAAAAAGTCCTCATTCTTAAAAAATCTAAGGAATATAATCAAAAACAAACTGAGTGTTTTTCAAAAAATTATTCAGTATTGCATTCCCGAGATGAAAAATTAGTCTCCCAGACGCAGCTCCATATTGGAGATCAATCTCTAACCGTGCAGGGTGCCACGTGGTACCACGGAGACTTACGCAAGACTCCTCCGCAAGAGCCTCAGCGTCTGTAGTTGAGAGACGCTCGGTGAATTTCCACAGTCTATGCCTATTTAATTGCATATTTCTTTCATCAGTGCGATTGATGTATTGACTAGAGTGGACATTATGTCAATCACTTGTAGTTTTTTACGGGAATTACGCGGAAGAGAGATGAACACGAATTGGTTATGCGGTTCCCGAGATATTTCTTTTCTTTTCCGAGAGCTGGATTTGAATTCGGATTTCTCTGATGATTCGCTTTCCTGGATGTCGATTCGGCCCGTACGGCTATTCTGAAACCCTTGATAGTGTTCATCCCTATTTTGGTTTATTAACGTGAATTCTCTCATAACAATTTATTGTGAATGAATTGGTGTGCTTCATGAGGCCATCATAGGGATCGTCATGCAGTTGCCTGATGATGACAGCATCAGGAGCTCCTTATCGGGGCATTACAACTACGCCTTATAACTACCTGATCGCTAGGAATTAATTCACGCAATTTATAGCGATAATTATTCATTATTTATTTTGAACACTAGGCTGTTTCGCACGCTACGCGCGCGTATAACTTTTCTTGTGTGGCTGGACTAAGCATGCATACCCGAGTAGAAAATTTACTGAGGACATGATAGGTTCCTGAATAGGGTTTGTCGCGCGTACCTATAGGGACATCATAGGGTCGTGAGGACATCACCAGGATCGTCACGCAGTCACCCGTGATGAACCCAACAGGGGTACCTTATCGGGACATTACAACTATGCCTTATAACTATCTGATCTCTAAAAATTAATTCTTGTAAATTTGGAACGATAATTATTCGTTATTTCTCATGAAAAACATCACTCACCGCTGAGTGTGAATTAATGGCTTTTCATCGAATATTTCACCGTTGTTGTACACTTCTCGATGGCTTTGTTCAACCTTCGTTGAATACTAGGAAAAGAATTTGACTATTATGGTTATATTTATTTTTTTTTTAATTTGTAATGAGCCATTTCCATTCAGTTACTATATTCCAATTGTACTGCATTTATTGCATTCAATTACTAAATTTTCTAAAAATCAGTTAAAGAAATTTTAATGCACGAAAAAGTAAATTAATTAAAATAAATTAATTAATTTATTATGTAATGCCTTAAATTTTCTCATTTCATTATTTTCGTATTGTAATTTCCGAAAATCGAATTGCATTAGTTGATCCTCCTTGGAGTGTGCGAAGTAACGGACCCCGCCGCCTCGCTGGAACTTATGGTCTTTGGGGCGAAACTTCACTTAGGAACAAAATCGCTACGGGACGCCACATAGCGACAAATCGTACAACTTAGTATTCTGTTGATGCTCGGATTATCCTGATTGCTTCCTAACGAAGATTTCATGTGGAGTACCCGATCGGGAATACAAAGGGGATTACCCTATGAGTTCCTGATGATGAGCTTCCCGAGTAGAAATTTTGTCAGGCTTGTCTTTACACCCTATCAGGTCATCATTGGGCTGACATAAGGCTTACCCGATCAGGAAAGACCTAGTGGGTTCATCGTCGGGAACTCATAGCGCAGACCCGATTTTGTATCGGGATTTCATGAGGTAGTGCCTAGTCGGGAGTTTCCCGAAGCGTCCAATATCGGGACCAACTAAGGTTTACCTGATTGAGGGTTCGCCCGACAAGCTCATTATCAGGAACTCATAGGGTAGTCCCCTTTGTATTCCCGATCGGGTACTCCACATGAAATCCTCGTTAGGAAACAATCAGGATAATCCGAGCATCAAGAGAATACTTAGTTCAACAATTCGTCGCTATGTGGCGTCCTGTAACGATTTTGTTCCTAAGTGAAGTTTCGTCCCAAAGACCATAAGTTCCAGCGAGGCGGTGGGGTCCGATACTTCACACATTGCAAGGAGACTCAACTAATGCAATTTGATTTTCGGAAATTACAATACGAAAATGATTAAATGAGAAAATCTAAGGCATAACATAGTAAATTAATTAATTTACTTTTCTGTACACTGGGACGAAAGTGAGACTTTCGGCCCTCGCTACGCTCGGGCGTAAGCTCACTTCTGTCCCAGTGTGCAGAAAAATCGTATACACACCTTGGGCAGTAAGTAAGAAAGCATTACATGTGCTCTGAGACATTTCTTACATTACTGCCCTAGGCATGTAATATACTATTAATTTAGATACTTTTTCGTGTATTAAAATTTCTACACTGAGAAAAAAATCCGCTACAAATTAGTGTGCCTTCCCACCAACGCATGGGACATATCGGAGGGGGGCCTACAAAGTAGCGAGCATTCTGCACAAACTGGAGTCCGGCAACTGCAATCCGAACTACCTCTCTACAAATTTTCGTATGCGGCACCCCACTTTTTTCAGCTCTTTAAAAATTAATATGAGGAACCGTTCTTTCATCGTACCGGACATGGAAATATGGTAGACCTTCTTTAAATTTTAGGGTGCCACTGACTGAATTTTCATAAACCGCCCAACAGTCAGTGGTGACCTCTGTGATCTAAACAATCGATTGGTAGGACAATTAAAATGTTAATAACCCAACCTTCCAATTTCCAACATGGAGTAGCCTAATTTGTAGTGGGAGATCACCATTTTCCATCAAGTCCATATTTTTTTTTCCAATATGGCTACTCCCCCCTTGTGGAAAGTGCTAAAATGTTCTCAGTTACAGGGAATCGTAATGACTTATTCAATCGATATCCCTAATATTGGCAAGTTTCTCTTCAAAAAAATGGATGTAATTAATTGATAAGTTTGTTATTGAATAAAAAATGTTTCTAAATGAATAGAAGTCATTCCATTCATTTTTATGTTTTCCTCAATGAATTATCCCTCTATGAAATTCTATTTCTGCAATCACAAAGACGAAACGAGGTAAATCTAATTCCATTATTATTATTTTTTTCAATCCATCACTAATTATAAATTCTCTCATTCGCCTCGCTTGCCACTGAATTAAAATAAAAAATAAAAGAATTAAAAACTTTCCCTGAAAAATGAGTGCGAGTTTCTCATATATTCTCACGTATTGGC
Source organism: Aleiodes leptofemur (assembly GCA_963942555.1). Classification (NCBI taxonomy): domain Eukaryota; kingdom Metazoa; phylum Arthropoda; class Insecta; order Hymenoptera; family Braconidae; genus Aleiodes; species Aleiodes leptofemur. The sequence continues at coordinate 6,780,475 of OZ012610.1, read as the reverse complement.
ACCCTAATTTTTGAAAACTTGAGCACACTAATATGTACAGCGCCACCTAGGAATTATTGAATTACTTCCTCCATTTATTGAAGTGTGACATCTTAGTTATTCACGTACCCCCCGATATGTCCCATCGTTGGTGAGTAGCACACTAATTTCCAGAGGGAACCCTTATTGATTTGTAGCGGATTTTTTTCTCAGTGTAGAACGGATTTTTAGGAAATTCAGTATTCAAATGTCATAAATGCAGTACAATTGGAATATTGCAACTGAATGAAAATTGATGGAAAAGGCTCATTACAAATTGTAAAAAAAATAAGGATAACAATAATAGTCAAATTCTTCCCCTGATATTCAACGAAGGTTGAACAAAGCCATCGAAAAGTGAACAGCAACGGTGAAATATTCGATGAAGAGCCATTAATTTATACTCAGCGCTGAGTGATGTTTTTCATAAGAAACAATGAATAATTATCTTTCTAAATTCACGCGAATTAATTTTTAGAGATCGGGTAGTTATAAGGCGTAGTTGTAATGTCCTGATAAGGTACCCTGTCGGGTTCATCACGGGGCGACTGCGTGACGATCCTGGTGATGCCCTCACGAGGTATACCCTATGATGTCCCTATAGGTACACGGGACACACCTCATCAGGAACCCATCATATCCTCACTAAATTTTCTACTCGGGTTGTTGGGCGAAACCACAATCAGGTAAACCTCAGCTAGTCCCGATATTGGACGCTTCAGGGAACTCCCGACTAGGCACTATCTCATGAAATCCCGATACACAGTCGGGTCTGCCCTATAAGTTCCCGACGATGAACCCACTAGGTCTTTCCCGATCGGGTAAGCCTCACGTCATTCCAATGATGATCTGATAGGGTGTAGGGACAAGCCTGACAGAATTTCTACTCGGGTATATTCTTTTTTTATCCGAGAATTTTCATAACTTGGATATCAGGGTTAATAATAAAACTTGGATGTCTTAATAAAAAAAGACCAAGAAGAAAAACCGATCAACTTTTTTCCTAATGATAAACTTGTCGGGCGAAACCACAATTAGGTAAACCTCAGTGAATCCCGATACTGGATGCATCGGGAAACTCCTTCATTCTAGAATAGGCACTACTTTCTGATTTCCCGATATGCAGCCGGATCTACTCTATGAGGTCCCGACAATAAACCCACTAGGTCTCTCCTGATCGGGCAAGCTCTACTTCATCTCAATGATGATAGAATATAGGGACAGCCCTGACGGAATTACTACTCGCAGATTTTAGTCTTTGAATTAGAGAATAGTCGATTAGGTGATTATTCGAGCTGAGGAGTTCATACTTAATTCTGCCCCGCGAAAATTGCTAGATAATAATCGAATTCTGAATTCCGTAACAACTATAACCCGGTTCGAGTTGGTCATTTTTTGATAAAGAAGAAATCAGCTTTCAAAATTTTTACTATTATAGTATTGTTTCTTCTCATTGCATAATTGAACAACTAGGGAAGTGAATTTAAAAAAGGAGAAATGAAAAGAATAAATGAATAGTTATGAATGACTAATTATTTCAGAATGCTAGATTTAAAATGAAGTATAAATGTTTTTTCAATTAATTTTTTATCTCCGTGACATGGAACTGATTGAATATATTTCGAACTCTCCTAAATTACGATTCTTCTTCTGTTTTTTTTTCCCTTAAAGCACGAAAACCGACATCAGCAGTATGAACAGTGAATTATTTCAACAGTATATTGTAGAAAGATGAGATCATTGATGAATAAAATAACTTCAATAGAAAAAAATGAAAAATTGTAATGTTTATGAGGCGAGTGAGTGAAATTTCCTAAAGTAAGAGTAACTATTTCATTCTTATCATTTATCTTTAAAAAGTAGACTTTCCACCCGTTTAATAACATTTCGAGATATTCATGGATAACGATCGTTAGAATCATCGATTCCTGCTGTCTACCTCTTTGTTAGCCAATTACAAAACAATTCCAAACGTGACAATTTTACGCAACACATGTTTTATTTTTCAATTTTCATTTACGAAGGAAAATGATGAGTCATATGAAATTTCTTATCGATGGAGAAAGAAATTACAATTTCAAATAAAGATATGCTTTTCAGAAAATTACTAACAAAAGCAGTTTTTACCTTATAAAGAAAAACAAGAGGTACTTATTTCTGTTGTATTTGGACAAGTCGAGTGAATAATAAAGTTGCACGACAAAGTTAAAGAAAAATGTGTGTAAGAAATGAGAGAATCCTGTATATAAAATTGCTGTTATTATTGATATCACCACCCCTGACAGAATCATTTGTATTCAGTGCTTTAAAGACTGCTGTCAGTTTTGCTTATCAAGCTTACGATATCATCAATGATGCTCACGACACTTTCAACGAATTTGTACCAAAAACAATATTGGATGATGTACTTGCTCAAGCTGAAAGAGTTGTAGAGAAAGTTGATCACATTCGTGCACAATTATCCACTCAAATTACCCAAGCTGTTGATACGGTTGTAACTCGTATAGATGATTTGGATGATATTCATGAGGGGTTGGAAAAATTGTCCATCGGATTTCGGCAGATTGATAATCTGTATCGTTTATTTGAGCTCTACACAAAGAGACACATTCAATTCAATAATCGTACGTTGCAAGATTATATTAAGCAAATTGCAACTGTTGGTGAACTTGCTTTAAAAGACGTACTTAGTGATATTCATGATTTAATAATGCAAAGTTCAAAACGTCGTCAGAGTTTTCTTCATCACATTAGCAAAGATATACCGGTTTGTATACTATTCAGGGAGACTGGGGCAAAGAGAATCAGGAGTTATTTCGCTGTTGAGATGATTTTGAAAAAAAAAATTGAAAAATCTAGAAAAAAAAAACAAAATCTAGAAAAATGCTCCAAAATGTCTTGTTGGTTCATTTTGCCCCGTTCTCTTATATTTTAAGCTAATTCCCTCGTGGAAATCGACTCGTCAGATTTAGACAAATAATGTCAAACAATTACGAAAAATATCATAAAATGAGAAATTTAACAGATAATGAAATAATAGTGTGCAATTCGACATAATTCTTCAAGTTTCGTCAGAATTTTTATGACGAATTTTGACAAAAAGTATCATACTAGGATAAATCGATTAGATGACATATATTGTCATTATTTGACCCTTCATGTCATCGTCATGTCCGGAAATGTCATTTATTCATATGAAATTATAAACTTTTATTGTCGCTTCATGACATTTTTTGCCGTGTCATATCACGTCCGAATATATTGGAAAATGACAATCTTCGTCATAATATCACCTCTATTCCTCTGTCATTTTTCAACAGTTTATGTCGTTTTACAAACTGTCAGAATTGGACGACGAATGACAAAATATCAAGAATAATGTCAGTATATTTCAAATTTCATCAAATATTTTCTATCGTAATGTGTCATATAATGTCATATTCGGACAAATAGTAATCCTTGGAGGCAAGCTGGAGAATGTAGAATCATGATGAAAAGTGATAGAATTAGAATATATATGATGTCAAATCATGACAGATTATGTCATCTTCTAAGTATCATAATATGTCATGTAATGCTATATTCATACAATGTCCAGTCTTCTGAGTTTTGTTGGATAATGTGAAAATATGATGACATCATTCATATGCATAAGATAACATGTAATGAAAAATTGTTACAGATAGTGCTATATTGAATATGTCAAAATATGTCATGACACGTCATATTATGGTAAAATTATACATGTCATAATTCGTCAGATTCTGATGAATTCTGACAATTATCTTGGGGGAAATATCAATGTCATAATATAATACAAAATGTCATAATATATCATAAAAATAAATTAACAATGAAAAATAATTTAAACAAATTTATATCACTCACGCGGGCTAAAATGGCGCTTTACCTCGCTCTTTAGAGGTTGGCAAGCGCTGTTTTATCCACTGAAATGTCTTACCCACCGCATTCGACGAATAAGACTTTTGACGTGAATAAAGACCATTACCCACGCTGAAGTGTGTGGTGATAGCATTACCCATGCCGAAGGCACACACGCCAGCATGGGTAATAGTCTTTATACACGCCAATACTCTCATCCCTCGAACACGATGAGTAAGACGTTTCAATGGATCAAAGCAGCACTCAATAACCTCTAAAGAGTAAGGTCAACCGCAATTTCACACCGCATGTGAGTAATATAAAATTGTATAGACCACTCGTGTGGGGCGCCGTATCCACTCGCACGTTTAAGCGCACTCGCTTCGCTCGTGCTCGTGGGTAATACGGTGCTTCCCACACTCGATGTCTAATATACTAATAATTAATAGAAACAAATAGAAGGAATATGGTAAAGAAATAAATTGAAATTCAACTACGTATTGAAATTGGCAAACTAGAAAACGGTAACTATTATATGTGTATGCGTGGAACTGATAGTTCCGAAGGCGCCACTAGAGCGCGCATTATAGAAAACTAGTCCGCAAGTCCACTATCGTTTTGGAAGTCATAAATTCAAACTGGCGAGCCAGTTTTCTGTGACAATTTGATCGTGCAAGGCAACACGTTCATCGCATTTCTGATATTATCCATATGGGTGCTTCTCATATGGCATTAAATAATAATACCAGTTTTGTTAGCTTCCCTAATGGGATGTTAAATTATGATACAATTTTCTGTGGGAAAATTTGATGAAATATGACATGATGTCCTAATTGATGATGAAACATCGTCATATTTTGACAACAAAAAAAAAGACAAAGTATGACATTCTATGATAGATTCTGTGAAAATACTTCACAGCATGGCGTAATTCCTTTGGAAATTTGATCAGAATATGACATTTTTGATAAAATTTCCATTCCTATGTCCACCCGAGTTATGACAGATCATGGTAGATTCTTTGATAATTCGTCGAATTATGAGATTTTTTTTCTGATTGAATATGACGATATCTGACCTGCTTGTTCCAATTTACGGATAGAAGTCGTCAATTTTTGATCGAAAGTGTCAAATATGATCAAAATATGTCCGATTCTGACCGAATTCGGAAGAAATCTGACATTTATTGTCACCCAGCTTTGATGAATTTCTACAGAATTCTGCAGCTTCTGTCATTTTTATACAGAATCTGACGACTCGATTTCCACGAGGGTTATCGAATGTATCAGTTAAGTTATACTCAGTCATGAGTCTTTTACACTGATCATAAATAAGGGATATCGAGCTAGACTATTCAATAATTTATAATGAGTCATTTCGTGAAAAAAGTTCAAGTTGAAAAAATTCATTAACATGTAATAGGATGATCAGATAACGATTTATATACAGTATTAATCAACGATTCATATACATAGTTTAAGCTGGCAGGCTTTGACATATATTTAAGTAAAGTTTTTGGGATTCAGTAAGCCTAGTATGGGGGATTATATTAAGGAGGAACATCAGACCTCTGCGGGGTATGGTGGGAGGGGAGGAACATCGAAGGTTCCGACGCTCTTGACCAACCCCAAATAAATAAAATTTCGAGTAGTAAAACTTTCGATTCAGCTGTGAAAGTGAGGAGAAATCACTTTCTCTGTTTTTAAAATTGTAAAATAATATCATTGTTATATGTTGTTCATTTTTTTCCTCTAAAAATTGTAATTTTTAATAACTTTAGAAATTCGTGAAAAACGTGGCAACGTCATGTCGAATTTACTGGAGTGGCAACAAGCCGATAATGTCGAAAATTATGTTACCGACACAATAACCCGAGAAAAAAGCATCATAACCTATAACTTCTTTCAATGAATAAAATTTAATCCTTTCAATACCGAATACATTGCACTTCAATACGCAGATTTATTCTTCTTTTCATCGTCATGAGTGCTGGATTCAATGAATTATGTTTTTATTCTTTTCCCCGAATGGTTGAAAAAAATCTCAGGACTTCGGAATCATTTGAAATAGTGCGCGCTTCTGGTTCCCCACTCCTCGTGAGATCACTCGAGGCAGCGCTGCCGCGTTTTTGCACATGGCTGTCGTTTTGAGTGAAAAATTGTGTTTTGATGAAGGTTTTTGATTAAAATCGTGAATTTGAGCGTTCTAATTTTATTCAGACAACGCGAGAGAAAAGTGTTAAACGAAGACGTCGCGGGAATTTTTTTAAAAAATTCTGACCACTCTAAATGTTTTTTTTTTCAAGTTCAAGTGACAGTGCCATTGAATTGTATCTTAAACTGGAAATTTTCAAAAATTCATCATAAAGAATTGAGCGTTTTAATCCCTCTCTAATTCTCATACAAATTCTAAAACACGTTGAAGTTTATTGAGAAAAAAAATCAGAGCGATCTGACAATTTTCATTTTAGCTGATGTTCCTCCTTAACAGAAAAGGCAAGGAAAAAATTTTTTATTCGTGAATTAATTCATAAACATTAATTAAAAAATCATTTTTTTGAACGTCTCTAAATCGGACATGACGTCAGAATACCAAAATCTTTGTGCACGCCATCTGTGGTCACCTGTCGTTACTCATTGACAGGCGTATGAAGGTTATTATGATTGTCAAAAAATGCGTATTTCTTTATTTTCCTCTTCTTTACTTCAAACATTGTTTAAAGAATTTCAATTAAATATGTGTTTCCTCCCAAAGAAATTTATACACATAACCTCTTTATGAGTATCACGCATCGAAAATTCAAATATCCTCCAGCCGCGCCATCACTGGCCACAGCTTGAATTACGCATGTGGTATTATGACGTCAGAGCCGTTTTAGAGTAGTATGAAATTTTGAGATTTTTAATTGTAAATTTCTCCATAATTAACAATTTAAAAACAAAAAGAAAAATTTCCCTAATCTCAGACAATACTGTAGAATGCATATATATGAAAAAAATAAATAAAAAAAAAATATGCAAGTTCCCTATTCAGATGATTTTCCAACAAAGAAAAAGTCGAAAATTGATGAAAAACTTGAGCGAAAATGGTCTTCAAATATTGAGAACCATCCAGTACAACCATTTGTTGAAAATCAAGGTCCTGTTCATAATTTGGAGGTTGATAGCAATCAGATGTCTTATTACAAATTGCTTGTTCCCGATAGTTTTTTCACACTTGTTTCTGATGAAACAAATAGATATGCAGAGTATTGTCAACGGAAAAATGGAAAATCTGACAAACATTGGTACCCTGGTGCCCCACGTGAAATACAGGCATTTTTTGAAATTCTTATCTACATGGGAATCGTCGTGTTACCTGAAATTCCAATGTATTTCCATAATGAATTCGTCACGTGTTCAATTGTGAAAAATTGCATGTCACTGCGTCGATTCCAAAGCATCAATTCTTATCTCCATTTGACAGATCCAGATTTGCTTCCTGCCAAAGGTTCTCAGAAATATGATCCTCTGTACAAATTGAGGCCTGCACTGAAATTGTTGGACAATTTTCGAGCTCATTTCAAATCTGGATGCGGATTATCAGTGGATGAGGCGATGATAAAGTTCAAGGGGAGACTGGGTTTCAAACAATATATGCCAGCAAAGCCAGAAAAGTGGGGTATTAAAGTCTGGGCGATTGCTGATGCTCAGACTGGTTATTTTCTCGACGGAAATATTTATTTGGGGAAAAAAGAAGAGGAGAATCGTGACATGCTGCTTGGAGAACAAGTGGTCATGAATTTGTCGAAGCCATTCCAAGGACTTCATCACCATATTTATTGTGATAATTATTTCACATCAGTGGAGTTGATGCAGGGATTACTGAGGGAGAAGACGTATGCCTGTGGAACAATTAGATCAAACAGGAAGGAATGGCCAGAAAAGTTCAAGAAGCCAGGTGATTTAAAATTGAAGCGTGGAGAATATAAACAGCTTCAGTCTGGAGGAATACCAGCAACTGTTTGGCATGACAGCCGTGATGTCCTGATGCTATCAACAAACTGCTCTGAAGATTCTCATAATAAAATAATCAGCCGTAGAGATAAAAAAAAGTGGACAAATTATCCCTGTCTCTTGTCCCATTCCAATAATTAATTACAGGAAGAACATGGGAGGAGTGGATCGCAGTGAACAATTTCGCTCTTATTATTCAGTTGGTCGCTCAGCGAAAAAATGGTGGAAATTTGTTTTATATTTTATTTTGAGCTTGGCGATTATTAATAGCTGCATTCTTCATAAGCTGACCCACCAACCAGCAAGATCAAGCAAAGCCAATAGAGCCTTGCAATTTCGAAAGAAATTAGCGCAGCAACTGATTGGAAATTTTGTGTCACACAAATATGCAGCACCAGAGATTCCTTTGCAGAAATCAGATAATCAGATGGTACATCATCTTGAGAAGCATGAAGGAAGAGCTAGACAATGCGTCTTGTGCTCTCAGGAAGGACGTCACACACCATCTGGACGAGTTTCCAGTGTGTTCAGTGCAAGATCTTTCTATGCAAGAGTAATTGTTGCTTCTATTATCATACAGGGAAGAGAAGACTCTATGCATCACGTGAAGATTAATGTAGAGCAGAATAATCGAGAACGGTAGAACAGAAGTTGAAATGTGTATGAATTGTTTTTAATGGAAATTTTATTGATTATAGTTTTAGTTATGAAAGAAAAATGACTGAAAATTCTCATATGTTTATCTACTGATACGAATTATATTGAATATAATTATTATAATATTCACGAAGCAATGAGATTATCTTTTCCTTGAATTTAGTCATCCTATTGACCGATAATTTCTCTTGGAAGATCTCGAATTTGGGACCCGTGTATTCGAACGTACGCTAGGTGGTACGGTACTGTTCGCGCGCTCGTAACTCATCCCCTCCTACATCGCACGTCAGATCCTCAACAGTAGTGGGGGTAAGGCTGCGAGGCAGAGGGTTAAGTGATGTTTGTCACGTCATGTATCTACCACCAAATGTGACGGCACTCATTCAACCTATGGACCAAGGTGTAATCGACAAAACCAAAAAGTTTGTGACGAGTTGAAATTAACTCGTCAACGCGAGTTTCGCGTAACGCGTTGAGTGAGCGGTTATTGAGAGTGGGGGACATCGCTTCCTCATCGAAGTACTGAAGGTAGATGAGGGGAGCGGGGAATTCACCAAAAATTCGCGTAGGGCTTTGCACCTTCGCGAATCGTCACTCGTACGGGAGCTGTGAGAAACAGTAGTGTGAGAGACTCCAGAAAGGGACTTAATGTGTAACGAAAGAGTGAAGTAGGAGAGTCGTCGCCAGTGAAGTCGAGTATCTGGTAGTGGAGTCAAGTCAAGTCCAGTGCAGTCGAGTCGAGTCAACGTCCAGAGGGAGAAATTCATCGTGGTCCAGTCATCGAGAAGTCCCGTAAATTCTGTCATCAAGGTCAGATCAACCCACTCTCGTCGCCCTTCTGGCCCGTTAAAGTTTAAGTAATATCGTAGAGTCATTTTTGTAACAAATCGTCGAGTCAAGTTCTTATGTGCTAAATAAAAGTTAACGTCATTTTTCATATTATAAGTTGCGTTTTTCATTACTGCCTCACCAATAGAGTACAGGACGTAAGGAGTATCGTCCTCCTTCCCCCCTGAGATGCTAGCTAGCCGAATTGTTGGTCATTCGGCATTTTTATCCAATTAGACCAACTGGCGCCCAAATTAAAGGTTCAGTAAATTCAAAGTAAAGTTTCAGTAATTCAATTAAATTAATAAATTGCGTCAAACGTCACAAGTTATATCGGCGATTTCTGTTGGAACACATTCTGTTGATTGATAATGCTGATAACCTGAAAAATTTCTTGAAGAAGTGGAACATGTTGAATGTGTGTAATGGGCTAGCTGTAGCATGGACTGGAGTTACAGCAACAAATATCAAGAACTCTTTCAAAAACTTGCTTGGTGATCCCGAAATTCCGCAATATGAAGAAGTTCTTGATACACTCAGGTTTAGAGAATGGGTGAATCAAATCCCAGGGTTCGATGCTATCACCCAAGAAGAAATATCAATCTGGCTACAAGATGAAGATGATTCAGGATGGCAAATGATGGACGATGAGCAACTGCTAGCGTTAGCAAATGGGATTCTCCACGAATTAAATGACCACGTTGAAGGAGAGGAAGACGAAGATCATAACGATACTGAACAGGAGCTTGAGGAAGAGATTGACTGAGGCACTTGAAGGAGTGGAAAAATTTCAAAAATGGTACCAAACTAGATGGGAGAGTTCGCCAATTGATTTTAGAGGAACAAAACAGATTATGATATCGATATTTTAATCTTCTCGTACACACACCACCCTAAGTTAAGGCAACTTCTCTGCGGTTTCGGGTGGTGTGAGCACGAGAGGGTTAAGTCATGTATTTCGAAGAATATTTCCGGATTATATCTTAGGATAATTATTGATATTTATATAGGATAATAATTTTAATACTGTTCCTAAGGCTCATTCTATAATAAATTCAATATTCGAACAAAATTTAACAATGTTTACTAAACTTTAAAAAACCTCCTGAGAAGTTCCTTTTAGCACTTGATTAATGAAACTAGTTTCAAGGCAACTGACATGACTGCATTATTATATTCTCGATTCCGATAACCTGAATTAATAAAAAATATTCTTATAGATCTGGTGGAAGTATTGAAAGAATATTGGGTATTAAATGAATAAAAAAAATATTGGGTATTGAAAATTGAATTATTAATAACAAAAAATCTAACCGTTTGAGTAACGCAATGCCTTGGAATTTTTGGACGCATTGTACGAAAAAAAAAGAAAAAATATCAAGAAAAAGTGACGAAATTTAATTATGTAATGGATTTTAATTAATCAATTTAGCAATCTCAAAAAAGGAGTCACGCGCATCTCATGATACAGATTCGAACCAGAGGAAATACAAGAAACTGATTCAGATAAAAAAATACTTCTCTAGTTAATCAAAGCCAATCCCATATTTATTTTATTCCATCCATTCAAAAATGGGAATATAATATGTATATTCTCGGATGGAATAATATTCAAATTCGTGGCGCGCTGCTCCCTCTTTCCCTTTATTCTCATTGGCTATATGCTCATGACGCATCGCTCTCCACGTTTACCGGCGACATAATAGGGGAAGTTAAATTCTGTGGTGGGGACTAAAAGGCTTTAAGGGGCGAGTTGCAAACAGTGTGGTTCTGATGTCGAGATGAGTTGCAAATAGCGAGGTTGTACTGTATTGATGAAGTGTATGTTTCATAAAAATTCCAGCAAGATCGGCCGAGTGGTTTCTGAGATATAGCAATTTTGTAAAAATCGTATTTTCAAAATTTCTCAATTTGCGTGAGACGAATTCCTTTCAAAATTTTACTCAAGATTCGCAACTATGATATCTAACTTTTGGCAAATTTCTATGAATTTAATCCCATTATTCCATTAGTTATTAATTTTTTTGTGCTTTTTTCTCAAAAACTTGGTCTGTCCACCATAGTTCAACGAATAATTGACTTGAAGACTTCGAATTTTTTCTGTATATGTAGTTTCTGATAAAGATGGTTGGGATTAGATCTGAGGCATATCGGCTGAACGGTGCTCGAGATATTTTGAATTGAAGTTTTTCCAAAAATAGGCTGTATCTTCCAGTCTACTCATCCGAATTCATGGGGACAGAGCTCAAAAGATTTATCTTCATCAGCTGAACAAGTTCTCCGCTTATTACATGAAAAAATTGATTTTTTTCTCAATATCTCCAAGAAAAATTCAAAAAATGCAATTTTTCTCGATTTTTTTGAATGGAGACCTATATTTGCTATTTGGTTTTCTGAAAGAACACATTTTTCTCTTCCAAATGAGCCCCTACTCACCTTCGTAGGGCAATCAGAAACTGTATCCAAAAGGGAACATTAACCCTTAGCGGCCACTAGGGGTAATTAGTTACCCTAGGCTCGGAAAAAGAAATGTTGAAAAAATCATTAGAAATGTTGAAGAACTCTTCTACAAACACGAAACAATCGATTAGAACTTTTAAAATACCCGTATCTCTTTTACAACTAAGTTTTTCTAACGTGGGGAACTCGTTACCCCGTGTGACCGCTATGTGGCCAAATCGAGGTGTGGCCGCTAAGGGTTAAAAGTGAAAAAGTGATTTTTTATGTGAAACTCAGTATAATTTGAAAATAATTGAATGTAATAAATCCCAATCATTTTATCTTATATTTTAATGCATTATAACACAAAAAGAAAAAGAGGAAATTCAGAGAGAACCATTCAGAAGCATTCTGTCAATTTATTAGCAGAAATTGAAAGGAAGAAATAGCGATTCAAAGGATAAAGTGGAAGGAATAGCGAGGAACGCAGCGACGAACGTCCACTTGTCTACATTTGATTTAATTTCGTAGGTGTGAGATTTGCTCCTGATGGAGACGATGAAGATAATCAGCCAGTACAATTGGCTATTCAAGCATCACCATATGACTATGATACTGGGAAAATAGAAATAACAGATGATAATCCGTCAATTTGGCTCACTTCAGCTGATATGTTTGGTCAAATTCCGGAATATGATAATGAAAGGTATGATTATTGTTGATTATATTTCTTTTTATCTTCTCTAGCAGTTCCGAAAACACGGTATAAACACCGTGTAAACACTGTGTTTACACCGTTCATTTGTGCAGTTTTTTCACAGTTTTTCTACCGTTTTTACACGGGATATACACAGTTTTTCAACGGAATGTACACAGGGCTTACACAGTTTTCAAACGGGCTTTACACAGTTTTTAAACGGAATTTACACAGTGTTTACATAGTTTTCAAACGGAATTCGCAGTTTTTATACGGAATTTACCCCGCATAAATCTTGCACAAGAAAACAGTATATATTTCGTATAAATTCCGTGTAAACACGGGATTTACACTCCAACGGTGTATACACAGTGCTCACACCGCATTTTCGGAAGCGCTAGGGTCCACGATTTTTTTCTTCATTTTCTCCTGTTCTTTCAATAATACGAAAATCCACTTGAAAATTTCTAATTATATTCCTGCTGCTACCTGGATTATTTTCTGAGATATTTTTGGAATGATTTATCATTTATTAGTAAAGAGATAATACAGGATAAGGCTATTATTCATGCTACACATTTTTTGAGGATATGATCTTGGAAACTCATCAAGATAGCTTGATTTCCACTAATTCCACTTCTGTAGCTCTTGAAATTCTCTACAAAAGGAGGGCTTAACAAAAATGGCGCTATCTCGCTTAGTTTCCGAGATAGTTGCCGCAAATAATGAGTCAGAAATATTGATGAGTCCCCTTTTATTTTCAATATTATCTAAACAACTGGAAATTTTGATACTTAAAATTTTTTTTAACAGAACACAAATAGTGATTGATGGTGCTCAGAATCCGTTAGGTGAAACTGGAGAAGCTATTCCGAGATCTTCACCAAATAGTTATATAATAGTTACAAGTTCAGATATAGAAAATGATGGTGGACAAACAACTATACCATTATTGGATACTCAAGAAGTAACTGGTAGACTAACATTTGCTGCTGGGGGAATCGGCCTCTATTACAAATCAATTTCGGAAGAAATTGGTGGATTCGTTGGATTTCGTTTATTTGCCGTTAACGCAATGAAAAACATGAAAATAACCGTGCTTGATAAGTTGGATAAATTTAAGGAAGGTGTCGCGGACTTCAAAGGATGTAACGATGAAATTGATGGTTGAATGTTCTTTGAAATATCTATTAATTTTCATTATTTCCTGCGAATTCAGTTACGTGCTGAAATAAAATGAGTCCATTTTCAGAATAATTTTTTCATTCTGGGATCTTTTTTCTCAATTATCTTCGATTCTGAATTATTATCAATAAATCAGTCTGAGATTTGACTACGTTATTCTGAAGGAGCTATGATCACTGAAGATCACTTTGTCAGTAAAAAATGAAACGTGTTAGTTTTCATTGATTGTGTTATGACCCAAATAATATGTTAAATAAGATTCCATTTTATTAAGAAATGATAAAAGAAACAAGTGGCATTGGTAAGGCTACGAAGTGCAAGCTCAGCACTTCAAGTCTTACTCCACCTCCTTACGTTGTCGCTTACCTCACTGGGAGTGAGGTAATGCAACACCGAAGGCGTCAACAAAACGATAATATATAAGCGATGGCCAGAGAAGTCTCTTGGCCATTAATTCGCGAAACAGTAACGTGTATTATTTTTAAATTATACTTAGTTAATAAAGAATTAAATTATTTTTATCTCTCGTAAATATTCAATTATTTTAAATCGAACCCTTCAGGGCTAACATTTTGGTGGCAGCGAAGTTTAGACAGCGGCCTGATCAACCACTGTCAGGAATTTTACGCGGAGAGAAATTCTTTAAATTTTTTTATTCAACTTTTGCGTTACTATTGTTACTTTTTTGTATTACTCTCGAGAGAAGAACTAGACGTTATCAAATAACGTGAGGAATCAGCAGAAGGGTCTTCAGAGATAGACAGCTGATTTATTTTCTGTTGAGATTCAGAATAATTTCTTTCTCAAAGAAATTGTATTGACTTTGAATGAGTCAGACATCGTTCTCAGGGATTGTCGGCAATTTACGTGGTGCACTAAATCAGATGCGCCCTGCCGCTAGGAGAACATTGCATTTTGGAAATTTGAGTCCTGTACCGGAAAACCAGACGTCTGCAGACGTACAAATCAACGAAAGAGAAAGATATTCACGTGGAGTGGAAACTCAACGCGTTTATAATCAATCGTTTGACGGAAGCTTGCTCAACAACATGGATCAACGTGGAGTTGACGGAGAAGGTGTGGAAATTGCAGGGATAAGGACCATAAATGGTCAAGTTGGGAATTCGACTACACGACAGGATGTAGAGAATTCGCCCATCATAGATGAACAATTCAGTACTCCTAATTTGAGGACACCATTTTCAGTTCCCGGAGGATCTTTACTGGTGGGGAATTTTACGCCAGAACTCACTATCGAACAACAGCTCAGAAAAGAAAACAATCGATTGCGCAATGAAATGCGTCTAGCTTGGGAAAATGACACCGAGAGAGGAGCCCTGGCAGATGATGTTTTGCGACAATTAGATCTTGCAGAAGGTGTACTTCAAGCAGAACAACGAGAAAAAGAAGATTTGAAGCGACAGTTACGTGATGCGTGTAGAAGAGCTAACACACGTGACACTGAAAACTGGCAATTGAGGCAGAGAACAGACAGAAATTCCGATCAAGCAGATAATGAGGAATTTCTTAGCCTCAAATCAGCTTTGCAGTTAGTACGAGACTACAATGGGGAAAGTTGGGAGAAATTAGCAGCTTTTCAGCGCTCTTGCGACACTGCAAAGGAGATGGTCCATCCATCGAAACGAGATAAATTACTCACTTTGATTTTGGGAAGTAAATTAGAAGGTAAAGCACTAATCCAATTAAAACACAAAGAAGTGTCAAGTTTTGAGGAGCTGAAACGGGAACTGGAGGCATTATTTGGAAGAACTACATCTCTCATCGGTCTACAAGTAGATTTTAATAAACTTCAACAGAGGCCGGAGGAAGATGTGAGCAAGTTCGCAGCACGCGCAGAACGCGTAACAATGGAGCTGGTTGAAGCAATCCAAACCGTTAACACAGATTTGGATGAAAACGGAAGAGAAGGCCTGAGAAGAGGGATTTTGACCCTAGCAAAGGCTAATTTTGAACAAGGTTTGCGAGGCCAAGTGCAAATTCTTGTAAGGGCTAACAATTATAAAACCTTGCATGAATCTTGCATTGGGGCCATCGAACTGGAGAAGACTATTTCCACCAATTTGGGGGGAAGATATAAACCTACTGGGAATACTAGTAATAATAATAATAATAGACATTCTCAGGGAGGTAGCAGACAATCAATGGGGAGACAATCATCTGGAGGAGGTTGTTTCAGTTGCGGTCAATTGGGCCATGTTGCAAGAGATTGCAAAAATGGCAAAGGAGGTCAACGAAAAACAATATTACCAGTTGCTGACCGACGCAGCGTCAACGCTTTTACGCAAGCATGCAAATATTGTGGACATTCAGGGCATGATGCAATGAATTGTTACCGATTGAAGAAGAAATTGGGGCTACAAGAATCTGCAATTCTTGAAGCCAAGAATGGAGCAACAAACAAAGTCAATAATGCAACGACTCAAAATCTCAATAATTCCAAAAAGAAGAATGATGGTACAGTGAAGGAAAATACTTTACCAGTAGGAGCCTTCCAAATTCAAATGGTAAAAGTAGATGATGAAACATCCAGTCAGAATGTCGTACAAAAAAGAATGGTGAAGGCAAGAGATCCATCAGCACAAAAAAATCATCTGATTTTTCCAGCTAAAGGATTGAAAGAGCCAACAATGTTTCTATGGGATTCAGGAGCGTCTGCATCCGTCATCAAATCGGGACTTTTACAAGATGATGTCAAAATAAATTCAGGGAACAAACTATTGAGAGGAATAGGAGATACTGACGTCACAACCATTGGTACTGCAATACTTTATCTGCAAGTGAATGGAGAGGAGTTGGGACATCTATTTCACGTTGTTCCGGACAATTTTCCATGCATAGGAGGAATTTTGGGAGAAGATTTTATTGAGGCTGAAGACTTGAAAATATCAATAAGTCCAGGAGAAAGTGTCTCTATTAATGGAGTATGTTTGAACTTCCTCAGGGGGAGGAAACCTCTAAAAATCGAGGCTAGAACTGAAAAATTAATTTGGGCTGCGGTAAAAAATGGAGAACGAGGTGTTGTAAAAAAGAGAGAACTACAGAAAGGAATTTTTCTTGGAGAATGTCTGACAGAAGCGAAAAATAATCGAGCAATCGTTTGCGTAATCAATATCACGAACGAAAATGTTTATTTGGATACTCCGACTGTCGACCTGGAAGAATTACCTAACTGTGACGCATTGGAAATTATGCAATTAAGAGGGACATCAGTGAAGAAAGATCGAATCAAGCTCCTGCATGAAAATCTACGATTAGATGATTTGAACAGAGAAGAAAAAGAGAGCATACTAGAGATTTTGGAAGAGTACAATTCCATCGTACAGCTTCCAGGAGATTCACCTGGAATTACCAATCACTTGGAACATTCCATCCCTACAATGCCGGATAAGCCAATTGTGAATGTACGACCACATCGTTTGCCGCATGCACAGAAAGAAGAAGTCGAACGTCAAGTCAAAGAGATGCTAGAGAATGGGGTTGTGAGACCAAGTCACAGCCAATGGAACGCGCCATTGCTGGTTGTTCCAAAGAAGCCTGATGCTTCTGGAAAGGTTAAACTGAGGGTTGTTGTGGATTTCAGAAGATTAAATGAAATCACTATTGGAGATTCATTTCCAATACCAAATATTACAGAAATTCTAGATCAACTGGGAAAAGCAGAGTATTTCTCAACACTAGATTTGGCCTCTGGATTTCATCAGATTCCAGTTAAAGAGGAGGATAAATGTAAAACTGCCTTCTCAACACCACTGGGACACTATGAATTCAATAGATTGCCTTTCGGGGTCAAAGGTGGACCTGCTACGTTCCAGAGATTGATGAATTCTGTCTTAGCCGGAATACAGGGCTTACGTTGCTTTGTGTACTTGGATGACATCGTGATATTTGGAGCCACTCTCAAAGAACACAACGAAAGACTACGAGAAGTTTTGGAAAAATTGAAAGAAGCAAATCTCAGATTACAGCCAGATAAATGTAATTTCCTGAGAAAAGAGGTTGTTTATCTAGGGCATGTGATAAGCCAAGAAGGTGTAAAAACAGATCCGACTAAAATTGAGGCTGTAAAGGAATTTCCTGTACCGAAAAATGCTAAAGGAGTCATGTCATTTCTAGGATTAGCAGGATATTACAGAAAATTCATAAGAGATTTTTCTAAAATAGCTAAACCACTGACTGAACTCTTGAAAAAGGAAACAAAATGGACCTGGAGTGACAAAGAACAACTTGCTTTTGATACTTTGAAGGAGAAGCTAATAACAGCGCCGATTCTCCAGTATCCAGATTTTACCAAGCCGTTTCTATTAACAACAGACGCGTCTAATAGAGCCATAGGAGCAGTTCTTTCTCAAGGAGAAATTGGGAAAGACTTGCCTATCGCCTACGCTAGTCGAACGTTAAATAAAGCAGAGACGAATTATAGCACAATAGAAAAAGAGCTATTGGCTATCGTTTGGGGCGTGAAACACTTCAGACCTTATCTATATGGGAAGAAGTTTTACGTCATCACTGATCATCGACCCTTGAAATGGATTTTCAATGTCAAGGATCCAGGATCAAGATTAATGCACTGGCGACTGAAACTAGGAGAGTATGAATACGAGGTGGTGCATAAAGCAGGAAAACTAAATACAAATGCTGATGCATTGAGTCGAATGTTTGTTATGACGCGGGCTCAGCAAAAGAAAGAGACAGAAGAAAATGAGGAAAACAAGTCAACGATATTGTGCAATGACGATGTGACGACTCCACCTGTTGCTGATATCCCAATAATTCTTCAAGAATATCATGATACACCTTTGGGAGGACATCTTGGAATTAAGAGGATGTATGATAAAATGAAATTAAAATACCATTGGACTGGTATGAAGAGAGATGTAGAAGATTACGTCACAAATTGCAAGAAATGTCAACTGAATAAACTGGGAAAAACTACAAAAGTGCCAATGATCGTTTCAAATACACCAGAAACATCATTCGAACAGTGTTCCATGGATATTGTAGGACCACTGACGGAGTCTGAGCTGGGAAATAAATATATATTGACTTTCCAAGACGCTCTTACGAAATTCAGCAAAGCTATTGCCATCCCAAACCAAGAAGCATCTACAATAGCACGTGTTTTCGTTGAAAAAATCATTTGTGAGCATGGTGCACCTGAGCGACTACTCACAGATCAAGGGACAAATTTTACAAGCGAACTATTTAAACATGTTTGTAAATTACTGAGAATTAAGAAGATTCAGACAACAGCCTATCATCCACAGACGAATGGAGCTCTGGAAAGATCTCATCGTACATTAGCCGAATATTTGAGAAGTTTCATAGACGAGGAACATTCCGATTGGGATAATTGGTTGCCGTACGCTATGTTTACATACAATACGACACCACACACATCGACCATAATGACACCGTTTGAACTTTTATACGGAAAACAAGCTGAAATTCCAACGTCAGTGAAGCAACCACCAAGGTTAACGTACTCGTATGATGATTATGCGCAAGAGTTGCGAGAGCGATTACGAGCAGCATGGCAAATTGCGAAAGAAAACGTCACAGAGTCGAAAGAAAAGTCAAAGACGCAATACGACAAAGGTTCCAGACAAGTTGAGTTCAAGATTGGAGATCAAGTACTGATGAAAAACAACGTAGTTCGACGTGGAAGAACAAAGAAATTAACTCAACCTTGGATTGGACCTTATACCATTGTGGAGAAAAATTCCGATGTCAATTACACGATTCGATCAGGCAAGAAAATGAAGACACACCGAGTCCATGTGAATCAGCTTCGACCATTCACAGAGTTATGACTATATGGTCCCTTCGCCTCGGAACAAGAAAAAATACTATCAAAAGAACTTAGAAAATACGATCGAAATCATGGGACAATCGATGTTTTTATTATATCAAACAAAATTGTGTTACAGTTTAGATACAATAATATCTCCATAGTTATAATTCCATTGATCATTGAGGAAGAAGAATCCTGGAGACATAAAGCCACGACGCTGACACATAGAACATCGAAGGTAGTCTCGTGTGTGATAAATGGGCACATGGCATGGCTGAGGAAATGGTTCCTCATCGAAGAGGCGTCGCAAGTTGAAAATGTCAAATATTTGGTTATCAAATATTTCAGCATTCCAGAGAAGAGAATTTGTTTCTCTTTCGGCTTTTCTCCATCGTCTGATCTGCTTCCGGTATTGGAAGTTCATGAATCCATGACGATATGGATAGCTCCTCTTCTACATAGACAAACAAAAATTGTTTCGTGTGAAACCATAAAGAAAATAGAGATCAATCAGGCATCAATTGTGCAGGAAAACATAACGATGAAAGAAGTATTTACCAGAAATTCCAAGGAAAAATCGTCTTTTGCATGCCGAGAATACGGATGCACTGGCTTACGAGCTGGACGAAGTATTGCACGCCGACATTCTGATATAGTATGGCCGTATTGGTGGCATCCTGGACAGGATAGCGCACGATTCCAAGATCGCAATGTATCAGTTAGTGGAATAATGGGCTTCTTCTCCATTTTATGTTTAATCGCACGATTGTTTACTTCTGCAGAGGTCTTCCGGATAACTGTGCCTTTTGGCTGGAGCGCAGAATTTTTATATCGGAAGTTGTTGCTGCGTCAGCGACCTCAAAATTTTGGAGTTCATTGCGCGCAAAAACTTCCTGGTATTGCAAAAAAATTGTGGAAACTTCTGGTACTCCTCATGCTAGGAAGCATGTTTTTGCAAGTGAAGGGGGAGGGACATATAATACAGAAATTTGTCCATACTCCTGGGATTTACTTTGAGCCTATTGGGAAACTTCATCTCAGCAACTATCAGTGGACGATCGCAGCTTCAACCGACATAGAACCTTGGATTCGAAGAGCTGATCAAGTGAAAGACTATCTTTGGAAGACAAAAGTTTTGAGTTATAACGGTTCTGCAAAGGAACACGGAAAAAATTTCAAAATGATTGCAGAGCAATGGATTTCCGAATTCGAAGAGACTCAAGAACTTGTCTTAGGATTGCTAGGGCTAGAAGAACCTGCAAAGAGAAAGCGAGGCCTGATAGATGGCCTAGGAACTGTTGTGAAATCGCTGATTGGTACCATGGATGCTGAGGACGCTCAAGAAATTCATGAGAGATTGGAGCGATTGGAAAATGAAAAAGCAACTTATTTCCAAACAGCAGGAAAGCAAATTGAAATCCTCAATTCCACATTATCTCAATTACGGAGTGCAGAGGAAACTATTCAACAAAATGAACAGATCATGCTTGAAACCACAAAGGGAGCCTTAAAGCAATTAAATGCTGGAGCTGATCGACTCACAACACGAGTGGCATTGGATGAACACTTCATGTTAGTGGAGGTGGTCATGAATGGAGTCCTGCGAGATGCTGCAAAGATAATCAAACTCTTGACGAATACTGGAGGAAGGATACTGAGTACAGGCATCCTTTCGGAAAATCAATTGGTAACCATATTAAAAAGGGCCCAATTGCCAACAGGTTTAAGCTTCCCATTTGAAGTAAAAATCGGCGGAATATATGAAATGGAGGAGGTATCAACAGTGAGTGTACACAGAGTTGGTCTGCGGGTCATTACACTCGTGAAAATACCACTGGTCAACTTCCAAGTGTTCGATATTTTCATGACACATGGAATTCCTGTGAGAACGTCGACCGATTTTTATTCATACTTGGAGCCGGACAATGAACTTCTGACGATACATGGGGCAACGCAGCAATACATTCTATTAACACTACAGCAATTAAAAGAATGTAAAAGATTACGTGGACAATATCTCTGTACGGAGATATTCCCAGTGCAGGCTATAAAGTCATATAGTCCTTGTGAAGTACAAATGTACTCTAGTCCAGGAGAGGTGCCAGAGGTCTGTGTATCAAAACACTTGCCTCTTAAACATCTGATGCTGGTCACCATGCATCAAAGTAATTCCTGGATTTATGCTGCTCCACAATCAGAAGAGATCACAGTCAAATGTGAAGACGAAGAATCAAGGGAAGTCCTGCAAGAGACTGGAATAATTCATGTGACGGACTTCTGTGAAATTGTAACATCGGATTTCACAATAAGAGGTCGCAAGTCATCAGGAATGAAATTTGATCTTCATATGCAGCCAAAGTTAAATCTATCACTGAGTGACGTTGAGAAAGAAAAACTGAACCAAAGCTGGGTCCAGATGAAGGAAGTCCGACTCAAAAGCGTCATTAGTAATGTTGGAGAAATCAATGGTCTTCAACTACAACTAGGACGAGAAAAACAGATACTAGAAGAAAATGATTCCTCATTTAAGTATCGGGAATTCATCACACATCCATCAACAATATGCTCCGGAGTGATGATCTTATTCGCCATAGTTGCGGGAGTAACACTATACTGCTGGTGTCAACGGACAACACCTACAACGGTCATCGCTGGAGTATAGTACCTTTTCTCTATGAAGAAGGGTTCAAATCAATTTTCAATGTGGAGGTTATATATCCTCCATGATAACATCTTTCTTTCTACCCGCACAAGTTTCAAATAAATTTATCAGCCTTAAAAAATTATAAGTATGATAATATGTAAAAAAAAAAAAAAAAAAAAAAATAATAATATATTTGTATGTAATTTAATTAGTTAAATAATCCAAAGGAGAAGATTTTGAAGATAAAAATCTTCTTCCCTGGCGGGGAGGGATGTTATGACCCAAATAATATGTTAAATAAGATTCCATTTTATTAAGAAATGATAAAAGAAACAAGTGGCATTGGTAAGGCTACGAAGTGCAAGCTCAGCACTTCAAGTCTTACTCCACCTCCTTACGTTGTCGCTTACCTCACTGGGAGTGAGGTAATGCAACACCGAAGGCGTCAACAAAACGATAATATATAAGCGATGGCCAGAGAAGTCTCTTGGCCATTAATTCGCGAAACAGTAACGTGTATTATTTTTAAATTATACTTAGTTAATAAAGAATTAAATTATTTTTATCTCTCGTAAATATTCAATTATTTTAAATCGAACCCTTCAGGGCTAACAATTGTAAATTGAAACCTTTCCATTTGTGAATTTGTAAAGCTAATCCAAGATCTCCGCTTAATTTTTCCATGGTAATTACAAATACAAAATGACAAGGAGACGCTGGATAAACAACTATATAATTCTTGGCTGCCCAAGGAGTAACTGCCACCCTTTGCGGCTTTCAGTACGAAGAAATTTCAAGTGAAATTTGTGGGTTCTTGAGCCCGTTCATCGGGACTTGAACCAATTATACTAAATACTTTTTTTTTCATAAAAAATAAGCCCATTTTTTGAGAAGAAATATAAATACTCTTTGAAACTTGAAATTCGATGGGAACAGGCCATGGTGTATGGACGCCGTACTTGAAGGATTAATGATTAGTAAAATTCCCTTCGAAAATGTTTTGCCAATTTGATTGGAAAAATATTCAATGTCGCACGAGAAGTGAAGTTTCAAAATAACGCACAGAGAGTAGGGCTCCTGCTTGTTAATCTTATCATGCATTAAGAAAAATAGACTCTGTCTTTCTTTGGTAAAATTCTAGTGGATTATCTAACAATTTAGATAATTGCTTTGTTTACGAAATTCCATACTAAATGAACATAAAATTGCACTTTTGTGGATAGGAAAACCGAAGATAGGTTAATAAGAACATGTGGCACTTTTTGTTATCAACGATAACGCTTTCACTTATTCTATCGTTGAACTAAACGTTTACTGATAATTCTAGGGATAATTATATGGACTTTGCTGATACTATGCAAATCAGGATGTGACTAATACTTATCCTATTTGCATCCAACGAGAGAATTCAGAAGAAGAGAAAAAAATGAATGCAAGAAGATCTCAGCAAAATTTCATTAGGATCTAACCCATGAGATCAGTCACGTAGAGGCTAAGTGTGCTTCAGAATGTAGATGCAATTGAACCGAATCATAATTTTTGTGGGTATTTCTCTATAAAGAAAGTTTTGAAATCAGAAGAGAATCGAATTATTCTCTTCCCTTTTCACTACTGATATGTGCAGAAATTCAGCTATATATGAATGAATACAATCTAATCAAAGTACACTTTTTTTGCTTCCGACTGGAAGCTTTATTTGTATTCCCTAACGAGAGAAATTCGAACAGTTTCCATAATTGATAAGTTCATACATTTGAATTTTTATTTCCCTCTATAAATGATACTACCGAGTTACGATCAGCACGTTATCAATAAGAAATAGAGTGATAAATGAGTCCTTCATAAAATTGATAACAGGAATTGTCTTCACCTCAATTCGAAAATTCAAAAGCACAATTATTCTATTGTTTCCGGAGGAGTCAAGTGAATCATACAGTTACCCAGAGAAATTGGAGAAAATGGGTGTTAAAAATGAGAAACTACTGCATATAACATTGTTATTATTATTATTATCACCACCTCCGGCAGAATCGTTTATATTTACAGCTATAGCGACTGCCATAGGTTTTGCCTATACAGCTTACACAGTCATCAATGATGCATACGACACTTATAATAAATTCGTTCCACAAACATCATTGGATGATGTACTCGATCAAGCCATAAAAGTTGAAGAAAAAGTTGATCAGATTGGTGCACAACTGTCTGTTCAAATTAATCAAACTGTTGAGGCAATTGTAACTAGTATAGATCATCTGAATAATATCCGCGCGGGAATGGAAAAATTAACTGCAGGATTTCGTCGAATTGATAATTTGTATCGCTTATTTGAACTCTACACATCAAGACAAGCTAAACTAAATAATCATACATTACAAAATTATATCAACCAAGTTACAGCTTTTGGTGCAAATGCTCCAAAAGACATACTCAATGAAATTCATGATGTAATTATTCCAACTTCTGGTCTCCGTGAGAGTTTGCTTCATTATATCCACCAAGACACACCGGTGAGTATATTATAATTTTTCGATCACTTCAAAGCGATTAAATAACTCAGTCATCAATTTTTCTCATACAATTAGAAAATCATGATTTAGAGGTACAGGAAAAAATTGAGGATTCAGCAGTTTTCAGTTAAGATAGATTTTCATGAAATTTATGTGTTAAAGATCCATCCGTGGATGAGTAAAATCCAAGTTTATATATCATTCAATTATTCATTCGATATTCCAGCGGTAAAGAGATCAAACCAGTTGAGTCCATTTCTTTACCTCCTATTTTTTTTTGAAAATAGCTCAGTAACCTAGCAAGATAGTGTGATTTTTGTTCTAACCTTTTTTGTAGTTCTTGAAATCTCTAAAAAGAAGGAGCAAGGTGAGATTGCGCTATCTCTTCTATTTTCTTAGATATTTCAGAATTTTCAAAAAAATATCTCGATTTTTTCTCTTCCACCTCTTTGCTACTGATTTGAAAATTTTAATTATTTTGCTGCAATTCCATGAATTTTTTATCCCATAATATTCAACATTCAAGAAAAATGATACGAATGAATGTGATAACGGTCCACCACCTCTGGGAATACTTTATCATGTATTTCGGCTCATTATGGTAAATGAAATTAGGGCATTTACTATGATGGCCTTTTCGTACGCGTTGGATCAAGCCTTCAAATGTGGTAATTATTTGCATTGCTTCTATATTAAATTGTGTTGAACGTATTAATCAATTTAAAAAAAATTTGGACAGAGAGCTTCGCAGGCGAGATTGAACTTGCTGATTCTGAATTACGAACACGAGCAATGGACTATTACAATGTATTTTCTGAATTAACAGAGCGGGCACTGAATAGTATTAGACGTTGTGATCCAGCCGATGGTTGGATAAAAGGTACTCGTGAATTGAACATTTCGGTAACGAAGACGTGAAACAGAATAAGTCTATTTTCCTTACTATTAATTTTTCCGAAATATCTAGAAAACTAAGCGAGATGTCGCAATTTTTACCGAAATCTTTTTTTAGCTTTCGTCCTCAGCTCTTCAATTTTCCTGCAAAAGAGAATACGATAGAAATTCCACTACCTCGATTAGTTTCTGAGATAATCTCTAAAAATGTATGACACAAATAGACTTATACCGTTTTACCTCTTCGCTTTTCAAATTGAATGATTCAATAATCGTTTATCTTCAATTAATGTTTTAGGCAAAAATTTTTTCGAATTCGAGAGATTCAAATCAGATTTCATTGTTAGCGCAAGAGCGTTCAAGCCACCCAACGAAAACTGTGACTCAGGATGCAGTTCAGATAGTTTGACTGTAATTAATTGTGACCCGGACTACGGATGTTTCGAACGTACTACATGCAAAGGAACTGTTCGTTCATGTGAACGTTTCAAAGCACCAGCAACAGTCTGTGAGCTTGTAAGTTTTTACAGATGAATTTTCATTCAAGTTAGCTGTGAAAAGGTGAAACAGGACATTTTGATTTTTTTTGCCAATCTTTATTGAAGAATAGCTCAAAAATGAAACTAGATAGCGCCATTTTTGTCTGGATTCTATTTTGTAGAGAGTTTGAAAAGCTAGGAAAATGATGGAGACAAAATCGCGCTCAGTTTCCGAGCTATTCTTTCAAAATGATCAGCAAAAAGACCAAATTGTCCTGTTTCATACAATAATGAACGAAAAGTATTATCGCATTATTGGATAGGGGGAAAATGGTCAATACAATGAAAGTTGTCTCACCAAATACATTTTCCTTGGAAGATAAAAGACTCATTTGGATCAATAACATTTATCCACTTCAGCAATTTGAGGAAACACTTCTCACGAAAAACGTTTTTTTTTCAAGATACATTTTTACAGGAATGATAGAAGCTCTATTTTGTTCATGTAACTCAATTTTTCTTGTGATAGCAGAATCAGAATATTAGTTTTGCATTAATAGAAACCACCGGGACGACGTTATACATATATCAAGAATGGTGATGATGAGGTATGGGGAAAGGATAATCGAGAAGGATGTGAAGCTGGTGTAGAACGTCGATTAGAGAAGAAGAATAACTGCGATATCTGCTGGTGTAGATGTACAGAGGATAGTTATGAATCTCCTAGCTTACACACATTCAGTACCCGAGAGCAGCTATCGGATGTGGCTAATAACAAGTGAGAAACCCTAGAAATGAGCTCAAAATTTGATTAGTTGAGGAGGCTGAATCGTTGCCCAAGTATTAGATAATAATTATTATCAATTCTTCCATAATATTTTGAGTCGTTATGTATAGTATTGCAGAGCTTTGATTAATCTTACTGTGTGAATTTCTAAAGATTGAATTTTCCAAAATGTAAAATTTTTCAGAGTCCTGATATTTTTTGTGTAGCAGATTTCAATAGCTGTCAAAAAATTCGTGCAATATTTTCGCTATCTCTCTTACTTACGGAGATATTGAAAAAAAAAACGATTAGCAAAAAATATCGAATTCGATTGATAGTACATTACCAAGCATCCAGATTCGTGTGATTACAAAACTCGCTTTCGGGTCGTTTCGCAACCTCACACTCATCAGACAATACTTTACCGCTCGTCTAAGTTTTTTCATACAGAACGTGTGGAAAGTGCTACTGTCCGCATGCTAGGCGGTACGCGTGTGAAAAAAGTCATTTGTTCAATTGTATCATTCCCTTTCTTACATCATTTCAAAATGTTTTTTTTATACGAACAAAATCTTTCAGGGTTGTAACTGGT
Organism: Aleiodes leptofemur; assembly: GCA_963942555.1. Classification (NCBI taxonomy): domain Eukaryota; kingdom Metazoa; phylum Arthropoda; class Insecta; order Hymenoptera; family Braconidae; genus Aleiodes; species Aleiodes leptofemur. Next base: position 6,753,077 of record OZ012610.1, on the reverse strand, counting down.
GTAAAACTTGTTGTACAGGAGAATCTGTTACACATACAGATACAACAGGGTGAAGTAATAACTGATGGTAGAATTGTGTCAAAGAGTGTTGAGTGGAAAAACCTCGAAAATATAAAATTTGATAAAACAAAAACATTGAATGAAAAAAAATTGATTTATTACATATCTTCTGATAATGGAGCACGATATGAAATGGAAGAAGAAAAAGATTACATAGCCTTCAGTGCTGATAGCTACGCAATAGATCTAGATGATTTGAAAGTACCACCGGGCTATGTTGTCACAGGTATTCTTCCTGCTTCTCAATAATACAATATTGCATAAATTTAATAAAACGATTCGATTGATCAACTGATGAAAAAGGTAGATCGAGTAAAGACTGATATACTTAGTAAATGATTGAATTTTTTCAGGCGTAAAATTATCCACTGATGACAACTTTCAGCGAGCAATGCGACTGACAATTCACGCATCACCTTATGACTATGACAGAGGAAAAATCGACATAACAGCTGATAATCCATCAGTCTGGCTCACTTCTACTGATATGGTGGGTCAGATTCCAGAATATGATAAATTCAGGTATGGATATTATCTATTAATTAAGTTCAATTGTGCCCGCTAACATACATATTTTCCACGAATTATCATTGGTCTTCCTTGCCTTATCAAATTTATTTGACGTAATTGCGATTTTTACAAATAATCAAAAGATATTGAAGTCAAATATTCTGACCGATTCTAGCACAATATGTCAACCCTATCGGTATTGATAACACCGTGAAAACGTGGTGTGAACCTCGTGTTTTTACGGTGTAAACACGCTTTCAGTGTTTACACCGTATGATGATGGTGTAACTACGGTGTATACACTGTGTTTTTTGTGCAGTTTTAACACTCAATTTACACAGTGTATATGCCGGTTTCGACGGTGTTTTTACGGTGGTTCTACCGCGTTTTAACGGTGTTTCCACAAAACTAGAATTTTTTCATTTTCTGCCGTTTCCTAAATCGTACATGATATCGAAAATTGTAAATTTGGATGATTAATAGTAGATATATATTTTGTGATTAGTATTCAGCTTGATTTCAAGGTTCAAAATTCGTGAAAAATTCGAAATTCAACTTTTTTCTCCATATTTAATTCAGTTATTTGTGATAATTAATCAAATATCATTGGAGACTGGAAGGTTATGAATACAATACTAAAATATTGTCAATTTGTGACGTTTCACTTATAATTCAAGCTTCTTCAGGCTCTTGATATTCTCAGTATTTTGTCAAGAGAATGTCAAGAGCCTGAAAAGGATTAGAGTATAATCGAAACGTCGTTAATTGACAATATTTTAGTATTTTATCCATAACCTTCCAATCTCCCATGATATTTAATCAATTACCACATACATGGAAATGGATCCTATTATCAATTTGTGATAATTGAACCATTTCTGGACAAATTCTATTGAATTTGATCTGTCTGAAAAAAATGAATGGTGAAAGAGATATGACGAACGAAATTCATAGTATATTGAAATTATATCCTAATGATGCAGATGGTAGGGTTGTGACCCTACCTGATTGTCTGATGATCTAAAGGTAGCAGGTTCGATCCCGAGTGGAAATAATATTTTTTTGTGTTATTCATTCAAATTTATTATTAATAAGGAATTTGGGAATCGAAAAAGTTTATTTTCATGGAAAAACTTTACTAGTGGGTATAATAATAGTGAAAGAAATTTGGTGAGTAACGATCAAAACACTGTGGAAACACGGTGGAACCACCGTAAAAACACCGTATATACACTGTGTAAATTGAGTGTCAAAGCTGGACGAAAATCCCCGTGTTTACACTGTATTTACACTGTGTTTACACTGTACTTACACCATGTTTATACCGGGTTTCCACCGTATCACCAATATCACTAGGGAAATTCTGACATTTTTATAATATTCTTATTTTCAATAGAAAATATATGCAGCCTCATGCGGCTAAGAATCCGTTTCAACTGGAGAATTCCACAGAAGAGGCTCTTCCGAGATTCTCCTTAAATTCTCGCATCGATATTACAACTACAGATTTAGAAGGAGACGCTGGACAAACGAATGTACCATTCATAGATGTTCAAGAAGTAGCTGGAAAGCCACCATTTGCAGCTGGTGGAATCGGCTTGTACTACAAATCAGTTTCCGATGAATTTGCTGGATTCATAGGCCTCCGTTTATGGGCACTTGAACCAATGAAGAATATGAAAGTTAATGTGCTCAATGATTCGGATGAATACAAAAAAGGCATCACTAAGTTTCATGGATGTGCAAAGAAAAAGAAAGGCAAAAAAAAATCGGGGAATAAAAAAAATCAAGCATAATGGGTAGTTGGAATTACTTCTCTTAACGTTAATGCAAATTCAATTGAGAAAAGATAGAACGAGATGCGACCATTCCCATTTGCCATTGATTTTTAAAACAATTCAGTAGAGGGAACGTGCAAGAGATGAGGTCAATTATTTTTGCTTTGCAATAACTTTTTGAGAATATCTTGGAAACTAAGCGAGATATAGCACAATTTTGTCCAGATCCTTTGTTGTAGTCATCTTAAAAGCTAAAAAAAAAAATTGAAACACACTTTTTAGATTAAGAATAAGCGCAATGATAAGTTGTCTTCTTTCATCTCTTCATTATATCTCTTAAATGATCTTTTATCTCTTAAATTATCTTTTGGGCCTGCGGTAGCTCAATCGGCAGGGCAATGAATATGCTGTCTCAAGGTTCTGGGTTTTCGATATCCTGCCTCTGCCGATTGACACTGGTAACACAGTAATATTCTTACATGTGATTTGGAGAGACACCATAACCCCCGTCATTGATTAGTATTGCTTGAGCATATGGCGATGCTGAATAAATATAATAAACAAAAAAAATCTATCTCCAATTTTAAATGATCACCAATCAATCAATTCCAAAATCCACTCCTCTTGTACCTTTTTTTGTGTGGTATGAAAATGCTGCTGTTTTAGTAAAGAAACGTGGAGTGAGAAAACCATTCCAAATTTCAAGCAGCACTGAAATTGACAAATTACTTTTGTGACTCCCGGACTCTCATTTTAATTCTATTATCAATCAGAATTTTACAGTTAATCAAGGCCTTCTAATTTTTCATCTTAATGCTGAATCACTCATTGGACATATCTCCGAATTTCGAGATGATTTTCCAAATAACAATAAGAATTATGATATGATAGCAATCAGTGTAGCCATTTACGTACATAAGTCTCTGAATTCTCACAAAATATCCAATGCAACTCAGTTCATGGGAAAATGTCTAGAACATCTTATAATTGAAATTTGGTCAAGCACTCTGCCTAAATTACTTTTTGCTTCTGTATACAGATCACCTGAGATTGGTTTCCTTTATCACTTTGACAATGAATTTGCTTTGTTGAGAACAAATTACTCAAATGCCATAGTAATGGGTGATTTCAATGCGGATTTGTTGATGAGAAATTACGATTCAGAACATCGTCTCAATTATTTCAACTCTCTAGATATGTCAATTCTGCCATATGAGTCAACTCATCATGCAGCTGTCTCTGGAACTGGGCTCGATATTTGTGCTGTTTCCAATCCTGAAAGAATGCGAGAAAGCGGTCAATCAGAAGAGCCATTTTCATCTAGGTACGACTTAATTTCAATAAAATATCACTGCGGCTCCACTACGCGCAAATGCTCATCACCTTTACAAGGTCGCTCTTGGTCCAAGCTGGGCAGGCATGAATTGAGGGTTTCGTTCAGATCATGCAATCCATCAGTTTCTATGAAAAATATCGGAGAGAGTATTTCAGAAGCCATGTCTTTTCTTCAGTTTTCCATGACCAGGGGGCCTATTCTCGACTGAGGAGGATTTTTATTCCACGGGGAATTCCAATCGTGAGCGGTAAGATGACACGGGAAAACTATCCGTCCACGATTGGAATTTTTCACATGGAATTTCATTCGTACCTGAAATCGGTGGAGATTGTGTTGCCCTTTTTCTTTGTCGAACGATCAATTTTTATGAATTCATCTCTTGTGAGATCATTGAAAGGATCGATTGGAACAAAAAAACGTCGAGGCTGGTAATCTTGCTGTTGTGATTCATCAAAACCGAGTAACAAATTATAATAAAGGTCACCCTGAAGAATATTCATTTTGTTCATGAATATCTACCATACACTTGTTAAATTAAATATTGAATATTGGATGTATCATAGAATGTCATTCGTACGGAGGTTATGTGGCATAAATTTTGACTAGGATTTAATTTCACTCCTCACCTACGGAATGAATCCGTGTGAGAAATTCCAATCGTGAACGGATAGTTTTCCCGGGTAATCTTTCCGCTTACGATTGGAATCCCCCGTGGAATAAAAATCCTCCTCAGTCGAGAATAGGCCCCCAGACTGTTGGACCAACGAATCCCAGTTCATGATTTCCATCCAATGCCGGTAAACGTCTTAGGATTTACTTACAGATACGGATGCTCATGAAAGAACGGAGGAGAGCCTCTAGGAAAATGAAGCGCTACAACAACCAGAATACGGAAATAGAATACAGCCGACTAAGAGCGCTAGTGAAGCGAAAAATAAAAAAAAATGCGTCAGCACTAATTCTGAGGAAATTTAATACTTGAAATAACTCTCGTGTTCTTTGGGCAGAATTAGACAAGCTCGGCCTCACAAAACCAAGCTCTCTTCCCTTCGTTTCAATCTTTCAGCAGACATATGTATCAAGTCTCTCAATGACTGTTTTGTATCTACAGCCACCAATTCAACCACGCTGATAGAATCACCGACAACTAATTTTCTGGATTCTCTTATTGAAATACCAGCCGAAATTTTACCAAGACCTCATTTTGCTTCAGAATGGAAGCTTGTAACGTAGGAAAAACGTTGAATATGGCCCGAGCGCTACATACGGCCCTACCCCACCCCAAATAACGGTTGCCATGGCAATTTTCGTTGCTACGGAAAAGTCACGTGACAAGTAGTGGTGGGGGAAGGCTCGTGCGGGTATAAAAGAGCGACGCTCACCCAAAATTAATCAGACGACTCACGGCTAACGGAGGTGACGGATCTCCCGAAGCCAACTCAACGGAGTAAAATCCTGAGAGTGTCTCACCCCCTGGCCAACGGCAGTTTCGACAACCTGAGGCCCACTCAACGGAGGAGACTTCCGAGAGTGTCTCACTCCCAAATCCTTACCACAACGAGTGTTCTGCACTCCGCGTGGACAACGTTGGCAGCCAGTATTCTGACAATACTCTGCCGACATCCTACCGACATTCTGCCGACATTCTGCCAACGGAAGGCCGACTTCCTGAGGTTAAAAACAACGGAGTATCGGGGACTCCCAAGTGAAGCACAACGAACTCGCGGTTCCGAGTGTTATTATTATTATTATTGAATTCCTAAGAATTGATAATTTGATTTTATGTATAAACGTTATATACTTGGTATAATTTTTCATTGATAATTTATGTATAGTACACACATTTCATTCATTCCACCCACACACACCCACACTTTCCAAAATATATATATGTATTATTTTCCCGTTTTACATATATACTGATTTTCTTTGTGTAGTAGTTAGTTTAAATTGAATAAATTGTTTTATTTTTCTGTTTAAATTTGTGTTCTGCCTTCTCATTTCTCATTCCCTCTCTCTCAAGTCTAAGAACTAGTTGAAAATAAGTAATTTAAGAATTTTGGTATGTTACAAGCTTTAGAATCGTAATTTTTTTCGAGTTTGAGATTTCATCATAATATGACTGCAAATGACCCGAAACGTCAAGAACCGCTGTTTTTAAAAAATGTCTATGTGTATGTATGTATGTGTGTGTGTGTGTGTGTGTGTGTGTGTGTGTGTGTGTGTGTGTGTGTGTGTGTGTGTGTGTGTGTGATGACGCATTTTCCGCTTGACTCTGAAATGGGGCTAGCCAGCGATCTGAAAACTTTACCATATGTTTCTCATGCGTGCCCCAATCTCTCACAAAAATTTCAGCTGAATCGGCCAGATAGTTTTCGAGAAAAATGAAAATGTCGAAATATCGTTTTTTCGACTTCTCGATGAAAAATGGAATCACAGCGTCTAGTCTCAGCGAGGACCATAACTTAATAAATAATTTAGCTAGAGACCTCAAATTCTGCGAGGTTATACATCTGATGAGCACAAAGTTTGATATTGAAACTGATCGGAATCGGTCCAGTAGTTTCTTAGATATTAGCATAGAAACATCCGAAAAAGCAAGCTATATCTTCACCATTATTCAATTGATTATATTTGAGACGAACTTAACCCTCTGAGGCCTATTTTCGTTTTCGCATTCCACGCACAGATCGATGATGGTAGATGTAAGATTGAAAAATCCATTCGGAAGCTTTCTGCCAATTTCATTGGCAGAATATTAAATATACGATGTCCAAATCACGTGCAAGTAGAGGGGCTCCTGCTTGTGTCCCTCTTACCCACAAACGCAGAAATGGTCAGAAGCGCTTTCCAGAAAGTTCCATCGACTGCTTCGGGAATTGATGGTCTTTCTTCAGCGGCGTTCAAATCGTTTGGAGAAGATCTATACGAACCATTGGCGAGCATCTTCAACATCTCCCTTAGAAATGCAGAATATCCAAACGAATGGAAAAAGGCAATTATTCATCTCCTTCGCAAAGTGAAATGGTCACACAATATGTCTGATTTTCGACCAATCTCTATTCTACTTTTCATCTCGAAGATTTGCGAGAGATTAGGGCTTGACCAGATTCTCAGTTACCTACAACACTGGAGTCTCCTGGATCCATTTCAAATGGGTTTTCGTCCAGGTTACGGCACTCAAACAGCTGTATCATATCTTCTAGATGATGTGAGAAAAGGCATTAGCAATCGAATGGTAACGATCGCTGTTTTCATTGATTTCTCCAAAGCTTTCGATTCAGTTATACATTCGCTTCTTCTGAAGAAGCTGGTCCAACTGGGATTCAATACTTCAGTTCTAAGATGGTTATTTTCTTATTCATCGAATCGAAATCAGGCAGTTGAGGTTGAAAATAGTCGTTTCGATGGGTTGCAAACAGGTCTAGGAGTTTCTCAAGGAAGCGTTCTGGGTTCTCTTTTATATTCATTGTTGTCAATGATCTGCCATCTGTGCTGAAAAATAGTGAGCATGCTTCATTCGCTGACGACACTGTCATTTGGATGAGTTGTTCACCAGCCAACTTAACATCAACAATTTAGCTATTGAATGAGGACCTTGCAAATCTCCATGATTGAGGCATCTCTAACAACACTCGCATGAATTATACGAAATGCGAAGCAATGATCTTCAGCAGTCTTCGCTTCATCACTCGAATCAATTCTGCGGCTGTTCCTAGCGTGTTAATCAATGGCAATGTAATAGGTTTTTCTCAATCTGTCACCTCCCGAGTCGAAAAATTTAGTCGTAGACTAATTTCGTGAGCTCATTGGTTTTTAGTCTAGATTTCAAGTCGGTTGTAGACCTGGGAATGCAACTTTGAGGACACAAGCCGAGTCGAAAAATTTCGTTGGTTTTTAGTCTAAAACACGTGAGAATGATCAGGAAAAGGTCTAAAAATTGCATTCTACGAACTAAAACCGACCAACCGAAAATGACCAAGTCGGTTTCAAGTCCATTCTTTTTTTCCGATGAGTTCGTCGTCTCCACTGACTTTCAAGGGAAGACGAAATACCGACGAAAACAAGAGTCTCTGGGTGCTGAAATTTTTCTAAGTTCTTCACAAACTTGGAAAAATTTCGTCACTGCGGATTTTTCTTCTAAGTCCTTCAAGCTTGTCCAATTTTATGTCAATTTTATCAAAGTCCAAATTTACTTATTTCTCTTTTTCCTTTACATTTTTAGGAAAGTAGATCATCGCTTTACATAATTAATATCTTACACTGAATGAAAAAGATCATAACACTTTAGCGATTAATATTATGCATATCCTATAACGAATTTATTCCCTAAATTGATTGAAATATATAAATAGTATATTTTTAATTGAATTCAATTAGTCTCAGCTCTGTTATAGCGAGTTCATTGAAGATAGTGATGATTTCCTATTATTGTCATTTCTATGATTTAAATTATATTTGATATCAATTTACAATAAAGAGTGAAAAGGAGATGGAAAATCATTGGATAAATTTTAAGCAGTGGAAAAATGGGTATTCTCCGAAATTGTAATAAATGCCCTTTTCCCTCGTTCGAGTGAGCCAGAGTAATAAAACGACACATGTTGCCTCCGGTAGGCTTCGTTATTCTGATCTTTCTCTCTCTCTCCCACAATTTTTTTTGAGTAACTCACTGAAAATTGCTTGCTCTTTCTCTGTTACTCATCAGCTTTCTGTTGAAATTCGAAGAAAAATTTCTTCAGTTCAACGTCAACCACCGGTGGACGTGCTTCTTGAGGTTCCAAGTGATATTCAGTGACGCGCAGAGTTTTCAGTATTATTTGCGCTAGGGTATACGTATATTTGAATGAAACGTTATTGTTATTATTTATAGTTCAATCATCAGTTTTTGATCAATATTATGTTGTCTTTTAAGTACTTCAAATGTAAGTGTTTCACGTGAAAATGTGAATCAAGTATGATTTATATAGGTATAAGCCTATTTTGTTTACTATGTTTTGATATGTACGCATAATGGATTCTTCACTAATAAAATGCATAAGAAGCAATATATGAATCTAATTCCCGAACGCACGTTTATTTTTATTCTTTCCATCCGATTTTTTTAAATTTAATTGGAAAAATTTAGGCCAAAAACCGATGAATCCGATTGAAATGGTGACTAAATACCGACGACACTCCTGAAAATTCGTTGAAAATAGCGTCGGTTTGTGTCCTCAAAGTTGCATTCCCAGGTCTACAACCGACTGGAAATCCAGACTAGAAACCAATGAACTCACGAAGTTAGTCGAAGACTAAATTTTTCGACTCGGGAAACCGACGCTATTTTCGACGAGTTTTCAGAAGTTGCGTCGGTATTTAGTCACCATTTCAATCGGATCCATCGGTTTTTGGCCTAAATTTTTTCAATTAAATTCTAAAAAATCGGATGGAAAAAATAAAAATAAATGTGCGTTCGGGAATTAGATTCATATATTGCTTCTTATTCATTTTATTAGTGAAGAATCCATTGTGCGTACATATCAAAACATAGTAAACAAAATAGGCTTATTGAAGCGTCCAGCGGAAATAAAATCTTTTGAAAATAGATTTCATGGAGAAATCACGTGACAACTCTCCCCCAGACTTGAGGGAGAATCGCGCGGGAATCAGAGCGTCAGCGAGACACTCGCCCAAGAGCACCAAAGGTGTCAAGTCGCGTTTCGCACTGATTCAATGAATCACAGTTGAATACAAATTGATCAACATTGTAAATATATTTCGAAATATTATAATGAATTAACTGAAGTGGATTAATTGAGTTACTTCATTTATTCTAAACTATTAATTCCTTCATTATACCTATATAAATCATACTTGATTCACATTTTCACGTGAAACACTAACATTTGAAATACTTAAAACGCAATAATATTGAGAAATGCTGTAACATTAATATATATCAAACCATCAATCTAAATTGGCTTATATTATTGTAAATGAATATTCGATCATTTTCACCTAAAACACTTACACTTGAAATACTTAAAAAACAACATAATATTGATCAAAAACTGATGATTGAACTATAAATAATAACAATAATGTTTCATTCAAATATACGTATACCCTAGCGCAAATAATACTGAAAACTCTGCGCGTCGCTGAATATCACTTGGAACCTCAAGAGGTACGTCCACCGATGGTTGACGTTGAACTGAAGAAATTTTTCTTCGAATTTCAACAGAAAGCTGATGAGTAACAGAAAAAGAGCAAGCAATTTTCAGTGAGTTACTCAAAAAAAATTGTGGGAGAGAGAGAAAGATCAAAATAACGAAGCCTACCGGAGGCAACATGTGTTGTTTTATTACTCTGGCTTACTCGAACGAGGGGAAAGGGTATTTATTACAATTTTGGGAAATACCCATTTTTCCACTGCTTAAAATTTATCCAATAATTTTATATTTATTTTCATGGATGATTCTGCATTCCATTTGGGCATTCCTGACTTTCCTCCGAAGTTATTTCCTCTAATGATTTTAATTTCCTTCAATTATGATGATCTTAATTTCATTTAGAATTAAGAAAACTCGTGTAGCTGCGTGGTTAGAGTAGCAGACTGATAATTCTATGGTCCGGGTTTGATCCGGCTCAATCTCATTTTTTTTTTCGATTTTTCATTTTCTCTAAAAATGTCAAGTTTTACATTCTGGATTTTGTGCAGATCCAATTGGATCTGATCAGATCTGAGGAGATGATCTAATTAGATCTGATCAGAGCGTACCGATTCTCAGATCTGATCAGATCTAAGGAACTCAGATCTAATCAGATCTGCTCAGATCTAATTTGATCTGATCAGATCTGAACATTTTTTCCCGGGTATCTATCTTTTTTCTAAATTGATATATTCTTTTTCACTATTATCCATAAGTAAACAAAAGAAAAAAATTATATGCCGATTTCAAAAATGTTTTTCTTTCCAGTTTTACGAAACATGACATTCGAAAAAATTCCCATTCTCCTTTCATTTTCTTCTATAAAAAGAACACGAACATCAGTTTACTCCAGACGAAAGACACTTCATTCTCATTCCTATTGGACTTTTATTCTCACCCTATGAGCTTTCAAGGATTCCTCAAGTTTTGCCGTATATTTTCCTAAACTCAATCACTTGAGCAGAAAATTCTGAAAAAAATTAACTTTGTTCATCGAAGCGTTCAACAAGCTATTGTATTTTATGAATGAAATATCCTGCGAAGTTGATGGAGAAATGAAATAAATTCTAGTAGCTAAGGGAATTATTATCATGCTAATTGAAGTTATCCAATGTGCAACGTTTGTGGAAACTCGGTGAATGCATCCGGGCAGTGTAGAGTGAATTCGGCAACATTGCAGCTGAAATAACATACCGGGGAATCCTTCATCACTCGACCAAAGTCATTACGTCGTTTATAAATTGATTGAGCAGCAAACTGAGTATTTTCTATGAATTATTTTGCATTAAATTTTTCTTTTCTTTATATCTTAATTCTTTTCCTTTCTTTTCTTGAAACACTGAAAGTGATATCAACACCACGAATAATTAATTTTTTCATAACACTATCTTTGAAACGGAAGAAATGATGAATGAATGAAGGAAAATTGATAATGTTTATAAGATAGGGGAACGAAAATTCTGAAGTGAGAATTACTTCCCTATTGTTATCATTTATTTAAAAAGTAGACTTTCCACTTCTTCAGTAGAATTCTAGTAGATTATCTAACAGTTCTGATGATTTCTTTGTTTATGAAATTTCATATAGAATGAACATGAAATTGCACTTTTGCAGAAAGAAGAAGGGGGACAGGTTTGTGAAAAACGTGGCAATTTTTGTTATCAGCAATACTTCGACTTCTTCTATATTTGAACAAAATGTTTACGGATAATGGTAAAGATAAGGATGGAATTTGTTGATACTATTTTTTAAAATTTATTTCAGCACATGTATGGCTTTTCAGCCTTCTACATTTGTTTAGTCCCCCCCTTTTACACAATGAATTTGTTGATACTATTTAAGTTAGAATGTGAATAATACTTATCCAATTTCAATACAGTCGGAAAATTTGGAATAAGAAAAGAAAATTCAAGAAGGTTTCAGAAAGATATCATAAGGATCTAACCCATGAGGTTCAGTCAGGTGGAGGTTCAATTTTCTCCAGAATATAGCTGATCGGATAGCATCATTTATGCAATGAAAGCGAACATAGGCGCTAAATTCAAATCTCGAGAAATGAATGATAATAAAGAAAAATTTCTATTTTTTTGAGGGGTACCCCATTTTGTCCCGCCGACAAAAAAAAAATTTTCACACCTCGGGAGTAAAGAACCCACTTTACTCCCTCGCTTCGCTCGGTCGGAAACGTGGTTCTTTACTCTCATGGTATAAAAAATAGCATACACACCCCAGATGGAAAAAAGTCAACTTCTTCCCTCCCTAGGTGTGTAATATACTATTTCTCATAGCAGCTGAACATTTTTCTCATTCACTTCAAATACGAATGAAAAAAAAAAGTTTTCTCGCATTTAAGGAAGTTCATCCGGTATGGGATTTAATAGTACGAAAAATTATCACGACTAGTGTAGTGGTTATACGACTAACGTAGTCGTAACCTGTACAGCTGCTATATACTAGAAATGCTTCTTCGTCGATCATCATTGTTCTTTTGTAAAAAATCGAATTTATAGAAATAATTTTTTTGAAGATCAAATAGGGAAAAGTAAATTCTGCACTTTTTCAGCTAGTATGATTTAATGTGCAAGCGTAGTATACATTGCGTTGTTCAGAAAGCATTCTTATTAATTTCAAAGAGCGCGCGGTTCTGACGTCACTGTCATGCGAGCAAGACAAAGGTTAACTTCCCGAAAATCAGCATTTTTCGAGGCAAATTAATTAATTCTAAAATCACCAAGTATCTAATGCATTCGAGGAAGCTCTTAAACTGTTCTTTACATATTTATTTATCCATTATGGAAGTTTCCCCCCTAAAAACCTGTTAATTGCCACAAATTTCATGTTTATAGACGAAAACCCATAAGGGACCGTGTTAATTGAAAAATCTTATTTATTAATTTCTCCCAAACAAGATATCCGAAGAGTCTGAAATTTTAACAGGTGACTTTTTAGGTTTTCAGAAGTATATTCAAATTTTTTTATAATTATTGGTCTATTAATTCAGTTACCGGATGAACTCACTTAAGCTTGGAAAAGCCTAAACTAGCCTTAAATACCCCATTTTGCCCCGCTCTCTCCTACTTGTGTATAATTAGATGCAATTAAATCAAATCATAATCTTTAGGAGTTGTTTTTTCTGAAGAAAGTTTCGAATTCAGTAGTGAACACCAACAGAATAAGCTGATCTGTGCATCTTCTTTGAAGAATATCTCGGATACTAAGCGCGATGTGGCTCTAATCTTCTTTTATAATTAATTCCAAAAGTTACAAGAAATGATGAAATATTGCTCGGTTTCCGACCCCTATTTTACCTCTTCCCTGGTGAATTATTTTAGAAATTTTTTAAACAATACAATTTTATGTAACAGAATTCTTATCGTACATTTTATTGACGAAGGACAATGTTGAGCTGTATGGAAGTCATTATCAATGGAAAACAACAAGACTGCAGAAAAAAGTTATTATTTTCAAAAAATTGATAACAAACTATTCTCACCTTATAAAATAGAGTAAAAGGTAGACTTCTTTACATTGTTCGTGGAGAAGTCGAGTAAATAATAGAATTCCAGAAGAAAGCTGGGAAACATGAGTGCGAAAAAAGAAAGGCTGCTGCATATAGCATTCCTGTTATTATTAATATCACCACTTCCGTCAGAATCATTTATATTTACCGCTATAATGACTGCCGTTAGTTTTGCCTATCAAGCTTATCAAATTATCAATGATGCTCATGACACTTATAAAAAATTTGCACCACAAACAACACTGGATGATGTACTTGATCAAGCTAAAAAAGTTGAAGAGAAAGTTGATCAAGTTGGTGCACAATTGTCTAATCAAATCAGTCAAGCTGTTGATACGATTGTAACTCGTATAGATGACTTGAATAATATTCGTGAAGGAATTGGGAAATTATCTAATGGAGTTCGTCGAATTGATAATTTGTATCGTTTATTTGAGCTCTACACAGCGAAACGAATTCGATTGAATAATCATACGTTACTAGATTATGTCCACCAAGTTACAACTGTTGGTGCACTTGCTCCAAAAGACATACTAAGTGATATTCATGAATTGATAATTCCAAGCTCAGGACTTCGTGCGAGTTTCCTTTATTATATCGGCAGAGACGCACCGGTTTGTATACTATTAGGGGAAATTAGGGCAAAGTAAACTAGGATTTTTTTCAGTGTAGAGGCCTCTTTGAGGAGAAAAAAATTTAAAAATCGGGAAATGCTTCAACATGTCTCCTTTGTCAGCTAATTCTACTGGTTCATTTTGTCCCGTTTTCCTAAATTCTAAGCTCATTGCGGAGTACTTGAATGTATTTAGTAAATTACACTCAGCCATGTATTTTTCACACCAATAAAAAAGAAGAAACTAGATTCTGCAATAATTTATAATGCATGAAGTTTGAAATTTAATCTAGCGTTATTTTGCGAATGGAAAGGAAAGGCCCAAATAATTTTCGAAAGTAAGATGATAGACAGAATGAGAATTCTCATATCAAAATATTTATACGTTCAAGACAAATGATACTCATTTATGCGGCCGTACATCACCTCAAGGACCAATTTATCAGATATTCCGGCTCATTATGGTTAATGAAATTAGGGCATTTACTATGATGACTTTCGCATACGCTATGAATCAGGTCTTCCAGTGTGGTAATTATCGAAATTCCTTTACTCCTGTGAGATAGGGCAAAATTGATTCTTTCTGGAGTGGCCTTCATAGAAAAATCGGAAAAAATTTGTGGAGATGTTCCAGCTTGTCTCCATTGCTGGTTAATTCTTTGAAATTTTTCTGTGACAGCCTTCACTCCGAGAAAAAATACTGCTATTATATTGAACAAGTTATGAACTTGAATATATCTTTCTTACAGAAAGCTTTCAAGGAGAAATTGACTATGCTGAATATCAATTACAAACACGGGCAAGGGATTATTATGATGTATTTTCTGAAATAACAAAGAACGTAGTAAACAGTGTAAGAACTTGTGATCCGTATGATGGTTGGAAAAAAGGTATTCATCGAATTAGAATTTAACTCTTTCAAATATCATTCTTATGATTTAAAAGAGAAACAATTTTCGCTATTAATTCAATAGCGAAAAAACTGATTTTTTAGGGTGAATGTTTTTTTGAAAAAATCTTGGAAATTAAGCGAAATAAAATATTCTGTAGGAAGAGCTACAAAGAAGGATCCAGTAAAAATTACACTATTCCACTTAGCTTCCACGATATTCTCAGAAAATAAATAAGGAGACAAATGAACTTATTATTTTTCCCCTCCTCGCTACAGAAATAATGAACTAATTTTATAGGGGAAAATTTCTACGAATTTGAAAGATTCAAAACAGCACACGTTGGTAGTGCAAAACTATTTTTCCAGTACTACAGCCATTGTGACCCAGGATGTCAGCAATCATGGGTCAAGCCGGAACAATCAAGAATAACAAACTGTCCTGAAAAATTCCAATGTTCCGAGGAGACTCGTTGTAATGGAAATATGGTGGACTGTAGTGTGCTTAAAAATCCTGTCACAGTGTGTTCACTTGTGAGTGTTTCGAAATTAATTCTCCCTCAATTATGTTTCTTCGAGGCATATTAGGGGAGACCGGGGCAAAATGGTCATCCGAAGTAAACCGAGGCCATCACTTTTCAACAAAATTCCGGTTCATTCTTGTCCCATAGATACATTCCGCCCCGGTCTACCCTATCAGCAGAATAACAAGATAATTCTTTTCTCGAGATGAAATCTCAAGCGACAAATTATTCATCATGTGTCTATGATAGATTAGTTATCAAAATGTCATATTTGTACTAAAAGGGACCAACAGGACATCGCTATCAATATTTCTCTACTGGAGAGGGAACACAAGGAAATGATACTGACGGATGTCAGGGTAACAAAATTGCCATAGAGGAGCAGAATAACTGTCAAATTTGCTCGTGTACATGTGTGGAGAACGATTATAAATCGCGGACCTTACGCACATTCAGTACTCGGGAACAAGTATCGGATGTTGCTAATAACAAGTAAGGATCACTGTACACACAGAAAACACGCGTCGAAGACGTTCAGAAGTGCGTAGTCACTGCACATGCGGGCGTACTTCAAGTACTCATAATCGAACGTGATGTACGCACACTCGGTGCATGATGTACGCACACGTGTGCGTACATCACGTTCGATTATGAGAACTTGAAGTACGCCCGCATGTGCAGTGATTACGCACTTCTGAGCGTCTTCTACGCTCAGTGTTTTCTGTGTGTAAAGGAACTCAAAAATTCGTTCATCTATTTAATCCTAGACTAGAATGGTCACTTCACGAGCAATATGCCACATTCCGCTTAGAGATGTGAAATTATGGTAATTTTCAAAACGCGTCAAGTCAGCAGTAAACTGACCATTTCCTGACCATTTCTGACATGACCGTTTGTTCCCCTTGCAAAATGATCGTCATTTTTGTGAAGTGTGAGGAATGAAATTAGGTCATCAGAAATCGATTTATATAGTTGCAAAATTACCGTCATTGCTTCGGGCTGTCAGTAATAACATTAAGTGATTAGAAATTCTTCAATAACCGTAATTTTTCCAGACTATCAGTAATAAATTAACGCGCTCAGGGACCATTCCGAGATCTGGTCATTTTATGTCATTTTTCAGATCTTTTAATTTTATATTTTTGACAAGAAAAAGATGAATTAGGGTTTCAGTCATCCTTTTCTTGTCAAAGTATAAACGAAATTTCTTCATTAAATCTAAGGTACGGATTTACGTACTAAAGTGGTAAGATAAGACAAATCGATTCATCTTCATGTTTATTCTTGATGTAATATCTCTAAAACTGAGCAAGATAAGACATTCATGACAATCAAAATTTTTGATAATTCATTGAATGGTATCGGAATAAAAAAAAAGAAATTTGAAGCCTAAAGTCTCTAGTTCGGAAATTTTCAGACCAAAAAAAAATTCCGTCCCAAGATCTCGAAATTAGAGACCTCAAGCTTCAAACAGTTGTTTTGAAGCTCCGATACGATCATTTTTGAAAAAGATACGGCCATTTGAAAAACCGCTGAAAATAGGAAATTTTCCTTTGACCCCTTAATTGTTTTCGCTAGTGTATGAGAAAAAACTAATTTTGCGACGCTTAAGGGATCTTCTCACTTGACATTTTCCAAAAAAAAATTTTTCTCCGAAATACGCTATTTCAGATGCAAATAAATATTATGAACAAATAGAAGGCATACTCTATGGTGTAGATATCGCTAATTGAGGACAAGCAAGATTTCCTGCGATTTTTCATTCAAAGGAACTTCAAACGCTTTTTTCTCGAAACATCGTTTTTTGACAGCTTGTTGATAATATCTTCAAAATTACTCAACCGATCCTTATGGAATTTTAAGCACATATTTTTTACTACTATAGCTACAGCGCATATAGAGGATTTTTCGAAATTTTGATATTTACCATTTTGTTTGCCACGAACCGTAAAAAAAAATCATTTTTTTTTTTTTGGTTTTTTCCGACAATGTCTACCATTTCATCATTTTTGCTTATATCAAAAATCGTACTACATGCGCTATAGCTATGGTAGTGAAGAATATGTGCTCGAAATTTCATTAGTTTCGAAGATTTTATCAACAAGCTGTCAAAAAACGTTGTTTCGAGAAAAACGCGTTTAAAGGCCCTTTAAATGAAAAATTACAGAAAATCTTACTTGTCCTCAAGTAGCCGTATTTGCATCATAGAGTATGTCTTCTAGCTGTTCATAATGTTCATTCGCATCTAAAATGGCGAATTTTGGAAGAAAAATATTTTTTGAAAATTGTAAAGTGAGAAGACCCCTTAATAAAAATGCTATGCTTTCCCCAAATTTTATAGTTATCTTAATATCAAAATTTTGGTTTGGCTCTTTGTTGAATATTTTTTTAGTAATTTTAGTCAGTATATTTTTTTTAACTTCCTCTTATTGTCTCAATTATTTATATTTCACGGAATACTAGTCTGCACGATTCATAAAAATGAGTTAAAAAAAATAAAATGAGTAAAAAAATTTTTTGCCCATATATTGACGAAGATTTTGACAATTTACGCATTCGGCACAATAGGAAAATAGTAGTTGACCGTATTTAAAATTCTCATGAAAAATTAAGAAAATTTCAAAAAACTCGAATTTATGATTAAAAAAATGCGAAAAAGTGGCTTTGAAAATCGGAGATATTTGAATCCCACTTTCATTGAGGGCTCAAAAAACACGTTTTATAACCTAGTATAACATATATTTTTTTCAAAAAAATCAAAAGTGTCGCTCTTCAAAAAAATTCAAAATTCAAGTTAAAAATTAAGAAAAAACGGTGAAAAATAAAAAAAAATTGGTTCTTATATTTTTTCTTCGAAAATTACATCCCAAAATAAAGAAAATAGCCACCTGTAAGATATGGTTACGATGATTTAATCAGGAGATATAAATATTTGAAAATTACCACATTGTTAATTTTTTGCGATATTCAAAAATTCATATCTCCGAGGTTTTTGAAAATTAAGGGCTCAAAACTTAGGTTTGGGCATATTCTAATACGTACCAAAACATAAAAAATTCAGCTGAATCAAAAAATACGATTTTCAAAATCTGGTGATTTGACATGGAATGACCCATATGCATAAGAACTCAAATGTGTCCATTTTACCCTTTATGTCCGTATTGCACCATCTTCCCCTATATTTAAATAATAGTTTTTTCTGTACGTCCTGAAATTTTCATTTTTAGTCAGGGAAAAGTCATGGAAAAGTCAGGGAATTTTGAAATTAGTTTTCAGTCGCCACCCTGATAAGCGAGATAGCGCGAAATGGACGTTAATTTGGGATCAGAAGGGAGCTCCTCCAGTTCTCCGTGATTTTCTCGGTGAATAAGCGAGATAGAGCGAAATAGACGTTACTATGGAATCAGGACGGAGTTTTCACACGAAATAATATCCTCCTGATCCCACATCATCGTCCGTTTCGCTGTATCTCGCTTATTCACAGAGATAATCACGAAAACCTGGAGAAACTTCCTCCTGATCCTTAATTAACGTCCATTCTGCTCTATCTCGCTTCTTTACCGGGATAACCACGAAAAACTGGGAAAACTCCCTGGTGATCCCATATGGACGTCCATTTCACTCATTTACCGATATATAGACAAAAAAAACTGGAGAAACTCCCTCCTAATCCAGCATTAATGTGTCATTCACTCTATCTCGCTTATTTACTGAGATAATCTCGAAAAACTGGGAAAACTCCCTGGTGATCCCATATTAATGTCCATTTCGCTTTATCTCGCTTATTTACTGAGATAATAGCAAAAAAGTCGAGTAAAATCACGCGAGTAACGAGGGGTTAAAATTCTTTCCGAAAAAGGATTCTAATGAAGAGAGATATTTCTCAAAGAAGATTGGCAAACTTTGCTTTAAAAAAAAAAATTGGGCCAGATTTTTTTTTAGCTTCAGAGGGACGTTTATGAAAAAATTTGGAAACATTACCTGACTATGGACACATGCTAGAGCATCTTCATGACTTTTTCAGATTTGTTCGTGAAGTCTTTCATTTCGACAAGAATCCTGGTTCGTTTTTTCAAGAATCGACCCTCAGAGATTCACTCTTTTTAAAAATTCAGTTCAGCATGGAGAATTTATGTTAGGGATATTTTAATGATAATGTCATTATGTGAATTCGTCAAGCCTCAGATTTTCCAAAAAATCATTAGATTTTCCTTCAAATTATTTTAGTGAATAATTTGACGGTGGTAAAATTCAGCAATCATTATTTTTATTTGCATTATTCATGAGAAAATTTTTCTGTTGATAAAAAAAAATGTTTCAGAGCTGTTATTGGTGTGAGATTCGTTGAGATGGAAAACATGATGCACATTGAAATAATACAGGCTGAAGTATTGCCTGAGGGTAGAGTTTCTACCTCTAGTATTGACCCGAAGCCCCTCGAAAATATCAAGTTTGATGAAGAAAAAACCAAGTCCCAACGTCGATATGTGTATTATATAGATTCTGATGATGGAACAAAATATGACATGGAAGAACTTACTGATTACGTATCATTTTCATTGAAGAAGCATGTGATAAATATCGATGATCTGCTTGTCCCACCGGGCTATGTAGTGACAGGTATTGAAAACAGAATTGTGGAGACGGAGTCAGAATGAACTGGAAAAATCCGAAAAAAATCACTAGCAAAGAGGTAAAACAGGATGATTCTCTTTTTTCTTTGGTAAATGGTTTTTTTCAATAAAAAAGAAAAAAATCTTAGAAGCTAAGCGAGATATCGCAATTTTAGCTAGTACTTTTTATGTAGAAAATTTGAAGAGCTACAACAAAGGTTCTACAAAAATTCCCCAATTTCACTTAGTTTCCAAAATATATTCGAAAAAGCATTTACCCAGAGCAATCGACTCTTCCTGCTTCACCTCTTCACTACTTAATAATAAAGATGCTCTAGGATATCCTAATTGTTCTGTGATTTTTTCGAATTTTCCCGTAAAACCGTTCACTACGAAAAAAATTCCGTTGTTTTGCCCCGATCTCTTCTACTGTCTGTTCTTAATAATATTCCTTGATATGTTACAGAATCTGTGAGAGATTATTTGATTTGCATGATGATCTTTTATTTATATTTATTCTAATTTCCGTAGGTGTGAAATTTGCTACTAATGAAGGTAATAAAGATGATCAGCCAATACAATTGAGCATTCAAGCATCACCATTCAACTTTGATAGCGGAAAAATAGAAATAACAGATGATAATCCATCGATTTGGCTTACTTCAGCTGATATGGTTGGTCGAATTCCGGAATATGATAAAGAAAGGTATACATATCATTGATTATAATTGAGACGATCCAAAAAGTGTCTAACTTTTAATCTTCCATAATTCTTCTTTTTAAATTTTTTCCTCCTTTTCTAATAACATGAAAATTAGTTGAAAGATTTCTCATAATTTTTTTGCTACTAGCCTAATTATTCCTGAGACATTTTTGAAATAATTTATAATTCATTAGCGAAGAGGTAAAGCAGAATAAGTCTACTTTTTGTGCTGCACATTTTTGGAGAACATTTTGGAAATTAAGCGAGATAGTGCATCCTCTACTGATTCCTTTTTTATAGCTCTTGAAATTCTCTACAAAAAAAAAACTTGACAAAAATGGCACTATCTCGCTACCGAGATATCTCCCAAAAATGAGGGACCAGATAAATCGACTTATTCTAATTACAGACATTATCTGAACAATTGGAAATTTCAACGTTAAAATTTTTTTAATAGATCACAAATAATGATTAATGGCACTCAGAATCCGTTATTTGAGAGTGGAAAAGCCCTTCCGAGATCCTCACCAAATAGTTATATAGAAGTTTCAAGCACAAGTATAAAAGAAGATGGTGGACAAACAACTATACCATTTTTGGATGCTCAAGAAGTATCTGGTTTACCATCATTTGCTGCTGGTGGAATCGGCCTCTATTACAAATCAATTTCGGAAGAAATTGCCGGATTCGTTGGATTCCGTGTATTTGCACTTGATTCAATGAAAAATATGCAAATAGCTGTGCTTGATCAGTTAGATCAATTTAGGGAAGGTGTCACTGAATTCAAAGGATGCAACGATGCAATTGATGGCTAAATAATGATCGACATATCTATTAATCTTTGTTGCTTCATGCAAATACAGATGAGTGATGGAATAAAATGAATGCACTTCCAGAATTATTTTTCTCATTCTCGACTTCTTCCTTTTCATTCTAACGATGTGCTCGGCTGACCTTGAGCAATCGTTGATTGACACTTTACTCAAAAATGATGTATAACGAATTTATATCTCTATTTTTTGGAACTGAAAATCCCCAATAACTACACTGAGAAACTGATTCGTTTGGCTGAAACGAGCCTCATTGACTGTTAACGAATGGTAGTTAGAATGATAACCAAACTAATATTCGTCAATATTCAACGAATGGTTCGTTTAGAGGGCGTCGATTGAGGTAAGTGGACTCAATAATTCGAATTAACTAAAAGGTACCGTTTTCGACGAAAAAAAATGAATTTTCATGATAATAATTAAAATAAATTGCTTCAACGAGGGAAAAAATACCCAAGCAAGAATAACGATTGGATTTGCCTATCGTAATGCCTCAACTTCGTATTCGTTAATGTTTAACGAATACGCTGATGAGTGAACTGGCTCAAATATTTGAGGGCTCTAATAAGCATCTAATATTCGTTCAGTGCAACTAAATCCGTGAGTTAACTGGTAATAAATCCTTTTCTCAGTGTATTATGAATTTTATTCGAGTGCCAGTTACTTTGGTTGATAATTCCGGATCATGATCCAGAATTATCAGTTCAATCAAGTTAAAAGTTGGAGATTTGTTGTTTTCCCTCAAAAGATTGCATTTTTGAGGGAAAACAACATATCTCTGACTTTTAACTTGACTGAACCTAACTAAAATCCTCTAAAATCATTATTATTAACCCGTTTCTCAGAGTGAGACTCCCAGATTATTCCAAGGGGGATAGGGACGAAACTCTTTGTTTGGATATTCGAAACAAATCAAACGACACAAGACTTCTAATTGAGGGGGAACATTAGTTTTTGGCATAAAATTGAAACCGATAAGATTCTCACAAAAATTTGAGGATATAAAGGAGAGCGGGCCAAAATAGGATCCTGAAAGCACGTTTAGGCTTTCCAAGCCTCAATACAATGAAGCTTTTCTTTTTCATTGGTATTTGAAGTAAATGAAAAAAACTTTCAGCTGCTATGAGAAAAAAAAATTTGTAAGTGGAGCAAAATGGGGTACACCTCACACAGAAAAATGTAACCTTGGATCACGTTTCGATGAAGCGTAGATCATGTGAATTTCGTGGGCATAATTCACGTCCATTCGCGCCTTAATTATCGTCATACTGTCCATGATCTTTGACCAATTTGTTCATAGATTACGGCCCGAAGGCTTGGATTATGCTCCAACCGAGCCTGAATTATGCCTCAAGGGACTTGAATCACGTCCCAATGGAGCTTGAATCATGCCTCTCAAAGGACGTGGATCATGCCCCCAAAAGACATGGATCATGTACTGTAGGGGCATGTGCCAATAGTACATGGATAATGTCCCAATTGTTAGACTACTCATTCTAGACTCAAAAATTATCGGAAATACAAATAATTCGGAACAGGTAGGAAAAAATACTGATATGTTCAGAAAATTTTTCTGAACAACATATCAAAATGTGTCCTCGTGAAAATGTGCCAAAATAATTTAAATTAATTGAAAACTATTCAAAAAATTGACTTTTACGCCAAAAAATCTCGCCATTTGCATTGAACTCAACGCATCGAAAAAATAAAAATACTCTATTGTAGAGGAGAAAATACTCTACGAATTTGATGCGGAGAGTACTAAGTAAAAACCTTTTGTTTTTGCATAAAAAAATTGCAATTCTTAAAAAATAAATATTTTGGGGAACAATCAGCTGAGGGCTGACGCTCCGCCTACTTTTGCGTGCGCCACCCGTTCGGACACGCGCTATGCGCAGAGAATTTGAATGTACATGACATACCTCGTCTGTGTACATAGTTTATTATTTTGCAAATAACTTGCAAATTAATGAATTTATGACAATTTAGCATGAGACCTTTTTTGTAGACTATGAAATTTGTCACAAAAATAGTCTTGGCTAAATTTGAAAGTTCATTTTATTTACTATATAATTAAAAAACGAAAAACTATGGGATGGAAATTTCAAAAAATAACTTTTTTTTTCTTCAAATTGGAATATATTGATACAAAATTAGCTTTTGGCAAAGTTCAAAAGATACGAAAAGTACGGTAAAATGGACACAAGCGGTAGAACGGACATGTGTTAATAATGATATTTTATACTATGAAAATTACTCTAAATTTATAGAAATATTGGAAATTGGATTTTTCCAATTATTCCATCGGAAACATGAGGAAATTTATCATGAAAATGATATGTCAGAAGTGGTTTCTTGGAATTTTTATAAATTCCATTTTTTTTCTCAAGATTTGAAGGTAAAATCCTTCTGTTTCTGAAAAATTTCAGTTTTTCGGGAATATCTCGGGTTCTATCGATCACGGTGACCTGGGGTTGATCTTAAATAAACGGTAAGCTCATTTCCCATTGATTCATGGGGTTTAAAAAGAAAATTATCAATTTTTTCAAGTACTTATGAGGCGAAAACTGATTTTCAAAAAAATGACCCATAAATATTTGAAAAATTGATTTAAAAAAAATTTGAACCACATAAATCGATGAGAAATGAGCTTACCTTTCATTTGATATCAACCCCAGGTTGCTGCGGCTAACAGAACTAGAGATATCGTCGAAAAAGTGAATTTTTTCGATTTTCGGAAGGAAAACCCATTCAAAACTTGGCCAAAAAAGTAAATTTTTTCAAGAATTGAGGAAAAGAAACATTTAACACATGATTTCCGCCGGAAATTTTCTTAGCTTCCCAATGGAATCATCAGGAAATCTCTATCTTGAACCGCTCAATTAGAATGACCATTTTACCTCACCCTCCCCTATTATAAAATCAAAGGCACTTTGAACGAATTTATGGGAGGGAAACTTCAAAAAATAACTTCTTTTTTTTCCTCCAAAATTACATTTATTTAGCTGTTGAACTGGAATATAATGAGAACATATGATGGTTAAATTAAAAAATATACAAATTTCTGGAATTTATCCGATAAATTATTGAAACATGGATTTTCTGGCAAATGAAAAAAAAATTATTGGAGAAAGGGTGCTATCAAAAAGTCTCTTTGTTATTGTTACAATTCTCATAATTATCTCATACTACCATTCTTATAATTAGAAAATTATCTCCTATTGAAAATTGAAAATTCTGATGAAATGTAATGAAAATAAAAAGAAAAATAATGAGGATAAGAATTTTGTATTATAAGAATTGTAATAATAAGAATGAGACTTTTTGATAGCACCCTTTCTCCAATAATTTTTTTTTCATTTGCCAGAATATCCATGTTTCAATAATTTATCGGATAAATTCCGGAAATTTGTATATTTTTTAATTTAACCATCATATGTTCTCATTATATTCCAGTTCAACAGCTAAATAAATGTAATTTTGGAGGAAAAAAAAGTTATTTTCTTAAGTTTCCCTGCCATAAATTCGTTCAAAGTGCCTTTGATTTTATAATAGGAGAGAGTGAGGTAAAATGGTGATTCTAATTGAGCGGTTCAAGATAGAGATTTCCTGATGATTCCATTGGAAAGCTGAGGGAATTTCAGGCAGAAAACCTGTGTTAAATGTTTTTTTTCCTCAATTTTTGAGAAAATTTACTTTTCTGGCCAAGTTTTGAAGAGGTTTTCCTTTCGAAAATCGAAAAAATTCACTTTTTCGACGATATCTCTAGTTCTGTTGGTCGCAGTGACCTGGGGTTGATATCAAATGAAAGGTAAGCTCATTTCTCATCGATTTATGTGGTTCAAATTTTTTTTTAATCAATTTTTCGAATATTTATGTCTCATTTTCGGAAAATCTGGTTTTTCCTTATAAGTACTTGAAAAATTTGATATTTTTCTTTTTAAACCCCATAGATCAATGGGAAATGAGCTCACCGTTTATTTAAGATCAACCCCAGGTCGGCGTGATCAATAGAACCCGAGACATTCCCGAAAAACTGAAATTTTTCAAAAACAGAAGGATTTTACCTTCAAATCTTGAGAAAAAAATTGAATTTATAAAAATTTCATAAACCACTTCTGACATATCATGTACATGATAAATTTCCTCATCTTTCCGATGGAATAATTAGAAAAACCCAAATTCCAATGTTTCTATAAATTTAGAGTAATTTTCATAGTATAAAATATCATTATTAACACATGTCCGATTTACCGCTTGTGTCCATTCTACCATACTTTTCGTATCTTTTGAACTTTGCCAAAAGCTAATTTTGTATCAATATATTCAAATTTGAAGGAAAAAAAAGTTATTTTTTGAAATTTCCATCCCATAGTTTTTTGTTTTTCAATTATATAGTAAATAAAATAAACTTTTGAATTTAGCCAAGACTAGTTTTGTGACAAATTTCATAGTCTACAAAGAAGGTCTCCTGCTAAATTGTTAGAAATTCATTAATTTGCAAGTTATTTGCAAAATAATGAACTATGTACACGGACGAGGTATGTCATGTACATTCAAATTCTCTGCGCATAGCGCGTGTCCGAACGGGTGGCGCGCGCAGAAGTAGGCGGAGCGTCAGCCCTCAGCTGATTGCTCCCCGAAATATTTATTTTTTAAGATTTGCAATTTTTTTATGCAAAAACAAGAGGTTTTTGCTTAGTACTCTCCGCATCAAATTTGTAGAGTATTTTCTCCTCTACAATAGAGTATTTTTATTTTTTCGATGCGTTGAGTTTAATGCAAATGGCGAGATTTTTTGGCGTAAAAGTCGATTTTTTGAATAGTTTTTAATTAATTTAAACTATTTTGGCACATTTTCACGAGGACACATTTTGATATGTTGTTCAGAAAAATTTTCTGAACATATCAGTATTTTTTCCTACCTGTTCCGAATTATTTGCATTTCAACAATTAAATCGAGTAGTCTATAAGAAAGAATGGCAGAGAGGCCCAGCCTTTTCTACTACTTTTTGTTCAACTATTCCCTTGCCTTGACGCATTCTCCTCTCTTCAGCAACGATGAAAATCATTGTTGAAGAAGGAGGAACGGTCAAATTGAGGGGAAATGTTGAAATTTTTTTTTGAAAAAAACCGCCGTGAATCCAAGCCTCTTCTGGCTTCGCAATTTTTTTCCAGCTGTTTCATTGCCTTGACGCATTCCCCTCTCTCCAGGGGAGAGATTCCGCGCGTTATAAGCAGTATCCAATTAGCCTTTTTTTTTTTTTAATTTGAATTATTTATAATTGCACTTACTAGAACGTTAGTATTTCGTTCGCGAGTGATTGTAGTGCTGTTAAAATCGTTTAAGAGTTAATTGGTTAATTGTAATTAAATAAAATATAACACAAAGCTAACGCTTTTACGTTATAACGCAGTACCTTATAACGCGCGGAATCTCTCCCCAGCAACAATAAAAATTATGACTGAAAGAGGGGCACGGTCAAATTGCAGAAAAGAATTGGAAAAAAATGGCTAAGAGGCTCACTCTTTTCTACTATTTTGCAAACTTTTCTTTAACTCCTTCCTTACCTCGACGCATTCTCCTCTCTTCAGCAACGAGGGACATCATTGTTGAAGAGAGGGGAACGGTAAAATTGAGGGAAAAAATTGAAAGGAAAATGGCTGAGAGGCTCGGACTTTTCTACTATTTTTTCAATTTTTTTTTTCACCTATTCTCTTACCTTGACGCATTCCCTTCTCTTCAACAACGATGAAAATCATTGCTGAAGAGAGGGGTATGGTCAAACTGCAGGAAAATATTGAAGGAATAAATTCCAAACAAGTAGATAATAGTATTGCTTTCCAACTGATATAGCTTTTTCTGCTAATACTTTAGCAATATGCTTCCGAATGGAAGTTATTCATTCAATTTGTCCATTATCGTGTGATTCTTAATGAATTTTCTATCCTGTAATTGTCTTTTTTGTATTTATCGATTTTTTACTAATCGATAATCAGATGTTATTCGAGCTGGTTGAAGTTATTCGTTCCTTTCTGATCTCTAGTTTCAGAAATCGTTTGCTTATGACGATTTGTTTATTACAACGGTAACCTTTTCATACACAAGTGCTTCACGGAGACTAATTTAACATGGCCGAAAGTATGTTATTATTATATTTATTAACCCACAATAAAAAAATTAATTTGTTAGATAGACTTCAATATCTTACTTAGCAGTACAGTAGACTTCCGATAGAGTGCCCTGCCTTTCGATGCGAGCTCCGATAATGTCCCACCACCCTTGCTATCTTATTCCTTTGGCGGCACTATTGCAAACGTGCGACACGTTCGCAATAGTGCCCCTGAGCAATGAGGTTCAAAAATCGACGATTATGCTCTATAATTACCGGATTCATTTCAATTTTATGAGTTAATATACTGATTGTTCATAGATATGTTGGAAAAAACATTAACAACATCAAAATATTATCAAATCGCGACGTTTCGCTGGACAATGCCAGCTTCTTCAGGCTCTGAAACCAAACGTGAAAGCTATTCATTGTTCAGCTAAGTGTTCCAACAAAACGTCGCGATTTGACAACATTTTGATGTTGTTAATGTTTTTTCCAATATCCCTATGAACAATCAGTAGATTATGCTGTATTATTGACTCTATCATGCAGTTACATTCTTACGATAAACACAAAGCCGTTGGCACTATATCGAACGTGCGGCACACTCGCGATAGTGCTGGCCTACTGATATATAGTTGGGGAAGCCAATTTCTCGGGCATTCTTCCTCTATGGTCTCGTAAATGGCACTATATCGAAAGTGTACCGTATATGATTGAATAATTATATCGATTGAGGATAGTATATTGATGTGAATATTAGGCGAGTACCAGATGCAAATTATTGACCTTGTTTCCTCTATTGCCTAACCTAACTCAAGCACTCATGAATTCTGTCCTGAATTCAGAATGCTGACCTGAATATTTGAAAACTATCATTTATGAAGCGATAGATAAATTTTGCTTACGGATTCGTCATCTATTCAAAGCTCAGAAGTCAATAATGGCTAAAAACAGGAGTTTCTCAGATGGATGTATTTCATGCATTCTCTTTTAATCCACTGCAGTGATCTGGCAGAACTATTGATGATTTTAATCAGTGCAGCATTCTATTCTCTATCCACTCAGAGCCTCAATACCTTCAAAAGCACTGATATAACTTTTTCGAAACCATCTTCAAAATATCAAATTTTGACGAATTCCCTAAAACAGCAATAACTCGAGAAGTAATCATGCAAATAAGCTCAAAATTGACAGGCATCTAACTAATACAACTCTTGAGATAATATATGAGTATAAATAAAATCAGTTTGATAGTGTCCAGAAATTCCATTGAAAACTGATTTTCGAAAAGTGGACATATCTAAGAAAGTACTGATCCGATGCTCTTCAAATAAAGCTTAAAAAATAGAGTTCGTCGAGAGGAATTTCCCACAAAATATGAAATTTTTCTATAAAACCGTTTTACTGTAGCTGAGACTTTGATGCGCATACGGACACACACACAGACATGCGCTAAAAATGTCTTTTTCTTCTCTTTAGACCATTTATCTTCTATTAAAAAAATTGGAATCGAAAATTGTCATGATTACATAGCTTCCTTTCGGAAGCAAAAATGGCAGAGGGGTTCGGCGTTTACACTGAGGGGATTTTTTCATACGGGCATGACTATCTATTGATAGTGTGCATCGGATAGTTGCGGAGATGGCTCGTATTTAATTCCGATTGCATTATTATTCAGTCATGGTCGAAACGAACTATGCAATTAGTAATGGCACACATAATCATACTGTTGAGGTTACTAATCAGGACTGCTATATTGAATTAGGACACATGAAATACTCCAGAAAGTCCTCTCAGCTAAATTCCGTCGGGACTTCTTATTGTTATAGATGTTTAGTTCCGTTGATGATCTCTATATTATAATCTATACGTTGAAAAGGATTTTTGGACCGGGATAACTCAGAATGCATGAATTCATAGCTGAACGATTGTAATTATTTTTGTTAATAGTGATAATACACAAAGTGAAGAAAAAATCCAAGAATTTATACAAGTAAGTTAAAATTATATCCCAAGTCAAAATTTTTGGGCTCGTTCACCCTACATTTTGACTTCCAACTTACTTTCAATGCACATTTCTTTGATGTCCAAGAAGTCCCGCCAGAATCTCACCTTCCTTCCACCCTATTTCGACCTTACGTCTCCAATGTAAGGCGAAATCACTATTTTAGATTTATTATTAATTATTATTATAAATTCGATTCATTATTATTTTTTTTTTTTTCAAAGACCCTAAAAGGCGCAATGAGGATCGAAATACTTATATGTTTCAGATTAGCAGCAGTCAACGAGAGAACTCCAGGCGATCACCGAAGTTAAGCAGCATTGGATCTGGTCAGTACTTGGATGGGTGACCGCCTGGACTATCTCGAGAACTACTAGACCGAATTCTTTTTTTTTTTTTTTATTCATTTTATTAAAAGAAAACTAGAATAACCGTGCTGGGGGGCTATTTTCAATCATACAATTGACCGCGAAATCAATCAATTGCTATAACTAAATCCGCAGTCGATATAACTAAATCGCTAAATTCAGTTGCCATAACTAAATCCGCATACGACTGAGAATCAAAGAATTATATTTA
Organism: Aleiodes leptofemur; assembly: GCA_963942555.1. Lineage (NCBI taxonomy): Eukaryota > Metazoa > Arthropoda > Insecta > Hymenoptera > Braconidae > Aleiodes > Aleiodes leptofemur. The sequence continues at coordinate 6,722,807 of OZ012610.1, read as the reverse complement.
TGATGACTATCTGATAATTCTACTTCAACTCAAGAAAATTCATTCTCAGAATGAAAATTGTTGTACTACACCAAAATAGGTACTACTAATATATTTATAGTCATGGCCTTTTTCTACCATACTTTTTTAGCTCCAGACTCCGAAAAATTCTCTCAGTGTAGTAGTATTTGATAAAAAAAACTTCTTCCAACTATTCCCTTGCCTTGACGTATTCCCCTCTCACCAGCAACGATGAAAATCATTGCTGAAGAGAGGAGAACGGACAAATTGAGGGAAAAAGTTTAAAGAAAAATTATAAAGAATGGCAGAAAGTTCCGGCCTCTTCCGCATTTTTCAAGGAACTGTTTCCTCGCCTTGACGCAATCCCCTCTCTTCAGGAATGATGGAAATCATTGCTGCGGAGAGAGGAACGGCGAAATTGAGGGAAAATTGGATGAGAAAATGAAGAAGAATGGCAGAGGGGCCCGGCCTTTTCTACTAGTATTTTTATTTTTTTTCAATTATTTCCTTGCTTTGACGCATTCCCCTCTCTTCACCAACGACGAAAATCATTGTTAAAGAGAGGGAAACTGTGAAATTGACGGAACTAATTGAAGAAGAAAATTTAAAAAAATTGGTAAAGGCTTAGTGCTGCAATGCTGTGTGCCATTTTTTGAAAAAAAAATTTCCAAATCTTCCCTGCAATTCGATCAGGCAATGATTTTTATTGTTGCTAGAGGGAGAGGAGTGCGTCAAGCCAAGAAAATAGTTGGCAAAAATAGAGTAGAAAAGGCTGAGCTTCTTTGCCATTCTTTCTTATTTTTTCGTCCAATTCTTCCTTTCAATTTGGCTGTTCCCCTCTTCTCAGCAATGATTTCCACCATGACTGGAGAAAGGGGAGTGCGTCAAGGCAAAGGAATAGTTGAACAAAAAAAAATTCTAAATAGTACAGAAAGCCGATCCTCACTGCCATTTTTTAAATCTTTCTCTCCATTTTTTCCTGCAATTGGACCGTGCCTCTCTCCTCAGCAATGATTCTCATAATTCCTCATGAGAGGGGAATCCGTCAAGGCATGGAAACAGTTGAGAAAAAAATTTGGAAATTGTGGAAGAGATCTGGACTCTCTGCCATTTTTTTCAAAAATTTTCTTCAACTTTTCCCCTCAATTTGACCGTTCTCCTCTCTTCAGCAATGACTTTCATCGTTGCTGGTAAGAGGGAAATACGTCAAGACAAAGGAATAGTTGAGAGGAAATTGTTTAAAAAATACTGCAAAACGCCAGAACCCTCTGCCATTTTTAAAAATTCATTCCTTCGATATTTCTCTGCAATTTGACCACACCCCTCTCTTCAGCAATGATTTCCATCGTTGTTGAAAAAGGGGAATGCGTCAAGGAAACGGAATACGTGGAAAAAAAATTGAAAGAATAGTAGAAAACCCTGAACCGCAGCCATTTTCCTTCCAATTTGACCATTCCCTTCTCTCCAACAATGATTTCCCTCATTGCCGAAGAGAGGAGAATGCGTCAAGGCGAAAAAAGAGTTAAAAAGAATTTGCAAAATAGTAGAAAAGGGTGGACGTCTCAGCCATTTTTTCAATTTTTGCCTGCAATTGGACCGTTTCCCTTTCTTCAGCAATGATTTCTATCGTTGCTAGAGAGAGGAGAATGCGTCAAGGCAAGGGAATAGTTGAAAAATCATTGTTTTTTTGATAGTACAAAAAGCCAGTCCTCTCTGCCATTAAATTTTTTTTTTTTTCAATTTTTTCCTGCATTTTGACCATGCCCTCTTCAGCAAAGATTTTCATTGTTGCTGAAGAGAGGGAAATGCGTCAAGGCAAGGGAATGATTGGAAAAAAGGCTGGGCCTCTTTGCCATTTGTTCTTATTTTTTCATCCAATTTTACCCTCCAATTAGGCCGTTCACTGCAAATCCAGGGGTCTCATTTTGAGACCCCAAGGGTCTCATTTTGTAGACACTTTTGAGACCCCAAAGGGGTCTCATTCTGAGACCCCAAGGGGTCTCATTCTGAGACACAATGGCGGCCGAGCTGGGGAATTTTGTCGATAATGCAGAGATAGAATTCTCCAGTTATGTACGATGCTCAATGTTAATAATATAAAGAATTATAGAATTGAATTCTGAACTCCGCGTAATTATTTGTTGATATTGATCAAAAAATTCGAGACAAAATTTTCATCATCAAAAAAATTTCCATTCAGAAAATCCTTCTATACCTTATCTGAAATACGCTGAGAAGAAAAAGTAATAAAAAATATCAAGTATTAGTTTTTCCATTGGTCAACTAATAATTAGAAAAATCGTTGGATTTACGGAATTTTCCTCATTTAAACAAATCAATTTTCTAAATTTATTAAATTTCTTCCATCTAAACAAATGTACTGTTTGAATAAACAAAATTCAATAACTTCTTTAACTATTCCGAAAAAATATTTTCTAAGGACCAATGGCACAAATATTTGAAATATTTGAAAAACCAATAGGTTTCAATTTTTCTATGTAACTTATTCTGTTGAAATTTTTTCTATAGGAATTTCTCGGCATAAGTTTCCTCTCCATTCGTTTTTTCGTTTTTTATTGAGAACTTCAAACTAAACAAGCCGGGGATTTTCAGTCGAAGAATTTTTAGCAAAAAAAGAGACAGAATTAGTTGTATCAGAAACTCAGACTATTTTTTTTTTCTATTCAATTGCTTTATTCTAAATTATGCTTGTAGCCCAAGCGTCAGAGACTCATAATTGATGAATGGATGAAAAAATTCCTAGAGAAGGTTTTATGGTTTCTATCGTTAGTTTTATGTGCAATGAACCAAATTTCAAAAATGTGCAAAGAAATTCGCTCGGGAACATCCGTTTAAATGAATAAAACGGAAAATTTTCATGTTTTTTCTGATTTTTTTCCAAATATCTCTAAAAATATGGACTAAATCGAAAAAAATATAGAATCCGAAAAGTTTCCTCATGAAATTCTGCATAAAAAAGACACAATCATTTATTTCGAATCAGATAATAGTTTTGAAGATGCGGCCGTGCGAAGTTGGCCCACGGTGTTAGAGCTCGTGCGTGACGTCAAGAACGTAGAATAACGTTTCAACCAGTTGGAGTAGAAAGGTTTGAAATGATTCCTCAGCGATATTGATTGCAAAAACTATTTATTTAATCAAAAAACAAATCGAAGTTGTAAAATAGAATAATGAATATGAGATAATATGCATATAATACGATATATCGCATGGAGAAAATCAAGATTTCTCAAGAATTTAAAAATTTGAGATTAATCTGGAAATTTCGCTATTCTAGAGTTTTCCGATATCTGCAGAGTTTTTCACTATCTCGAGAGTTTTTCTTGAGATTCTTCTTAAATTGGATAGCTTACATAGCAGAATTTTGATCAACCAAGAGATTGTTCAGTTATTCCCCTAATTCTGTAATCGAGGATTCCTCCTTTAAAAAATTGTTCATTTTTCGATTGCAGAATTAGAGGGAGTAATTGAACAATCTTTCGGCTGATCAAGATACTGCTACTTGAGCTTTTTTTCTTATTCGCTCATTCTCCTTCTTTTCCGTTGGGGTTGGTCCCCAAGTTCAAGCTGCATTGATATTCCTAGTTCTCCACTTTCCCAGTAACTACTGAAAAGGAAGCAGCACCAGCAGTATTGCTCAGGATGATCAATTGCACTTGCAGAGGTGGATGCAAGGGAAACTGCGGTTGTCGTAGATATGGACTAAGCTGTTCAATTATATGAACCAATTGTGAGGGCCAAACTTGTTCCAATGCCAAACTGGTCGGAATAGAGATCGAAGGAGATGGAGATGAAAGCATTGACATTAATTCGGAAAAGTTCCTGAGCTTTCTGATGTCTGATGAGGAGGGCAAAAAATCAGGAGAAGCTGAAGGCCTTGAAAAATTGAAAACAGTCAGGAAAGTGAAGGACCAGGAATATCGATGTACCTTGAACTTGGGGACCAACCCCAACGGGAACGACGGAGAATGAGCAAATGAGAAAGAAAGCTCACATTGCACAATTTCGATCAACCAAAAGATTGTTTAATTATTCCCTCTAATTCTGCAATCGGAAATTCCTCCTCAAAATTACGCGATAATATTATAGCAATTAATATTCAGGGAAGAAAAGAATTGTTCATTTTTTTATTTTCGAACTCCGATTTGTTTTTCCGTTAGATAAATGGTTTTTTCAATAAATATCGCTCAGAAATCATTTCAAACCTTTCTACTGCAACTGGTTGAAACGTTATTCTACGTTATTGACGTCACGCACGAGCTCTAACACCGTGGGCCAACTTCGCACGGCCGCATCTCCAAAACTATCATCTGATTCGAAATAAATGATTGAACCTTTTTTATGGAGAATTTTATGAGAAAACTTTTCTGATTCTATATTTTTTTCGATTTAGTCCATATTTTCAGAGATATTTGGAAAAAAATCGAAAAAAACACAAAAATTTTCTGTTTTATTCATTTAAACGAATGTTCCCAACCGAATTTCTTTGCACATTTTTGAAATTTGGTTCATAACACATGAAACTAACAATAGAAACCATAAAACCTTCTCTAGGAATTTTTTTAGCGAAGAAACCCCTGACGCCTGGGCTATTGGGAGGATCGTAGCATTCTCAATAGAGTTGATTTCGTACGATGACATTGATTATTATCGTACGAACGAATTGATTTCGAATCCTGAAATAATTTTTTTATTGTATTAAACTGGGATTATGAATATATTTTCTTCATTAAGAATGATTTTATTAGGTATTCTTTATGAACATTCAACAGAAGCAATGTTAATTTCACAGCACATCAAATGAAATACATTACAATCTGAGAGGAAATGGATAAATGTGAAGGGATCATTTTTGGAGAGATAGTGTCTTATATATTGATAGTAAGGGCATTTTTTCTTAATAATAATTTATTTGTTCAGAAAAATGTAAAAAATTGTTCTATTCTTCTTTTCGTTATTCTTTTAATTTTTTTACTTTTTTCTACCCCAGTGGACTTAACGTCGCGTCAAAGTGCCAATAATGTTAACAAATAAGAATAGCAAGGTATTGGAGCGATAAGTTATTTTTCTTTCTTGATATATATTAGATTATTAAAAAGGGAGCAGCCCTGTGGAGGGAGGTGTAACGATGTACTATGTAAAGAGCCGAGAGGCTATACAAGGAACAAATAAATAATAATAATCATAATGTAAAAAATTGTGAGACGTGCGCTAACTTCGTTATTATATACTTTTGAAAAGGAAAAATACACGGAGAGAATTTTTCGGTGTCTAGAACTAAAAAATATAGTAGAAAAAGGCCTTGACTATAAGCACATAGTTAGTAAATATTGTGATCAGAAATATAAATTTTTTGTTCTAAAAATGAATTTTTTAGCTTCAAGTATAGTTATCAGATAGTGGACATAAGTATCAACTGTTGGTTTTCGTTATGTGAAATTTGATTTTCATACCTGTAGTACAAAATTAGTTATGATACCCAAAAGATGATAATTTGTAATTTCTTCCTTTTTTTATAACTTTCAAAGTTTTTTATCATTTCGTTTCTTCTAGGAAACTCTTCAGAAAAATCGGATATTAAAGACAAATTTACACGGATAGAATTTTCATTTACTCGATCATTAGTAAATTACATATGATTTAATCGATTCTGTTCTATTGCAGTCGAGCAATACTTCATAAAGTGTGGGTTATGATATGGAAATGGCTAACAGAACTAAAATATAATAATGCATATGTTGTGCGTCTTCATTCAATGCAGTGATCTCAAATAGTAACCCTAACATTATAATTCTGGGCGTGATAACTAGTTTGAAATAGTTGATTTTGACCTTGACTATGAGCAGATAGTCAGGGCAGTATGAAAAAATTCCCTCAGTGTATGAGCTCCCTGGCGGTTTCGTAGTTACTATTGAAAAACGATAAGTTCACGGTGAATTCACGATTAATTTTGCAGCGAGAAGCTGTCAACATATGCGCTATTTTTTTTGAATATTCGAGCGGTAAATAAATCGTCAATCTGGTGATTGCTCACACAAAATTTTGAAATTGGAACGAACAATACTTTAAAAAATGTTGATTATTTGTATAAAATCGTTAGTAACAATTTATACAAGATGAACTTCTCAAATTTGATTCAGTGAATCTGTGAAGAGTGTAATGAGAAATAAAATGAGCCCTAGAAATGAAAAGTTAATTGAAAATTGAAATTTTTTTATTATTTTTCACATTCCTTTAAATCATGAAAAATTCGATTATTATTTATTTGTTTCTTGTATAGCCTCTCGGCTCTCTACATAGTACTTCGTTACACCTCCCTCCACAGGGCTGCTCCCTTTTTAATAATCTAATATATTTCAAGAAAAAAAATAACTTATTGCTCCAATACATTGCTATTCTTATTTGTTAACATTATTTGCACTTCGACGCAACGTTAAGTCCCGTGGCGTAGAAAAAAGTAAAAAATTAAAAGAATAACGAAAAGAAAAATAGAACAATTTTTTACATTTTTCTGAACAAATAAATTATTGTCAAGAGAAAATGCCCTTACTATCAATATATAAGACACTATCTCTCCAAAAATGATCCCTACATATTATCCATTTCTTCTCAGATTGTAATGTATTTCATCTAATTTGCTGTGAAATCAACATTGCTTCTGTTGAATGTTCATGAAGAATACCTAATAAAATCATTCTTAATGAAGAAAATATATTCATAATCCCAGTTTAATACAAAAAAAAAGTCATTTGAGGATTCGAAATCAATTCGTTCGTACGATGACAATCAATGTCATCGTACGGAATCAATTCTATTGAGAATGCTACGATCCTCCCAAGCATCATTTAGAATAAAGCAATTGAATAGAAAAAAAATAGTCTGAGTTTCTGATACAACTAATTCTGTCTCTTTTTTTGCTAAAAATTCTTCGACTGAAAATCCCTGGCTTGATTAGTTTGAAGTTCTCAATAGAGAACGAAAAAATGAATGGAGAGGAAACTTATGCCGAGAAATTTCTATAGAAAAAATTTCAACAGAATAAGTTACATAGAAAAATTGAAACCTATTAGTTTTTCAAATATTTCAAATATTTGTGCCATTGGTCCTTAGAAAATATTTCTTCGAAATAGTTAAAGAAGTTATTGAATTTCGTTTATTCAAACAGTACATTTATTTAGATGAAAGAAATTTAATAAATTTAGAAAATTGATTTGTTTAAATGAGGAAAATTCAGCAAATCCAACAATTTTTCTAATTATTAGTTGACCAATGGAAAAACTAATATTTGATATTTTTTACCACTTTTTTTTTCTCAGTGTATTTCAGATAATGTATGGAAGGATTTTTTGAATGGAAATTTTTTTGATGATGAAAATTTTGTCTCGAATTTTTTGATGAATATCAACAAATAATTACGCGGAGGTCAGAATTCAATTCTATAATTCTTTATATTACAGTCGAACCTGGATGAGCGAGAGTTGAAGGGGACGGGAAATTTTTCTCTCTTATAGAGGTTTCTCACTTATCCGAGTTTCTCACTTACAGAGGTGCAGGAGAAATTTCTCTCACTTACAGAGGTATGAAAAAATGCGAGTGCCAAATATGTAAATAAAACGTAATTATATTTCTTATTTGCATTGCAAATATATAAACAATATGATTTTGTTTGATCTATTCTAAAAGACACTTCTCAACATCAGGAAACTCAGACAGTCGGCCCCGCTTAATATTTCCATGTCCTTCAGAACACTGAGACTTAATAGAATCTTTGAACTTTATTATTTTATAAAAGGTAGACTCTGGCAAACCAAACTCATTAAGTATTCCCTTTCGCGATTTGCCGGCCTCGAACGCACCTACAATTTTTAGTTTATCACTCAATAAAAATGCTTTAATTTTTCGTTTCGTCATTTCAATAACGTAACAAACTTTCCTCAGCGAATGATACTCAGTAACTGTAATGAGTAATCAATAACTTGCAAAATAAACTACTATACACATTGTGTTCATGAAATTTACGAGACGTTGTAAGCAAAAGAAAACAAATTCATTCGACTCTCGCTTATAGAGGTAAAGGGCGAGAGATAGTCTCAATTATAGAGGTTTGGATATGGAAAATGACTCTCTGATAAAGAGGTTTTTATTTCTCACTTAAAGAGGTTTTCGTGGGTGAAAATGAAGGGACCTGTTAATTATTCTCACTTATCCAGTTTTCTCACTTATCCAGGTCTCGCTTATCCAGGTTCGACTGTATTAACATTGAGCGTTATCGTACATAACTGGGGAATTCTATCTCTGCATTATCGACAAAATTCCCCAGCTCAGCCGCCATTGTGTCTCAGAATGAGACCCTTGGGATCTCAAAATGAGACCCCTGGATTTGCAGTGATATCCTCAAAAAAAATTTCCAAAGTTTGGTCTTTTTTTCGGGGTCTAGAGTGGTGTCACCTCTTAATTGCGCATATTATACTACTAGTATGAATGAGATAATACTCACACAATACAATACACTATAATCTTCAAAGAAAAGCAATTGTTAATTTGGACATATACAGTCATCTTATGAAGAGTGCTGTGTGTACCGGAATTGCTCTTCGATGAATTTCTGGGAGGTTTTAGTTGAAGAGTTAACTGGAACCCTCCTTATGTGAGGTATTTCTAATTCTTCTAATTCATCAAATTGGTTTCCGATTCATCTAAATAACTCTAAAAAAAAAAAATTGGAATACCTCAAATAATTCCCAGAAGGGTTGCCGAGGCAACAACCTTTTTCTGAAGGGGGAGTAGTGTTGCGTATCCCCCCTTCAAAGTCCCGTGTTCCACGAGAAAAGAAGGAAGATAGACGGAAGTGAACCCAGCAACGATCGTCTCTTGGAATCAGTAAGAAGAAGAATTCATTCTTCTGGGAAACGTCAAAATGAACAGATATTCGTCAAAAGCATCAATAATAATACTCAATAATAACGATCGTCTCTTGGAATCAGTAAGAAGAAGAATTCATTCTTCTGGGAAACGTCAAAATGAACAGATAATCGTCAAAAGCAACAATATTCTATCAGATTCTATAAAACTTTTACAGCAGGGTAGGTGGTGAATAGATAGAACAGGATAAATCGATTATTTGTTTCATCTTTTTTGAAGAAAATTTTGGAAACTAAGCAAGATAACGCGATTCTACCCCAGACCTATGTTGCACTTAATTTCAAAAGTTACAAAAGAGGACTGAGACAGAATCATGCTATCTTACTTAGCTTCAGATATTCATGAATAATGATCGGTAAAAAAACCGAATTCTCCTGTTTTGTCTCTTTGCTAGTCAAATATTGTATAAAAAGTTAAACGTGACAATTTTACAAAACCATTTTTTTATCTCAATTTTTATTTACAAAAGACAATGTTCACACGCAAGGAATTTGTTATCAATTGAAAAAAACAAGACTGCAGAAAAGAATTATTTTTCAAGAATGTAGAAGAAAGTTACGTTTTTCAAGAAATTGATAACAAACTCTGTTTTTACCTTAGAAGTAAAATTTAAAGCTAAACTTATTTCTATTTGGTTTGGGAAAGTCGACTGGGTAATACAATTGCGCAGAGGAATTGGGAAAAAATGAGTGTAAAAAATGAGAGGATGCTGCATATAACATTGCTATTATTATTAATGTCACCACCTCAAACAGAATCATTTATATTTAGCGCTATAATGAGTGCTGTGAGTTTTGCCTATCAAGCTTATAATATCATTAACGATGCTCACGACACTTACAAAAAATTTGCACCACAAACAACATTGGATGATGTACTCAATCGAGCTAAAAAAGTTGAAGTGAAAATTGATCAGATTGGTGCCCAATTATCCAATCAAATTAGTCAGGCTGTTGATACGATTGTAACTCGTATAGATGATTTGAATAATATTCGTGAGGGAATTGGTAAATTATCGAATGGAGTTCGTCGAATTGATAATTTGTATCGTTTATTTGAGCTCTACACAGCGAAAAAAATTCGATTGAATAATTCAACATTACGCGATTATATCCGCCAAGTTACAACTGTTGGTGCACTTGCTCCAAAGGACATACTGAGTGATATCTATGAATTAATAATTCCAAGCTCAGGACTTCGCGAGAGTTTTCTTCATTACATCAGCAAAAACCTACCGGTTTGTATATCACTTTAGGCAAAGTCAATCGAGATTTTTTCTCGGTGTCGACGTGTTTTTGAAAAAAAAATTGAAAAATAATCCAGCACGTCTATCTGGTTTGGTAATTTTACGGATCCATTTCAATTACTTCACATTTCCGAAGTGAAGTAATTGAAAATATCGAGTAAATTACATTCAGTCATCATTTTTTTATGCTCATGAAAGAAGATGAAACTATACTATTTAATAATTTATAATAAATGAAGTTTAAAATTTGACTTCGAATTATTTTGGGAATAAAAAGAAAAAGTCCAAAAGATCTTCAGAAATGACATGCTAGACAGAATAAAAATTCTCATATCAAAATAATTATACATTCCAGGAAAATGATACTGATTTATGCGGCAGTTCAGTGCCTCAAGGACAAATTTATCAGATATTTCGGCTCATTATGGTCAATGAGATCAGGGCATTTACTATATTGGCTTTCACATATTCTATGAGTCAGGTCTACGAATGCGGTAATGATTTCAATTGTTTCCCTGTGGTGGCCAATACGAAAAAATTTGAAAAAATTAGTAAAAATGCTCGAACTTGCCCGCATTACTTACTAATATTTTCGAATTTTTTTGTGGTAGCCTCCACTCCGAAGAAATCTCACTATTGTATTACGGGAATCATGAATTTGGAAAAAATTTCTCACAGAAAGCTTTGAAGGAGAGATTGATTATGCTGGATATGAATTAGAAACACGAGCAAGGGATTATTATGATGTATTTTCTGGATTAGCAGATCACACAGCAAATAGCGTAAGAAATTGTGATCCACCCGGTGGTTGGATAAAAGGTAATCATCGAATTAAAATTTCTATTTCAAAAAAATCATTATTTTTTTTAGGATTATAAACTGATTTTTTAGAGTCAAAAATTTTCCAGAAATTCAGCGAGATAACATGATTTTTACTGGGAAGTATTTTGTCGAAAATTCCGAGAGTTACGAAAAAAGTTTTGGTAAAAATTGCGCTATTCTGATTAGCTTCCAAGAAATTCTGAAAAAATTAATGAAGACACGTATGAAAATACTTTATGAAGTCTTTATAAAGAATTCTTTATAAAACGTGTTTTATAAGAAATTGGAACTTTTCTTATAAAGATTTCCTCATGGAGTATTCATCGTAGTTTTCATCCTTTATAAAATTTTGTTTTATAACGGCGATTCTTATAAAAAAAATTTTTATAAAGTAAAGCAAAAGATATAAAATACCATTAAAATTTTTTGTATGAATCCTATTCTATAAATTCATTCTTTATAGAAAATGTCTTCATAAAATTGAATTTTATAAAGACATTTCGGTAATTTAGCAGTATAGCTCTGCCAACTGAAAAATAGTGAAATTAGAGTTTTTGTTCCGGTTTTTTTGACAAGACTTGATCCTTGGGTAGTTTCTGGGCTCACATTAGAGTTCGTTTGGTGAAATTCTGAGGATTATAAATATTTGACAGTTGACACCTTATTCCACCCAATTACCGCATTCTAACGCTCAAAATGAGGTATGACGAGGTTTGTCACCTTACCCGAAGTAAGGCTGATGCTATCATGTTCTTAAGAGAGCTTGATATAATCAAGACCCAGGCTTTATGCGAAAAGTGTGGGAGTTTGATGGTTATCAACAAGCAGCTTACGGGATTCGTGTGCAATGGCTCACATTATGAGAGGGACAACCACCGTCGCAGGGTCAGAGTTAGATGTTCAACGTACTTGAGTATTTATGATAAGTCGTGGTTCGCTGGACGAAAGGCGAAGATTCAGAGCATCCTGAGGCTTCTTTGTCTATACATGAACATTCATAAGATATCCTTGAACTTGCTATGTTTCGAGACTCAATTGTCTATAAACACGGTAAGGTTCTGGGTGAAGAAAATTAACGAAAAACTCGTACAATGGACTAGTGAAACTACTAATGAGCAAATGGGAGGTGTAGGACGAGTAGTGGAACTTGATGAAACAAGATTAGGTGGGAAGCAGTTAGCTAGAGGTAGACCGGTCAAGGGTGCGGTTTGGGTACTAGGTATTCTTGAGAAGGACTCTGGACGACTTGTCATCGTTCCCATTCCCAATCAGAAGGCCGAAACACTCATACCAATCATCCGCAAATACGTAAGACCGGGTTCAGTTATCCGTACCGATTGTGTTAAGAAAGTAGCTAAAATTACCGACTGATCCTGAATTACCGCGGGATCAGAAGGTCAATCACGTCGATATAATTACGCATATCGACACCAGAGGCGATTTGGGGGACCACCGGCGTGGTCTCGCGAATTATCGTCCTTCTTCGCGTGGGTCTCATCAGAGAAGCATCATTGACGTAAATTTGTGTAAAATCATCGACTACTTTTCCGTGAGCCAACGCCGAGTCGATAGACGCGTGGCGGTTATAATTATCAATTATATTTGAGGCTTGTGATACATTAGAGTCAGTGATTGAGAGAACTATCGGCCAGAGACATTAATAACGATTTACAACCGGTATTAGTATATTTGTGCAACTAATAAACATTGAGTGAAATTATCCAACGACAAACTGTGCGAATCTATCTATTGCTAATAAAACCGACGCCGATGTCGATAGACGCGTGGCGTTAATAATTAATAATTAATAATTGTTTTAACGGTTTTGAGTAAAGCAAATCAAACTAGTGAATCATTAATTTGCAACCCGACTTACACCCGGGATTAAATCAACAGTGAATTAATTGACAATTAGTGAAAAAAGAGACGATTATCAAAGACAATCGAGACAATTATCATAAAGAGAATAAATTCAGTGCGGGCAAATTATCTTTGAGTATGTACATCTACTCACGTTATTTATTAAAGAGTTATATTTTTGATAAACCACGTGTCAATTATCATTGAGAAAATCCACCTAAATTCCTTATAATCATTCAACCACTAATTATTATACAGTCCACTAAAAGGAGAAAATCAACGAGGGTTTCGGCGAGCTGCATCGGAATTTTCCCGTCAGAATCTACCTCGAAATTAGGCAGATTTTGAACAGATTGTGGGAGGGCGTACAAGAGGTTGTACTGCTATGGCTACTACCATATCAGGGTCAATCACAAAGTACACCATGTGAATCCCTACAACAAAGCTAACACGCAAAGTATCGATCGGACCTGGAGAGAGCTGAAGGCTACTATTCCCAAATACGGGAGGAAACCGGCTTCATACCTTGGAAGAGTGGCTAAATTCCTCTTTTTCAGGACTCATCCGGTTCCTGAACGTATGAACGCTTCTCCTTACTTGATCAGCTTCCATGAAGATCTTGATTTACTACCTGATGATAACTAGTTTATGTACTTGTGGATTCTTGAAATTCTACTATTAGTTGTGTTGAATTCGACCAGCATACTCCTTATCATAGTTTACTCATCAACGCATGTGTACGTTATGAGTGTGAAGAAGATGTATGTGATTGTGTATAAAAATAATTTAAAATTTTTTAAGCTCAATGAAGGTGAGCGGTGGTTGGTTGAGTTCATGCTAATTTCATCGGCAATTACCCAGTTGGTTAGGTGAATGGTTGCGGAGGTCTTCCTTTTGGGAGCGTCGCACTACCACGTCCTCGCCGTGGTCCTGGGTACAGCTAAGAGTAGTGCATTTCCTGGTTTCGTTTCTCCATTCGTTAAAAAAGTTGTTAGAGGTTGTCCTTTAAGAGTGTCGTATACTCACATGGTCATTAGAAGTGAAACGAGGCGTAAAAAATCTTTGGAAAATAATTATATTTGGCAGAGTGAAACTGATATATACTATATTACCGACATTTCTTATAAAATTACTTTTTACAAAGATTTTATCTCTCAGTTAAATGCTTTATTTATTCTATTTATTTGAATAATTATCCTTTGAAAAATAGCTGGATGGGGAACTCCAAACAGTGTTAACAAAAATGCAGACTTTAGCCGTTGGAGCCATTGCCCGGTTCCGACAGCAAGGTAGTCTGTTTCTCAGATAAGTGTGTCGGACTGCGCCGCGATCTCGCTTAGATGCACTTTTCGTCAAACTCCGCTTACGGACGGGATTCCGACGGTGCGTGACCTATCGGCGGCGGCAGTACTACAATTCTCCTTCACTTTGACGTTCGGCGCTGTCCCTTTGAATTCTATTTCTTCCTCGCGCTTCAGTTTAATTCTTCTTCTTTGCACCTCTTATTTTTTTTTCCTCTTTTACTCATTATTTGCTTTTATTATTTTTTTTCCATTAATTATTAATAAATTAGGTATGAGGTTCTTACAGGAGATACTACTGTGAGATAGTTATCTCACAGAAGTGCTTCTAAAGAAAACGACAAAATTTACTGTTTCCTCATTTTTTTTGCTGAGTGATATACATAAATTTCATAGAAAACATCTTCATAAAATTTTATTTTGTAAAGACGTTTTCTTTAGAAGCACTTCTGTGAGATAACTATCTCACAGTAGTATCTCCTGTAAGAACCTCATACCTAATTTAGTAATAATTAATGAAAAAATAATAATAAAAGCAAATAATGAATAAAAGAGGAAAAAAAATAAGAGGTGCAAAGAAGAAGAATTAAACTGAAGCGCGAGGAAGAAATAGAATTCAAAGGGACAGCGCCGAACGTCAAAGTGAAGAAGAATTGTAGTACCGCCGCCGCCAATAGCTCGCGCAGCGTCGGAATCCCGTCTATAAGCGGAGTTTGACGAAAAGTGCATATAAGCGAGATCGCGGTGCAGTCCGACACACTTATCTGAGAAACAGACTTCCCTGCTGTCGAAACCGGACAATGGCTCCAATGGCTAAAGTCTGCATTTTTGTTAACACTGTTTGGAGTTCCCCATCCAGCTATTTTTCAAAGGATAATTATTCAAATAAATAGAATGAATAAAGCATTTAACTGAGAGATAAAATCTTTGTAAAAAGTAATTTTATAAGAAATGTCTTTATAAAATTCAATTTTATGAAGACATTTTCTATAAAGAATGAATTTATAGAATAGGATTCATACAAAAAATTTCAATGGTATTTTATATCTTTTGCATTCCTTTAAAAATTTTTTTTTTAAAAGAATCGCCTTTATAAAACAAAATTTTATAAAGGAGGAAAACTACGATGAAAACTCCATGAGAAAATCTTTATAAGAAAAGTTCCAATTTCTTATAAAACACGTTTTATAAAGACTTTATAAAGTATTTTCATACGTGGAGAGAAATAGACGTATAATGTTGTCCTTCCTCACTACTCAACTGATTAATTCATTCTACAGGGGAAAATTTCTACGAATTTGAAAGATTTAAGACAAAATACATCGTTAATAAGCAATCATTCGGAATGTTCTCTACCAATTGTAAAGAAGGATGTGGAGAAAAAGGGGAAATATTTGACATACACCATTGTACACTCAAGACCGGATGTATCTGGGCGAGTAGTTGCCAGGGAAAGATAATTGAGTGTACTCTTTTTCCAAGTCCTGCAACAGTTTGTGACCTCGTGAGTATTTACAAATTCATTCTCATTTAATAATTTTGTCGGAGCGGCATACCCGACCAGAAATTCGGTCCGGTGGAAGTTTGGACATGATATGGCATGCCACATTTCAGCTTCGGTCATGATCCGGCATGCCTGATGTGGTCCTGATAAGGTTTGTGACGTGACTTCCACTAAGGCACCGGTTTAGACATGCCGAATCTGGCCATGATGTGGCAGGTCATTTCAGTTCCTGATTTGGCGGTGTCCCGAGTCAAAATTTTTAGTGACTTTCAGCTTTCGTGTCAGTCTACTAAAATTGTAGATTGAGCAAGAGTGAATGGAAGTCGAACGGCAGAGGGCCACCGTGTATTTACAACTTAATCTGAACTTACAAAACGACCGAAATGTGCGTTTCTCCTATTTTGTAAGGTCAAAGGAAGTTGACATTCACCATACACTTAACTTACTTTCACGGTACACCCCGCGCCTCTCCCCCCTCTTCACCAAATATTACTTCTTCATTTCTACAAACAGAAACTGAGTCGGTAAGAGAATAATCTCAGCTACAACTACCAAAATAGATTTTTTTTTCAAAATAATATGAGATTTCAGGTCATCACGCTTTTTTTTAGATCGATTACCCTTCTAAGACGCTTCCCTATCGCTTAATGATGTGAAATATTAGTATTTATTCCGCATGAAAATTCTACCGACCTAAAGAGGATTTGAACGCTCGACCCTACGGTTTCTAAACTTACGCTTTGTATCACGGCGCTACGCACGCTTTTCTAATTAGGATTACTTGGACTCTCTATATGAACATACTTTTTCAGAAATTCATTATTTAAGAATCAATTTATTAAAGAAAAATAGATATTATTATTATTGTTTTCTCAGTTGTCAAACAATTTTCATTATATAGCACTTGAATTCTGTCTATATTATAGGGGAGACCGGGGCAAAGTGGGGTACCCGGGGCAAAGTGGGGTACCTACTTTTTCGGAGCACTTTTTTTTTTTTTTTTTTTATCAAAAATGTTTGCTGGAGTGCTCATTCGTTATGGCATAAGGAAAATGGGGGCGAAATGGGGTACCCGGGGCAAAGTGGGGTACCAGTTTTTTTTGGAACATTTTTTTTTTCTTGAAATCAAAAATGGTTGCTCGAGTACTTATTCTTCATTGAGTGAAGGAAATTGGGGGGAAGTGCAGTATTTTCGAAGTTGAATTTTCTTTGCTCAACATGCGTCAATATAGACAGTCATTGGTTTTATTCAACAACGGTTGTTTACCTTTATAGTTTCCATTATAAACAATTATTTCTCGTCTGGACTCGGGATAAATCAATAAATAGGGGAGACCGGGGCAAAGTGGGGTACCAACTTCTTAAGGCACTTTTTTTAAATTCCAGCAATCAACGTATGCTCCAGTGTTCATTTTCATGACGGTTTGGGCATTAGTGATGGCGCGAAAAAGGAATGAAAGTGATGAAAAAAAGCAAGAAAAATTCCACTTTTCAAAATGGTGCACGGTCTTTAAATTTTTTTTTTGACTTGACCCATTTCAGGTTCCTGCTGCCTAATCCTTCAGCTTTGATTTCATTGATTTTCGTCTCTGTACGAACATTTGTTATCGAAACATCGGTTCCACCGAATGGATGGTGGGTTTCGTTAACTTGAATCAGTGTTCTGTAACCGTGTTGCGCGGTTTCGACGAAAAAAAATTTTTAATTTTCAAAATTGGTCCCAAAAATTATCGATAAATGACGTTTTTTCTTAAGATCGAGCTGCATTTTGCAAATATTGCAGAAAGTAATGAGGTTGCAGCGTTTTTTCCTTGCTCAATATGTACCTAAAAGCCCTGTAAATTTTGAAGCCAATTGGTTGGATAGTTTTTTTTCCCGAATGGTCAAAGTTATAGCAAAAATGGAAGGAACGCTTCTGTGTTTCTTAAACATCAATTAATGATGATTAAAAACAGAGATCTTCTTTTTTCGTGATTTCTTACTCACCCCATCCACACCTTACTTACTCACTCACCCCATCCACAAATAGAGAATCACGAAAACATAACGGAAAAAAAACATCTTTGGTCTTCGCATCATTAATTGATGTTCAAGGAACTAGAGAGTGTTCCTTTAATTTTTGCTAAAAGTTCGATCTTTCGGGAAAAAACGGTCCAACCGATCGGCTTCAAAATTTACAGGCCATTTAGGTACAGATGAAGCTGAGAAAAAACGTTAAGACATTTGCACTCGTTGCAAAATTAGCAATGTTCAGCTCTATTAAAAAAAAAAACAAAAAACCATTTTTTGTTTTTTTTCGAATAGAATAATCAACTATTGAAAAAAAAGAAAATCTCAACTTCTCATAAAATTTCAATTTTTTTTCATGTACCCCACTTCACCCAAAATGCGATAAAAACGAACTATGTCGACAAAAATGCTCCAAATACTCAGCAGAATGATCAATTACTAAAAAAAATAAAAATCTCAACTGTTTATAAAATTTCAATTTTTTTTTGGGTACCCCACTTTGCCCCAATGGGTTCAATATGATCGACGTGACTTCATTGATTGAAAAATCAAAAAGATAGGTAAAAATAGAGATAACATCAAATTTTGGGCCCTGAAAGCCCTCTCTTTCCCTTAGGTACCCCACTTTGCCCCGGTCTCCCCTACAGTATTTTTTGCAATGAATAGGATTTTTTCTACATATTTTCCGTTGAAATAGAATGATTACACAGGGAAGAGTGGGGAAAATGAAAGTTTATGCAAAATGGGCCATCATTAATTATCTAGCAAATTTTGTGAAAAGTAAGTTCGTAAGTAAGTAATCATGACATTTTTGACATTATATTTTGTTCATCGAGAAATTCTGAAGATGTTTTTTTTCTTTTTTGGGGATTTTGGAAAAAAAAATTCGTAAATTTTTAATTTTCTCAGAATTTACAATTTTTTTCAATTTTTAAAATCAAAATTTTTTTCAAAAATTTTTTTCTTCTGTCAAGATTTTTTAATTTTATTTTTTTTGCTAAATTTCTAATTTGGACTTAAAAATTCTCGGTCATCATATCCATCGTAGTACTGATTTTCTTCTCCTACTAATTGGAATTCAATTTGATAAAAAAAATCGGAGTGAAAATCATAATTAACAAAACAATTGATTGATGCACTGATAACCAATTAGGACAAAATACGCATTTTCAATACTTCTCAGCAACTAAGCGAGATAGAGAGATTTTCTCCGAATCATTTTTTGTAACTCTTCAAATTTTCCAAATTGAAAGATCAGGGTAAAATCATTTAATCTTACTTCGAGATATTCTTCTTTTGAAATATTGGCCAAAAATGAAAAATAAAAAAAACAGGTGATTCAAGGAAGGCAATTTTTTCCATTAGTTTCTTTCAATATTTCTCAGAAACTGAGCAAGATAGTGGGATTGCATTGTAAGTCTAGTCATGATCTGGACCGTCAACTTTTTGCCGTAGATGAACCGCAATTGTGGCTCATCCATGGCGAATATTAATTGGTCCAGATCAGGACGGGATCGGGCATGCCGTATGTGGCATGGCGCGTCCGGTCATGATTCGGACCCTTCATTCTTGCCGAAGATGAGCCGAAATGTGGTTCATCTACGGCAGACACAGCCGGCCCAAATCAATGCCGGTCATGATTCGGCACAGGAGAACTTCGGCATGCCGGACCAAATTTCGGCTCGGGATAGTAGGAGGGAGCGAAGCGAAATGGACTTCTGAGGCAAACGGATCCAAGAATTTTCTCAGAGTGAAGACTTTTCGTGAAAATATCTCAAAAATTAAGGAGAATACTCTAAGATATCTACATTGTTGAGTAATTTTTTTTTCAAATTATTTGGTAGAAGTCTTCACTTTCAGATAAAATACCGGTTCATTTTCCCCCGTAGATCTGTTTTCCCTGGCTTTCTCTATCAGCTAAATGACAAAATAATTTCTCTTTAAGACAAAATCTGCAAAGGCAATTTATTTATTTTGTTTCCATGACCGATTAATTAGCACAATAATACTTTCAAACTAATAGAGACCGGGAGGACACCGCTATCAATATTATACTAGTGGAAAGGGTGAAACACGAGGAAATGATACGGGCGGATGTCAAGGTATGGAAGTAGTCGTAAAGAAATTGGAAAACTGTGATGTTTGCCAGTGTACATGTGTGGAGGATAAGTGGTCATCTCGGGCTGTACGGGCATTTAGTACTCGAGAACAATTATCGGATGCTGCCAATAATAAGTAAGGATCACTATAAATAAACTAGCGAAACGGAAAAGTGAAGCAGGATGAATTGATTATTATCAAGCAGAATAGCGGCATTGTCGCTATTATCTCTTCTTTAACTCTTGAAGATCTATACAAAAAAAGATTCTACAAAAATTCAGTTATCTCAGTCAGTTTTCAAGATGTTTTCCAAAAAGAATTGGCAAATTTTGCCTTTTTTATTTCAAAAAATGGCCAGATCTCTCTCTAAAGTTAAGACCTTCATGAAAAAATTACTCAATAATGGAAACATATTGAAGCATCTTCATGATTTTTCCAGATTTCTTCGTAAAGTTTTCCATTTACATGAAAGAGCTGGTTCATTTATTCAAGAATAAGCCCTTGGAGACAGTTTGAAATGGAGAATTCATGTTAGAGATATTTCAATGATTTGTTGAGCATCAAATTTTTCAAGAAACATCAAATTCATAAAGATTTCAAAGAAAAAATCGTTTTCTTTTTCAGATTATTTTAATAAATATTTCGATTGTGTTGGAATCCAGAAATAATTATTTGTACTTGTCCTTATTAATGAGAAAAAATTTTCTATTAAAAAAAACATTTCAGAGTGGTTATCGGTGTGAAATTTGTTGTGATGGAACGTATGACACACATTCAGATACAACAAGGAAAACTATTGCCAGAGGGTAGAGTTGTGCCGAATAGCGTTGAATGGAAGCCTCTTGAAAATATAAAGTTCGATGAGAGAAAAAGCCGCGATTATCATGAGACTGTATATGTCATAGATTTTGATGATGAAACACAATATACGATGGAGGAAGTTAAGGATTACGTATTATTTTCAATAGACAGCTATAGAATACATATCGATGATCTGATTGCCCCACCGGGCTATGTAGTCACCGGTATTAAAAACGCAATTGGGGAGATGAGGTCAAAATAGACTAGAAAAATTCTAAAAAAAATTACTAACGAAAAGGTTAAAGAGGATAAATTATTTCTTTCAGCAAATGCTTTTTTTTATAATATCTTAGAAAGTGAGCGAGATAGCGCGATTTTCAATAGTGCTTCTTTTGTAGAGAATTTCAAGAGCTACTCAAGAGCTCTTGACAAAGTTGCCCTATTGCACTTAGACTCCGAGATATTTTCGAGAAAACAATTCCCCCAGAGAAATTGACTCCCTGTTTTACGTCATTGCTACACTGAGGGAAAAAAATATTTTCTAGGCATAAAAATAATTTTGAGCCAAAACTCCTTCTTTATTATATTCGAATTTCATTGAGAGAAATAAATATTCATTTCTCTCAATCTCAATTTTTTTCATTTCGAAATTACATCAGATCATTACTCATTTTTCGTTGCTAAATTTCACAAATTGACGATGATAAATAAACAATTATTTGTCCAAATCTCCTCCTGAATTGATTCAATCTTGATTATAATTGCCATTAATATTTTCTCGTGATGTTTTTGTCAAATAATAATGTATTTGAACGAAACATGAATTTTTAGTCCAAATATAGTCCAGTTTGACTCAAAACCGCAATGTATTGGTCGGAAATTATTCCCTTAAAAACTTATCGTATTTTCAATGTGAATGTATTGGAATTCATCTCAAATAAATACAAGATTCGTCTAAGACATAAATTGTTTAAACAGAAAAAAACCACTGGCAATCAAATTCTCGATTGACATGAACTATATAACGTTCCTAGTAAATATTTTTTTCCCTCAGTGTATAGATGTACCAATTGTTAGATAATTCGTTTAAATTTTTCAGTAAAAGCGTTTCCTTTGAAGAAAATTCTAGTTTGTTTTGGTCTCGTTTCCACTATTTTCATTTCAATAATATTCCACGAATTATCACATGAACTGTGATAATGCGATAGGATAATTATCATGATGATCTCTCTTTTTTGCTATGATTTAATTTTCGTAGGTGTGAAATTTGCTCCTCATGGTGACGATAAAAATAATCAACCAATACAACTAGGTATTCGAACATCACCATTTGACTATGAAAACGGAAAAATAAAAATAACAGATGATAATCCATCAGTTTGGCTCACTTCAGATGATATGGTGGGTCACATTCTAGAATATGATGGAGAAAGGTATGAATATCATCAATTATAATCGAGATGATCCACAAAGTTTCCGATTTTTTTATCTTCCATAATTTTTTCATTCCCTGCCCCTAACTTAATAATAAGGAAATTAATTAGAATATTTTCCATAATTTTTCTGCTCCTAGACTTATTCCGCTCTATTCTTGATTATGTACTTGAACAATTGGGAACTTTAATGATTGAAAAAAAATTTCATAGATCAAAAATATCGATCGATGGTACTCTGAATCCAATAACTCAGACCGGAAGAACCATGCTAAGATCATCACCAAACAGCTATCTAGTAATTGCAAATACAGATGTGGAAAGTGATGGTGGACAAACAACTATACCATTATTGGATGCTCAAGAAGTAGTTGGAAAACCACCATTTGCTGTTTGTGGAATCGGCCTCTATTACAAATCAATTTCGGAAGAAATTTCTGGATTCGTGGCATTTCGTATATTCGCAATTGAATCAATGAAAAATTTGGAAGTAAACGCGCTTAATCAGTTAGATCAATTCAAGGAAGGTGTCACTGATTTCAAAGGATGTAATGATGGAATTGAAGGTTGAATAATCATCGAAATATCTATTAATTTTTATGATTTCATGGGAATTCAGTTGAGTGAAGAAATGTAATGAATCCATTTTCAGAGTCACAATTTGTGACACACATTTTCAGAGTCACATTTTCTGATTGGGTTATGGGTCTAAAATAAATAGTACATTTTGTAATCCTTAAATAAACTTTATCAACTATCGGTGTTTTTTCTACAAACGCACATGTGTTGCTCATCCAATCTCAAGAACGAAGATCGAAACAAAATAAGAACGTTATTCAGAAGAACGAAATTGAAATCAATTTGGGCATTACCAGCAAAGATTCCTTCAGCTTTTTGATGGAATCTTCAAGGGGTTACATGGGTTTCGAGATGTCAAGAATTCAATTATTTTTTGAAGTGAAACTTCTTTACTGAGGGGGCAACATTTTTCGAGCGTCACGAAAAATAAGATCCGGTGAGGGGAATAGTTGGGTACGTGGTGGGGAGCTGGCAGAGGAGGAGAGTGCGTCAGTGGCTCTACCACTCTGACGCATGTTCTAGCGGTCGAGAGACAAGATGGTAAGGGGGGCGGGGGGATGAGTACACAACATAGCATGCTCCATGCTAGTGTAGTGGCCGAAAGGGGAGACGACAGGGGAGAGGTAAAAATAACGCAGCAGTAAATTCAATGAGTCAATTTTTGTCAATAGTTTTTTGGAAATATCTCGGAAACTAAGCGAGGTAGAGTGAATGTGCTCGATTCCTATTTTGTAGCTCTATACGTTTTCTACAAGAAGACATCAGTGTAAAATTGCTCGATCTCGCTTAGTTTCCGATATTCTCAAGAAACTATTGACAAAAAAATGCTATGAACAGGATAAGTAGTTTTTTTGTGTGAATAGTTTATGAGAATATCTCGTAAATTACGTAAAATGGGTCATTTGAACCCCAGTCCCTTTGTGTAGCTTTTGAAATTCTCTACATAAAAATCTACACGTATATTCCTCTTTTCGCCTAGTTCTCGAGACATGTTCAAACAACTATTGATAGAAAAATCCTACTTTTTCTGTCTTTCAGATTTTTTCTTGTCAATAGTTTTTTGAGAATACTCGGAAATTAAGGGAATAAATCGATTTTACTTTGAACGTTTGTTGTTAAAAATTTCAAGAGCCACAAAGAGAGATCATGGAAAAATCGCTCTACCTCGTTGAGTTCCCTAGATATTCTCAAAAAGTCATCAGAATACTGAGTCATTTTTTTCTGGAATAAGTCGATTTTTTGTTATTTTCTTTAGATAAATATCTCGGAATCTAGGCGAAATTGGATAATTCCGACGCAATTTTTTTTGTAGAAAATTTCAAGAACTACGCAAATCGATTAGAATAAAATCTCTCTATCCCGCGTAGTTTTCGAGAGATTCTTGGAAAAACTATTGAAAGAAAAATTGCATCTATTAGTCTATTTTCTATAGTACGACTGTTTATGAATATCCCGAAATTGAGCGAAATAGCGTGAGTGTTAATTATTTCCATCAATTAACAATTACAAAATCCCGTCATTTGCCCTAATCCTTTTTTTGTAGAAAATTTCTGAAGCTAGAGAACGAGGAAGGGTAATGGGCGTATCCCCACTGGATTTCGGAATATTCTTCAAAGATACCATTGAAACAGAGACTTTATCTGAAAGACGCTGTCTTGTCACGGAATTTTGATGAATATCTCTTAAACGAAGCGAGATAATGCAATTCTAGTTGGAGCTCTTTTTTGTAGTTTTCGAAATTCCCTACAAAAAAGCTCGATAAGAAAATTTCATTATCTCTCTCAGTTTCCGAGATATTTATGGAAAAAGCGGATGGCAAAATGGATATAAAGTTTTCAGACTAGTAGATTTTATTTTGTCATCAATTTTCTTTGAATATTTCGGAATCTAAGCGAGATGAGACGATTTTGCACTAATGCTTTTTTGAAGAGAATTTCAAGAAGTACAAAAAGGGAATGAAAAAAAATCATTCTATCTCGGTCAATTTCCGAGATAGTCATAAAGAATTATGACTTTGAAAAATAAATTTGTCTGAATCCGTCATAATCATGGAAAAAATGATTTGCCGGTGAACAAAAAACCAATATGCTATCTGCAGGTATTCGAATTTTTAAAGTATCAATTGCATCGCTGAATGTGCAAAATTGTACATCAGGTTGTGTTTATTGGAGATCATACTCATATCCTTACGATTGTCAACTATTATCTGTTGTTCTATAAAAAAATTCGAGGAAATTTCATGAGTAAGAAGTTTCACTTCTGCCGCGCGTGGATTCCACGCACCCTCTTTTTTTATTTTTTTTCCCCATTCTCCAATCTGTCAAGAATATTGGCCTGAAATTTCAAGTCGATCCCCGACAAACTTTAAGAGATAGAGCCTTTCAAAACTCCCTCCAATCGGTTTGACCTAGGAGTGAACTTTGCTCAGTTTGGTTAAGGCTCGGACATGAAAGGCTTGAATTCGACTCTGGCAAGAGCAGAGAAATGTTCTGGACTCGCAATTCCAGTAGGACCTCTCCTCTATGGTGCTAGAATCGACGATTCCATGAAACTCGAGATTCAAATTCGTTTTGCAGTTTATTGCTGCTCAGAACTTCAATCGCGTTTTCCTCGAAACTATGTTTTTGGACTCGGTAGTCATGATATCTTAAAAGCAAGTGCACGTATCCTTCTGAAATTTTTCACACATCTTCTAGATACTATTGACTAGTGCACTACGGGAGGACTTTTTATTTTTCGAATTACAACTCATTTTACAAGAATCATATATGAGCAAAATTTGACCTAGAATTGTATTTTCTTGTTTGAAGCTCTACCAAAAATGCAAATTTGAATTCTTCAGAAATCCTTCCCGTTATGCACTAGCTAAACTCATCTACTAATCGAAAAAATTCGGTTTTTTGCTCTCAGACGAAGCGCTTTTAAGTTATCATGACCACCGCAGAAGTACTTTTTTTGAAGTGGTCTCCGGAAATTTACTCGCAACGGCTGAATTGCAAGAATTTTTCGCTGGAAAATTCAGGAAATATAGTTTTGATGTAGTTTTATGACATGTGTAGAAATGGGATAAATTAATCACTTATTTATACAACAAAAAAAAGAGGGTGCGTGGAATGCCACGCGTTAGAAGTGAAACTTGTGGGTCGTGATGCTGAAATCCATGTACTATGTGTATAGTAATGGAATGGGATGTAATATTTATCAATCACTTAAAAATACTCTTGATTGATAAATTCAATTCGGATACTCCACTCCAGAAATAATTAAACAGAGCAAGATATCATTCGAGAACATAAATTGAATTTGAATTCTTCTCTATTAAATGGGAGAGACTGAGAATTTACTTCTGGGAACATCTTGGAGTACCTGAAAATCTTTTCCATTCAATAGAAAATTGACAGAAGACTTCGGCTTTTCTTCTTTTTAATGTAATAATATCTTGCTTTATCTTATTTTTCTCAAACCAGAATATCCGAATTGGAAGACTTAATCAGTGGATGTATTTCCAATTCATTGATGAAAATTCAATCAGACCACTTTCAAACGTCGACCGCTAGTTGATGATTACATGATAAACTTCCATTTCACACTAATTTATATATTCTGGGTGCTGAGCAATTTGATTAAACTTTTTCGGATGTGGAACTCCACGGCTCTTATAAATACTAAAAACCATAAAATACAACAATTTCCATTCAGCAAAGTAAATGAAACCACGCGATACGCAATGCGTGTAGCGTCCAACTACGTATTTTCAGAAAGCGAAATGGCGTAATTTTGCCTTCACTCTTTTTTTGTAGACACTTTTTGAGAGCTGCAAAAAGGATTTCTAAAAAAATTTTACTATCTCCTTTAGCTCCTGGAATATTCTCAAAAGAAGATTCACAAAAAATATACAATTTAATGTAGATAGATGATATTTTGTGTGTTCATTGTTTTTCAAAGAATATCTCTAAAATGAAGCAAGATGGCGTAATTTTCTTCGCAACCTTTTTTGTGGAGAATTGTAAGAGCTACAAAGAAGGTCTGTTCAAAACTTAACTATTTTCCCGCCAAAAAGGAGTCATCAACTATTGGTAATTTGGTGAACCAAGTCCAGTGACACTGGGCCCGGGCTAGGAGACGAAAAATCTCCCCACCAACGCTCTCACTCTCGTTTGAACGGTCAAGCGAGACACCTCGTAGTACATCAATTATCGCGAAATCTCTCTTTGTATAAAGTGTCAATTATCTCAGTTAATTCATTTTCTCAATTGAAAGTTTATTGAATCTCAACTAATCATTGCATAATAATGAAAATCAACCATTAATTTATTTAAAGTGATGTGTATATTATCTCTCGACGAGCGGGCTTTTGTCCGTTCGGAATAAAACGGTTTTGCCTTGCGGCTCAGTGTAAAACTCAACTATTACTTTTTTCACCTTTATAAAAACCGCCTCCCACAATCCACCCTGAAATTCAACGAATAAAATCAACACGCTCAAAACAAGGTCTTTATGAAAATTTCACTATTTTCCATTGTTTCTGAGAGATTCTCAGAAACTATCGAAAATTAGCTACACTCAGGCTCTGCATGTTATTGGGACTGCCGTATCTGGTACGCAGACGCCGCCCCACTCCTCCGCCAGTGATCGGAACCGTACGATAATTATCGTACATATACGATAATTTCACGCCTGTGTACGATGTACGATAATACATCATTATCGTACGCAGATTGTACGATAATTTTCAAATATGATTTTTTCCGCTCACAGCGCTATCTATTGGTTTTTTTCTCCTTCAGAAACACATGCTGCCTCATATGTCCATCAATTCATTGGTTGTTAGTGATGGCCAATCAGCGAACAGATAATATCGATATCACCGTTCGATATCGATATTTCGGTCATGTTCTCACTCCACACGTTTTACATAGTTTATGCTCGGAACTAAAACGTTGGCAGTTATTCTCTCCTTGTATTTGAAGCCCACAATCTATCACGTGATCAGTAGCACTCAGGATTCACGGCTTTCTCTCAGTAGAATGGAAAATGAATTCTCGATACGAAGACGAGGACTGTGAAATCAGTGACAGTCAACTGAGTGATTCAGATGTACACATTACCCCCCCGAGAAAAATTGCGAAAATTGCCCAGAAACATCGTCAACAAAAGTTTGTAGACGCCTGGCTCAAGAATGAAGATTTTAAACAATGGCTTATGAGGGTACCTGATAATCCGTTCAAAGCGAAGTGTCGTACGTGTAATGTGATAATGAATGCAGAGAAGACTGTTATTAAACACCACATGACATCGAAAACTCACCTTCGTAAACCCCTAGCAGCTCAGCCAAAAATTTCAACGTTTATAACAAAAAATGACGAGATCAGCACGAAAGGCAAAGCGACTCAAGCTCTCGAAATAAAGTTGTGTGGTCTCGTAGCTGAACACAACATCTCTTTCGCTACTTTGGATCATCTGACTACATTGTTGAAAGGTGCTGTGCCCGATTCTGAAATCATCAAAAACATGCAATTACACTCAACAAAAGGAACTGCAATAATAAAAAATGTCATCGCTGCGGCCGAAAAAGAATCTTTACAGAAGAAATTGCAAAGTAGCCTGTTCAGTGTGTTGATCGACGAATCTACCGATATTGGAAGCATTCAAACAATGTGCATCATTGTGAGGTAAGGAATATTGATGATTTTTCATTGCTCTTATCGATCATAATTGTCTTTTGTCCAATGTAATGTTATAACTTCTACATCTGTTAAGTATTGTATCTTGTGTAACACAGATTTTTTGATGCTGAAGAGGGTCGAGTGGTCAGTAAGTTTTGGGATCTCTGCCAAGTTTTTGAAAAAAATTCAGATGCAGAGGGTGCTACTGCAGAACATCTGTTCAAACTACTGACGAAATCCTTTGAAGAATATGAGATTCCATTTGAGAATATCATCGGATTTGCGGCCGATGGAGCCAGTACAATGATGGGAATTAACAATTCTGTAGCTTCAAGATTCCTTGAAAAGTGCCCTGGCATCTATATTTTCAAGTGTTTATGCCACTCATTGCATCTCTGTGCCAGCAATGCATGCAAGAAGTTACCGAGAACTTGCGAAGATCTGGCACGAAATATTTATAGTGAATTTAACCACAGCGCGAAACGACAATACCTATTTCAAAAGTTCCAAACATTTTTGGATATTGACGTCCACAAAATCCTCCACCCAGCACAAACACGTTGGTTATCTTTGAGAGCAGTCGTCTCAAGAATAATTGAACAGTGGCCTGCTCTAGAATTATATTTCACAGAGCAAATGGTGACAGCTCGATTGAAATCTGTTGAACAGATTGTCCAAGCTCTCAGCAATCCGATCATCAAACTTCTTTATCTCTTTCTAGATTTCATTTTATCTAAATTCACAAAATTGAATGAACTCTTCCAGTCATCGTCTGTAGTCGTTCCGAGTCTCCACGATAAAATGTCGAGAAACTATCAAGAGCTGTTAGAATTGTACATGTCAAAAGATTATATCTATCGAACGGATTTGAACGAATTAGATCCAGGCAATGAGACTCATCGTTTGCGTCTGGAAAATATGTACTTTGGTGTTGAAGTTAGGAAAATGCTGGATAAGGTTGAGATTCGGAATAATGAAAAGTTAAAATCAGATTTCGCAGAGATATGTGTCGACTTCTTGGTGGAAGGCTGTAAAGAAATCAAGAAACGCTTTAATTTCTCTGATCCTGTGTTGAAACTCATGACAAATCTGAATCCACCAAAAGCAATACTGAGAAAGACGAGAGATATCATGCCAAGTTTGCTGCCGTTGATGGAGGCTTTGCCTCGTCTCGTATCACGTGATAAATATCAATCAATCGACGATGAGTGGCGTCAGTTGCCGTCTTTCGAGCTCCCAACAGATATTGACGTGAAAGATCCAGTTGATATTTTCTGGGCAAAATTGATGGATTGTGAAGTGGGTGATCAGGGAATGACTTTCAAAAATGTATCTAAATTCGTGCTAGATATGATTTCACTTCCACATTCAAATGCTGACTGTGAACGTATATTTAGTCACATTAATTTGATCAAAACTAAAACTCGCAATAAAATGCTGACTTCGACAGTGAGTGGTGTGCTTTTAGCTAAACAGAGAGTGAAGGATAACAACACTAATTGCACAACATACGAACCATCGCCTAGCGAATATAGTCGTATGAATAAAGCGTTACTGTACAAAAAGGAAAATATCACAAAATCTACTGCCAAAAAAATTCACGACTTGTATGGTGAAACAGACGTGAACGACTTTAACAGTATTCTAATGCCAAATGAGTTTTAAGTCCGAAAAATAATGATGGTGGTAATGAATATCTATGTATTTATCAGTGTATTTTTGTTCTTCCATGGACTAGAGATTAATGATTATATGTGAAATGTTAGGTCCATAAATATTTGTATTTTCTGTTTCTGTGATGATAGAGGTAAATATATTGAGATAAAATAAAGAGTTCCATAGTACCATATTCTTTCTTTCTTCATAAATTCGAAATGTTGGCGCGGAAATTCGACTGAAGGTGGAGAGGGGATTGGTTCAGGTCCGTGCCATACGTCGAACATTTAATTAAAAAATGTTCTCTGAATCTCAAAAGCAAACTTCACAAGATATCGAGTATGAAGCATTAGTAATCATATAAATATTACGTTTTAATCGATCAATTTATTGATTTTAGACATTATTCTGGAAAATACGATAATTTCGATCCAGGTACGATAATTCTACGCCCCTGGTACGATAGTTGCCTCGTTTCAGGTTGGGAACACTGTCCTCCGCTATTTTCGGTTCTCTCTACCCCGCGCGCTTTCATGCCTACATGCGCGCGGCCACAAAACGACTTACCCCCACCACTTCCGTTCGGTTTTTCAACCTAACGCAAGCTTGGGAAAATGTTACATTTACTCCCAACGCAGGAGCGCGCGTAAAGAAGTTTCACTTCAAAAAGAGAAAATAGAGCTTTTTTGAGCGTCTGAAACGCATGTAACCCCTCAAGCAATTCTCATAATATAAACATCAAAATTGGGAAGCGTTTTTTGACGGAGAATTTGAAGAGCTACAGAAACGGTGCCTACGGAAATTTAACTAAAAATTTTGGAATTGGAAAAAAAATAATTCAAGAAGACTCCAGGGAAAGTTTATTAGGACTTAACTCATGAGATGCAGTCAGATGTAAGGCAAATCTACTTCAAAATATAGCTGGTCAGATGTCATTAGATATAATTGTCTATAATTAGATTCAATTAAATCAAATCATGATTTATTTCTGGATTTCTCATCAAAGGAAGTTTCTAAATCGATAATGAATTGGTAAAACGAGTTGGTACACTTGCTCGGCAAGACATACTTGATGAAATTCAGGACTTAATAATTCCAAGGTCAGGACTTCGCGAGAGTTTTCGTTATTACATCAGTAGAAGTGTACCGATTCCTATTCCATTTGAACAGACTGGAGTAAACAGAATCAGATTGTTCTCGATGTCGAAGCATTTTTCTTTTTTTTTTAATTGACCAAATCTGTCAGCACGTTTACTTTGTTGGCTACTCATGCTGATTCACTTGGCCCCGTTCTCCTTGTTCAATAACCCGTTGAGTTTTCAGCAAGGACTGGAATTCTCTGAAGATGTATGTATGATATTCTATGTTCATTGTGGAGTAATTGAATATATCCAGCAATTTGCAGTCATGAGTGTTCTCAAACTTATGGAAAAAAAAAAATTTGATTACTTAATGATTTATGAAGAGTGAAGTTTACTGTTCAATCCGAAGATATTTTTCTTTTCATGTTATTAAGTGTCGTGTTATTGACACCCTAGTTAGGCATAATTTGCGACTGCTCAAGACTTCTTGTACCTGGTTAGATCTCACTAGGGGAGCGATTCGACGCGTCATAACGTTCTGGTAAAACGCTGCGGTACGAATTACGCTCATTGTGCAAACGCTGTACGGCGCCTTACAGTACAAGCGCTAAAAAACTGTATAGCGTGTACAATTCGGAGTCCGAATCATTAACATGAAAAGTAGTTGAAAAAATTCTCATAATTTTTTTGCTGCTAGTTCGATTATTTCTGAGATATTTTCAAAATGATTCATAATTCAGTCGTGGAGAGATAAATTGCGATGAGTCTATTTTTCTTGCCGCACATTTTTGGAGAATATCTCGGAAATTAAGCGAGATTGTGGAATTTTTAGCTTTTGTAATACTTAACAAAAAATGGGCTCAGCAAAAATTGTGCTATCTCGCTTTGCTGAGAATGAAGAGCAAGCAAAATTGGCTCATTTCGATTTATTTTCAATACTGCCTAAAACCAGATATTTCAATCATTTTTGAAAAATTCAGAAGAAATTGTCGATCTTTATCTAAGGCGGTCAGTATCTGTTAACTCAGACTGGGAATGTCACTCCGAGATCTTCACCAAACAAGTATATAATCGTTTCAAGTACAGATTGTAGGAGATGATTTTCAAAACCATTATATCATTCTTGGATGCTGAAGAATCAATTGGTAGGCGATCATTTGCTGCTGGTGGAATCTGCCCCTATTCCAAATCAATTTCAGAAAAAATTGCTGATTTGATTGGATTTCGTTTATTTGCATTTGAATTAATGAAAAATATGCAAGTAGCTGCGCTTGATAAGTTAGATCAATTCAAGGAAGGGGTTACTGACTTCAAAGGACGTAACAATGAAATTGAAGACTAAATAATAATTTAACGAGGTTCTACACTCACACGGTAGTTCAAGAAAGCAACATAATTTTTTTATTTTTTTGATCAGTAAAAACCCGACGAAAATTAACTATTTTAATTATAAAAAATACATGTTATTTCGCTTTTTTTATTAATTGATTTTTTTAATGATAGAAGTATTAAAAATATTCAAGTAGTGGAATGGCGGCTGCCTGCAAACTTCAAATTCTTGGATGTCAATTGTCGATTATTGTGCTTTGTTCCTCAAAAATGTTAATAAATTCTTCTACCAATGTTAAGAATCTGTTAGCAACAAATTATTGCATTTGAAAAGAAAAAATTACGGAATAGAAACATATCGGTATACATTGATATATATTTGATCAGCTGATGCATGCAGCGTAGCCAGGCCCTCTATCGTTTCGAACGCCATGACGTGTTTACTATAAATAAATTTTTTTGTATTGCATTTCTTGAGCTTATTTGGCCGATGAGGTGGATCCGAAAGAATATCATTCAATTCTATACATATTCAATTATATCATATTAATTTTTAGTGGGAAAATATCTGTTAGATCTATAAAAAAAAATACAAAACGTCGCCAATAGAGTGGTTCTGTCATAAGGGCTCTCTATAAGCATTTGAAATTACGCATTTTTACTGTTTTTTTTCTCGATAACTAGACGGTCAATGCATTAATCATTCAACTAAAACGTGTATGATATATTTGTTTGTAACCTTAAAAAATTTCATGCAAAAATATCAAAAAATTTAAATTCAATCTTGAGTAGTATAGAACCTCCTTAAATTTCTATTCATTTTCATGACTTTGGGTGAATTCAGTTAAGTGATGAAATAAAATGAGTCGATTTTGTAATTTATTTTTCTCATCCTTGGATTTTGGATTATCATCAATAAATGAATTTTGAATCTGACTGGGTTATCTTTGGGGAGTTATGAGTGAAGATTACTTTGTCAGTAAATAAAATTACAGGTGTTGGTTATTATTAAGGATGAATGGAAACACTCTCGTTTGCCTTCAAAAATAAACATTTATTTTCAAAATGAATGCCTTACGAGCTGATTTCTTTTTTTCAGATGTTTTTTTTTTTTGTTTTTAAACCTAAGAATTCTAATCTCAACATTAAATGTATTTTTAGATTTACAAGAAATTTTCATTTTCATCCGTTTTTCTGCATTTTCCTGATTTTTCTTCCTGTTTCAATTCAGCGTCATTTATTCATACAACAATTAAATTCACATCAAATCTTTTTTGTTCAACTTCTTTTTTACTTCCATAATTTTATGACCTCAATCAACATGATTTCTTCTTCACGATAATTACGCGGCTCAATGTTACAATTATTTATACACAATTGAAAAAAATGGACAAAAAAAAAGTTCAGACTCCTCGGCAAAAATCACTTTACACGAAATTGAAAATTATTGATTTGTTTTTGCATTCGTGTTCTCATTTTTCATCAATAATTCGCACTGTTCCAGAACTCGTAGGACTGATAAACATCTTAATGGAAATAGTACCGCTAAATGTTCATATCACATTGTTGAATTCATTGCTGCAACCACCTTCGCTTGTTAATTGTGATTGTTCTTATTATTTCGTTTTCTTTTTCTCAATTAAATTAAATTTGAGCGGCCTCTTTCGCTGATTGTACAAGCTCACCGAATGAATTCTCCAAACATTGTCTCAATTCTGCGTAACTCACCACTAGTACACTCTGTTCATCCCTCGACATCAGACATATCTGTAATGAGATACATATTCAGAAAGTTTCGAATAATACACAAAAAAAATGTCTTCATGAATTCCCATAAATGGAGGGGGGGGGGGGGGGGGGGTTCTGTGATTTTTCTAGGAAAAAAACTGTATTCGATTCTCTGAACTCCAATTGAAGAGACGATTTTCATAGAGTCCATTCAATAGGGGTCGAAAAGCTTTTGATGAATACCTTTTGACCCATAACGAATTGACTTCTAGAAACGACTTTTGAATAAAACTGTTGAATATAATTTTGGCAATTATCTTCGATGCGATTATTTTTCCTGCTGTTCATGTTTGGATAATCATTCAAAAATTAAACGAGATAGCGTAATTTCCGCTGAGACCTCTTTTTGTGGAGGATTTCAAGGGCTACAGAAATGATATTTACAAAAATTTCGCTATCTCGCTTAATTTTCGGTCTATTCTCAAAAATGAGAAACTTGTTTCTTTTGAGAAATTGACTTATCCTATTTCACCCCTCCACTACTGGATTGATTAAATTACTGACCTTATCCGGTGAACCACAGTCAAGTCTATTAAGACAAGATACAACATGTGCCATATCGAGCCACGGTTTGTCATCAGCAGTAACTTGATGAAAAACATAATCCCTAAATAATTTGAGCATATACCGATCACCGGTTTCAGCCCACGTAACATCCAAATTGTGCTCTGGCCTTTCATTTACTGTTGCTAGTTTAACAAGTAATCTGAATAGTCTACCGTTTTCGAGTTCTTTTGATAATTCATTCTCAAGTACATCAGATCTTGATTGTACAGCATCAAGTTGTGTATAAAAACGTGCACCAATCATTGGCATTAGGTCTGTCACACTTTTTCTTGCTTGATCTGAAAGCAAGTATCTACAAAAAAAGAGAACAAAATTCTAATTTATTAATTTCGGTAATAAACGAATGGAGAGATATTGGCAGAGAAAAACAGTAAATCTTAAAAATAACCAAGCTCCATTATTTCTCCATCTAATAAAATATTTTTAAATAATTACTAATGAATATTACTAACAGAATAAAATTACGGAGATCAGTTGAGTATGTACGTGCGACAAGTTCTAATGATGCTTGTATATTGTCACGATGGACGGCAAGGAGGCTCCTACATGCCAATGCTAATACTAATTTACCAAGGGCAATTAAATCCTCCTGCTGATAATGAAGAATTAGTGACAATGGATTTGCTGCATTGCCATCGAATGTTACAACGTCTGGTACAGCAGCGCAACTTAGACGTAAACGAGATCGTGATGTTAGGAGAACTTTTGTTGGGTCCAAGCAACGGTATGCTACACCTGAAAGTATTAATCAGTACAGTTGATCTGCTCATTATAAAAATTTAAAAAAATCAAAGCTTTCTTTCATAATTAATTAGTCAGTTTTTCATTTTATTCTTCATTTATGCGTTCATTATAACTGCATGCTTCACTGAGAGAACGATGGATTTTCACTTCAACGAAATCCACATGGTTTCAAGTAGTTTTCGTTGTAATTATGAATTCAACTTTATTTCTACTCTCATTGAGTGAAAAAAAGGGGAAAAAAAGTTTGTTTAATGGAAATCGATTGCCTGAGGTTCATTGACATTCCAGCTCACTCACAATTTTTTGCAATGTAAAGACGAGTGCGTCAATAACTACAGGAGGTCAATGGACATTCAGGGGAAAACGAACAGATCGGATACCAGTTAGAACTCTAATGTTATTTCTAATAATAAAGTTTCCAGTGTGATTATTGTAATTTTTTTATATTTAATTGTTTCGTTTGGATGACCATTGTGCTTCATTTTTCCCTGTTAGAACTGTAAATGACCTTCAAAATTACAACGGAAATTATTTGTGAAATAATGTAAAACTGGCAGAGATATTTTCAAAAAAATTCCGACCACAATTATTAATTATTTTTGTTCTTTATAGGCGAAAGTGGGATGAAACGGACATTCAAATAAAACAGCTCGAGATTAGTTTTTCCCTACGATTCTATTGGAAAGCCGAGCAAATTTCTATTAGAAAAGCCTGTGCCACAATTAATTTTTGAAAAATAAAAATGTTTTTTTTTAACCCTTTCCTTCGCACGACTGCCCGAATACGTGCTATTTCACGACAATTCGTCCCTTTTTTCGAAACGAAGGGTTAAAATCACAAAGAATTTTCATCAGAGATTTCTTCAGCTTTCCAACGGAGTCGTCATAAAAGAACACCCTACGCTCCTTCTACCCCACCCTCCCCGATGAAACTAGAGGAATTACAGTGATGAAAAGAAGAAAAAACTCACCACCAGCATGAATAACACGCAATGCAGCAGTGAGTTGAATAATGTAACTCCAAATAACACTCTCTGGTAACATACTGTTATGCTGTTGTCTGAGTATTGTATTTTTCGTGTGACTGTATGGACGTGGTGCACTTGGATCAGATAAAAATGGATCCGCATAACCATTTAATTCAGATGCTGAGAAATGTTTACTCAATAATGTTTCAGCGCCAGGGTGATAGTCATAAACAAAGACCATGGCTGTAATTTATCTGATTGAGTAAAAATAATATCAGATAATAATTATTAATTAATTTTTTTAATACTTAGGATTACACACAATGATCACCAAAGGCCTTGGTTGTGAAGACCTCAAGTAATTGGACCAAATTCGTGTGTGATATGCGTTTCCACATGTCAACAAGTACCATGCATTTTGTGTTGCCAAGACGAAAGTCTAGAATTCATTTAAACGAATTAATGATGATAAAAGTGATGAGTACAAGAATAACATGTGATTTATTTTTGAATATCTCAGGAAGTAGTTTGAAAAATTATTTGCAGAAAATGCCTCAGAGATCAAAAAAATCTGCAATTCTTTCCTCGACTCATCCTTTTTCATAGTTTCATTAAGACTAGAATAATTTTATTTTTTTCAATGTTTTTGTCTCCTTTCATAATTTCATTGGGATGATGACATATTCATTAAGAAAATGAGCATTTACCATGAACACGACGTAAACAGTAACGAACACCATTTTTTAGGCTCGTTGCTTTATACGTAGACGTTTGATAACCAAGTACAGTAGATGCTGGCTTGTGTATTGGCTCAAGTGGACACAATTCATGATAATTATCAACTTCACTTGGTAAATCAGGAAATTGCGATGGATCTGGTTGTGTAAGGGTTAGTGAGTTTTTGTGGAGTATATCCATACGCAAATTAGCACTGACAAAGTAACTTGGATTTGCTGATGGTGGTGGTGTGGACGGGGCTGATGAGCTATTTGATGGTGTCACTTTTGTTGGTTTCACCGTTTGCAA
This sequence comes from Aleiodes leptofemur, assembly GCA_963942555.1. Taxonomy (NCBI): domain Eukaryota; kingdom Metazoa; phylum Arthropoda; class Insecta; order Hymenoptera; family Braconidae; genus Aleiodes; species Aleiodes leptofemur. Next base: position 6,685,383 of record OZ012610.1, on the reverse strand, counting down.
GTGACTTGGTGTACCTGGATACACGTAACCCACTTGGCCTGGTCCAATCTAAATAAAAAATCAAGTTATCCATAAAATCAAAGAAGAGACTTTTCAAGTTTCGAGCAAAAAAATCAATATTTTCAAAATCTAGCGGCAATCTATGAATCTCAGTTGTAAACAACAAATTTCAAAATCACATGTATTTTAAAAATATCTCGTAAAAAATAATGTTCAGGAAATTTCATCAAGAGACTTTTTCTATAGCTCATAAAATTTTCCTCAGCATTGTTTTATAAGTCCAGTAATTTCAAAAATATTCACAAAAGAAGCTACATGCGATTTTTCGTTACCACTTCACTGACGAATCTACACTGAGAAATAGTCTGCCTACTTAATAGCACTATTGGAAAATTAATATCTCATTTGCCTTGGTTTTTTCTTATTAATTCTTCATAAATAGAAATTCCTACAACTTACAACTTCACTGCCCTCATCATTAGCAGCTGAATCGTTGCTTGTATTACCAACATAGAAATACGTGGTACCACCAACATTTTCTTGGGAATGATAAGAATTGCCAAATAAATTTGGCGAACTGCTATTACTACCAGTTAATCCACGTCCTGGTACAAATTCGAGACTGGCCGTTGTTTTTTTATTATTTTCGAGTGATAAATTCGACAGATGCTTTGTTATTGTACTCGCACTAAGTGTTGTCGCTGGACTCTGTCGATTCTGCTTTATATAAACAGAAAATAAATTGGTCATTTATCATGTCGCATAAACCGTCTTCAATTAATTCATCAGCAAATGGGTAAAATAGGATGAGTCGATTCTTTCTGCTACCAGTTCTTCGAAAATATCTTGGAAATTGAGCAAAATAGGACGATTTGCTGTACTCCTTAACTGCAGTAAATTCGAAGCGCTACTAAAAAGCATGAGGACACCATTTCTCTATCTCGCTTAGTTTCCAAGATATTCTCGATCAAATGTAAAAAAAACAAACTACTCATTCTGTTTTGCCTCTTCACGACTGAATCGAAATTGATGAATTTTTTATTACCATGTAAGTAGCAAGTTTTGATTCCAATGGAACTACGTTCGTCTGTGGTGAGTAAGTAACAAACATCGATGGATCCATTTTGCCTTCCGTCTCTGCATTTACACTTTTCCCTTGGCAACAATATTGAAAATTTCCTCCACCACTAAAGTGCTTCTCTCAAATTATTTTCTTTCAGAGGAGAAAAAAATAAGAAATCCAAAAATTTTTATTAAAAAAACCTTAAATACTCTTCAAATCTGCAACAAACAAATGTTCATTAAAAAAAAGTCAAAGATCAATTTTCAAATAGAATAAATAAAAGAGCATCACTGAGGACAACAAGGGTACAACAAACATTCTGACCTCCACAGTTGATTGTTTTTCATACTATTTATTTAATTGTAAAAAAATAAAGAAATTCTATAATCAAGTTTCATCCTCTTGTATCACCTACAACACAATAATAAACACAATTTTTAATTTAATCGTATTAAACAATGAATTTTGACAATGAGACGTACGCTACAATACGCTCAACAATGGCAGCTGATTTTGACAATACACGATGGAACAGAAAAAAAAATAAGATAACCTTGACAAAAAGAAGTGAAGATCGCTCATTTACCAAAAAAAAAAAACCATTTGAATCAGAAATTAATAAAACTTATTGTACCTCAATGTGCCTGGAAAGAGGGGTAAAAACAATTTTTATTTCAATAGATTAACAATAAAAAAAGCCATTAAACACGAGAAAATATTTAAAAAAAGGTGATAACAAAGGTACGCGGGTTCAACATAACCCACGAAAGTTATGCTGTCAGTGACGTTGCGTCAATTTGAGGCGCGAAAATCCCTCGTTCTTTTTCGTTTATTTTCTCGTTTTATTTTATAATTCATTGAATCTTTCGGAGATTAATTTCAACGCACTTATAAACACAAAAAAAAATGACACATACACATTGGAAAAACTTCGATAAACACAACCATTTATTTAACACTGTTTTTCATAGAATAATAAACAATAATAATCTCACCGTTGAGTTGTATTAGTTAAAGACGTTCTAGTAAACGAGACAAAGGCAAGTTGTGTGTATCCCCCCCTTTTTTTGAGCCCCTTTGAAAGAAAACCAATCCAGTCCCTGTATGTTTATGGTGTTTCGTCGTTTATTCTCATTTCACTTTAATGCATTTAACATTATATATGTCCATCTCTTTCATCTCCCCTTTGATCGTATTTCCCCTTGTCTTGTCTGTCTCTCTTGCCAACTATGCTTCGAACACTTGGCACAGTGAGCGTCGTCGCGTACACCAGCTGGTCTTCCATAACTGACGTCATATCCGATTGTAGTTAATTTTAGGGTAGTTTTACAATAGAGACGCGAGTTCTCAGTAGGCGGGAAATATTCAAAATTCGTGAATTCAAGTGAAAGGATTTCCTGCATTCTGCCATTCTTTGTTGTTTTCTATTGACTTAGGGAAGAAGAAGTGAAACAGGATGGATGCAGTTTTCTTACGTTTTCATTTTCTGAGAATATTTTAGAAACGTAGCGGAATAGCGTATTGTTTGAGAATTTTCTCTGTAGAGAATTTCAAGAGCTACAAAAAATTATCAGGACAAAATATTATGCTATCTCGCTTAGTTTTTGACATATTCTCAAGAAATGAGTAAAAAGAACGGACTTAACTTAAAAAATGCGACTCCTTTGAATCAAAAGTTTAACAAACTGAAAAATAATACTTATTTTTGAATAATCTATATTATTCAAAAATATTGCGAATCATTTGTTTCGAAGATAATTCCGGAAGAATTCTCAAAGAATTGTTCAAATTTTCATTTTAAGCACTTAATCACTCAATTATTTTATAGATACCTCAGGAATTATCAAGTAAACTTCTCTAGAAAAATGATGTCCTGGCGAATTTCGGCTACTCAGGAAGAACTACTACTCTGAAGATACCCGCGAAACATTAAGTATGAGAATGATGAATCTACGAATATGCTAGAAACTAAGAGATTTAAACAAATATATTAGAAAATTTTCCTTGTAAGTCATCAAATTCTTCACAAGAAAACTCTTCTAATTTTTGTATTGGCGCCACTTTTTTCAAGAATATGTGAGACAAATCTTTTGTACTTCTTTTTCTTCTCCGCCAAGTTTCAGCATTATTGTATAATTATTTCTTTCCATTGTGGCATCTTCCTTATTTCGAAATTATTGAAAGAAACTGATAATTCATTGTAGGAATTTGATATTACTGCTGTCTAGCGGTATTTACACGGACCCACAAGGCAAATTTGAGTTATTGACAGAGCGCTATTCGACTCGCGATCCGAAAATCGAGTTTTCAAGATGGTGCTGTACAATTTGAGATTCGAGAGGGAAAAAAATTTGTGCCGTGAGAAAAACACCATAGACTGGTCGAATCGAAGTTCTCTTTATTTCTTTCCATTGTAGAAAAGTATTTGATAATTTTAACATAATGATTATTCCTGTACGTTGTTTCACCTGTGGCAAAGTCATTGGCAACAAGTGGGAGGCGTATTTGGGTCTTTTGCAAGCTGAATATACTGAGGGGTAAATGTTCTAACCTAAAAAAATTTGAAAAATCATCAAATTTCTTTTCTTTTTCATTCTAACTTTTCTATTATTTTCTTCATGACTTGTAAGTAAATGTTTTTTCATTTTTTTCCTTTCAGTGATGCTCTTGATGCACTGGGGCTAAAGCGCTATTGCTGTCGTAGAATGTTACTTGGACATGTGGATCTGATTGAGAAACTCTTGAATTATGCACCACTTGAAAAATAGTGCAGCTATATAGCTAATTGAAAATGAATAGAACACTAAGTTAATCATAATTAATGTAAGCTTCATCATCATCATCAATCGTGTAAATTTTCATTGACTCATGAACATTTTCATTTCATATGAAATAAAAATTATTTAGAATTATTTTTCTTGTGTATGAAATCTATTCTTTTCCGAAACCAAAAAAATGAACAATTATGATATATAATAATTAAAAATTCATTGATAAATCAACACTTATGTAAAATTTGGAAAATCTATAAATCAAAAAAATTTAGACATGTTTATAAATTCTTTTTTTAAAGTTATGAGTTCGAGTCTTTTCAGTATTTGAATGTAATTTACGAAGTTTCACGATGAAGTGAAATTGATAAGATTCAACAAACATTATTATTGAACATTATTTTTCAGACACTTTGTTCCTGAAAAAGAAGGTGTTATTTTCACTTTTTCCTTTATCAGTTAATGCTTTTTATAGATAATCAGCCTTGAAGTACTATACTTATAAGCTGAGTATCAGCATTGTTGATAATTTCACTGTTTATACATGCATTTGCCATCAATTATGCTATTTTCACAGGCGATGCAATAACGTACTTTAGACGTTTGACATTGAATTTCATAAATTATGAATTTTTATCTGCCGTCCTAGACAGAGTTTTTTGAAAATGTGAAGAAATAATGCTTTTGTTTCATAACTATTTTCCTAATATTTTCGCCAAAAATCATTTATTTTTAAATATGAGTAAAGTTTTCAGTCACCCTTTCTATAAACAGAGAATAATATGAATAGCCTTTTTGTTCTCCAAATACATTCTATTAATTTTCAAGTGTTTATAATTATTTTACAATTATTTTTCTATCTATTCAATTTATAATCGCTTCATTGTGATTATCGTTATAATAGAAAAATAATATATGATAACTTCAAAACATTATTTTTGATGCATTTTATGCAATATTATCATTGCATCCTTCTCAATTACTTATACCGTTTAAATACTGATCCAACATATGGAGCGTCGCAATCCGTAGATGTCTCATGGAGTCGAGTCCATATAAACAGAATCCGAGGAATCCTTCATCTCTAATACCATATGACTTCTGGTATAATCCAATTGCTAATGGAGGCTTACCTGTTACTTCTTGAGCATCCAGAAATGCTAGTGTTTCTTGTTCGCCATCGAAATTTACCCAAGTAGACTCTAAGTCTATATAAGGATTTGGAGATGAGCTTGGGATATTGACATTATCTATTGTTACCAGATTTCTACTTGAATCAATATTATACGTTTCCTGAATTGTGATGGAAGAAAATATAGAAAAGAATGCTGGTACGGCAATCGTGTTGCTATTATTTTTTTTCAGAGTGGAAGTCTCTGCAGATCAATCGAAAAAAATTCATGGAGATAGTTCAGAATGTCTACAATGCTGGTTCATTTTTGGAGATTTTTCCGTAGAGGCATTCACACCGAAAAAAACGTGGTTCATTTTACCACATGCTGCAGCTTCGATCAGCATTGGATGAATGCAGTAGCTGATATTTCAGAAACTAAGCGAGATCAAATGATTTTGATCTGACTTTTTTTTTGTTGAAAAATTCAAGAGCCATAAATAAGGTTTCGATCAAAATTGCGCAATCTCGCTAGTTTCCAAGATATTCTCAAAAAAAATGATAGCAACCAAAATCGAATTATGTCGATTTACCTCTCTGCTCTTGGCTTATCACTATAACAAATAATCACGTTATTGATAGAATGATATTAAACCTCTCCGTGGACTATCGCTTGAAAACCCCTTTCATATCGGCTGGACTCAACGGGAGCTCCAAGCTACACCATAAGACTAAGAAACTGGAAAAATGGCTGAAACTGATGATAATCCATCAATGCGGTACCACATTTTCCATTTCGGATTAAGGTAGTACCGCCGGTACTAGATTGACCGTTCCGAAAATTCTGAAATTTGGTACACTCGTAGATTATGCTAAGATAACTAGCTCTCCTACCCTCGCTTCGCTCGGGTCAAATTTTTTAGCAGCTCCTATACTGACTTATATATAATTGACTAAGGGAAAATGAGTAAAACGGACATTCTAATTGAGAAAATTGAGATGGAGATTTTTTGAAAATTCCTTGGAGAGCTGAGGAAATTTTAGAAACAAAAAATGTGTCAGAATTAATTTTTTTTACATTTTGAGAAAATTCCTCTTTTTGCCAAGTTTTGGAAGGATTACCCCTTTGAAAATCTACAAAATTAATTTTTTTGGTGATATCTCTGGTTCTATTGGTCATAGCAGCCTGGGGCTGATTTCAAATGAAAGGTGAGCTCATTTATCTTCAATCCAGTGGGGTCAAATTTTTTCAAGTCAATTTCTCAAAAACTTTCAGGCCATTTTCTGAAGATCAGTTTTCACATTATAAGTACTTGATAGATGAATAATTTCTTGTTTCAAACTGCGAAATCGATAGAAAATGAGCTCACCTTTCATCCAAGATCAATCCCAGATTGCTACAACCAGTAAACCAGAGATATTCTCGAAAAATTAAAATTTCTCAAAAACTGTTCTGATTTATGATTCTATAAAAAAGTTTCTCAGCTTTCTAATAGTATCATCAGAAAGAATCTATCTCCAATTTTTTTATCAATACCGATTGATTTATTGAGGGAAGCTGGTGTAAAATGGGTATCCCAATTGAACAGTCCGAGATCGAGATTTTTCAAGAATACCATTGTAAAGCTGAGAAAAATTTAGGTAGAGAACATATGTCAGTATCGATCTGTTACAGTTTTTCTAAAGTTTCATTTCTTGAGCCCAATTTGGAAGGAGTCCCCCTTTCGAAAATCAGACAGAATTACTATTTCGGGAGTATCTCCGATTATGTTCATCGTAGCGACCTGGAGTTGATCTCGAATGGAGGGTGAGCTCATTTTCCATCGATTTATGTTATTCATATTTTTCTTCATCAATTTCTCAAATACTTATAGGCCATTCTCTGAGGATCAGCTTTTTCCCTGTAAGTCTTCGAAAAATGGATAATTGCTCCTTTTACACTACATGAATTGATAGGAAATGAACTCATCTTCCATTGAAGAATAACCGTAAATCCCTACATCCAATAGTACAAAAAATATTCCCAAAAAACGGAAATTCTTCAAAAATAGAAGTCTTTTATCTTCAAATCATAAAAAAATGAAATTTTTGAGAACTTCAAAAAAATTAAAAAATTCAGAAAGAACCTTCCCTCAATATTTTCATCGATATTGATTGATTCATCAGAAGAAGTTGGGGTAACGTATACATTCCAATTAAACGGTTCGAGATAGAGATTTCACCATGATGCTATTGAAAAACTTTATTCATATGATTCCCATGAGAAGTTTTCTCAGCTTTCCAATGGAATTATCAGAGAGAATCTATCTTCAATATTTTCATCGATATTGATTAATTGATCGAGCCGAGAGTGGGATGAATTGGGCATTCCATTTGAGCGATTCACAATGGAGCTTTTGTAACCAATTCATTGAAAAGCTGAAAATTTTTTAGGCAGAAAACATATGTCAGTATCGATTTTTTCCAATTCCCAATATTCTTGAGCTTTCTAGAATATTCTTGAACCTTCAAAGAAATTCTAGAATGTTTTCGAACTTCCTGAAACATTGGAAAATATCTCCCAGCCTTTTGTAACATTTTTGAATCTTCAAGAACATTCTAGAAAGTTTTCGAACTTTCTGGAACATTCCAAAATATTTTCGAATCTTTTGGAACTAAAAAAGATTTGCAAATATTTTGGAAAATTTAAAATAATTCTCGCACCTTGTGGGGCATTGTAGAATGTTTTTGAACTTTCCGGAACATTCTAGAACAATCTAGGATAGTCTAAAACATTCTAGAACAATCTAGAACATTTTAGAACAATTTAGAACATTCTTAAAAAATTAAAATATTCTAGAACAATTTGGAACATTCTAGAACAACCTCGAACATTCTAGAACGATATAGAACATTCTAAAACATTCTAGAACAATCTAGAACATTCTAGAATAATCTAAAGCATTCTAGAACATTTTGGAACAATTTAGAACATTCTAGAACAGTCTAGAACAATCTAGAACATCCTAGAACAATTTAGAACATTCTAAAAAAATCTAAAATATTCTAGAACAATTTGGAACATTCTATAACATTCTAGAATAATCTAGAACATATTAGAATAATCTAGAGCATTCTAGAACAATCTAGAACATTTTGGAACAATCTATGACAGTCTAGAACATTTTGGAATAATCTCGAAAATTCTAAAACCATTTGGAACATTCTAGAACAATCTAGAACATTTTAGAACATCCTAGAACATTCTAGAACAGTCTAGAACATCCTAGAACAATTTAGAACATTCTAACAGAATCTAAAATATTCTAGAACTATTTGGCACATTCTAAAACAATTTGGAACATTCTAGAACAACCTAGAACATTCTAAAACATTCTGGAACATTCTAAGACACTCTGGAACAATCTAGAACATTCTAGAACAATCTAGAGCATTCTAGAACAATCTAGAACATTTTGGAACAATATAGAACATTCCCAGATCTTCTGGAACATTCTAGAGCATTCTTGAACGATCTGGCACCTTCTCAAACATTTCAGAACATCTTCAACTATTCTAGATCATTCTAGTAAATTTTAGAACGGTCTAGAGCATTATTTCATATCCCCCATGAGGAGGTAATAGGTACAATACCCGCTTTCACCCCATATCTCTGAAACCAACCCCTGTAGCCGAAAACGGAAAACTTCTTCATAGATGGGGGGTGGAATGCTATTACACCATATAACCCCCATGGGGCTATGAGGGATGGTTTCTGAGTTTTATGTACACGCAACCAGTAACACCAATATTTTTATTATATATATTAGATGATCCAGTTACATTTTTAGAGGGCTAGCAAGATCGAGTCAAAAGATATTGACACTTGAAATTTCACGACTTTAACATTGAGCCTTATGGGAAATTGCACATTTTCTCATATTTTACAAAACTGACCGTTCCGATTTGAATAAAAAAAAGTGCAGTGATATAAAATTATATCTAAAACATTTGAAAACCTTGAAAATACAGGTTCCGAGCGTGTGATAACAGTAATTAGTGAATAACTATGAAAACTGTACTTTTTATATGTTCTTTCTCTCTCTTACTCATTCGGAACGCTATCTAGTGTGTAAACACTGCGTGATTCAAGCGAGATACTATAACCACTGACTAGGGCAGTATCGGCGGTACTACGTTAAATCTAATCAGATCCAATTCCATCTGGTTAGAGCATGCCAAATTCCCTATCTGATCAGATCTAGGAGACTCACATCAAATTGGATCTGATCAGATATGAACATTCTTTCCCGGGACGTTACACGGCTATTAGATGTCGAAATTTTGAAAATTATTATTTTATTCGAAGAAAATCATATTGAATGAACATTAATGTTTCTTTTCCCATTATATGAAAAATATCAGGAGATGGGAGGATACCATCTGCATGATAGTCTTCAAGATTTCATCTCTTTCTACAGTTCCATTACTGATTTTGGCGGTAAAGAGGAAATTGTCTATTTTTTTGGTAAAACAAGAAAGATCTCCTTCAATAACAATAAAACACAGGTGAATATACTTATGCGATTTTGATATTGAGAAAGAAAATACGTGGTGAAGGAACTTTAATTAATTTCCAAATCACTCCAAAATACTTAAGGGGTAACACCACTGTAAAAGTCTTAAAAAAAGCGTTTTTTGTTTTTTTTTTCTATAAAAAAAGTGGCAATAAAATAATGATATTTGAGGGAGTGATTGAACATATATTTGAGTCTTCAGAAAAGAAAATTCATCAAAAAATATCCAAAAATGACGACACAAGAGCCATTCTTGCAAGGCCCCTCGAATTTAAAACACTCTGCGGCACGCAGTGGAAACTGGTGCAAATTTCAACTGAAAAAAAAAAAATTGGCTCAGTGTAGATACACATGGATATAGAAATACGTAGGAGATTTCAGAAATATTGTTTTTTGTGGAATTGGTGACCATTTGAATGAAAAAATCCTAAGTTCAGCCAAAAAACCGACAATTTTTTATCAATAAAAAATGCGCAAATCAATTTTGTATTTCTGTTCGAAATATGGTTTTCAAGATGCTGTGGAAAATTCAAATGAAAATAATGAAAATTATTGGAGTTATGCTGCGTGCCAATTTGAAAAATCGTGTTTCGAGAAAAACACGATTGAAGTTCTGACGTAGTATAGGCTATCAATATGACGAAATGCCTTGGGAAAAATTCAAAATTTCATGTGAAATAATGGGTTTCAGGTGATAACTTCTCTTGCTCGTATTCTGAAAGGCCCAAAGTAATTTTTAGAGCAAGAAAAAAAAATCGATTTTTTAAAAATTCTACAGTGGTGTTACCCCTCAAAGGATCCCTAAATATTTTTGTTTTTATCAAAATCTATCTGAAGGATAAAGGGAAAGCTACCGAATTCGATTGATTTCTGAGGCACTGCCATTTACTCTGTTAAAAGTCTAAACTTCAAGATCAAATATCTTATTAACTATAGTCAAAAATTTTCAACTGTTTCACAACAACCAGAAATAGCATAAATTTTTTATTTTTCATTTTAAGGTAATTTATCATTACATCAAATCCTCTATAACTACTTCAAGCATGCCTCGCCGATGCCATACAAGTGTCTTATTCAATACAAGTAGTACTACTTGTAATTATCTTCCGTCAGAGCGAATTTCGCGCTGTTGTATCATTATGTGGAACGTTTCCTCATTCAAGTAAAATTGCACATCAGTAAGCAACCTTTTTATTTTTTTCAATCACAATTTCAATGAGTCGGAGCAAGGGATTTGATATCACGTGGTATGATATCGATCATTTTCGATAATACTACGGCTATTGCTAAACAGTAAACAAGAGTTTTTTTTAACAAATTCCAACCCACTTTATCCCATGAAAATGTCAAATCCGTGCATCGATTCGCCAAAATTAGAATTGATAAAATAATCCCCCAAATATCTCTTGTGCTTGAAAATTAATTGGGTAATGAATTTCCCTCAAGTTTACCCGCTCAGCAATGTGTGCATTTAGTTCAGCACTCGGGAGTATTCCAAGTGAAAATTCGTCATTCTTATTGCAATTCAGTGATGAAGAGGTAGAAGAAGACGAATATCGTGATCAACTCTTTGTAGTTCTCGGAATCTTCTACAAAAAAGAATCAGAGCTAACTCACCCTATCTCACTTAATTTCCCAGATCTTGTCGAAAAGTGATTGGCAAAAGAAATTGAACTACCCTGTTTCATTTCGACGCTCATTTCTTCATAAAATCACGGAAACTAAGCCTAACAGCGTGACTTCATTCTGCCTTTTTCTTTGCAGCTTTTCAAATTCTTTCGATAAATATGTGTGGATAATAAAGAAGAACATTTGTAGAAAAATTATAAATTCTCCATTCCTAACATCTATTTTACAGAACATTATAGTAGATTCAAATATGTTGTATTCGAACGGTATTCTAGTATGATTGAAATGTTATGAGTTACATGAAATTTTCTCCACTCTCTCTGTACTTCATTCTCAGCTAACTGTTAAGAGTCACAGAAATAAAATAAAATCAAAGTTGGAACAGTGATAATTTATTTGAAGTTTATGGTACTACTACAGCGGACAATATTATTTGGCGTCTCATAGATCTTCATTGCATCCCTTAAATGCAGTGACACTCTGCGAATATTTATCCAATTGGTCAAGTGACTGCATAGGTACATTCTTCATTGATTCCAATCCCAATAAACGGAATCCAATGAATCCACCGCCTCCAGGAGTGATTGTCTTCAAATATAAGCCGATTCCACCAGCTGCAAAAGCGGGCTTTCCTACTACTTCTTGAGCATCCAAGAATGGTATAGTTGCTTGTCCACCATCTTCGTCAACATCTGTTGTTCGCAGATCCACATAAGAATTCGTGGGAGAATTTGGTGTGAATGTACCTTTTTCGTATCCCGGGTTTTTAGGTTTCACGAATTCTATCGGCTTTCTATTTTCAAAGGAAAAAATATTACACTAAATAATGAGTCATTCCAGTATCATTACTGGATAGGAGTTAATCAATTATCACGATGATCAATTCTACAATATAATTTCTTTTAATTTCCATCCGAAGAAAATTAAAACAAATTTTTGCATTTCAATAATACTCAAAGTATTTTTTTTTCATATATACTCAATTCTTAACCCTCTGAGGCCGATTTTGGTTTTCCCACTCCACGACCACTCATGACATGGAGTGGAGTGCGTGTAAGTTTATAGCGTACTGTACGCTCATTGGTAAGCCCCACTCTAGGAGCCGCACTACGGGTTAATGGGGATTCGGCCTTAGAGGGTGATTTTTTTCACAACTGTTTCGGAAACATATTAACAGATTGTTAATGCGTCATTGAGTAACTAAGAGATTACCTTTCTCTGTTATAGTCCTTGAGAACGCCAACCATATCCTTCGGAGTCAGCCAAATTGATGGATTATCGTTAGTTACAACTATTTTTCCACTATCATAATCAAATGGTGAAGCATGAATTTCAAGTTGGAGAGGATTTATCTCTTCTGGATCTTTCACAGGAGTATTGAATCGTGCACCTAACGATAGTCAATAAGTAGATCAGTTCCATTTTCGTCATTAGAAGTCCTATTCCTTTGCAGTAGAACTCTTGTGAATAGCAAAGCACTCCAATTCAACTCCCGTACTTTAGAGAAGAAGTTGCTTACAATTTGGCTTCGAGTTTACAGAAGTTCTACCGTGTTCAAAAACCTAACGTGAATTTGAGTAGTTTCTGCTCCAAACTTTTAAGTTGTATCAGGAAAAAATAGTTTGATCTTAACCATTACTTTCTTCGGATCTTCTTCGAAGTGAACAAAATTTAGAATAATTAAAAACTTCTTTTCTGCAGCTTGATGCGACAGAACTACCTCAAATTTCCCATCGTCCCAGACAACCTGAAGCCTAGACTGGTTAGAATAAATGATCCGATGATTTTAATCAGGTGGTGAACAGGGTCGAAATGTTATTTATCAAGAAGGCTGGCATTGTTTCCTAGCAACCATAAGCCCACGAAAATATAAAATGTCATGTTCATGCATGTACGTGATTTAATTTGAGTTAATTGAGTATGCTTTCTTCTAATTATTATTTGATTGGAACAACAGCAAGATAAATTAATCCTCGGAGAACACTGGGAGTCATTTTGCCCCAAAAAATTTTTTGCCCTAAAATATGATGAAATAAATAAAAATATTTGAAATACTCGGCTCCGACGCTTATAAGCTTTTTTCTTCAAATTAGCCGACTTTAGAAAAGAGGTCCGATTTCGATTAATTTTTTCACCATAAAAAAATAGTTAAATCAAACCAATGATGATTGTATTCGAAAGTACATTGGTTTATCTACAAAAAACCTCATAACATAAATTCCGAAAAAATGCATAGTTTTTGAGATGTAGCACTCAGAAAATGGAGTGGGGTCAATTTGACCCCGTGTGTATTCCGAAGTTCTGTTCAGAGGTGTACGTACACGTGTACTCCGAGGGTTAACTATATGTAAAATTATAAATATACGGGAGAATTTTCAGTGATTTTTGTTGTTTTTATCGAATCATTGTGAATCATCTGAGGACTACTTTTACTGAACTTTTTTATTTTTCAATACAACGCATATTTAAAACATATGCGTTGCCCATCTAACGCATGTGCAACACATGTGCAACACATGCGCCACGCGTGTGCAACGCACTTGCGAAATATTTGCAATGCATGTGCAATGCATGAGCATTAAATATGCGTTGCATTTTTTCAAAGAAAAGGTCGGTAATAGTAACCCTCAGAGGATTAGCAATAATTTGATGAAGAATAGTACTCACTGTCTATTCTCCTGGATATTTATAATTTAATTCATAGTTGCAATTTATAGTTAATTTATCTTTGATAATATGTCAATTAAATGAGAATTGGTGGAAATCACACCCAATTAACCAAATTCAAATCACGTACGCGCATGAATATAACACTATATATTTCACGGGCTGGTATAGTTGCTAGGCAACTATGCCTGCCTTTTCATTGAATGAACGTTCCGACCCTGGTGATGAAGAATTCACCGCCGTTTTATTTCAGCTGCAACGTTGCCAAATCAACTGTATACTGCCTATGCGGCTTTTAACGAGTTCAAAAATTCATTTTATTTTCTCATCAACTTTGCAGAGTATGTCATTTAAAAAATATAATAATTTTTGAACCCTTCAACGAATGAATGAATGATTTGCAGGATATGTCGTTTGGAAATTGTAATAGTTGATGGAACCCATCAATGTATGGAGTCAAGTTTTTTTTTAATTCTCCACCAAATCGATTAATTATAGATAAATAAAAACAGTGAAATGTGGAGAATCCCTCATAGGATGACCAGTCTAGGGTTAAAACTCTTGGAATATAAGTGAATACCTGTAACTACATATCCAGGTGGTACTGCGAGGGTGTCAAGATTGATTCTATGTGAATTCCAATCAAAAGCTAGAAAATCTTTCAATTCTTCCATATCTAAATCGTCTCCATCGTTTGTTATTGCATAAAAGCTTAACGTCCCCTGTTGACTAGTCAATGATGAATCAAAATCTATCCACTCAAGAGGTACCCACTTTTGACTTCCCGGTGATATTCTGCCTTCAGTTAATGCTACACCCTGCTGTAGCTGAATGTGAATCATGCGCCCTTTCAAGATGAATTTGACACCCGTAACAACTCTGAAAATACCGTTCTTCAATAAAAAGAGAAATTATTTCTAATCATGGAGATGGAACATGCCCATCGAACCCAATGATTGTGGAATTGGAACTGCACACTCGGTCCATTGCAGCTCGTCATATTTCGTTAACGAGGCTCACACCTATCTCATGTTAATCGAAAAATTAAACTTTAAGGTTTTGCCATTTGGTTATAGAAGAATATACCATACATTTCCTGAACTATTAATACAACTACTGTTTAATTACTAAAAAAAAGTTGTAAAATTACATAATTTCAAATGCTTATGGGGGAAGGTGGAGTAGTACGGATCATCTAAGCCGGTTATTATTTTTTGTGGCTTTCAACCATCAAATCAATCTACTTTTATCCTATTCTGAACGAATCCGCTGAAACTCCAAGAAAGCTTTTTTTTCGTGGGGCTATATACACTATTTCGGGAAAATGCTGAAATTTTTCATTTGCCTAAAAAATAGGGAAAAGATTTTCACTATAATTTCTTCTCAAATATCTCAGCAACTAATGCAGATACGTCCTTTACACTCTTGAGGAAGTTCATCTGATAGCGATTTAGTGGTAATAAAAAATTATTACGACTAGTGTAGTCGGTTAAATGACTAGCGTAGTCGTAACCTGTACAACTATTATATACTAAGAATGCTTCTTTGCCAATCATAACTTTTCTCTTGTGGAGAATCGAATTTATAGAAATAATTTTTTTAATGGTCAAATAGAAAAAGGTAAATTTATTACATTTCCAGCTAATTTTGGATGATTTGCTTTCCAGGCGTAGTATACATTGCGTTATTAAGAAAAAATTCTTATTAAGTTCAGAAAGTGCGCGGTTCTGACGTTACCATCATGCGAGTAAGATAGAGATTGATCTCCGAAAAATCAGTATTTTCCGAGACAAATGAATTTATTCTAAAGTCAACAAGTATCTCATAGATTTGAGAAATCTCTTGAAACGTTCGCTACACATTTATTAATCCATCATGAAAGTTTATTTCGAAACAATCTGTTAATCGCCACAAATTTCATATTTATAGACGAAATATCATAAGGTACCGTGTTAATTAAAAAAAACTCTATTTATTAATTACATTAACTGAATTACCTAAATTACCGGATGAACTCCCTTAACCCTCGGAGTACACAGGAGGGTTATTTTCACCCCAAAAATTTATTCTCTAAAATATGATGAAAGGGATAGAAATATTTGGAATGCTTGGCTCCGACGCTAATAGGCTTTTTCATTCAAATCGGCCTACTTTAGGAGAGTTTTAATTTCAATTAATTTTTTCACCATCGAAAACTAGTTAATTCGAACCAACGATGATTCGAAAAACCTCATAACATTAATTCCGAAAAATGCATAGTTTTTGTGATATAGTACTTAGAAAATGGAGTGGGGTCAATTTGATCCCGTGTGTGCTCCGGAGTTCTGTTCGGAGGTATGTACTCCGAGGGTTAACCTTTTTTGTAGCTCTTGAAATTCTCCACAAAAAAAAATGAGGCAAAATTGCTCTATCTCCCTCAGTTTTCGATATATCCTCAAAAACAAATCGGTAAAAAAATCAATGGAGATTCACTCTCTTTGCCTCAATTCTTTTTTGTAGCTTTCAAAATTATCTACAAAAAAGTATCGTTTGAAACGCAACCAAATTCACAGGAAATTTAGTGACGTTTCAAGGGAGACTTGACCGAGGAAGGGAGGGGTCAAGCGACGCCTCAACTACGGTCGTCATCGAACGCAACTAGTAAAGTGAAATCATAATTCGGCTTTCAACAGATAAGCAATAGTCTAGTTTTATATAGAGGCTCACCGAATTATTGTAACGGTCAATTATGAAATGTGTGAGATCCTCAACTCCTCTTCTAAGGATCATTATCTTTGTAGCCTAATAGAAGCTTTCTTAAAAACTGACTGAATAATAGATAATTTTTTTTTTTTCAATTTTTCAAATTTATTAGAAGCAAAAAAGTTACCTCATTTTTTACAGTGGTCCATTATTTTCCAAGTTCCGCAGATCGGCGCAAACATCACTGAATCCATAAAAAGTATCATGATTTGCCGGAAAAAAATTGACCATATTTTCGAGGTGGTCTGTCTCCCCCCCCCCCCCCCCCCTATGAGCTCTTATGGCGAAATCATTCCACTGGTAATAATTTATATTTCATTAGAATTAATTTGTTGGATTATTTATACCAAAACCTAATATGATGAATTTGGATATCTATATTCCACAAAGCATTCTATACAGAATGGAAAACTTTTTTGGTCAAACCCTGAGGTGCTATTCCCAAAGCATTTTAGTTGAGCTAAAATTTTTCTCCCATCAGGTAGCAGCAGTGAGTTTACGGAAAAAAAATTGAACCAGTCTCAGATATAAAAGATCAAGGCTGACGAAGGAATCCAGCTTGATTCTAGTTTGCTCTATCAACGCTGGACATGCAGGCTTGAAACAAGCTAGGTTACCTCGTCATATAGACTCAGGATACAATCCTGAAGACCAATATTCATTCGAGCAGTTCTCCAAGCTTTGTAGAGCCTGCATAGATCAAGGTTGAGAAATCCATATTCGATCAATCTTGATTCCAAAATGGAATCATTAGTGGATTCTATCTTGATCATTAATGCTTCTTCAAGTGCTTTCCCGCACTTAAAGAAGACTAAGTGTCCAAACATGAGTATTCCAAGTTTGACTCAGTCTTGGTTCTTCAGTCGCCGCGAAGACTGATCCAAGCCTGAGGATCAGTGTTACTTGCACAATTTCCTCACAATTGTAACAGGCTGCATAGACCAAGGTTGGGGAATCGCTGCTGGCCGGTCTAGATTCTACCTTGATCAGTCTTCAAATAGTTAGAAGACTTAGTACTCAGCGCTAGGGGCGCAACGTAGTGATTCTTGTCCCCAAGTCAAGTTTCATCCTAAAAATCATAAGTTCTAGCGAGCTACTGGGTTCGGAGTATCAATGGAATATCAACTGATCGAGTTAGATTTCAGGGAATCGTAAATTGAAAAAAATAAAATGAAAAGAAATAAAAAATAAATTAAATTGGAAATTTTATCACGTAAAAAAAAACGAAGTAATTAAATCTCAGTAATTGAGAAAAAAACTGAAGTAAGAAGATGATGTGAACCAAAATAAATTGGGAAAATATATTACAAATTCCGGAAAAAAAAATAATAAGCTAATCAAGCTTTGCCTGAATGTGGATTCCAGCCTAGAATAGGGGAATAATCATGATCCATTTTTTTACGCAGTTAAACTATTAAATAACAATACACAGTTCAATTGAAGGCTGCATCTCAAATCTTGAGAGAAGCTCTAGTTCGAGTCTCTGTCGAACCTTGACATTCAAGCTTTATTGAAGCTAGATTGTCGATCCTTGATCAAGCCTTAACTCTCAAGACTCGATTCGATATTCCGCTCTGAGCCTTGGATCTGTGTCTCATTTCCGGCTCCCAGCAAGCTTGCATCAGGCCTGAAGGTCCAGGCTGCAGCAAGGCTCATCAGCCTTGATTCAAGCCTGGACCAGACTAGAATCCTTCGTCTATTCCTACCCGGGGTGTGAAAACGCTTCACTTTTACTTCTGAATGACTGAGGTTATCAATCATCAATTGGCTATATATAGCCCATGTGACTGAAAGCCAGCGCTCCAACAGCCACAACATAATGAAGGAAGGGAAAGCTAGCTGGCAGCCATCAGTCTATATAGTCAATTGATGATCGATAACTTCTGTTGTTTAGAAGCAAGAGTAAAACGTTCTCAAACTGGCTCAATTTTTTGCCGGAAACTTCATTACAGTCACCTGACGGAAGAAAAATTTTAATTCAACCAAAATGCTTCGGGAATACCACCCCTGGATACCGTCTAGACTAACTAACTATTCACTGCACTACCAGCAGTAAACCGCAAAAGTATGAATCGGAAGGCACTGTTGCAATATTCTCTCCGATTACGCTCCTACGGAAGGATTTCAAATACTTTCATTATTGTAAATATCAATTGATAGGAATGAAGAAACAGCATGTAATTTTCATAATCAAAGAAATTAATTGATATTGATTTTTTTACTAATAAAAAAAAATATTATGCTTTTTTGGACTCGTCAGTTATGCATGAACCTTGTTAAACGAATTCTCGACTGAGTGCTCAGTTTACTTTCGTTATCGACCGATTCATCAGAAATAAGTCTCAGAAAGAAACGATAACTGTTTTTTTTTCAATACTTGTTATTCGCAATGTCCGTAAGTTGTTCTCGAAAACTGACAGCCCGTAGACTTTGAGATTCATAATGGTCTTCTACACATGTGCATGAACATATTTCGCAATTGTTCATTTCTTCCAATACTATTTCATTCCCTTCACATTTATCCTCATCATTTCCCCATACTCTGTCATCTCCATTTGAATACCATTGATAACGTTTACTCCCCCATTGCTGAAAGTTAAAAATTATATTTTCTAGTCTGAGATCTTCCAGGTATGATAAATTTATTAGCAAAGAGGTGAAGCATGATAATTTTGTTTTTTTCATAATTTAATTGTTAATTTGTTAATTTTTTCGGAATTTTCTTGACAATATATCGCCGTCTTTCTACAATATCTTCTTACAAAGCTAAACAAGAACAAGCAGGAACCCACTCCCTGTGCGTTACTTGAAGATTTCAGTGCAATTCTGAAATCTCATATTCTGCCAATGCAATTGGCATACACACACACAAACATACATACAGACAGACATTTTTTAAAACAAGCAGGCGTTAAACCAAGCAAGCGTAAAACTCCTTGTGCTTTATTTGAATTTTGAGATTCAGATTCTGCCAATACAATTGGCAGTAAGCTTCGGAACGGAAGCTTTAATTTCTAATTCGATAATTACCATTTTTCCTAATATGTATTAAGTTAACTTATGTTAAGGAGGAACTGCAGCAACTGAACCAAAACAAGGGAAATGTGAAAAAGGCCTGAAAATTTCTAAATAAGTTCACTGGGTGATTATGAATATATACTCATTGTCTGAAATTCAGTAACCATAGAATGAGGGAGAAAACAAATATCAAAGTTGAACTTTTTACATAAGGTTATATAGGCGGTCGGTCAATTTCGTGAAAATTCTACATATCCGATCAGTCGGTCGTAACGTAATTGTGCTACAATTACCCATCACCCCTATAACCTCATGCGAAAAAGTTTATTTCAATAATTATTTTTCTCTTATAATAACGGTAACTCAATTCCAAAAAATTGGTGTATACTTTTGATCACTCAATGAATGTGTTCAAAGAGTTTAAGCAGTCTGTCATATTTCCTTGTTTTTTCTGAGCTGCTGAAGTTCCTCCTTAACATACCCATAAAATATTCTTCTAATCGTCATATCAGGATGAAATCGATCTTATTTTATGCAAAAGAGTATTATACCCAGGAAAAAATCAGCATGCATGGTCAGCCATTAATCTCATGCATGGATATTGGCCATTAATGAGCATGGATATTGGCCAGTAATGAGCATGCATGATCTTGCATGAGCAGGCATCATCATGTCTGGCTAGGGCTAAAACTAATCGTCCATTAATATATAAAAAATGCATTAAAATGAGGAAGCAATTCTGAAACATAAGTCATTCATCTTTTAACGTTTTTGACTGATGATTACTCGTGATGAGGGATTTTTTTTTATGAATCAAAATCTTCTGACATCACTCGGGCGCGAACCCGGGTCCTCTGCATATCAGGCGCAACTTGTTCTACTCTGCTAAATGACATACTGATTATTCCGAATGAATCGAAAGGGCTATATATTTATCCTTAAATATTCAATAATTTCAACATGGTTTGTTATGTGACAATATTTGGGTATTACTACTTATTTAACCAATATATGTCAATAGATATAGACATACCAGAAAATCAACATATATGATCAAGCATACTGATTCATTCCGTGATTAATTAAATATACAGGGTGACGTTTCCACTATTGTTACAAAATAAGTGGAAACGTAGAGTAAAAAATCCTGAACATGTTGTCGCAAAAATTAGTTTTTTCTGATAATTAACTTTTAAATTATTAATGATAGAATTTTGCTATTTTTCGGCCAATAAAAATGAATAGAATGGCCGCCATAAAGATGAAAGATCCGTGACATTAACAATTGTCTATAATGCCGGCGTTCAGAGTGAATGAATGACATTTCTACGTTCGGAATATAGCTTCTCAACCTCTCTGCTGTCATTCAAGATTTTTGATATTTGATCAATTCAAAGATCAATAGAAAAATAGAAGTTATATGACAAAATGATTAAAATGAACAGCAAATGACCATTGATAACCTCCTCTTCAATCTTTAATTAAGAATTATTAATTTTTTTTTGCATAATTATTTCCCATAGAAAATAATTTGTTAATGTAAAAGATTCATACAATGAATGCGACAATGTTTGCAACAATAAATGCGACAATAAATGCGATAATCAATGCAACAATAAATGCGACAGTAAATGCAACAATTAATGCAACGATCGCATTCATTGTTGCACCGACTGTCGCATGAATTGTTGCATTGATTGTCGCATTTATTGTTGCAAACATTGTCGCATTCATTGTATGAATCTTTTACATTAACAAATTATTTTCTATGGGAAATAATTATGCAAAAAAAAATTAATAATTCTTAATTAAAGATTGAAGAGGAGGTTATCAATGGTCATTTGCTGTTCATTTTAATCATTTTGTCATATAACTTCTATTTTTCTATTGATCTTTGAATTGATCAAATATCAAAAATCTTCAATGACAGCAGAGAGGTTGAGAAGCTATATTCCGAACGTAGAAATGTCATTCATTCACTCTGAACGCCGGCATTATAGACAATTGTTAATGTCACGGATCTTTCATCTTTATGGCGGCCATTCTATTCGTTTTTATTGGCCGAAAAATAGCAAAATTCTTTCATTAATAATTTAAAAGTTAATTATCAGAAAACATTAATTTTTGCGACAACATGTTCAGGATTTTTCACTCTACGTTTCCACTTATTTTGTAACAATAGTGGAAACGTCGGCCTGTATACTCCGAAAATTGATTTCTAGAAATAACTATATGCACACATGCAAAGCTGTACATAATTGAGCATAATTCGATATGACCATCTATGATCAGAGCCAGAAATTATTCAATAAATCCATAACATTGCAAGCCACGAATGATTATGCAGGAATAATTCGAATGTTCTCGCATCGATCGTCGGTGTTCAAGCATGGATTATACGCAGTCATATATGATGATGCAGGACTAGACATGACCAGATATGATCAGTAGGGCCCGGACGTTCCTTTAAAATCCTGACCAGCATGAATATAACGCTGAGTCAAAATTTTTCAATTTAATCATTTACGTCAAACTATCAAACTGACAGCTTATGAATGAATAAAATTTGAGAGAAAATTATATAATAATAATTATGTGGTGGAAAATTTGTGAGAAAGCTCAAGGTAAGAAATATATACTATATTTTGCAGGGGTAATTGAGAAAAATTCGAGAAAATACCGCGAGGGGAATTGGGGGGAATTTGAGAAAATGTTATATCTCGCGGGGGGAATTCGAGAAAATACTATCTTTCGCTGGGGGAGTTTGGTGGGAATTTGACAAAATATTATATTTCACGCGGGGAATTCGAGAAAATACTATATTTTGCTGGGGGACTTTGGGGGGGAATTCGTCAAGAAATGTTCAGGACGAATTCCCCCTCAATTCCCCCAGCAAAATATAGTATTTTCTCGAATTCCCCCCCCAAATTCCCCCAGCGAAATATAGTATTTTCTGGAATTCCCCCCAAATTCCTCCCACGAAATATAACATTTTCTCAAATTCCCCCCAGTTCCCCTCGCGGAATATAGTATTTTCTCGAATTCCCCCCGCGAAATATAATATTTTCTCGAATTCCCCCAATTCCCCTCGCTTTCTCACAAATTTTTCACCGCATAATTATTATTATTTGCTTTCCTCTCAAATTCTATTCATCTATAAGCTGTCAGTTTGATAGTTTGACGTAAATGAATGAATTTGAAAATTTTAACCCAGCGTTATATTCACGTTGGTCAGGATTCTAAAGGAACGTCCGGGCCCTAATGATCAGAATAATAATAGTTGAATAATTTTTATGAATGAAAATTCTCATATATGGTCATGTATGAACATAATTAGTCATTCATGGTCATACATGATTAAACATGCCCACGTATGTAAATTGTATTAAATAATATAATTTCTTCAAATTAGCCATGGATGAGCCTATTTAGCCATGCATGACCGTATTTGGTTAGGCATGATCAGATATGAATTATGCATGGTCATGCATGGCTCATTAATGCTCAGTCATGGCGCATTCATGGTCAAGCCTGATCATTCTTGAGGACTTTTCTTTGGATAATAGTATATTATGTTTTCAGCCGAATGGCATATACTATTTTCTCTCACGAATGCCCAAAAAGGGAGAGTGGGGGCGGGTGGAGGGGGGGGGGGCAGAGCCCCCCATTCAAAAAAAAAAAATTAAATGAAAAAAAAAAACAAAGAAAGAAACTATAATGGAAACTAGAAACTGAAAAATACAGGAATGTTTCGGAATTTTGCAGTAAAAAGGATTTTGGAACACAGAAAAAGTCATTGGCAGTTGTAACGGTTTTTAATATTGTAGGAAATCTTCCAGATTGAATGCGCTAAAATATTTCCAAATAATTTCGTTTCAATTAATTGAAAAGAGATACTTAAATAATAATAAACTCATCAATAAAACATTTGTTAATTAATAATAAGTAAATTGCAGTCTTCAAAAATCATATCTCTTTGATAATTTGCAATATTACTTTGGTGAATTCATCGATATCAATGGGGTCATACACTGAGAAAAAAGAAAAGAATCAAAAGTATTAAATATTTGTTTCATCGATCCTTAGCAAATATGCTTTTGGAATAATTGAAAAAAGTGTTCAATTTATTGAATTTTGTTCATCTAAATAACTCAACTATTTGACTTGACTAATCGACTGTTTGAATGAACAAAATTCAATTATTTCAAAAGAAACATGTTTTAAGAACCAATGCAACTAATATTTGATATTTTTTACCACTTTTTTTTTCTCAGTGTATGTAAGGGATAGTAACAGTCTATATGGCTTAGGGGTATTCTATTGACTATACATTCGAAAGTACACTCGATATTCGGCTGGGAACAGTGACGTCACCAAAGTAATGCCCCGAAGAAGCATGCAACTGCTCGGTTTGGCTTAAGACACGCCCCTTTTTTCACGGATCCGGTCTGAGAAAAGTCTTTTTTCAGCCTAGGCAGTTTGAGCAGTCTGTGAAAAGATTTTTCTCAGACTGGTGGCGCTGCTGCCCCACCAATACAGAAAAGTACCGAATTTCAGCCGCCAGGCGGTCTGAAAAAGACGGGAATTTGGGCATGAGTGAGAAAAAAATACTCATCACTGCTCATGCATAATGTATGCTCACGAATGGCGGTCTATGCGTCATGACTGAGTATGCATAATTCATGCATGATCGTCTATGCTCCATACATGATCATTCATTGTTCATGCACGGCTCATGCATGATCATGCATGCCGATTTCATCACGGGTACTTTATTATAATGGAATGAAAACTATATGTGTTCTCAGGAAAAATGGGGAAAACTTGAAATTCCTGATTTTTTCTAAAAAAAAATTTTCATAACAAAGAGAAACACTCCACTAATATATTGGGAATCGGGAGAGTTCATCCCCTTCACCATAACGAATTTTTCACGTACAAGTTGGTTTAAGTGAGCCCAGTAGTTTTTGAGAAATACGCTTTTTAAGAAAAATCATTTTTTGCGAATATCTCCGAAACGACTGGACCGATTTCACTCAAATTCAATACTAAATTGTGCATTCATAAGATATACAAACTGACAAATTTTGAAGACTCTAGCTCGAATATTTATCGTATTATCGTGCCGCTAAACTCTGAACTGACAATCACTAAAATTGATATAATTTTCAAAACGAAAAACCGGAGAAAACTTTACCCTGAGTGAAAAGTGTGAGTTCTAATGACAAGAATCTCAGAGCCAGAACTGGGGGCTATGGATTAATTTTTCATCGAGAAAATAAAAAAAAACGCTTTTTTGTAAATTCTATCTTTCTCGGGAACTATCTAACCGATTCCACTGAAATTTTGCTGACAACATCTTGCACACAGGCGAAAAATACTGTCGAATTTCGAGAACGCTAAGTATAGCCGTTTCAGAGAAAATGACCATACATGTCAATACACTCAAATACACACACAGACAAACATGTTTTGAAAATATGATTTTTCAACGTTTTGGATCATTTGGAGTCATATTCCGATGAAAACTGGAAATTGAAAAATCTGACGTTTACAACGCTTCCATTCGGAAGTAAAATATCATTCTCCAACATTTTCGATCATTTCTAGTCATATTCTGATGAAATTTCAATTTCGGAAAATATCACGATTACAATGCTCCAATTCGGAAGCAAAAACCAGCTCATTCAGTTTGACTTCCTCATTACTAATTTGATGATATTTGTCAATATTCCTACAATAGATTGGAAAAGAATGTCTCTGAAAATTCATGATCCAATAGGATTTTCCTCAACCCTAGGTGAAGAGTCAAAATCCGGAAATCCTAATACAGTGGAATTCTCTGAATATTGAAAATGCGGGGCTTGAAATACATGAAATCAAAGTTCCCGAGCAACCACCACCTTTCACAATGTGGTGGTACTAATGACTAAGGCAAGTTCATTATCTGAGAGCATTACGGCAATATCAACGTGAATCAACGTAAATATCAAACCGTGAAATTCGGTGGTTCACCTTGAATCAGGGTGATTTACGGTGAATAACCGGAATTATCTAATTATGAAGCTTGGTGATTCACCGTGAATCCCCGAACTTTGCAGTCTGATCATTCGGGCGATTCACGGACATTCACCGTGAATCACGGTGGATCACCCTGAATCACCATGAATCAGCGGGAGGATCAAACTGCAATGTTCGGTGATTCACGGTGAATCATGGAAAAAAATATAGGGATATAACGACTACGAATATAACAAATTATTATTTGAGTTCTGAAAAGATTGTTATTGCAAAAATTTGTTGTCACAACTCAATGAAAATAATGCTTACCTACGTGTATGGTGAAATTGCTTATAACCTCAGAGACTAACCATGATAATGATCAACCAACAAAGGCACTATTTTTGAATTATCCTTTGATTGATTGTACCATGAAATACCGAATTAAATTGTTTCACCATACATCACCATAATTCAGCGCGATTTAAATCCGCAAAGGTTGACCGTGAATCGCCGTGATTCACCATGATTCAGGTGCGCTGAACTTCACCGTAATTCACGGTGCATTTACCGTGAATCCACATTTTACCGTGATTCACCATAAATCACCGTGAATCAGGTCCACTAGTGTACAGAGTGGGTCGTCACAGAAGCCGTTGAGTAAATGGAGAATAGTAAGAGGATGCTTCATCTACCGTATTAGAAGCAATCAAGGGGGATTTTCTGAAAAATTACTTATTCGGGATGCCTAATCTGTATCTCAGCTGAGTTGAACTTAAGTTCAGAAACGTAAACCTTCTGGTAATCGGATTATATTATAAAGTAGTACTACCCGGGTAGGAATCGCCCAATACTCAGCTCTTGGCCTGACCTGGGCAAAGAATACGGTGCGAAAGCCTGACAGCCAAGGCTCGGCCAAGCCTTACGCCAAACAACCATGCACCGTAGTTCGGTCTACCAGAATTGGCCGAGCGTTGTTCAAAACTCAGACTCCCAAAGTTTGGCTCCTGACCGTTGGTCGTTCGTCATGCCGATAATGCACCCGGGGTTCCAACTTTTTTAAATCTTTTGACATGATTGGAAATATTTTATGAATGGAATGAAATCATTTGCGCTATCCTGACAATTTCAGAAGTGGGATTGTTACTGAAATAGTTTTAGTGAATTATGTGATTTGGTGATTAGTGAATAAATAAATAGAGTAAATGTTGAGAATGATTGCCTATTAAATCGGAGCTGAGGATTACGCCCCAAAGAGCTCAATTGATAGTTCATTGTGTGTTAAGTCAAATAGAAGGGAAATATTATTTTGACGAATTTTAAGCGAAGAAAAAACGGAGATCAAATTGCTGAAGCTGGCAAATGATTTTACCGTGGCGGAATTGAGAGATACCCTGGTGGAAATATGCATGAGATATTTTGACGAAAAATGTGATGATATAACAAACAAGTGGAAAATCGCATTTTGATGGGCAAACAATTACAAAATCCGACAATTGAAGAGAATGATGTCCAGTTTTGTCATGATATTTCATTTTTTGACATATTATAACAATAAATGTCATTTTTTTTTACCAATAAGTTGTGGAAATGTGACATTTTTGTCAAAGATATGTCAAACGATGACATTTTTTTAAAAAAATTCGCGACTGCTTCTTGACATCTTATTACATATCCTGTTTTGTGTAAAATGACAAATTGTGATCATCAATGACATTTTTCATGAGAAAATGTCATAATATCTCGGGCAATCATTGGTCATATTTTTGAAAGTCATGCAATGTGAGAATATGACGAAATCTGTCATAATACCTTATATTATGACAAATTCATATATGTCAAAATTAGTCACAGTTTGATCAGGTCAAACAATTATCTTGAAGTAAATGTGGATGTCATAATTGGATGAATCCTATCATATTATATCATAAAATAACAAGAAATGGAATATAATGACAATGATTCCACATTTTGTATTAATCCAATATTTTTCGATATATTATAGCAATTTAATTGTCATTTTCTGTTAGTTTTTGTCATTTTGTGGACGTTTCTGTCAAAATATGTCAAATTCCCCAAAATTGTGTGTCACACAATTGGATAAAAATATGGCATATTCCGTCCTAATGTGTCAAATTATGACAGAAATTTTTCTGGGAAAATTTGACAAAATATGACATACTGTTCCAATTGATAGTCAAAAATGCTCATATTTTGAAGAAAAAAGGCCACATTTTATGACGGATTCCGTGAAAATAGGTCAAATTATGACGGATTGTTTTTGAAAATTTGTCAAATTTGATCAGAATTTAACATTTTTTGCAAAAATTTGACATTCATATTTCCACCTGGGTATTCTGAGAAAAAAAAACTTGACATCAACAGGGTCGCAGGCTGAGCTGATCGCTCGGATGAAGAACGATTTCCCAGATGAACCTTGATGCAAGTGGACAAAATCAAAAATGTCGAAGATACTGGAGTTGATCGAAGAAATGAACGCATGGCACGAGAACTGAAGCTAATGGAAAGAGAACGTGAATTTTTGGTAGAGAAGTGAGCCTTGTTGGAACGAGAACGAGAGGTGATGCCGCGTGAGATGCAGTTGGGAACTGCACCTCCTTCGATAGTTCCCAATTACCAATCAAGAGCAAGTTTGAAAACAATTGGAGAATCTATATCTGAATTTAGTTAAGGAACCAACCTTGTTGAGTGCAGAAGTGCAAGTTAAATATGTACTGTTCAATTTGGTGAAAAAAATGGGGCAGTTGTTGGTGATTACGAAGTTTAAAGGAAAATCTGCATTATGGCTTCAATCAAAGGCTGAATATCATGAATTGGGTCTAACAGATTTATTGGAGGCTATGAGAAGATTCTTTGATCATCACCCAACAAAACTTAATAGGAAGAAAGAGTTTGAAAATAAGAAGTCGCAACTGAATGAGAATTTTGACAGTTATTGTTATAATAATATCATATTGGAAAATCGAATCCCTCTTGATGAGGGGAGGAAATTATTGAACATATGACTGAAGGTATCCCTGAGAGGGGAGCTTAAAGCTCGGGCTTACGTTGCAGCCTGAGCTGACAAACAATAACAGAATGGAAAATAATAGTGTGAATGGAAATCATGGTGGGAAATAAGAGTATAAGGAAGTGAAAACTGAAGTGACGTCAGAGAAACCTGCGAATAAGAGTAGAGACGAAGTGAAGTGCTACAGTGTAATCGGTGTTGACATATCGCCAAAGATTGTACAAAACCAGTATGGGAAACGGGAGCGTGCTGTATATGCTTCAAGACAGGACATTTGGCAAGAAAATGTCAAGACAATTTCAAAAACAAACAGCTGTAAGTGGAGTCAACAGCGAAGCCACATCAGGTGAGAAACATCTACGATTAGCCAGCATCGAAGGAGGAATATCGTGGGAATGTTATGTTTGTAATAAATAATTGTGGTAGGAGAATCTTGCATTTAGATATTTAGTTAGATACAGGAGTCTGATCAGTCTGATTGAAAAAAGATTTGTTGATAAACGGAAAATCATGCCTATCGATTCTAGTATTTCACGTTGTACGGCAGTTAACAAATCAACATTAGATATATTGGAAATGATGAATGCAAGGATAACGTTGTTCTATGAGGAAAAAGAAAATTTACCAATTTATGTAGGAAATGAGAATGCCATTAAGGTTTCACCATTACTGGGCCAAGATGTACCTTTGAATGAATTTAGCTTGGGCGTAAGACCGTCGACTGAAAATGAAGCGATTTCGGAAAAATTAAGTACGGCGATTGATGATTCATACGAAACAAGCAGGAGCCACACTCTTTCTGCGTTATTCATAAACCCCACCCCTTGTGTGACACTTAATATTTTGCCGATGCGATCGGCAAAACGCTTCCGAATGGAATTTAACCCATAATGAATCGAACCGCAATTCATCTCTTCAATGCGCTCAAAAAAAAAGAGGGTGCGTGAAATCCACGCGACAGAAGTGAAACTTCTCACTCATTACGTGTACATAGAGATAAATTATTCGGATTTTTTTCAATGAACAAGTGAAAATAATCAAGAATAGTGAGGATACGGGGATCATCTAAAAGAGAAACGGCCATAAGCACAGCTCAGCACATTTAGCTGTGTAATGAGCATACCTTTTTGTGAATATCTCGGAAATTGATCGAGATAAAGTGGTTTTGCTTCAATCCTTTCTTGTAGCTCTCAAAACTCTCTATAAAGAAGGATTCGTGCGAAATTGCAACTTCATATTCTTTTGTTTCTGACATCCGTTTTTCCGGAAATATCGTGGAAACTGAACGAGATAACGGAATTTTTCCCATGGCATTTTTTGTAAAGAATTTTCAAAACTACAAGAACAGTTTCTACAAAAATTCCATCATCTCGCTTAGTTTTCCAAGATATTCATCAAAATCCTACGACCAAAAATAGATTTATGAATAGAGGAATTGTTCCAATGGTTTTTTCTTGAGAATATATCGAAATCTAATGGAGATACGCCCATTTGCCGTAATCTCTTTTGTAGCTTTTGAAATCTTCTCCAATAAAAAGCGTTCAGGGAAAATCACACTATCTCACTTAGATTCCGAGTATTTTCAGAAAAACTATTGAAAAGAAGAAATAGAAAAAAACAGGAAAAGTAAATTTAGCATCAATGCTGCGTTATTTCTATCTCTTCCCTGCCATCTCCCCTTCTGACCACTACCCTATCATATAGCATGCTACGCTACCTACCTATCCCCCCTGTCGTCTCCACGCTCATCCGCTATACTAACATGTATGTAGCACTCTATGCGGAGAACCTATCCGCCCCCCCCCCCCCCTTTGCTGTCACCCTTCTCCACCACTAAAGCATACGCTAGAGTGGCATCGCCACCAACGCACTCTCCTCTTCCTTGCTTCTACTTCCCCCCCACTACTCCACTACCACGTTCCCCTCAAAACCTTTCACTCGTTTTGTGACGCGAGAAAAAAGTTGGTACCCTCCGAAAAGAAGTATCACTCCAAAAGCACTATTCCCACGAAAAATACGCAATTATACACTTGTACGAATATTGTTTCAGACTTCATCAATGTATCTAGGAATCAATCTGCGATACTTTAACTCCGCTTGAGACTTGAAATCGCAACTCAAGTATGATCATTTCAATTGCAATAATGTCATTCGATACATAAAAATTCAATATTAGATGAAAACTAAGATCCTACGATGAAACTTGAAAATCGAAATTTTAAAGTTCAACTTTCGAACTGTATTTATATTTCTTCTCATTGTTATATCAGAATGAAAATGGGCTCATCTTGTAAAAAAAATTGTCTATTCTCCACTGATAAAATAAAAAATAGCAATATTCCTCGAGAAAAAATTCAGAAAAATAGAAATTTCTGAAGAAACTAATGTTTTGAACATTTTTATAAAAGACGTCCGTTAAAGAATCTGAAATTCCTACCATTTGTTGCGCTAATTGAGATGAATCTCTCAAGCTAAACTTGAATGCAATTGTTTGGATAGTTTCCAAGATATAAACTTTTCTTAAAAAATGGTTCTCTGCCAATATCTCAATAGCTAGCGGCAGACCGGTCAGAGGTGCGGTATGGGAGTTGGGTTCCTTTTCGTACAAAAAGTTGACCTTTTATAGCTATGACCATATTAGAGCCAACAACACAGTACACTATCTCAATCGGCGTAATAGTGCCAACTCATAAATCATCGACAGGAGCTGGAGAGAGCCGAAGGGCTCGCTTCCCAAACACGGGAGGAAACCAGCAAGGTGTCGGAGCCCCGGGTAGGAAAAATTCATTGGGCCAATATTGGCCCAGCATCGGAAGCCAATATACCAATGCTGGCACCCAATCCTTCGCCAAGACTAGCCCAATATTGGTTGAGCGTTGGATGATAACATTGTACCAATGCTGATTGCCGGAGCATGGCCAAGTCTCGATAACGAGCATTGGGTACTATACAAGTCCCAATGTTCAGCCAATGTTCGTTTTATTGTAGATTTTATATTAAATAGATGAATTAGGAGTATTTAAGTCTTCTGAAGCACGTAAGGATAATTAAGATCCAATTTTTATGAATTAAAAATTAAAAAAAAGCCGGCTCTTGGGATCGAGCCGTTACCTTACCGTCCTAGCCGTTAGGACATTTCGTGCTTTCGGAACTAAATTTGATTCTCATAACTTTATCGCCGTTTATCTTGTTCGGGGGAATAAGATTTGATTGGAATTGTTCAGGAGTTATTTGATAATGTGAAATGATTTGATCATGTCAAAAGATAGAAACAAAATTGAACCTTGGCAGTACATTATTGGCCCGACGAGTGGCCAATGCTCAGAAGCCAAGCCTTGAAAGTTCAAATTTTGAACAACGCTTGGCCAATTCTGGCAGGCCAAACTACGGTGCATCGTTGCTCAGCCAATCCTGAAGGCCCGAACTACGGTGAACCGATGTTTGGCGTAGGTTTGACCGAGCCGTGGCCACCAGGCTTTGGCTTGCGAATTCTTGGCCGATGTTCGGCCAAGAGTTGAGCATTGGGGGATTCCCACCCGGGAGGAGAATGACTAAATACCTTTCCTTCAGAATTTACCCTGTTTCAGAACGTATGATGGCGTTTCTTCGTCTGATCAGCATCTATGAAGACCCTGACTTACTAGCTGTGCATAACTAGTTCAGGCACTTAGTCTTGACTCTTGAAATTCTACTATTAGCTGATGTTTGGATATCGACGCTCACACGGACTTCCACAATTTACTTGTCAGTGCATGTTTATGCTACAAGTGTAAAGGGGTAGGATAAAAATTTAAATTGCAATTTTCATACATTGAAATTCTTAAAGTAGGTGAGCGGAAGTAAGGTCGAATCCAGACAATTTCATCTGCAATTACCCAGTTCTTCCTTTTGGGGCCGTCACACTACCATGGCCTCGTCATGACCCTGGGTACAGCTAAAAGTAGTGCATTTCCTGCTTTCGTGTTCTGGTCGTTCTAAGAGTTGTTTAGAGGTTGTAATCGAGATATCACATGCTTATGATTGTTCAGAAGTGGAGCTTGGATTTTAAAAACTTAATAAGAGTTTGCATATCAAGAGTATTAAATTATCGAAATTTTCCTACCGGGGTAGAAAGAGGGTGGACTGATGAAGATGTGGCAAAACCAAAAATTGCATGGTGAAGCATTAGAATCGAAGAATGCAGATCTATACTTTTGGCAGTTTCACTATACTTACCAGTTCACACGCTGTTACTTGCTTCTTTATTCTTACGCAATTATGGATTCTTCCACGGCACATGGTATCTTCGTTGCAACCAAAGATCGGATTGCAGGCTACTATATCTAAGGGGTCACTCAAATCTTCACATTTCTGATCACAATCTTGCATTGGGAAGAATGCTTTTTCACTGACGAGGTATTCTGTTTGGAATCTTTCAAATTCATAAAAATTTTCATCTGAAAAAAATCAGAAAGAATATTGAGCTGAAGAACCAATTTCAAATATAATAATCTTCATAATTGAATGAAATTAACCTTTCTTCCATCCACCAGATGGATCACAACTACGGATACTATTTGGTATTTCTTCAGCCACCTCTAAAAATACTTCGTAATATTCCATTGCTCGTGTGCGCAAATCATACTCAGCTAATGATATTTCTCCTTTATAACTTTCATGGGGAACAATGTTAATGATACTCATTTTAGTTCTGCGATTGCACTCATTTGTAGGCATGCATTCTCCGGACAAGAGAACGATTCAGGTCCTCACATTCGGATCATTGTACAAGCCTTGCGAGGACCTAAAACAGTTCTCGAATCCCAATAGATGCCTAAATAAAGAGAAGACATAAAAGAAGGGACTGGACAAAAGGAACCCAGTTTTTTCCCTGCTGCTTTTGCCCAGTTTCCTCTATCTGACTGGAAGAATTCAGCGAAAAGGGATAGTGAAAGTTCCAATGGAAAGCTTCCAGTGCAGAGCTAGGATATGATAAGTCGATTTTCTACCGATCTTCTTGGGAAACTGAACGAGATAGAGCACTAAATACTCTTTTTTAGAAAACTTCAAGAGCTACGAGAAAGGTATAAATTCATCTTGAGTCTTGAACCACGCTATCTCACTTGATTCCCGAAATAGCATCAGAAAATAAATGGCAAAAAATATAGACTTCTCATGTTCCATCTCCGATCACATTGACAATTGATTTCGTACCACATTTAAAAACTTGATTCAAAGAATACGCAAAGGATAACATGGTGAATGTCCTGATTTCATTGACCATAATGAGCCGGAAAATCTGATAGAAACTTCCCTGAGCTGGCGCACCGTTGCCACATGTATATGTATCATTTTTCTGCAATTAATGAAATTATGAAAATGAAATTAAACTCAACAAGAAATCATTTTTCTTAATACCAGAAGTAAACGGAGGATCCATTTTTTTAAGAGTCTCATACCACTGTAGCACAGAAATACGAAAGAAACATTTGTGAGGAAAAGTTCAAAATAATAATTATTGAATAATAAAAATTGGGCATGAACATGCATCACAAGATATCCCAATAATTGACTTCCTTAATGAATTCATTTTAAAAATGGCCTCTTTCTGTTTTACTTTTTAACTATTACTTTATAAATAAATAGAAAAATAATTGTAACCGGTGAGTCTTTCTGCAAATAGGTGATTAAACTCTTCTTGAAACCTATACTTGGAATTATCAGATCATGAATTTCGTTTAGTATATCCTTCGGTGAAAGTGCACCAACAGTTGTAACTTGCTGGATATAATCTTGCAGTGTATGATTATTCAAAGAAATTTTTTTTGCCGTATACATTTCAAATAGACGATACAAATTGTCGATTCGACGAATCCCCTGTGCTAATGTCGTCAATCCCTCACGCAGATTTGCCTTATCATCAATTTGTGTTACTATTGAATCAACAGCTTGGCTAATTTGATTTGACAATTGAGCACCAATTTGATCAACCTTCTCTTCAACTCGTTTAGCCTGATTAAGGACGTCGTCTAGTGTTGTTTGTGGTGCAAATTTTTTATAAGTATCGTGAGCGTCATTGATGATACTATAAGCTTGATAGGCAAAACTAACAGCAGTCATTATAGCAGTAAATATAAATGACTCTGCCGGTGGAGGTGTTATCAATAGCAGCAACAATGTCAGATGCAAAATTCTCCGATTCTTTTCTCCCATTTTCATTACTTATTCTATTTCAAGTTTCTTGATGCTAGTACTTTCTTCACTTCTTACCGACTGAATAAATGTTGTTATGATCGAATACAAATAGGCCCATCATTGTTATCAGCAATAATATTTTATCAACTAATCAGCTGGATTATCTGTGGAACAACAACTTATCGCTTTTACTTACACGCTTTTTCCATAAAATATAATTTTCCCTTCGAAAATACAATAATATCGTTCAATGCGTTTGAATAATGATTCTTGAGAATTTTTATTATTTGTTCCGGATGGAATTATAAGAACTTCAAATATGCTATACGCAAGTGTTTGTCTGGCCAAATTGAAATACAATGTTACACAGCTTTTTGCATTTTACCGAAAGCTAATCCATGAACAAGCAGGAGCACCATTTCCTAGGTGTTATTCAAAGATTTCAATACTATTCTCGAATTCGATATTCTACAAAGACAATTGGTAGAGGGCTTACAATCGGAATTTTTAAAATTTTTGAATCGATAATGACCATCCCAACGAATTCGAGTGACGTCAACTTGACCTGTTTTGCATGAGTTACAGTAACTACAGCGGATTACGATAAGATATCGCGAGTTAAAACTTTTTACTGATGCTCTCCGAAAAAATACAGAAAAATCTGAAGTTCTGAGAAAACAAATTTTTTGAATACTCTTATAAAAAACTTTCCGGAAAAAATCTGATATTTTCAGCATCCGTTGGGTCCATCTACACTAGACCTGTCCTTAAGAAGGACACAATCGAATTTTAATGGTCTTACCCCCCAAACTGGTTCGAAATAATTGAAAAAAAATGTCAGAATTTTTTGAATTTTTTCCCTCCATATTTACCCACCGCTAGGAAGCCTTACTTTTCCCCATAAGAGAAGCATTGATTTTTCGTGATTTTTAATTTTTTTTTACCGTTGCTCTAATTATCTGCTTAAAAATCGTAAATTCTCAGAAAATGTTGACAGTAATGTTTTTTGACTTTTTTTGACAGAGAATAAAGACGTGATTGATCTAGTCTAAAAACGCTTGTATCGAATTCTGAAAAATCCGACAAAAAGATACCATTATTG
This sequence comes from Aleiodes leptofemur, assembly GCA_963942555.1. Lineage (NCBI taxonomy): Eukaryota > Metazoa > Arthropoda > Insecta > Hymenoptera > Braconidae > Aleiodes > Aleiodes leptofemur. Next base: position 6,649,519 of record OZ012610.1, on the reverse strand, counting down.
TCAACATTTCCTGAGAATTTACGATTTTTTAGCTGATAATTAAGGTAAAGAAAATTGGAAAACACAAAAAATCAATGCTTTTCTTATGGAGAAAAGTAAGGCTTCCTAGCGGTGGGTAAATATGGAGGGAAAAAATTCAAAAAATTCTGACATTTTGAACTGGGTTTCATTATATTAAATAAGCACGATTCACTTTTCCACTTCAGTTAATTGTTTATTATAATGTTTATAACGTTTGAGATACAGTAGGAAATTGAAATTAATTATTTACACGTGATAGAAATATTTGATCGGAAAAGTCACCAGGTTGCTCCGGGTACCCGCGGTAGAGTGATCGTTGGGCCTCGCGCATCCCCTCTCGTGGGCCTCGGAAACGGTCACGTGGGTTTCTCACCCTTAACTATAGATATTCAATTCGCCTATCGTTTCAATTTTTTTCAATTATTTTGAACCAATTTGGGGGGTAAGACCATTAAAATTCGATTGTGTCCTTCTTGAGGACAGGTCTAATCTACATGCATGTTTTGAGGGGTTTCATTCCCACTTTGAGTTCAGCGATATGGCTGTGAAATCTATACAGGACATTTTTGATTCAACAGTCGACTTTCGGTACAGTGCCATTCATGGGGCTGTACACGGAAAAAAAAAATCATAAAAAATTACTGGGATGTTTCATGAATGCAGGGACATATCGTGATGAACTCAAAAAAATACTGAGAGGAATATCAAAAGTTGAGGAGCGCCACAAGAGTTAGTAATGAGTTCTCAATAAAATCTGCTGGATGGCTCAGTAATTTTTTTGGGATATCAGTTATTACCAACCCTTCTCTCAGAAATTCGGAAGGCTCTCATCTATAAATGATCTTATCTTTATCTTTGTGTTAATGGCATCTGACTTATACTGTCATCCGGCCGTTATCCCTTGGTGAGGGACTTTTCATTTTTTGTGTAGGTGTAGATCATTTTTGTAGGATTTTTGGTCTTTTTGTGGTCAGTGCTCAACTTCTATGAGCACTCCCGAAAAACTTATCCGGAGCCGGGAATCGAACCCGGGCCAATGGCGTGTGAACTTCGACCACTAAGCCACAACGCTACTAAGCCGGACATCTATAAATGATGAGTGTGGATTACATTTTACTGAACCATTCAGTAAATTTGGCCAACTGTGCATCAAAAATTCCTAGATACTTCACTAGATCCTCATGATTGGGGAATTCATTTTTCTGCTGATCCGACCCCCTCCTGTCGGCCGCTCTACCAATCATACCAATGAACACTGCGTAACGGTTATCGGTCGACGAAATTGCTTGGCCTCAATTTGATCATGACAATTAGATGTATTTTGTGTTGATCAATTATCGAGTGGATCCTGTACGAGTGCAAGTATATTTTACAACTCATAAACATCTAGGAACTACTATTTATGATGCACATATTCATTCGTTTGGCTTCGTTTGGCTTCAAGAAACCCACGTGTGACAATGCGTAACCTCGAAATGGTTTCAGCTATACGATTGTATGAATTTTTCAAACTTATTTGTACAAAAATTCATGACTTATTTTCCGTTTGCAGTTGTTGATGTTTTTGCAGAAATTTTCTACATCATTCTTTTTTTGATTATTTTTCTCAGTTCAAACAACAATGGTAAGAAAGTGAAGCTAACGAGTGATCATACATTTTTTCTTAAGGATGTATGATCGAGGGAGTGGGGGAAACGGTGGTGGGGATGGGCTCGGGAGGTTGCGGGGCTCTCCCTTGTTTCTCTTATTGGCCGGCTGTGGCGCCCATGAGAGCAGAAAATGGCGAGTATGGCGAGAAAAGAAGAATTAAATGGAATAATTTGAATTTCAATTGGATTTTTCTTCTCAGGATGGATGGATGCATAGTATTCTGAAAATATTGTCAAGTTACTACACTATCCATCTTTCTTATGCATAGTAATTTTTCATACTACGCAAGCTTGAACATCTAACATTTATTTAATTTATGGCCGTAACCCCTATTCCTCCATAAGAGCCCATGTATTTTCTGTCAATTTTCAATAATTTTTTTCTTTCTTATATGCATGGATAGCTACCTCAGACTTTTTACAATAAAATTCTTCGAGGAATAATCTAACTATAGACAAATTTTGACGCCGCAAATCGAAAATTGTTGTCATGATTAGCATCCTTAATTTATGGCCGTAACCCCTATTTCTCCATAAGAAACCATGTATTTTCTGTCAATTTTCAATAATTTTTTTCTTTCTTATATGCATGGATAGCTACTCCGGACTTTTTACGATAAAATTCTTCGAGGAATAATCTAACTATAAAAAAATTTTGACGCCCCAAATCGAAAATTTTTGTCATGATCATACATCCTCAGCGGATGGATATTTGGATGAGCATACTCAATCGTTTGAAATCATAGATTCAGTATATGTCATGCGAGTGTTAAAATCTAATGAATCATATGGAAGTACAGTTATTACTCATATAGTTCAGGCTCCTCAAGGAGGCAAATTTATTGTAAAGAACTGGTGATCATAAAAAGGAAGAGAAAAAAATGTTCCCAGTATTCAGAAAATTTTGTAATAATTGCTTTTATTTTGTTGTCAAATCCCGTTCATTCCTCCGCAAAATATACACGCACAATTAATTTTCAGCGCAAAAAAAATCATCTTCAAAAATTTTTAATGTTTGGTTCAGTAATTTTTAATCAGCTGCAAGCGTCATTTGCTGCTTTACCTACGGAAAAGAGTGAAGTATCACCCTTGACAATTTCCCAAGCATGCGATACGTCCCTGCGTTCCCGAGAGGTTCAGTAATTTTTCATTAGAGTTCTGGGTACTTTTTGCTGGGTTTTTTTTCCGTGTAGGGGAAGAATTTCCGAGACATACACTTTCCCCACTAAAGACCAGTAAGCAGGCACTATAGCGAACGTGACACACGTTTGATATAGTGCCAACGGATTTTTATACATCCTGTGGCCTATAAGAATCAATTTCTTCCCATGTTTTTTTCAATCGTCCTTCTTTTACTCAAGCCTCATAAGATGTTTAACAATGATGGATCGAGTAGATCACTGCCAATAACACCGAGCTTTTCAGCAGATCGGTCAGAACTTTCAACTTCAGAGTCTATCACATCTATTTTGATTGAGCTTCAACCATTTACTCAAGTAGCCAAGTTTTACGGCAAAAATATTCTCTCAAAATCACCCAATCGTTCGGCTTAAAATGAAATTTACGTATAACATGTATGATTTTTGAATCCGATTGTTGGATGGCACCATTGCGAACGCTCTGCACGTTTTCTATAGTGCCACCGAGAAAAAAAAAACAACGAGCATGGTGGGGACATGATCTGAGCTCGCATTGAAGGGAAAGGCACTATTTCGAAAGTTTACTGAATGCTCATTATGTACTATTCCTTCCCAAATGTTCATCTGATTGGTTTCAAAGTAATTAACGATCAGAACCGCATTCTATACATAGGCTCTTATGCATCAAACCTGTTTTGGCCAGAGACCTTTGTTAGAAACTCAGATGGTGACAAGGGTCTCTTGTGAATGTACCGTCGAATTTTCAGATCGATACATATACCCGTTTCCAAGAAAAGTGATGACATGTGTCATCACTAGGGAAGAAACATCCTAAGAAATCTGGTACTAAGTGCTAAACCCCCCGCTCTAACCACACATCCACTGCCGTCGGTGTTCAGATATTGTATTATCGTATAGAAATTGACTGAATAAACCAGCATTACCTGTATCGTCTGAAAAATGTCTTCAAAATATCCTTTTTTTTTTACCAAGTGGGACATACCACCCCTAATCCTAAACTGGCCACCATATGAGCATGATGCTACGCTGCGCTGGTTTTATTTTTTTATGATCAATCGGTTGAGTGGGAACTAGTGAGAGTATGCATATTCTCAGTGTGCACATACTGACATTACTTATAATATTGTAAGCAATTGCGTGAGCTGTAGAGATTGATTTTCCGCTCTATCTCTCATGTGAACTTATCAACTTGGGTGAAAAAATGGGACGTACAGCATTTTTTCATCAGAGGATTTCTTCCGCCATTTTCATCCAAGTTGTCTATATCCACGATCCAAGTTCTAGTTACTTTTTCTCGGATCTAGAACTTGGATGGAAAGCTTTGATCGTGGAAGCAGGCCTTTATACATTCGTACGGATATTGTGTCAGTCTTTATCAATCAGTTCAAGATTCAATCTGCGGTACTTTCAATCAGTTTGGAACTTACGGCCGGATGTTCTCAATAGAGACAGAGCCATGAAGAAGAAGAAGAATTTGGAATTTGAAATCTCAGCTTAAATATAATCATTTCAATTGCAATAATGTCGTTAGGTACATAAAAGTTTAATATTAGAAGGAAACTACGATCCTATCATGAAACTTAAAAATCGAACCGTTAAAATTCAGGCTTTGAGGGATGACAAGGGTTTTGAAATGTCAAAAAATGGATTTTTTCCCCTCCTTCAATCTGTCAAATATATCGGCCTGAAATTTCAAGTCGATCAGAGACAAACTATGAGAGATAGAGCCTTCCAAAACTCCCCCCAATCGGTTCGACCTAGAGGTCAACTTTGCTCAATTTCGTTGAGGGTAGGACGCGAGAGGCTTGAATTTGACTTAGGCAAGAGCAGAAAGACGCCCTGGACTTGTTGTTGCAGCGGGATCTCTCCTCTGTGGTGCTGGAATCGACGATTCCATGTAACTTGAGTGACAAATTCCTTTTCCAGTTCATTACTGCTCAAAACTTCAATCGCGTTTTTTTCGAAACTATGTTTTTGGAGTCAGTGGTCACGACATCTTGGAAGCAAATGCACGTATCCTCCTGAAATTTTGGACACATTTCCTCGATACTATTGACTAGTGCACAACGAGGGGATTTTTTTTTGTCAAATCACAACTTATTTTATAAGAACATATATGAGCAAAATTTGACCTAAAATCCCCCTTTTTTGTTTGATGCTATCAAAAATTTTAATTTTAATTTTTTAAAAATCCCTCACGTTATGCACTAGCTGAACTCATCTACTAATCGAAAGAATTTGGTTCTTTGCTCTCAGATGAAGCGCCTCTAAGTTATCATGACCACTACACAAGTATTTTTTTAAAAGTAGTCTCCAGAAATTTACTTGCAACGGCTGAATTCCAGGAATTTTTCGATGGAAAATTCAAGAAATATAGTTTGGATGTAGTTTCATGACATGTGTGGAAATGGAATGAATTGATCACTTTTTCATACTAGAAGAAGAATACAGAAAATGAAGCTTCTTTGACTGTCTGAAACCCATGTAACCTCCCGAGTCAAAATAATTAGCTTAATTCGAACTTAGTTTGGATTTATTTGACTTAATGGACTTGAATTGGGATGACAACGACTTAATCAGCTTGGTTTTAGCTTGGATGGACTTGAAATTCAATTTCAACATATTTATAACTTAATCAAGGAGATTGCTCTAGCAAATGAGCAATCCGCATCGCTCCGGATGACCTCCAAGAAATTCTTAGAGTCAGAGTATTTCTCCCGTGGATGACTTAACTTGACTTGCTCCAGGTGTCGTCAAGGAGTTTCGTACGGAGAATGAAATGTCAATACGGGATTTTCGTGAGAGCTGCGACATCTCTGAGTGGTTCTGAGGGGATTTCCCTCACAAATGAGGACTTGCAGTCACTCCAGGTGTCTTTCAGGTAGTTTCTACGGGAGATACAAAGCACATAGTGTATTCCGCGAATGCTGGACACTCCTACGAACTTTGGAAGCATTTTTTTTTGCAGACGAACGAGCCAACTCACTTCCGGTGTCTCACACAGAATTCTCTACGGGGAATCACATGTAAATACGGGACTTGGTGAATGCTACCACATTTCTAAGTGGTTTTGGCGATATTTTCCCACAAATGGGCTATCTCATTCACTCCGGCTGTTTCTTGGGCGTTTTCGACAGGGATGAAAAGTAAATGGGGGATTCCTCGAATGCTGTGACATTTCTGAGTGGCTTAGAACTATTCTCCCTGCAGATGAGTTCCCTCACTCATGCTCTGTTGTGGGGAAAATATTCTCAAAGTATTTGAAAATGCCACAGCCTTCCAGAGATTCCGTGCGTGCATTCTAGTCCTGGTAAGAAAACTTGTAAAAGACGCCCCGGGTAGGAAAAATTCATTGGGCCAATACTGGCCCAGCGCTGGGAGCCAATGTGCCAATGCTGGCGCCCAATCCTCAGCCAAGACTGGCCCAATATTGATTGAGCATTGGATGATAACATTGTACCAATGCTGATTGCCGGAGCATGGCCAAGCCTCGATAACGAGCATTGGGTACTATACCGGTCCCAATGTTCAGCCAATGTTCGTTTTATTGTAGATTTTATGTTAAATAGATGAATTAGAAGTATTTAAGTCTTCTGAAGCACGTAAGAATGATCAAGATCCAATATTATTTGAATTAAAAATAGAAAAAAAAAGCCGGCACTTGTGATCGAACCCTGGTCCTTCGGATTACCAGTCTGTTACCTTACCGTCCTAGCCGTTAGGACCTTTCACACTTTAATGACTAAATTTGATCCTCATAACTTTATCGCCGTTTACCTTGTTTGGGGAGATGAAATTCGATCAGAATTGTTCAGAAGTTATTTGATAATGTGAAATAATTTAATCATGTCAAAAGATAAAAGAAAAATTGAAGCCTTGGCAGTACATGGTTGGCCCGACAAGGGGCCAATGCTTAGGAGCCAAGCCTTGGGACTCCGAGTTTCGAACAACGCTTGGCCAGTTCTGGAAGGCCAAACTGCGGTGCATCGTTGCTCAGCCAATCCTGAAGGCCTGAACGACGGTGTACCAATGCTTGGCGAAGGTTTGGCCGAGCCATGGTTGCCAGGCTTCGGCATGCGAATTCTTGGCCGACGTGCGGCCAAGAGCCGAGCATTGGGCAATTCCTACCCGGGGCTTGAAGTTTATGGGATGCTCATCTGTGCGAAATTTTTTGGAAATACTTCAAAACAGCTCGCATTATAACTGTTTTCCCGGAATCCTATATTTGCCTTTTCTTCATCATAGAAAAGTCTTGATAAGCGTCCGGAATATTCAAACTAATTACAAATTGCGCTGCTTCCGAGGAATTCCTTGCACCCTTTTTGAACCGAAAGAAAATGCTTGAGAAACACCTGGCGCGAGTGAGGAAGCTCACCTGCAGGGAGAATAGTTTTAAGCCACTTAGAAAAGTCGCAGCATTCAAGAAATTCCCTATTTACATTTCATCTGTAGAGAACGCCCAAGCACCTGGAGTGAGCGAGATAACCCATTTGCAGGGAAAATATCTCGAAAACCACTTAGAAATGTGGCAGCATCCGCGAAATCTCGTATTTGCACGTTATTCCCTGTAGAAAATTCGCTGTGAGACACCTGGAGTGAGTAGGCTTGTTCATCTGCAAAAAAGATGTCTCCAAAGTACTTAAAAATGTCACAGCATTTGAGGAATTCATTATGAGCCATGTTTTTCCCGTGGAAAATACCTGAAAAAAACCTGGAGTGACTAAGAGTCCCCATCTGCGAAGAAAATCCCCTCAGAATGACTCAGAAATGTCACTTCTTCTGCAAAATTTCGTCTTCCCATTTTATTCCCCGTGGAAAGCTCAGAGGAGACACCTGGTGTGAGTCAGGTAGCTCATCTATGGAGAGAATAGCTTGACACCTCTCAGAAATGTCACAGCTCCCAAGGAATTCATAACTTACTTTCTATTCCCGGAGAAAATGTATGAACGACACCTGGAGTGACTGGAAATTCCCCCGGAACCCCGTAGAAATGTCGCAGCTTCCGCAAAATCCCGCCTTCCCTTTTATCCCCGTGGAAAACTCACACGAGTTACCTGGTGTGAGCTAGGTAGCTCACCTGCGGAGAAAATAGTTCTACACCACTCAGAAGTGTCGTAGCTTGCGAGGAATTCATTATTTACTTGTATTCCCTGGAGAGAACGCTTCAGAGTCACCTGGAGTGACTGAGGACCCTCATCTACGAGGAAAATCTTCTCATAACCACTCAGAAATGTCACAGCTTTCATGGAATCTCATATTCGCATTTCATTCCCCGTGGAAAGCTCGTGTGAGACAGCTGATGCGAGTTAGGCTGCTTACCTGCGGAAAAGATAGCTTTACACCACTCAGGAACGTCGCAGCTTGGGAGGAATTCATTATTATCTTCGAATTCCCTAGAGAAAATGCCTGCAAGACGACTGAAGTGACTAAAAGTCTTCATCTGTGAGTAAAATTTCTTTACAACCACTTAGAAATATCGCAGCTTCCGCAAAATCCCGTCTTTACTTCTTATTTCCCGTGGAAAAGTCATAGAAGACACCTGGTGAGATTTAGGTTTTTTATCTGCGGAGAAAATATTTCTACACCACTCAGGAATGTCGTAGCTGGCGAGGAATTCATTTCTTGCTTTGTATTCCCCGGGGAAAATGCTTCAGAGACACCTGGAGTGACTGAGGGCCCTCATCTGCGAGGAAAATTCCCTCAGAACCAATTAGGAATGGTGCAGCTTCCGCAAAATCCCGTCTTGACTTTTCATTCCCCGTGGGAAACTCATAAGAGACACCTGGTGTCAGTTAGGTAGCTCACCTGCGGAGGGAATAGTTCTACACCAGTCAGAAATGGCATAGCTTGCGAGGAATTCATTGTTTGCTTTGTATTCCCCGGAGAAAACCCTTCAGAGACACCTGGAGTGACTGAGGCCCTCATCTACGGGGAAAATTCTCTCATAACCACTCAGAAAGGATAAGGCTTCCGCGAAACCTCATATTTTCATTGTATTCCCTGTAGAAAGCTCGTGGGAGACACCTAGTGTGAGTTAGATAGCTCACCTGCGGAGAAAATAGTTCTACAACACTTAGAAATGTCGTAGCTGGCGAGGAATTCATTATTTGCTTCGTATTCCCCGGAGGAAATCCTTCAGAGACACCTGGAGTAACTGTGGGACCTCATCTGCGAGGGAAATTCCCTCAGAACCAATCAGAGATGTCACAGCTCTCACGAAACTCCTTGACGACACCTGGAGCAAATCTAGCTAAGTCATCCACGTGAAAAATACTCTGAATCTAAGAATTTCTCGGAGGTCATCCGGAGCGATGCAGATTGCTCATCTGCAAGAGCAATCCCCTTGACTACGTTATAAATAAGTTGAAATTGAATTTCAAGTTCATCCAAGCTAAAACCAAGCTGATTAAGTCGTTGTAATCCCAAGTCAAGTCCATTAAGTCAAATAAGTCCAAACTAAGTCCTTTAAGTTAAGGTAAGACTATCGCTCAAGTCACCACTAAGAGTGGGGGCGAGGGAGGTTAGGAAAAAATCATTTGGAACAACCAAAGGAGGGAGAAATTGTTCAACCTATAATGCTATTCAGCCTCAATAATTTCTTGCTTTCATATGAAAGCATAATTTAATCAAAATAATTATATCTACTAATATTTTGATTTTTTTTTTCAAAGAACCATTTTTTAAATTTTGATACGGGCCTGCCTACGCACACTCATGTGCGCGTATACGTATGCGCGCACACTAGAGAATACTCCTGTAGTTGTACACACATACAGAGCGGCTGCGTGTACGTACACAGCGGTGCTGGCCTGCCATTAATCGTTTATTTTTTTTTCTCCAAAACTATGGGTCAGAAATAACTGATTCTGGTCTTAAAAAATTCTTAAAAATGGTGATTATGGGCTACAATTTTTTCAGAAGCCCCGTAAATGCCGTTTTTCTTTAAATTTATAATGATTGAATCGTGACTCAATTTACATGGGTTCTTATGGGGAAAATGAACTTTTTGAAATTCAATATCTCGGATTCTACGGGTCAGAACATTTTTCTCCATGAGGAAAAGTTGTTGGGTTTCCTGTGAAGAATATCTCTGAATTTTTTCAGATTTTTCGTATTTCAAGCCTCTGGTGATAGTCATACCTTAAACTAAGTTCAAATTAAGCTAATTATTTTGACTCGGGGCTCTTAAACAAAAAATTGGAGGAAAATTTACCCTGGGTCGAAATTATGAGTTCAAATGAGATGAATCTCATTGCTTAAAGTGGAGGTTGTGGAGAAATTTCTCGTGGAAAAAACTCGGACACAAACGTGTACGCTCTGAGCGCAATTCCGACCGCGGCCTGTATTGCCAAATAACATTGGTGTGATTACTATACACATAAAGTTCATTTTGATCTTCACTATATGGATATTGTGCTATCAATATATAAGATTTCTCTCAGTCTGGAGAATGAAGAGAGACATGTGTTGGGGAAAAAAATAGAATCCCCAATCGTAACATTTCTTTTATAAAACATTACAAATTCGAAAATGTTACATATGGGCAGTATTATGATATAATTTAAATGTTAGGAGTTGAAGGAAATTTCCTCTGACTTCCCAGTTGAGTCCTACGAAAATAAAATGGCATTGGAGTTGAAACCGTGATAATTTATTCAAATTGTATGATAATTTGATAACCATAATACATTTGAAATTATTTATTTCATTTCTTTAGGTAACAGAATATTATCTGGCTCCTCAGAGATTTTCATTGCATCCCTTGAAGTCAGTGACGCCTTGCGAATACTTGTCCATTTGATTGAGTGCATGCATAGGTATATTCTTCATTGATTCCAATCCATATAAACGAGCTCCAAGAAAACCACTGCCCTCCGGAGTTGCTGTCCTCAGATACATACCGATTCCACCAGCTGCAAAAGTGGGTTTTCCTACAACTTCTTGAATGTCCAATAATGGTATAACCGTTTGCCCAGCATCTTCGATCATAGATGTTCTTTGCACGTCTAAGAAAGAATTCGAGGGAGAGCTTGGTATAAATATCCCTTCTTCATGCTCCGGGTTTTTAAGTTGACTGAACTGGATCTCCTCCCTATTTGCCACGGAAGAAACATCATACTGAATAATCGATCATTCATAATACTGGATGAAAGTTAATCTATATAGTTCTCACGCTGGCAACACTTTTGTCCCGAAAATGAGCTCCCCAAGAAAACTTGATTGATTCTGACTAATTCGAGGGTGTAGAATCCGAATTTGTTGGTTATCTTGTTCTCCGATTTGCCTTTCTAATTGTTATTAACAATTTAATTGCTCAAACCTTCATAGCGCATAAGCTAGAGGGCTTACAAAGAAATACTTCAAACAAAAGTTGTTCGTCTTTTCAAAATAAAGAGATTGGTTTTTTTTCATCACGATAACTTCATTTTTGACCGAGTTACGGCTGAATAACCGTTCCAACGGCGCGTTAAGTCTCTCCTCGCTATCTCGCTCGCGCGCCAAATCTCATCAACGGTCTATTTGAACGGTTATTCAGCCGTAACTCGGTCAAAAATGAAGTTATTGTGACGAAAAATAAACCAATCTCTTTATTTTGAAAAGATGACCAACTTTTGTTTGAAGTATTTCTTTGTAAGCCCTCTAGCTTATACGCTATGACGGTTTAAACAATTAAATTGTTAATAACAATTAGAAAGACAAATCGGAGGACAAGATAACCAACAAATTCGGATTCTACACTCTCGAATTAGTCAGAATCAATCAAGTTTTCCTGGGGAGCTCATTTTCGGGACAAAAGTGTTGCCAGCGTGAGAACAAATAATCTGAATTATGAATTCCACGATGAAATTTCTACTAATTAGCATCTTTAGAAAATTAAAACTAATTTTGGTATTCCATCAATACATAAACTGTATTTTTTCGGTGCTCAATTTTTTAGCGTGATTTTTTTGATAACTGTTTCGAAAAAGAAATGAAGAATTTTTAACACGTTATTGAGTAACTAAGCGATCACCTTTCTCTGTCATATTCCGGAGAAGTGCCAGCCATATCTTTTGGAGTCAGCCAAAGAGATGGATTATCATCAGTTATAACTATTTTTCCACTATCATAATCGTATGGTGAAGCGTGAATTTCAAGTTGGAGAGGTCTTATCTCATTTGGATTTTTTTCAGGGGTATTGAATCGTGCACCTGTAGATAAAAAATATGAAGATTAGTTTTTGGATATACGACCTTAGATAATTCAATTAATTCTATGATATTGTCGCCTTTTAGGTCTCTGCTGCATTTGAAGAAAAGTACAAAATTTAGAAGCATCGTAGTTTTCTTCAAATGCAGCAGAGACCTAAGAGGCCACCATATCATAGAATTTGTATAAAGATTAGTTTTATTATTGTTTAAGAGGTCCTATTCCTATGCCATATATCCAGAAATTTGATTTAAATTAAAATAGTTTTTGTTCCGAAGTCTGAAGGAAAATCAGAAAAAACAAGTTCAATTGTAATAACTGCTTCCTTAGAATGTGTCTTGCATTGGACGAAATTGAAAATTGATAAAAAGCGTTTTTCTACAGCTCGGTGCAACAGCACCACCTCGAATTTCGTATCACTCCCTCGCTGCTAACTCAATAAACGCAGCACCGTTTTCCCCTCGCGGTTTTGAAAATGCGAAATGAATTCCATGCAAACCCGGTTTAATTATAAAAAGCGCATTCAGGCTGTATATAAATCGTTCGTTTATGCAGTTCCAATTCGAAATTTATGCTGTGTGAATTCACTGTAAATACGGTGTGAATGCAGTTGAAATTCTGTGTAAAGGCGTTTGAATGCTACGTAAATGCCCTGTAAATGTCGTTCAATGACGGACTCAATACGATTTAACAACCGTGGGAAAACTTTTGAAAAAACCGCACAAATACGTGGTGCAAATACAGTGTAAATATCAAACTTGCACACCGGTAGTTTGGCTGTTCGGTCTGTGTACGGCTCGGCGGATCTACCGGGTTAAGCAGCATTGCGTCTGGTTACTACTTGGATGGGTGACCGCTTACCGTACACAGATTCGAAGAACAAACTGAGCGATGAGGTGCGACTACAGAGAATTAGTAGGCCTTTCTTGTCAGCGTGACAGAAAGGCACATTAAAGCTCTGCACGAATCCGACTGCGCTAATCAGGGTTTTCCATGGTTTCCCCTGGTTCACGGCAAGTGCGGTGCAGTAATAGGAAGTCGATCCATGGCGCTCGCCTATAGGGCAGGAAGGGGTGAGAAGTAGAAGAAAGACGGGCAGTTAGACTGGAAAAAACTGAAATGGGGTAATGGGGGGATGTCCAAAAAGAGAAATCTATGTACAGTACTGGAAATAATATAAAAGATAAAAAAAATAAAGAATATCGAATTTGCACTGGAATGAATTCTGAATTGATGCTACATTTTCAAAACCGCAAGGGTTTTTATGTTTTGACGTTTTACTTCCATTTTCACCAGTAAAAATATTCTAAAAAATTTCAATACTCTTACTGGACTTGCTGGTCAATGTAGAGATTATTGATAGGTGTAGAATAGTTCAAAAAATTTGGTAGAAATGCGATTTTGTGGACGAAGTATTGAAAAGTGGTGCTATGCCGTCCTGTGCAAGTCAATACGAGATCTTCGTCCAAATTGCGCTGTTGCGAAATCATACTCTCACTCTTACTTTTCAGTCGTCAATTGGAAAACAAGCCCTCAGTTATCTTGCAATGTACTTCTTTTAACTTTTCATTCCAAGTAAAATTCAATGAAAAATAAAATTCGTTCCGAATAAAGGTAAGTATGAATTACTCATTGACCATTTTGCAACCCCATATATAATTTAATCCGGTGGCGGAATGCTGCTCATGTGATGTACGAAGTCGAGTCAAAACACATTAGTGACGAGGGATTTGATAAACTCATACAATCTTAAGACTCTTGAGACATAAGTAAGTACCTGTAAGTACATATCCAGGTGGTACTATGAGGTCGTCAAGAAAAATTCTATGTGAATTCCCGTTGAAAGCTAGAAAATCTTCCGATTCTTTCAGTACATGCTCAACTTCCTCATTTTCCATCCAAAAAAAGTACAACCTCTGTAGATAGCGAGTATATTGATAATCGAACTCTATTTCTCTAAGAGGTTTCCAACCAACACTATCTGGTACAATTCTGCCTTCAGTCAATGCTACACCCTGCTGTATCTGAATATGAACCATATTCCCTTTTACGACAAATTTAACACCTGTAACAACTCTGAAATTTCCAGTCTCGATTAAAAAAAAGAATTATTCTTTAATGTGAAAATAAAATATCCCTATTAGTAGAGGGAATAGAGGATTTTGTTTTGCAAAACTCTACAGGAGTTATTTTTTTTCACAGATAGGTGCAGTATGACGTAATGAACTTAAAAACTCAAAATACTTACAAATAAGGCGGCTGGAAGTGCCGCCATTTTGTGAAAAACCGTTTAGGCCTGTATCTCCGCAACCGTGCACTTGAGGCCCACAATGGTCATGACCTTTATTGTAGATAATTAAATTTTCTATCTTTTTTGTTCCATAATTTTTTTCGTATCATTTACCATTCACGACTCATAAGACTATTACTATTCGTTTATTGAATCTCTGACCGACATCTCTTCTGATCATTGTTTAAACAATGAAATGCTAAGAAAGTAAGTCTTATAAGTCGTAAATGGTAAGTGATACGAAAAAAATTATGGAACAAAAAAGATAGGAAATTTAATTATCTACAATAAAGGTCATGACCATTATGGGCCTCAAGTGCACGGTTACGGAGATACAGGCCCAAACGGTTTTTCGCAAAATGACGGCACTTCCACCCGCCTCATTTGTAAGTATTTTGTGTTTTTAGGTTCATTACGTCATACTGCACCTATCTGTGAAAAAAAATAACTCCTGTAGGGTTATGCATTATGGACAAGAGTAACTCGCTCCTCTATTCCCTGTACTATATCGAACCCAATGATTTTGAAATAAAAAAAAGCACATTCCATTGATTGCAAACCGTAATATTCTGTTGAATGACCTATTGACTGAGTATTCAGTTTACCCTCACCTTCAACGGATCAATCAGAAATAATTCTCACGGAAAAATTGTAATTTTTTTTTCAATACTTGTTATTCGCAATGTCCGTAAGTTGTTCCTCAAAACTGAAAGTCCGTAGGCTCTTTGATCTAGGGCCGTCTTCTACACATGTGCACGAACATACGTCACAGCCTTCTCTCTTGTCCAATAATCTTACATACCCATCACATCCATTTGTAGCATTCCCGTAAACGTCATGAGCTGCATTTGAATACCATTCATAACGTTTACGCGGTCCGTCCTGAAAATTAAAAAAAATTATTTTCTAATCTCAGATTTTCCAGATGTGATAAATTGAGCGACAAAGAGGTGAAATAGAATAAGTTTATTTTTTTTCTCATCAGTTTTTCGACCATATTTCGCATAATTTCCGGAATATACTCTAGCCATATAAGGATCAGCTAAGAACATCAACTCATTCAATTTAACCTCTTCACTACTGACTTGGTGATACTCTCAATATTTCTGTAGTAGGAGGGTTTCAACGGCTGGGGAAGATGATTGTAAAGATGATACTATCTGAATTTTATGAAGAAAAAAAATAATAATAAACGTCGCAAAACAATGTCTCTGGAAATTTCTAATCCACTAAGATTTCTGTTACCCCTCAAAGAGAAGTAAAAATTCTGAAATCGTTATGGAGTGGAGTTCTTCTTACATTGAAGATACAGGGCTTCAAATAAGAGGAATTAAAATGACGGAGTCGTCGTGATGTTCACACCAACTAAGAAAAATCAATTTATATTTCCTACTAGCTTTCCCCCCTCGCTTCGCTCGGGTCAGATTTTTGGCAGCTCCTATACTGTTTTATAATTATGTGTAACTCATTAAGGGGAGGTGAGGTAGAACGGAACTTTCAATTGACCAAATCGAGATAGAGATTTTTTCAAAAATTCTTTGAAAAGCTGAAAAAATTTTAGGAACTTTTGTTCCAGTGTCAGTATTAATTTCCCTCAAATTTTTAGAAAATTTCACTTTCTTGCTAAGTTTTGGAAGCATTACACCTTTGAAAATCTACAGAATTCACTTTTCTGGTGATATCTTCCGATCTATTGCTCATAGCCGCCTGGGGCTGATCTCAAATGAAAGGTGAGCTCATTTCTCATCTATCCAGGGGCTCCAATTTTTTCAAGTCAATTATCAAATACTTTCAGGCCATTTTCTGAAGATCAGTTTTTGCACTATAAGTACTCGAAAATGTTCGAATGAAAAAGAGCTCACCTTTCATTTGAGATCAATCCCAGATCGCTGCGACCAGTAGAACCAAAGATATTGTCGAAAAATTGAAATTTTTCAGAAATAGAAAGCTTCCTCCTTCAAATCTTGAGCAAAAAAAAATGGAATTCTTGAGAAAAAAAATGAATTTGGATTTATGATTTATATGGAGAAGTTTCTCAGCTTTCTAATAGTATCATCATGAGAAATCTATATCCAATATTTTCATCGATATAGATTGATTTATTGGGGAAAGTTGGTGTAAAATGTGTATTCAAATTGAACGGTTCGAGATCGAGATTTTTTAAGAATACCATTGTAAAGCTGAGAAAAATTTAGGTGGAGAACATGTGTCAGTAGCAGTTTGTTCCAAATTTTCCAAAATTTCATCTCTTGGGCCAAATTTTGAAGGGGTCCCCCTTTTGAAAATCGAAAAAAATCACTTTTTCGGCAGTATCTCCGGTTTCGTTGATCGTAGCAACCTGGGATTATTGATCTCAAATGAAAGGTGCGCCCATTTACCATCGATTTATGTTATTCGAAATTTTTAAAATCAATTTCTCAAATATTTATAGGCCATCCTCTGAGAATCAATTTTTCCCCGGTAAGTTTTCGGAAAATTAATAATTTTTCCTTCTACACTTCATGAATGGGTGGGAAATGAGCTCATCTTCCATTGAAGAAAAACCGTAGGTCACTACATCCAGTAAAACCAGAGTCATTTCTGGAGGATTGAAACTTTCCAAAAACAGAAGCGTTGAACCTTCAAATCTTGAGCGGAAAATGGAATTTTCGAAAAATTGAGAAAAATAACTCCTGACATATGACTTCTATGAAAAATGCTCTCAGCTTTCCAATGAGATCATCAGGAAAAATCTCTCTCTAGTATTTCCATCGATATTGATTAATTCATCAAGCCGAGAGTGGGATGAATTGGGCATTCTATTTGAGTGATTCAAGATAGAGCTTTTCTAATGATTCCGTTGGGAAGTTGAAACAGTTTTAGGTAGAAAACGTGTGTCATTATTAATTTTTCCCAATTCCCAATGTTCTTAAGGTATTTCGAGCGCTCCACCTCTTACCTAGCAAGGGTACAATGGGGCAAAAGAAGCATGGCCATATTATGTTATTAAATTGATCAACAGGTTTTTTTATCTAGAGAAACATGTTGTTCAACATTTATTTTCACGGTAAAATCCATAAAATAAACTGAATATGTAGATTCATCAATATTTTTTCTTTTTTTAATTTTTTCTCTCAATAAAATTTAGAGACGTCCCTGGCGTAATACACTCAAACGCAGTGTGTATGGATATACACGTACACGGGCTCGTGTGTATGGATATACACGTACACGGGCTCGTGTGTGTGTATGCACGAGCCTGCGTTTGTGTATGTGTCTTTTTTCCAATTTTTCATGTTTCAACATTTTTTTTCTCGTAAACTGAATGGGCACATGTATTTTTTTTTTTTTGTAAATATTTCTAACAACTGACACTATCACTGGGATTTTTTCCTTTGGAATCTCAATTATTTTGAAGGAGTCATTGGGAAAAATATGACTAAATTGACGAATCTCCATGTTATCAAGGGGGGAAAAGGCCAAACTTTGAGGGCCGATATCTCTGTTTCCAGATGGACAAGTTATTTTTGGGACATAACAAACATTTTTTATTTTTTTTATCTACATTTTGAGTCTACTTAGAAAAAAATCTCAATTAAAGTGATACCGCGCTCGAAATACCTTAAGCTTTCTAAAATATTTTTGGATCTTCGGGAAAATTCTAAAATGTTCTCGAACTTTCCGCGCACTCCGAAATATCTTTAAACGTTTTGGAACGTTCTAGAAAATTCTCAAATCTTCTGGAACATTCTAGAAAGTTTTCGAACTTCCGGGAGCGTCCCAAAATATATTCAAATCTCTTGGAAAATTTTAAGAAATTCTCGAACCTTTCAGGGCATTGTAGAATGTTTTCAAACTTTCTGGCATATTCTAGAACAATCTAGAACATTTTAGAACAATCTAGAACATTTTAAAACGATCTAGAACATTCTAAAACATTCTAAAACAATCTAGAATATTCTAGAACAATCTAGGACATTCTAGAACAATCTAGAACAATCTAGAATATTCTAAAACAATCGAGAACATTCTAGACCAATCTAGAACATTCTTGAACAATCTAGAACATTCTAGAACATCTATAACATTCTAGAACATCTGGAACATTGTAAAACAATCTAGAATATTCTAAATCAATCTAGAACATCTGGAACATTCTCAAAAAATCTAGAACATTCTAAAATAATCTAGGACATTCTAGAACATCCTCACGTCTTCTGAAACATTCTAGAGCATTTTTGAACTGTGTGGAACCTTCTCGAACACTCCAGGACATTTTCAACTATTCTAGATCATTCTAGTGAATTTTAGAACGATCTGGAGCATTATTCTATATCACCCATGAAGAGAAAATAGGTACAATACCCTCTTTCACCCCCATATCTCTAAAATCAACCCCCGTAGCCGAAAACGGAAAACTTCTTGATCGATGGGGGGTGGAGGGCTACAACACCATATAACCCCCATGATGCTATGAGGGTTGGTTCCTGAGCCTTATCGGCATGCACCTAATAACACACTTTTTTTTATTATATATAACCCAGGTGGAAATATGCATGACATATTCTGACAAAAAATGTTATAATGTAACAAAAAATGGCAAAATATGACAAATTATCAGGGTGATGGTAAATTCTGTTATAATGTTTCCTTTTTTGACATATTATGACAAAAAATGTCATTTTTTTTCTGACCAATAATGACCGAATATGTTAGATTCGGTCATCGATCAAAAATGACAAAAATTGTTAGAAATCGACATTTTTTGTTAAACATATGTCGAAAAATGTTATTTGTTCTCGAAAATTTCCGACTGTTTTCTGATATTTTATGACATATTTTGATTTGTCATAAATTGACAAATTCTGATAATCAAAGACATTTTCTCAGGAAATATGTGATAATTTTTCAGGCATTAATTGTCATATTTTTCATGGGCATAAAGTGTAAGAATATGACAAAATATGTCATAATAAGACACATTATAACAAATTTACGTATGTCATAATTAGCCATATCCTGATCAATTCGGACAAATATTTTAGAGAAAATGTGGATGTCATAATTTGACAAAAAAAGTCATAATATAACAAAAATCATAAAATATGACAATTGAAGAGAATAATGTCAAGTGTTGTCATTATATTTCATTTTTTGACATATCACAATAGAAAATATAATTTTTTTGTGACCAATAATAACCGATATGTCAGATTTTCTCATTGACCAAAAATGACATAAATTGCGAAAATTTAACATTTTTTGTCAAACATATGTCAAACAATGACATTTGTTCGAAAAAATTTATGACCGTTCTTGACATTTTATGACATATTCTGATTTGTCATCAATTGACAAATTGTGGAAATCAATGAAATTTCTTCGTGGAAAATATCATAGCCTTCCGAACATAATCTGTCATAATTTTAGTAGTCATAAAATGGGTAAATATGACATAATATGTCACAATTTGTCAGAAAATGACTGAAACTGGTAGTTCCGAAGGCGCCGCTAGAGTGCGCATTGTCGAGAACTAGTCCCTAAGCCCGCTATCGTTTTAGAAGTCATAAATTCAAACGGGCGAGCCAGTTTTCTTCGTGAATCTGATCGGGCAAAGATAATGCTCAACAAGATTACCGCATTTTTGATATTATCCGTATGGGTCGTTCCCATACGGCATAAAAGAATAGTACCCGTTGGTGTTGGCCTTTCTACTTGTGTCATGCAATGCCATGTCCAGTCCCTTATTCTTCATCAAGGTGTACGACATATTATGACATGAAGTCTTATAGTATATTTGGATAATTCAAAGAATGGCACAAATGCCAAAGGAATATGTCGAAATTTGTCCGATAATGACAGTTTATGAGCAACTATGTCAAATTCTGACATAAGTTTTCTCTAAGATTCAGTTAAAATTTGTCATATAATAATTTTAACAGAATTTGACATTTTTCTACTGAAAATAACAAATTCGGAGAACGAGTTTGGAAATATTTTGTAAACACATGTTGAAAAGTTTCATATGATGATAAAATTTGTCGTTTCCTGTTATTTTTTCTCATTTTTTTGACGTTTTTGTCAGAATATGTCAAATTCACCAGAATTGTGTGCCACTCAATGGAATAAAAAAAATGACACATTCTGTCATAATTTGTCAATTATGACAGAAATTTTTCTGGGAAAACTTGACAAAATATGACATATTGTTCCAATTGATGGTCAAAAATGCTCATATTTTGACAAAAAAGTCAAATTATGACATTTTATGATAGATTCTGTGAAAATACGTCAAAATATGACGGATTTTTTTTGAAAATTTGTCAAATTTGATCAGAATTTGACATTTTTTGCCCAAATTTGACATTCATATTTCCACCTGGGAATGATAATGATTTCGGGATTTTCGGAAAATTTCTGGAACATTTCACATGGTTCCTTAAAACACTTTCTATTTCCTATTCAGGAATTTTCGGAACAAATCGTAGTGGAGGACAGGATCTTCAAAGATAGAGTGAGAATTCAGTCAAATATAAGCGTTATCAAAGAAACGGGAACCAAATATAGGGGTATTTCACTTCATACTTCTCCTACAGTAGAACTTGCATAAATTTGAAGCTACGGGACCGAGAATTCTAAAAATGAGAACTCACGAGATGCCCCCTCCATCAACTATTAATCCAATAAGAAGCAAGGAACCTCTTTTTACCCCCGACAGCAACGCAGAGGGGTATATGCGTTTGGCATGGAATGCATTGGTATGACAACGCGTTTGTAACTCCTTATCTTATTGAGAACGAATAAAAAAATATGGACTTCTCGACTCAAAATGTGAGGATTTGTTCAGAGATGGTTTTAGGCACATATTAATAAAGATTATGAGTTGCATTTTTCTGAAAATTGCGAAAAAAGAAATGATTTTTGAGAAAGTAGTAACTTAGATTGGAATTCCCCACGCGAATAAAAAAAATAATGAGTTGGTACCCTTGCGGTGCCGTGCGGACATTGGGGATATGTCCTTTAAGCGGGAAAAATTTTCGTGTACAAATAATCAAAAGAGAAAAGATGAATTATTCAAAAATTTTGAAATAAAAGAAGGAAAAAAGAAAGGAAAAATAAAAATTGACATTTAATAACCCCCGACAAAAAGATTAAAATAAAAAATTTAAATAAAAATCTGAAATAATTAATAAAAGCTATATTTGGAAAAAAAAAGGGAAGTCGGGGAACGTCCAGATTTCTCCATAAAATATGCTCTGGATGTCCCCTGACTTCCCTTTCTTTCCAAATATAACTTTTATTAATTATTTCAGATTTTTATTTAAATTTTTTATTTTAATCTTTTTGTCGGGGGTTATTAAATGTCAATTTTTATTTTTCCTTTCTTTTTTTCTCTCTAACGTTTCCTCTCTCTCTCGCTCGCATTGAAAAGAGGTGAATAGGAGGAAAAGCAAGTTCCCCTCCAGGGTAAGGGAAGTCAAATTTAAGTGGTTCGCGATGCTGGCCCCGATGTTTCGTCCAATATTAGATGCCTATGTACTGCTAACACTCAGGTAAATCCAAGTTATTCAAAAGCGTTAAGAGATAACTTAATTATTCAAAATAATGAAATTTTGATATTTTCAGATTTTTTTCCATCAACGGAACGTCAACAATGGATATTCTCGCCAATGTTCAGCCAAACAAAGGCTGACAAATCAACAATAAATCAAGAACCAATGTCGGTAACTGGTGTTTGAGCCGAGGCTCAGTCCAATCTAGACATATCATATGTCGGTTAATGAACTTCAGCCCAAGACTCAGCTCAATCATGGCATGTCAACTTTGGCTTCAAAACATAAGCCCGATGATCGGCCGTGCTGCTCAGCGTGAGCAAACCCTACATGGGGTTATCTCGAGAAACATCTCACCTGATCAACGCACTTCGATTTATTTGTTTCAGATGATCCAGTGACGAGTTATAACGTACACCGCTTTCTTTCAACCCGCCTGCAGAGATTTGCTGCTAACGGCTCATTGATCAATCATTTGCAATGGGAATTTAGCAGAATATGGTTCATATTTTGTATTATTATATAGAAATTAATTGAATAAACCATCATTACCTGTATCGTCTAAAAAAATTCTCAAAAATATGATTTTTTTTTGTCTACCAAACCATACCCACTCCCTTCCTCTTAAATTTGTTTTCCCTTACTCTAGAGGGAAAGTTGCTTGAAAGTTAAAATCTAACAGTTAGAATCTAACTGTTAAAATTTAACGGTTGTAACCTAACAGTTAAAATCTAGGGCCTTATAGTTGAAGTAATGCATAAGAAAA
The DNA here is from genome assembly GCA_963942555.1 of Aleiodes leptofemur. Taxonomy (NCBI): domain Eukaryota; kingdom Metazoa; phylum Arthropoda; class Insecta; order Hymenoptera; family Braconidae; genus Aleiodes; species Aleiodes leptofemur. The sequence continues at coordinate 6,626,912 of OZ012610.1, read as the reverse complement.
GATGAACTCACGAAGGCGTACCGAAACCAAAGTTCACATGGTAACCAAACTTACCAGTTCACACACTTTTGCAGGCGTGTCGCTCATTGTTGTGCAATCATAAATATTTCCGAAACAGTGGTTCCGCTCAGAGCAAGCGAAATCTGGTCTACAGTCGTCTATAAGTGAGGGCTGCTTCAAGTCTTCACAAGATCCACTACACTTACCATAAAGCGAAAAAAATCCTCTAATATTAACAAGATATCCTGTTTTGAATCTGTCCAATTCATGAAAATTGCGATCTACAAAAAATCAATGAGAATATTGAGCTGAAAAATCAATCTAAACTGGAGAATTAATGGAAATGAAACGAAATCAACCTTTCTCCCAGCCACCAGGTGGATCACAAGAACGTACACTATTCGCTGACTCCTCAGCTACCTCTAAAAATACGTCGTAATAATCCATTGCCCGTGTGCGCAAATCATACTCAGCCAATTCTATTTCTCCTCGATAGCTCTCTGGGGGAACAACGTTAATGGTGAATATTGTAGTACAGTAGACTCCCAAGTGAGCTCAGTCGTCCATCTAAGACCTATCGTTGAAGTTTCTTTTTTCTCCTTATCCCTACTCTTAAGCTGAGTTTTTTATTCGTAGGATAAGTGAAGGGGGTTCTTCAGTTTCTAGGCCAAAATTACCTAGGTATTTCACAAAGTTTTGCTGACTTTGCGTATAACCCTGTGCATAAGATCCAACTTTAATCATTATTTTCTTTCTGACTCTAATACACGGAGAGAAAAATATTAGAGTTTTTTTGAATGACTCTTAGGAAAACTATTATGCCGCTTCTATAAACGGGATGCAATTCGCGCAAAGAGAAGAACATTGTCATTTGGAGGAGGAGTTTTCATGAAGCGCACCCGAAAAATTCCCATGCTGCACATCATAATTTTGATTTCTTAAAAAAATAGCCATTTACACTTAGCTTTGGATTGAAATATCTCGAAAACTACTCAAAAGTTATCGAGACATGCTGTGAATGAAATTTAGAGGAAAGATGAACGAATAATATAAGCAAAAGACCGATTTTCTACGACTCGTAGTTATTTAGATATTAATTTTTTAATGAAAAATTCAGAAAGGACGCCTGAGCACCCATTTATTTGCTATCGGGCCGCGTTCATTGTTCCTGAAGTACTCATTAAAAAATTGATATCTCGGAAACTACTGGTCGTAGAAAAACGGCATTTTGCTGATTTTCTTCGTTAATCTTCCCTCTACATTTCATTCACAGCATGTCTCGATAAATTTTGCATAGTTTTCGAGATATTTCAATCCAAAGCCAAGCGTGAAATGACCAATGGCTCATGTACCGAAAAGAGTCGAAGATACCCGACTAGCCCCTTCGTCTACCCATTATGAGGCTGGCATGGGAAAAATTCTAAAAAAATTTTATAAAAATTCTTAGTAGCGTATGAAAATTTCTAAGGGCCCGATGATTTATTATTTGTCGGATAGATAATTTTTCCTTAGCTTCGAGAGAAAAAATTATTAGCTAATATTTTTGTAATGCTACGTAACAGTTATTGCAATATTTTGTCTTGAAAATTTTATTGGCCCTATTACTAATTGCCGTGGCAAAGACATTTTTTCCATTAGTAGACTCATGAAATACCCCCGGCCTGTATTTTGCATCCACATTATGTCGCTGAGCATCATGATTTTCCAGAGAAATGTCTCTCCGTGTAGTAGCTCAATTGGAAAAAAATACAGTAAACTTTTCATTACATAACGAACTCGTCCAAACAGTTTCAGGAGTCTAATATATTTCCTTGTTCTTCTAGCCTAGAAACTGAAAAACCTTCTTAGTTACGCCATTCTGGAGACTTTCACTGTATGTGCCATCTTCACAGGTAGTGTTCCAATTTTACACAGAAAGCATAGTCGATCCTCCTCACTTTTACCGTAAAGTGATTTGTGTTTTCGTCTTGGTCCAGCGGACGACGCGGGCAATCAAAAACCGAAGGTTACTGCCATCCTGGCGGAAATAACCCCCAGGTTAGCTTACCCCTCGAATGAAAAACTCAGCCTTACATCGAGCATTCTGTTCTGCGCAGTTCAATGCGCAAAATGTTAAATGTGTCTAAAAGTACATTTGAAGTGCCGCACTTTCAAACTCAATTCAGAATTGGCCCACTGAAGAATCAGAGTGGGGGCAGAAGGAACTTTAGTGAAAGAATCCCGAGAATTTCAACGAAAGGAAACTTCAATGGGTGGAACTCTATTGGAAGTTTATTGTACTGCTGTTGGGTTCATTTGTGGCCATTCGTCATCTGGACAGAAAAATGATGTAGCCCCTCGCCTTCGGATCATGCTAGAACATTTGCGAGGGCCAGAAACTGTTTTCCAGTTCTAGATGCTCAAATGGAACCAGACAAAAGGAACCAGGATTTTCTCCTATTATTTTTTTGCAGTTCTCTTTGCCTGAGTGAAATGATTTATGAAACAATAGAAAAATTTCGCCAGAACTGAAGACGAAAGTTTCAATCGAGAGCTTCCAGTGAAGAACTGAAACAGAATAAGTCTATTTTTTCCTAATCATTTTCGGATAATAACTGGGCATCTGGACGAGATAACACGAATTTGTCTTAAAGATTTTTTGTGGAGAATTTCAAGAGCTAAAAACAAGATATAAAATCTTAAATCGCATTATCTCTCTCAATTTCTGGGACATCTTCGAAGAATGAATGGCAAGTAAATAGTATATTTCCGGACGAGAGAGACAGAGTTTTCCAAGGAGTGTGAAGTTGGCGCTCGAGCCGAAGGCGAGGGATCAATCACATGAGTTGAAAAACTCTGTCTCTCGTGTCGGGAAAAGAGTTCTTCTTCAGTGATGTTACGTTCTCAAATTCGAGGGAAGGTTTTTTCCTGGGCACCCTGGAAGAAATTTTATCTTGAATGTTCGAACGTAGCAACAGTAATGAAAATAGGCTTATCCTGTTCTATCTCTCGTAACATTGACAACTCATTCCGTACCACATCGCAAAGCCTGATTCAATGAATAGGAAAAGGCTAATATGGTGAATGCCCTGATTTCATTAACCATAATGAGCCGGAAAATCTGATAAAAACTTCCCTGAGCTGGCGCACCGTTTCCACATGTATATGTATCATTTTTCTGCAATTGATAAAATATTAAAGGTCAAATGACACTCCATGAGAAATCAATTTTTGCAGAAGCTATTTTTTTGTGAATCTCATGTCATTTTAACACAAGAATAAAAAAGGAGCAATCGCTTGGAAATGTTTGTATGAATCTTCAACTGTATATTATGCACCTCGGGAGGGAAGGAGTCAATTTTGACAAAAATTTGCCTCCCCAACTAAGCGAGGGTGTCAAATTTTTTTCATCGAAGTTTACTTTTTTCCTTCCGTTGTGTATACAATATGTTTCGGTACGAGGAAGCAAAGAACTGTGTTTCTAATCAAGCAAAGCGCTCATATGACGTTAGTTCTGTACTCCCTAGGTGCAAATTATACTATTTTCATATTATTCATTCTTGCATGCACAAAGCAGCAAACTAAGTCTTTACAATAACAGCGAAAAAATCAGTTCACCCTACTTCACTTCTCCACTGCAAATTTTTAGATTGATAATAGTAATAAAAAAAATAATTACCGGTACGTTTTTCTTAAGATAGTAGATCAAACTTTCACTGAAACCAGTATGTGGAATTATCAAATCATGAATTTCATTCAGTGCATCCTTCGGTGAAAATGCGCCAAAAGTTGTAGTTTGTTGTATATAATCCTGCAGTGTGTAATTACTCAAGGCAATTTTTTTTGACGTATACATTTCAAAGACACGATACAAATTGTCAATTCGACGAATCCCCTGTGATAATGTCTTCAATCCATCACGCAGATTAGCTCTATCATCAACTTGTGTTATTATTGACGTAACTGCTTGATTAATTTGATTCGATAATTGAGCACCAATTTGATCAACTTTCTCCTCAACTTTTTTAGCTTGATCAAGGACGTCGTCTAGTGTTGTTTGTGGAGCAAATTTTTTGTAAGTATCGTGAGCATCGTTGATAATTTGATAAGCTGAATAGGCAAAACTAACGGCCGTTATTATAGCAGTGAATATAAATGACTCTGCCGGTGGTGGTGTCATCAATAGCAGCAGTAATACCAGATGCACAATTCTCTGATTCTTTTCTCCCATTTTCAAAACTTAATTTATTTTGACTTTTTCGTAGCTAGTACTGTCTTTGACTGAATGAATGTAGTCATTTTATCATTTTTCTCCGCTTTGAATTGGCAAAATACGTTATCAGCAACAATATTTTATGGCCGAAATAACTGGATTATCTATGGGAAAACATCTTATCGCTTTCTTTTACATACTTTTTCCATCAAATTTAATTTTCTTTCTGAAAACACGATAATATTATTTAATGTCTTTGACAATAATTCCCAGGAATTATAATTATTTACTTCGAAAAAAACTACAGTAATTTCAGGAAAAGGAGTTTCGAGAAAAATTTCGTACATTTTTACTGAAAGTCCAAATTTACTCCATTCTAAGGAAATCACATTGAATGAGCATTTTTATTTTCTCTCCCATAATACAGATATGTCAGGAGATGAGAGAATACCATCTGCATGATAATCTTTAAGATTTCACTCCCTTATCACAGTTATATTTCTAAAGTTTGGCGGTAACAAGTCAACAGTTCATTTTTTGGGCAGGGGAAAAGAAGATTAGTTGAACCGAACAATTTTTCATGGTATTTTTCGAATAGAATTTTCAAAAATAAATGACTTTTTTCCATGGAATAGTATTTTGTTATGACCCTTATCATTTATAAATTAATCAATGAATGATTGTAATTTAAGGGAAGAATATAATTGTATCTCTGCGTCAAGTGGTTCCACTGTCCTCAGCGTAGAGGCAGTTGAATCACTCGTTGGGGCCAATTGAATCGAAGGTATTGGAGACAAAAACAAATGCTTTTTAATAAATAATTTTTTACATATTATCTCATACAGCAATTATTACATACTTTACTGAAAATAAATTATTCTATCATTTTCTTTTAGTAGCTTTCTTTTTGTTTTTTTCTACTACTCCACCTTTTTTCAAATTTTTCTGTGGAATCCATTTTCTTTAGGTTTTTCCTATTTTGTTTTTTTGTCTCCATTCCTAATTTTCCTGGAGTATCGGCACAAGTGACAGTTTTTCCTCGTGCACGATCCTTCCTACTCTCATTACGATATGGTTTTCGGTGAAAGACGTATTGGTGATGGTTCAATCGACCCCATATGTTTTAGTGACGTTAATCAACGCAGTAAAAATATTACATAATTATCTCCGTATGAATCAAGTTAGAAGTAATGAAATATAGTCATTTACTTTATAGATACTCCATGATAATATTTTAAAATGAGACTATTATTAAACATTTTGTCGAGATCTGGAATAAAATTTGCATGCCCATCACCATAAAAATAGAAAGATTTCAAAATTAAATAATCATAATGATTCCGAAATTTCAGCCAATCAGGGGTTGATATATTAAAACATCATTCTGAAAGGGCACTTTTTCTAAAATTCTTTCATATTTTTCAGTCAATTGGTTCGATTGCCTCAAAGTGCAATTGACCCCCCTCTCCCCTGGAACGAAAAATGTCTACTCCAATAAGACACTTATTACCATGTTTATTCAATTTTAGTGTCAAAAGTTATTATTAACAAATTGTCAGACAACAATTCAAAAAATTTACAATATTTGATGATACGGTAAATATGGAGAATAGGGGCCTTTTTTATAAAATTTAAATAATTATCAAAGTCAAATCTTCGCAAAAAAATATGGAATGCGCAAGCAGGATTTGAACCCACGACCCTCTGATTACATGTCAGGTGCGCTGATCACTGAGCTATTGCGAGTTCCTATACTCTCCTTCAAATTTTTGACCAAGATATATTACATCATTTTCGCCACCTCCCTTCCTGAGGTAATTTAAATTAATTTTGAATTAATTTTATTTGGAAAGGCCGCTATACTACATATTTACCGATGATACATATGAGGCACTCCGCGCCATTTCACTCACTTTCTGGGTGATAATTTCTGATTTTTTTCCTTTTCACGTAGAACAATTCTGTACGGCCTTCGCCATGGCCCCCGACATCATAAATTCGCCACTTCCATGGCTCTTTTTTCCATAATGTTTTTTGCCCGAACATTTTTTCCGATGAAATTTTTTCCATGGTGGTTTTTTCCATGGTTTATTCCTGTAATGGTATTTGTTTCATGCTTTTTCTTCTATTCATAGAAAGTTTTTCTAGACAAAAAGAGCATAGAAAGAACAAAATGAAACAAACGCCATGGGGAAAAATTAAATCGAGAAAAATTTTCGGGCAAAAAGCACCATGGGAAAAAACGCCATGGAAGCGGCAAATTTGGGATTGCGGGGGCCATGGCTAAGGCCATAGTGCGGTTCATGGCGGTGCCCGAGTCGAAATTTCTTTAACGTTTCCTTACGTATATCAACCCGAGTCGAAATTTTTCGACGTATTTCGCCGTAAAAGCGGTGTTTCAAATCCAATTTATACGTTGAAATACGTCGAGGGACGTCGAAATTAGTATAGGCGCCATTGAACGATTTCAACGTAGAACAGGGAAGATAATTCCATTTCTTCCATGTTTGACGTTGACTGAACGTTCAACGTACAACATCATTTCAACGTATTTCAACGTATTCGAACGTATACGTTGGAAGTACGCTGCAAGATTTTTCGACGTATCTGCGTCGAAAAAAATTCCTCCTTTATTTCTACAAACCGAAACTGAGTCGGTAAAGGAATAATCTTCAGTTACCACTGCCGAAATACAATTTTTTTCAAAAATAATGTGAAATTCCGGTTCATCACGCTTTGCTGAGAGCAATTACCCTTTCTAAGACGCTTCCCTATCGCTTTCGGACCTGAAACTCTATTTTTTTCGCATGAAAATTCTGACGACCTGGGGGATTTGAACGCTCGACCCTACGATTACTAAACCTACGCTTTAGACCACGGAACTACGCACGCTTCTCTAATTTCGATGAATCGGACTGCCTACATGAATCTATTTTTTCAAATATTCATTCTTTAATTATGATGACTAAAAGGAGAGAGTTGTCATCATTCTGAATAAATTAAAAAAATAATTTTAAAAAAGGTAATATTTTTTTTTCATATTTGATACTAGTCGAATAAAGAAACGTTTGAATGCTTCACTCGCCTATCAGCTTAATTTTTTTTTTAATTGTTTGGTTTTGATCTATATTTTCTTCATCTCTCATTGAAAAATCCCAAAGGGGTGGCGAAGGGGTAGAAAAAAATGAAAACCACCCCAAAAATGACATTTTCTGCCAATATCTCGGAAATGGCAAATAATACGAAAACAAAAGTTGAAAATTTCAAAATTATCCACAAAATTGTTCTGATCCATTTTTTACGTATTTGAAAAATTAACCGAGATATTAACAGTTAAAAATTGTGGTATGCAGCTCAGCCGCGAGAAAAATCCCGAAATCTTCAAAAAAATCGTATAAATATGAAAAATTTACATTTTTCAACATTTTTTTTTCTAAACATATCTACAAAATCCGGCGAATAAATTCTGAAAGACCGATTTATTTTCGTAGACCATTCAAAAGTTATTAATAATTAATTGCTCAAACTTATTATTTTACTATTCAAATTGTATTTTAATTTTTTTTCTTTCTATATTTGCATTCCTTGAAGTATGCAGGGAATGTAAATACAGAAAAAAAAGAATTAAAACACAATTTGAATAGTAAAATAATAAGTTTAAACAATTAATTCATCAACAACTTTTGGATGAGTCTACGAAAAAAAAACGGTGTTTCAGAAATTATTCGCCGTATTCTGTAGATATGTTTAAAAAAAAAATGTTAAAAAATATGAATTTTTAATATTTATACGATTTTTTGAAGATTTCCGGATTTTCACCTCGCAGTTGAGCTGTATACAAAAATTTGCAACTGTTAATATCTCGGTTAATTTTGCAAATACGTAAAAAGTATATCAGAACAATTTTGTGGGTGATTTCGATATCTTCAACTTTTTTTTTAAACTTTTTTTTCGTATTATTCGCCATTCCCGAGATATTGGCAAAAACGTAATTTTTAGGGTGGTTTTGATTTTTTTCTACCCCTTCACCACCCTTTTGGGATTTTTCAATTAGAGATAATAAAAATATTGATCAAAACCAATTTATTTAAAAAAAATAAGTTGGTAGGCGAATAAAGAATTCAAACTCTTCTGTATTGGATGATACATTGAATGCATATTATAACTCGTAAAAAGAATATTCTCGAAATAAATTTTGGAGATGATTTTTTTTTTAGGAAATTCGGAAAGTAGAAATTTGGAAAATATTAATTTTCTCAAAATTTTCATTTCTTTTTCATTGTTGAAATTTCGTTCCTGTCAAGAATTGTAAAATTTGTTCTGTCAAAATTTCAAATTTGGACTGCAAAATTCTCAGTCATCATAGATATGATTGTAGTATTGATTTTCTTCTTCTACCAATCAATTATTGTAGGGAAATTGAAGTTAATGAAAACGATCGAAGCAAAAATTGAGAGAATTATAATCAGTAACAAGACAATTGATTGATGCAGTAATAACGAATTCGGGCAAAAACGATGTAAGACCGATGTAGAAGCTATTGGACTTACGCCTTTGGCACATCTCAGGAATATCTCTTTATCATGCAATCACTCATCTCCGATCATGATGTACCACAGAAGTGCATCGAATTTCGGGAAGACATATCGCTCAGGAAGATTTATCATCAAAATGAGATCATTCTTGTATCCATAGAAATGATGTTATCAGTACAGTAAATTTTATCTTTAATGAATCACATTCGATTGAAAATCTCCAAAAATAGGAATAATAGATATTGTACAAGGAAACAGTAGACATTGCGAATAGGTAATCTACGACGGCTTTAATAAACTTGAGATAATTAAACTCTAAATTTATTCAATAACCCTTTTCCAATAATATTACATTTTTAACGAAGCCAGTAACAAATGACTTTTACGTTGAACGCATTTTTAACATCATTTCAACGTAGAATTATTCTGGGATCGCGAAATTTCGAATCGCGGGACTGCTACGTCGAAATACGTTGAAATACGTTGGACAACGTTGAAAAAGTCGCAGCAGAACCCAACATCAAAAGAATTTACGTCGAAACCTTGATATACGTTAGGGAACGTTGGAGAAATTTCGACTCGGGAAGGTTTGGACGTAAATTCTTTTGATATTGGATTTTGCTGCAACTTTTTCAACGTAGTCCAACGTATTTCAACGTTTTGAACGTATTTCGATGTAGCAGTACCGCGATTTGTAATTTCAGGACTTTCAGAATGATTCTACTTTGAAATAACGTTCGAAATGCGTTCAACATAAAAGTCATTAGTTATCGGCTTCGTTAAAAAAGTAATATTATTGGAAAAGGGTTATTGAATAAATTTAGATTCTAATTTATGTCAAGTTCATTAAAGCCGACGTAGATTACCTATTCACAATATTTACCGTTTCCTTGTACAATGCCTACTATTCCCATTTTTGGAGAGAAAATGATTGTTTAAAGGAATTAATCAAATGTGATTGATTAAAGACAAGACTTTCTGCACTGATGTCGAAATTTCTTGTCAGTTACATTCTTGCAATCTATTGATCTCCAGATCTCTAGATGTGCGAAGTAGAGGAATTAATTAAAAAACATGTGAAAACAGAAACCACTTTGAAGAATAAAATTAATTGAAAATGAATCAGATTTTTTAAATTTTCATTTCATTTGGTGGGAGACATTAAAATTGAAAAGTTCCCATGATATCGTAAAAAACTCCAAAATCAGCAAATTCTAATAAAACTATAGTAAAAAAACTATAGAAAAAAGGGGGAAAAGTTTGTTCGCAAAATTCCTTTGTTATATGTTTTTATTTTTTAATTCACTTCAGTTTCTATTTATTTGTAATACAATATGTTCTTTATCGTCTATTCTGTCTGGTGCTATTTCTTCCTCAATTTTTCTATTCCTTTTACTACTTTTCTGCTTATTTGCTCCCTTGCACTCGTACACATCAGAATGAGTTTCACATTGTAGAGTGTGCAGAGACGAGAGTGTAAAAATGTTTCACACTTAAATTATTCTAAATAATACGAAAAACTAATAATAATAATATTCGGAGAATATTTTCCAGAGAATTCTATACGGATAACTTTAGTATTCCTTTCTTTCTATCTTCCGTGGTGATCCCTGTTAGTCTCCAGCTTTTTGGCTCTCTTGGCCAACGTTATAGTCTATGCTCCTCACTGCTGGTTGGCGTTCGACCACCTCTCCGGATAATACCCTCGTTCCTAAGTTCTTCCAACGTGTCCTTGATGCCGGTAATTTCTCCGTAAGACTGAGGGAATTCGTCTCCAATCTCAACACATGTTTCGCTCCGTTCACTCGGAAGAATTCGAAACAAAGGGAATGAAATAATTGGGTAGTGAAGTGCAATTTACTTATTGACCTCACTCTGGACACTTTCAGTTCTGGCTCCAACCTTGAGCCCTGTCCCCTCTGGTCACCGCGAATTATCAAAATACTGAGATTTTACCGAGAAAAATATCTAATTTGGGCATTTTTCTCAGTCAACTGTTGATTCTTACGAAAATGGAATAGAATTAAAATTTGAACAGGGATGATTTATTAATATTTCATGATTATTTGATAACTATAGTTTATTCAACATTATTCATTTTATTTCTTCAGCTGACAGACTATATTCGGGTTGTCAGAGATCTTCATTACATCCCTTGAAGGCAGTGACACTTTGCGAATATTTGTCCATTTGATCAAGTGCATGCATAGGTATATTCTTCATTGATTCCAATTCATATACACGAAATCCAAGAAAACCGCTGCCCTTCGGAGTTGCTGTCTTCAGATACATACCGATGCCACCAGCTGCAAAAGCGGGCCTTCCTGCTACTTCTTGAGCATCCAAGAACGGTATAACCGTTTGACCAGCATCTGAGGCACTAGATGTTTTTTGCACGTCTAAATAAGAATTTGAAGGAGAGCTTGGTATAAATGTCCCTTCTTCATGCTCCGGGTTTTTAAGTTGACTGAAATGGATCTCCTCCCTATTTTCCCCAGAACAAATATTACAATGAATAATTAATCATTTATAATACTGAGTGGTAGTTAATCAATTATCAAAATTATGAATTTTCCAATAAAACTAATTTTTGTATTCCACCAATACATGACCATGTAGTTTTTTTTTCGTGCTTAATTTTCTACGGTGATTTTCCTCATAACTGTGTTGAAAAAAATTAACGAATTGTTACCACATTATTGAATGACTAAGCCATTACCTTTCTCTGTCATATTCCGGGGAAACACCAACCATATCTTCCGGAGTTAGCCAAATTGATGGATTATCATCAGTTACAACTATTTTTCCACTATCATAATCGTATGGTGAAGCATGAATTTCCAATTGAAGAGATCTTATCTCATTTGGATTTTTCACAGGGGTATTGAATCGTGCACCTGAAGGAAGAAGATACATAGATCAGTTTTTATATTGTTTAAAACGTCCTATTTTTCTGCAGTATATCTGGAAATTTGACATAAATTTAAGTCGTTTCTGCTCCGAACCTCACAAGAAATTTCGAAAAAATAGTTTGATTGTAATAATTGTTTCTTCAGGATGTTCCTCGAGCTGGATAAAATTCAAGATTAATAGAAACATTTTTGACACTGCTGCCACGTTTACCTCGTGCAAAAAAAGTGGGTTTTTTTCTCTTGCGAAAAGAAAATTCTCTCTATTCACTTCTACAAGAAGAAGGCTGGCTTTTGTTACTCGTAAAACGGAATATCACCCTCAAAGAATATTCTTTGATACGTGTGCGAAGGGGTTTTTCGGTTCGTGAGATTGTCAATCCTCGGCTTTGCGCCACACATGTATCAAAATCATACTTTCTACAGTTCGATGCAATAGAACCACCGCAAATTCCGTATTTGTCTCTCGTCACTAGCATGATGAGCGCGGCTCTGGCAGAACACTCGACCGATGGAGTCGAGTAGTGCACTCACTCGACTGAGACTCGACCGATGGATAAAAATGTATAACTAGGTAAAAAATGGTCAAATATAATTTGTCGTTGAAAAAAAACGCCCGAGCGGGGGATCGAACCCGGGATCTTCGCATTACCCATCACCTCCGCTATCGGAAGGCTTCCTGTAATTAAATGCAATTCTAATCTTCATAATCTCATTGCCGCCGCATACGCATTATCATTAATATGATATGGAATCAATTTCATAATTTCATATTATTTTCTCAGGCATTTTGTCTGACAGTCGAAGTCTGTCGAGTCTCAGTCGAGTTCCGAACCAAATCGACTGACTTTCGACTGGTATATTTTTTCACGTGAAAATTGACCGATAAATGATGAGATGTGAAATCAATTGTAAAACGTTGCGGTTTATGTTTTAGCCATTTTTTTTACGGTCGAGCCTTCATTGAGTTTTAAATAAAATCAACTGATATATTTTGTCAAGTAAAAATTGATTGATGAATGATATCACGTCAAATGAATTTTCTAGCTTTGAAGTGTTTCTCCTACTAATTTTTTCTGATAGTTGAGTTTCAGTCGAGTTTCGATCAAAATTAACTGAATTTTGACCGATATATTTTTTTATTCGGAAACTAACTTTTAAAGGAAATGACGTCTCCAAATAAGATTGTACGCATCAAAATAATATCCCGAGAATTGACTTTTAATCGAGCTCAGAATGAGAGGATTGAGTGTCGAATAATATGAAAAATGAGTTATAGATTGATCGATTCTCAATGTGAAATATTTGAAACTTCTGAACATGCACTTGGACTGACGCGTTGATAGTCCAGACACACTTAGAAGTCACGGTCGAATGACGGTCGACTGAGTGCACCACTCGACGGTCGATTCGCGGTCGAGCATTCCGTTCGAGAGGACCATTTTTTTTATGTTTTGACGTTTTATTTTTATTTTAAGCGGTAAAATATTCTAAAACATTCCAATACTCTCATTGGACTTTTCAAAAAATGTAAAGATCATTGATACCTATCATATTAAGAATCATTCAAGAATTCAGTGAAAATATAATTTTGTGAATGAAGTATTGAAAAGTGGCGTATGCCACCCCGTGCAAGTCAGTGTGAGAACTTTGCTGAATTGCGCTATTACGGAGTCGTACTATCGCGTCTTACTTTTCAGTCCTGAATTCGAAAAACATAATTCTCAATTATCTCCAGATGTACTGCCTTTTATATTCAATTCAATGTGAAATTGAGTGGAAAATAAAATTTATTATGAATAAGAATAGGTATGAATCACTTGTTGACCATTTCACAGCCCCGCATGTGATTCAACACGGCGGTGGAGCGGTCATTATGCGATATAGGAAGTCAGATCAAAACACATTGGTGATAATGGGTTTAAAAAATTTACACAACCTTAAGACACTTGAGACGTAAGTGAATACCTGTAATTACATATCCAGATGGTATTATGAGATTGTCAAGATAAATTCTATGTGACTTCCAGTCGAAAGCTAGAAAATCTTCCGATTCTTTCATTTCATGCTCAATTCCCTCACTATCTATCCAATAATACGCCAACTGCTTGTTCAATTCAGAAGCTACATCATCGATATTCATTGGTGCAAGACGTTTCCACTTAACAGTATCTGGTACGATCCTCCCTTCAGTCACTGCTACACCCTGCTGTATCTGAATGTGAACCATCTTGATTAGAGAGAAGAATTATTCCTCATTATGGGAATGAAGTATCCCTATTGAACCCAAAGATTGAGGAATCGAAAATGCACGTTCGATCGATCACAAATCGTAATCTTCTGTCAAATAAGCTATCGACTGAATGCTCAGTTTATCCTCACCTTCAACGCAACAAACAGGAATAATTCTCACAAAAAAATGGTAATTATTTTTTTTCAATACTTGTTGTCCTCAATGTCCGCAAGTTGTTCCCGAAAACTGAAAGTCCGTATGCTTTTAGATTTATAGCTGTCTTCTACACATGTGCACCAACATATATCGCAGCTGTCTTTTTTTTGCAATACTTTTTCAGACCCATCACATTCATATTTATTATCACCCCACACATCATTATCTGAATTTGAAAACCAGTCATAACGTCTACCCACGGATCCCTGGAAATTACCAAAAAATTATTTTATATCACTCACGTGGGTAAAATGGAACTCCACCTCGCTCTTTAGGAGTTGGCAAGCGCTGTTTTATCCACTGAAACGTCTTACCCACCACGTTCGACGAATGAGACTTTTGACGTTGATAAAGACCATTACCCACGCTGAAGTGTGCGGTAATGGCATGACCCACGCCGCAGCATGGGTGATAGTCTTTATACACGCCAAAAATCTCATTCATCGAACGCGATGAGTAAGACGTTTCAATGGATGAAACTGCACGTAATAACCTCTAAAGAGAAAGGTCAGGCGCCATTTCACACCACATGTGAGTAGTATAGAATTGTATAGACAACTCGTGCGGGGTGCCGTCCCCACTCACACGTTTAAGCGCACGAGCCAGCGAAGCTCAAACGTGCCCCTGGGCAATACGGCGCTTTCCGCACTCGTTGTCTAATATACTATTCCAATCTGAGATATTCCAGATATGATAAATGCAGTGGCGAAGAGGTAAAATAGGATGAGTTTATTCTTCTTCTCATTTGTTTTTTCACATACCATATCTCGCATAGTTTCCAGAATATTCTATAAACAAAGATCGACAAGGAACATCAACTCATCTAGTTTAATCTCTTCACTACTGATTTGATTATATTTCTCAAGTAAGTTAACGTAATTCAAATCAAGCACAATGGTAATCATTGAATTAGAGATTGGAAATTCCATTCGGAAGCTTTCTGCCAATTGTATTTGTAGGGTATTAAATTTGAGAATTCAAATAACGCACAAAGAGTGAACGCTGCTTGTTATCTGTTGCTATGCGTTACACAAACTTTCTGGCCAGTCGGAACTTGGACCCTGTTTTTTCGTATGTGAAACTACAGTTCAGTCCATTGCGCCAGACAACTGGACTTAAAAGTGAAGATGCAGGGCTTGAAATACGGGAAATTAAAGTTAGGGAGCTATCCCCACTTTTCATAACGAAGCGTTAAAAATAGGAGGAAAGAATGATAGTAAGAGAATGACTAAGGGCAAGTTTCCGGAGTAAAATTAGCGTTAACTCTGGTTTAGCTTAATATTGATTTAGCCTGAAGCACGGTCACTGTAACTCTAGTTTAACAAAGTTCGACCAGTAGTTGAAACGCGCAGAACTTCTCCCTAGAGCTGAGGTAATCTGGAGTTAGAACTAATTTCACTCCTGGAAACTTGCCCTAACGGTAGCGCATAGTTTGTACCTGGAGAGAAGGCTGCATAGAAAAGTTCAATAGATCCAGAAGAGTGGGAATATACTTCTTATACAGTAGGCTTCCCATAAATTTGAAGCTACAGGACCGAGAATTCCAAGAATTAGAATTTAAGAGATGCCCTCTCGCATCGAAAAGAGGTGAAGAGTAGGAGAAGCAGCTTCTCTCCAAAGAAGGGGATGTCGTATTTAAGTGGTTCAAATTTACAGGAACTCTACTAGTCGGTGCTAGAAGCAATCGAGGGGTGTTAGTGTTTAGAGAATTCTTACTGTAGGAAATTCAGGCATACAAAAAAAATTAATTCACAAAGCCGTACCGAAATTAAAATTCACATGGTAACTATACTTACCAGCTGACACACGGTTACAGGAGGATAGCTCATTGCTCCACAATTATAAAGATTTCCAAGACATATATTCTCAGGATCACAACCGAAACTTGAATCGCAGTCTTGTATAGTTGAGGGTGGCATTAAGTCTTCACAATATCCTTTACACTCGTTAATTTGACGAAATGCTCTTTGATTGACAAGATATTCTGTTTTGAATCTCTCCAATTCATAAAAATTGTCATCTACAAAAAGTCAATAAAAATGTTGAGTTGAAGAATCAGTTTAATCTGCAAAATTAATGAAATTCGAATGAAATCAACCTCTCCACCAGCCGTCAGGTGGATCACAAGAGCGTACACTATTTGCTGATTCCTCAGCTACCTCTAAAAATACGTCGTAATAATCCATTGCCCGTGAACGCAAATCATACTCAGCCAATTCTATCTCTCCTTTATAGCTCTCTAGGGAAACGAAATTATTAATGAATATTGTATTACAGTAGATTCCAAAATGAATTCGGCCATACGTCCAGAACCTCTCGTTAACGCTGGGACTTTCTCCTCATTTCTACTCTTACGTAGAGCATTCTCTTTTGCGCGGTTCAATGCGCAGAATGTCAAAATGTCTCCAAAAAGTACATTTGCAGTGCCGTGCTCCTAGACGCAATTCTAATTGGAGCAATAAAGAATAAGGGTTGGACGAACTCTAATGGAGCATCCTGAGAATTTCAACAACAGAGGGACTCTAATGAATGGAATTTTATTGGAGTTTCACTGTACAATAATTAACTGAAGTTCGTAAACAATTGGAATGCACACCTCATCTAATTTGTCCACGAATTTTAGTTGAGGATTGTACTTCTGTTGAGTTTATTTGTGGACATTTAGCATCTGGACAAGAAAATTATCCAGGCCCTCGTCATCAGGGCATCCTAGTCTAGGATTCGTAAAACACTTACGAGGGCCAAAAACTATTTTTCAGTCTTAATTTTAATGATTACTCAAAAGAAAAAAATTAATATAAGTACAAATTAGGCAAAGGAAACAAAATTTTCAAGAGTTGCCAAGTAAGACATTCAAATCGTTTGTAAAAAAATAGGAGATTTTATCGCTTGAGCCGACTACGAAAGTTTCAGTCGAAAGCTCCCAGCAAAGAGCTGAAAAAGAATAAGTTGATTTTTTTTGCCGATCTTTTTCGGAGGATAACTCCGAAACTGAGCGAGATAGCACGATTTCGCCTGCGTCTTTTTGTTTCTGTATAGAAGTTATATAATTCTAATTTTCTTTTCATTTTGAGATTTTATCATCATATCATTGCAAATAGCACAAAAGGTCGAAAACTGTTGTTTTTAAAAAATTTTCGCGTGTCAGTGCCTGTGTGTATGTATGTGACGACGCATTTTTCGCTTTACTCTCGTGTTCCTTGGAACTGGGTTAACTAGCGATCTGAAAATTTGACAGTATGTTTGCGTGTGCCCCAAGTGCTCACCGAAATTTTAGCTGAATCAGTCCGACAGTTCCTGGGAAAAAGGGAAATGTCGAAAAATCTTTTTCTCGATGAAACATTAAATCTCAGCGAGGGATAGGGCACTCATACGATTAGCGCACATTTAGCCCCTGAGATGGCGGGTGCTCTGATTTTTGGTTTACCTAGTACACAACTTTTGAGAATTTTCTTGTAAATTTCTTGTTACCCCTATAACTTAATAAAGAACTGAGCCAGAAACTTCAAATTTTTATGAGTTCATAAATCTGATGAGCACAAAGTTTGGTATTGGATCTAGACGGATTCGGTCCAGAAGTTTCTGGAATGTTTGCATTGAACGATTCCAAAAAAGCAGGCTATATCTCCGAAACGATTCGATCGGTCATCTCGAAATTCCACTCAAAAGGAGGACTTCAATATACTTAATTTGTGCTATACGTTTCAGATTCTTTGAAAGAATAATTCTATCGAACTATGCAGAAAATAATTTTTTCTATAAATTTCTTGAGTTTTCATGAGAACGCGAATATATATCTGAATTCATTATCGGAAAGTAGAGAAATTTCATCATGAATTAAGCCCATCGTCATTTTGATTTGATGGTTAAAAGAATGATGAAAGCCCCTCGACGCACGACTTTCACTTTCCAGATTTGAAAATTTCAGCATGAGGAAGCCTGAATGAAGTGGGCAGAACGTCGTTCATTTGACAAATATTAGTATTGTTAAATTCATTATTTCCAACGTCCCATGATCCTTAATTTCAGCATAAGATTGCGAAAATTAATTTTTATTCGATTATGGGAGTATTTTTTTTATATTTCCAATTCATAGATTTCTATGAATGGAAATTCATTGAGGATTTAAACGTTCTTTATGTTATTGTAGGCTATAATTGATGAGTTATGAAATCCCATTTGGAAGCATTCAACCAATTTTATCGGCGGAATAATAAATTTCGCATAAATTGTGTGGCTGTCCAATTATGCACAAGTAGGGAGAATCCTGCTTGCTTGATAGTGAATTTCAAGAGCTCCAGAAAAGATACGAACAAATCGTTAATTTTAAATCGCATTATCTCTCTTAATTTTTGAGATATGTTTGAAAAATGGATGGCAAGTCAAATAAACTTATCCTGTTTTATCTCTCGTAGCGTTGACAAACTGATTCCGTACCACATCTAAAAGCTTGATTCAATGAATACGAAAAGGCTAACATGGTGAATGCCCTGATTTCATTGACCATAATGAGCCGAAAAATCTGATAAAAATTTTCCTGAGCTGGGGCACCGTTTCCACATGTATACGTATCATCTTCCTGCAATTAATGAAATAATGAAAATCAAATCACATTTAATGAAAAATCAATTTCTTTACATTTCCCAGAATATAATAGACACTATTTTTTGTTAGTCTCATAAAATTTCATCATGAGGATAAGAAAGAAGCAGCCTCCTGGAAGAGTTTGAGTAAAACTTAAAAATAATAATTATCGAATAATAAAAAGTAGACGCAGGTATTGAATACCTGGTATTCATTTTGAGATATTTCCCAACAATGAAATTCCCGCACGCTTCACGTGCGGACACTGGTATTCTCCAAACGTTGTGGAATAAAAAAACTATAAATTACACATGCGGTAAAGATTTTCAGACTCATGTGATTACACAGCTCACCTTCGGTTCATTCTGCGACTCTCACACTCGTCAGAGAATATATTACCACACTTGTTAGGTATCATAATATTTTCACACTATTCATTCTTATATGTGCAGAGCTACAAAAAAAAGTCTCTACAACAGAAACAAAAACTCATCCTGTGTCACCTCTGTCTTGCAAATTCATAGATTAATAAATAAAAAAGATAGTTACCGGGATGTTTTTCTTGAGATAGTAGATTAGACTTTCCTTGAAGCCAGTACCCGGAATTATCAGATCATAAATTTCATTCAGTATATCCTTTGGTGAAAGTGCACCAACAGTTGTAACTTGCTGAATATAATCCTGCAGTGTATGATTATTCAAAGAAATTTTTTTTGACGTATACATTTCAAAGAGACGATACAAATTGTCAATTCGACGAATCCCCTGGGATAATGTTTTTAATCCATCACGCATATTAGCTTTTTCATCAACGCGTGTTACTATTGAATCAACAGCTTGACTAATTTGATTCGATAATTTAGCACCAATATGATCAACTTTCTCCTCAACTCGTTTGGCTTGATCAAGGACGTCATCTAGGGTTGTTTGTGGTGCAAATTTTTTATAAGTATCATGAGCGTCGTTGATCATATTATAAGCTTGATAGGCAAAACTAACTGCGGTTATTAGAGCAGTGAATATAAATGATTCTGCCGGTGGTGGTGTCATCAATAGCAGCACCAATGTCAGATGCAAAATTCTCTGATTCTTTTCTATCATTTTTATTATTCAATTTTTTTTGACTCTCCCGTTGCTAGTACTTCCTTCGACTAAATGGATGTAGTCAAATTTCTCCACTTTAAATTGGCCAAATATTTTGTCAACAACATCATTTTGTGAACAAAACAACTGAATTATCTGTAGAGAAATATCTTATCGCTTTCTTTTACATGCTTTTTCCATTAAATGTAATTTTTTTCGAAAACACCATAATACCGTTCAATGCCGTTGATTCAAAAAAAATTACAGTAACTTCAAATATGCTCGATGCCACTGGCAGTTTGGCAGAATTAAATTCTATGAAAAATTCCGTATTTGGACTAGATTCCGAAATTTTGAAAATAATTATTTCATTAAAAGTAAATACTTCAAACTTCTGTTTTTCTACTACTATTAATGGATATAACCGTTTCAAAATGAAGCGATGCACTGAATCATCACATACACACACAGATCTAGGTACATGCATACATACATATAGCATTAAAAAAAATTTCTTGACATTTTTAATCATTTGGAGATATTCTAATGGAATTTCAAATCTGAAAAAGAAAACACGGTTCGATAGCTTCCATTCGGAAGTGAAAAATGTTACATAGAATGGAGAGTAGTTGAGAAAAAAAACTCTTCCCTTTCTGGAAGTGATACTTCCAGCCAAAAAATGTGGGATTAGCCAAGTAATCACAAGAAATTTCGATAATTCCACAGTATAGCTCTGCCAACTGGAAATTAGTATTTTTAGTGTTTTCTTTACAATTTCTTTCGTCCGCCGTGCTCAGTGCGTCTATTCTAGGCTCGCATTGAGTTCGGTCTTTGAAAATTTTCATTTTATAATTTTTTTTATTTTTTTTTGCGAAATAAGTTGAGGTGTTAATTTTAAGTCAAAAAACTTGAATTAATTCATTGTGTTCAACAACTCAATGAATATAACATTCAAACTTTATTAATATTTCATTCCACAGTAATATAGAAAAATAATAAATCCAATAGAGTAGAGTTTAATGTTTTGATTAACCCTCTAACCTGAAAGTCGGCCTAACTCGTACTCGGGCGGTCGGAGTGGGGATGGCCAATCGCGTGAGCCCGCTCGCTCCCACCACTACTTTTCTATGCTTGCAACGTGCTCGAGTAGGACCGTACACGTTTCGTGTGATTTACGCAATCCAAAATAAGAAGTTAATATTCAAATTTTTATCAATAACGTGCATTGCCATGAAGAATCGAAATTTAAATTATTCTAGTGATAGTTCAGAGTGTTCATTTAGTGGTAGTAAATAGACAAGAAAATAGTTTTCTTCTCAGCACTCTATATATACGTTCCTGTCGCCAGTGAACGTGACTGGACAGAGTCCCCTTTCTCCGCGGACGAGAAAAGAGTGGGAGAAACACCTTTCAGGTGAGAGGGTTAAGTGAGAAGAGAGTGGGCAGGGTGAGAGGTGAGGCAGTCATGAAATAATCGATTTCTTCCTGACAAAGACAGTTGGTGTGAAAACACAATGATAAACAGAGACCAATGGTCTTAAGGAAACGGCAAATTTGGTAATTCAACCACACGAGCCTTTTCTAGGCCAGTTTGATTTTGGTTGTCTGCGGTTGAACATCAAAACTGTGTGTTTTGTATTAAAAGTTAGTTGCCACCACTGCGGGTGATTTTTCATGGCAAATCCAGATTTCAGATGATTATTTCGAAATTTTCATTTAATCAGAAACTGAAAATTATAGATATAATTTCCGCTCCAAACAATATATTAATTGCATTAATGAGTGAATTATGCAATTAAATATAGATTGGGTGAAGAAATTCACTGAGCGTCTCTCAAGTAGAGACGCGGAGGCTCTCGCAGAGGAGTCTCTGAAAAGTCTCTCTGGTGGCGCGAATAGAGACTCGTCTCCGCCACAGAGATGAGTCTCTTTCACGTTTGGGAGACTCTCATTTTTCATCTCGGGCTAATCTGTAATGTAGAACGGATACCCAATTTTATCCTCGAAAGCCTAACGAATATTTGGAAAAAAAGAAAATCTGAATCGGATCAAAATTGTGGTCCATGGGGTATTTTTAAGATAAAGCCGAATAATGACGTTTTATCTTGATTTCAAGATACGGGGCAAAAGGGATTGTGTTCAACATTTTTTAGCTTTCTTGACACATCCCATCGTGTGCCAAATGTCACTCGATGGATCCCTTCATCAACCAAAGACTTTTGAATTTCACCGTGGTCTCCCCTTAACAAATCTTCACCCAACAATTTAAGAAATTCACAGTGCTTCATGGTGCATACCTTTTATGATACTTTATCATTCCAATAATGGTCGAAATAATCAACTTTTTTTTTACTACAAGCAGAATTTTTTCCATTGATTTCAAATACTAGTCAATTTAGATGTATTCATCCTACTGGAGAAGAATAATAATAATATCCAATTTAAAAACACAATATAATTGATTATCCAAGAAATTCTGAAATTGACAACAATTCTCTGATGATTTTTTCGTGCATAAATGACCTGAAAATCTAGTATTTTCATTGCAATAATTTTTTTATTTATTTATTCAAGTATGAAAATTTCTTTTTCTGTGCATTCTCATAAGGCCTACTCTTATCACTAGTATCACTTGTACTTCCATTTATAGTACTTCATGTGTACATGTGTCCTTTTATCTTTGCGCTTGGCTTTTTTTTGTTATCCATCTACTGTTATCGCACACTCTTTGGTCGTTCGTTTTTCTATGAATTTGTATTTCACATTGTTTCGATTGATCACGCATTACGCATTTAAGAAATGGTCGAGGTCATTGCATTCATTCTACTCTGTACACATACCGTTGCACTCATTCCCGGGTAGGGAAAATTCATTGGGCCAATGTTGGCCCAGTGCCGGGAGCCCATGATCCAATGCTGGCGTCCAATCCTCAGCCACGGCTGGCCCAATATTGATTGAGAACTGGATGATAACATTGTACCAATGCTGATTGCCGAAGCATGGCCAAGCCTCGATAACGAGCATTGGGTACTATTTTGGTGCCAATGTTCAGCCAATGTTTATTCTATCGTAGATTTCATGTTAGATACATGAATTAAAAGTATTTAAGTCTTCTGAAGCACGTAAGAATGGTCAAAATCCAATGTTATTTGAAAAAAAAAAAGAAAAAAAAAAAGCCGGCACCTGGGATTGAACCCTGGATCTTCCGATTACTAATCTGTTACCTTACCGTCCTAGCCGTTAGAACGTTTCATACTTTTTAGACTAAATTTGATCCTCATAAATTTATTGCCGTTTACTTTGTTTGGGGAGATGAAATTCGATCAGAATTGTTCAGAAGTTATTTGATAATGTGAAATAATTCAATCATGTCAAAAGATAAAAGAAAAATCGAAGCCTTGGCAGTTCATTATTGGCCCAACAAGGGGCCAATGCTCAGGAGCCAAGCCTTGGGACGCCAAGTTTCGAACAACGCTTGGCCAATTCTGGCAGGCCAAACTACAGTGCATCGTTGCTCAGCCAATCCTGAAGGCCCGAACGACGGTGTACCGATGCTTGGCGAAGGTTTGGCCGAGCCATAATTACCAGGCTTCGGCATGCGAATTCTTGGCCGCTGTTCGGCCAAGAGTCGAGCATTGGGCGATTCCTACCCGGGTTTTGCTCTGTACACATATTCTCGCACGCATAATCGTTCCCTTTCTTTTTTACCTTTCCATTTTCTAAAATTCTTCACTATTGTTGCTATTTCATTCATTTTTTGAGTACTGTTTATGGATTTTGTTCATTTTTTTACTTGCTGTCGGAATGGTTGTGGGAAGTCATTTGAGATAAAAGAAAAAGAAAATAGTTTTTTGAATAAAGTTATGACTATTTTCAATTTTGGACAAATGCCGCGTAGGATCATTTATTATTAACTTTTTTTTTCTCTTAAATGACTTGCCTCAATCATTCCGACAGGATATCCAAAAATTAGCAAAATTCAAAAACATCACTCTAAAAGTGAGTGAAATAGTGTGGAATGCCTCATATACATAAAGTTCTTTGATAGGTTCCCGCTTCAGTCATTCCTTAAGCCCGTTAGTCCATTGCTCGTTCACCGGTGCTAGTTCTTCCTCAATTTTTCTATTCCTTTTACTACTTTTCGGCTCATTTCCTCCCTTCCAATGTTTCTTGCTCGTTTCTCTACAATGTAGCGTGTGCAGAATCGAGAGTGTGAAAATTCTGCACGCTTGAATTATTCTAAATACTACACAAAATAACAATAATAATATTTGGACAATAATTTCCAAAGAACTCCATACGGATAAATTCAGTACTTCTTTTCACTATTTTCCGTGGTGATCCCTGATTTTCTCCAGCTTTTTGGCTCTCTTGGCCAACGTCATTGCCAATGCTCCTCACTGCTGGTTGGCGTTGACCCACCTCACCGGTTGATGCTCTCTTTCCTAAGTTCCTCCAACGGGTCCTTGATGTGGGAGATTGCTCTTTAAGGCTGGGGGAATTCCTCTCCAGTCTCAATACTTGTTCTACTCCGTTCATTCGGGAGAATTCAAAACGAAAGGAACAAAATAATTAGTGAAGTACAATTTACTTACTGACCTCACTCTAGAAATTTGCTGCTTTGGCTCCAATCTTAAGTCCTGCCCTTTCTGGTCGCTATAAATTATCAAAACACAGAGATTGTACCACGGAAAATATTTTTCTGCCATCCGGCCGGAAAGTGGCAATTTTCGGGCCGCTGCGCTAAACGAAGTTGCCGCTTTCCGGCTTCGTCGGGCAGAAATAGTATTGTTACTTCCGTAGAAATAAAGGGAAACACCAACACACACAGTTAATTAACAAGAGGCAATGATTTTATTAATACACGAGGCAATATTATTAATTTTTAGAGACGAACTGTTTTCCTTGTCAATTCAAGCTCTCTTCTTTTTTTTCTTCTTCTCTTTTTGTTTATAGCCTTCCTTCACGTTATTTGTATATCTTTTTGTTTTGGCTGGATATGCAACAATACTCCCCCCCAAAAAAAAAATTGCCGCCCCGGCAATCAAACCGGAAACTATTAGAATTATTACAATCAATCAGAGGGTTCCAGTTAGCTTCTTAACTAAAATTTCTCAAAAAAAAATAAATCGTTAAAAAGTTATTCTGGAACACTTTAACATACATTCTTAATTTTAAACCATTTAGAATTTATGAGTTTTGAATTTTATGAATTTTGTTCTCACTTATTCTCAAGGTAACAATAGTTATTCACTCGAAACATACAACATTATTCAATATCTTTGATCCATAACTTGTACAAAATGTTTTTTTTTTTTTTTTTTTCGTAAAGAAAACAATTATGGAGTGTTTTAATTTCCTCAAATAATAAAGGATTCAATCAGATCAATAAAAGTCATTCAAACTACTCAAACTAAGTCATCATAACCTCACCCTTCGGTTTATTCTTTTTTTTTTTTTTTTTTTTTCACCCATACGTCATATTCAAATAACGTTATTATTAACTACTTAATTTTCAGTCCGCCTGTTCACTTAAGGCCGTTCGTTCACTTCGAACACATAATTATTTCAAGTAAACCTCTCATTTACTTATTTATTTCAAGTATGCTTGTTTACTCTAGGCGGTTCGTTCACTCCGAACCCATTCGTTCACTCCGGATAGCATTATTATCAGCCTATTTCTTTCAAGCATACCTGTTCACTTTAGGTACTTCGTTCACTTCGAACTCATCTGTTTACTCCAGATAGCTTTATCATCAATTTGTTAACTTCAAGTATACTTGTTCACTCCAGGTGGTTCGTTCACTCCGAACCCATCCGTTCACTCCGGATAGTTTTATCGTTAACTTATTCCCTTCAGGTGTACCTGTTCACTCCAGGTAGTTTGTTCACTCTGAACTGATAGCTAGCTTGATTTCTATTCTACATTCTTTATTCCTTAATTGTTTTCTTTATTTATGATAATTTCCGTTTTTTTTTTTTAACTTCCCGAGAAGGGAAGTTTATGTAATGGCCCCGAAAATGGAAAATCGATTTTTCGATCGATTTCCATGTTTTGAGACCTCCTGAACATTTTTTGATCGATTTCGCGATCATGTCTGTATGTGTGTGTGTGTGTGTGTGTGTGTGTGTGTATGTCCGTAAACAGATGTTTCGTTCACGTTTTCTCATAAATTAATAATGTGATCGAAGTGATCGATGTCGTAATCGAAGCCTCTTGATATAAGCTTGCGGCCATTAGATTTTGATCGAAATCGATCCGGTAATTTCTTAGTTTTTTAAGAAAAACATCATTAAATTTTTCTCAACTTCTCAATCAGCGAAGTCTATGTACTGACCCCGAGGAGGAAAAATCGATTTTGTTATTAATCTCACATTTTGCCATCTCCCCAACTTTTTTTGATAGTTTTTACTACTATGTCTGTTGTTATTTATCGTTCTTTTCATTCATCATTTTTCCTAATAGTAAATGAGAGAAATTATCGGGAAGTTCTTAGTGCGGTTCGAAGAGTCACACTCATCATACTACATTCTTACTAATGCCTTCTCATCAGCAGTAACGCACTCCTCCATTCGCGAGCGAGCGTAGCGAGTGAGCAACTACGCACTCCTCCATTCGCGAGCGAGCGCAGCGAGCGAGCAACCATGCATCTCTAGTTTTTTTTTTTTTTTTCAAGTTTCTAATTGTTCTTAAGGCCAAAGGCGATAAATATGGACTACCATTAGTTTTCCATGGGGTAATTTCTGGATGCGATAGACCACATCATTCAATTTTGATTTAATTACATATGTTTTTTTCCAATCATTCTGTAGTTTCGGACATTTTCCTTTAGTTCTTTTGGGGGCAAAGAATCAAACTTTTTGACCTGGTTGGAAATGAATCATGTGGGTTTTCAAATCGAATTTAGATTTCATCTTGTCACTTTTAAGATGCCATTTTTGCCTAACTTGTTGATGAATATCTACTAATTTTTCCTGCAATTGTTCTACATAATTGGCAGACTCAATGGGATGTGATGCATTATTTATTGGTGGATTACCATAAAGTAAGTCTAAAGGAAGACGTAATTCTCTACCAAACACCAACATAGCAGGAGAAAACTCTGTTGTTTGGTGTTTCGATGAACGGTAGGCCAATAAAAACAAAGGAAGCCATTTGTCCCAATTTTTCTGATTGTCTTCCACGAACTTAGCAAGATAATTCAAGATTGTCCTATTGAGGCGTTCAACCATCCCATTTGATTGAGGATGAAGTGGTGTGGTTCTTGTCTTATGAATTCCCAAAAGGTTCATTAATTCATTAAAAATTACTGATTCGAAATTTCGACCTTGATCCGAATGAATCTCTAGTGGTATTCCGAAACGAGAGACAACATTAACCATCAAAGCTTCGACAATAGTGGAGGCTTGATGATTAGGAATTGCAATGGCTTCAGGCCAACGTGAGAAATAGTCGGAAATTACCAGAATATATCGATTACCGGATGCGGATTTGGGAAGTGGACCTAAAATATCAATAGCAAGTCTTTCACACGGAAAACCAACATTATAGATCTGTAATTCTCCTTTTACGCGTTTCACCGGACCATTTCTACTAAAACATACTGGACATTTTTTACACCAATTTTCAACATCTAATTTACATGTTGACCAAAAGAACTTGCCACGAATCTTCTCCAGCATCTTATTGGTTTTGAAATGACCACTAGTAGGAGAATTATGACTTTCTTCAAGAATTTTAGAAGTTATTGATCTAGGAACAATAATTTGATGAATAATTTTCGACTGGTCAACTGATTCCCAGCGTCGATAGAGGATGCCATTTATCGATTCTAATGAATCCCAATATAACCAATAGATTTTGATATTAGGGTCTAAATGTGCAATTTCCTGCCATTCCGGACGTTGATTTTGAATTTTGTATTGAATTAATGTATTTATAGTGAGGTCTTCAGTTTGTAATTTACGCCAATCAAATTCGTCATCTGTTACATGAACTATAGTCCTATATGCTGCTTTTACTGATTCATCATTTATACAATTTAATTTTGTACATCTTTGACATGAGCAAGGACGGCGCGATAAACTATCTGCATTTCCGTGGAGATGCCCAGATCTATGTGCAATCTCAAAATTATATTCGAAAAGAATTTCTAGCCATCGAAACACTTGTCCTTCCGGATCTTTAAAAGACAAGAGCCACTTCAAAGCTGCATGATCCGTTCGAATTAAGAATTTCCGACCTAATAAGTAATAGCTGAAATTTTCAACTGATTTAACTACTGCTAAAAGTTCCCTTCGTGTAGCACAATAATTTCTTTCAGCTTTTTTCAGGCATTGACTAAAATATGCAATGACTTTTTCCTCCCCTTTTTGTATTTGTGACAGAGTAGCCCCAATACCAAATAAAGAAGCATCAGTATCAAGGATAAAATCAGTATCTATCATTGGAGTTGATAGAATAGGAGGAGAAGTCAAAACAGATTTTAATTGATTGAAACTGGTGTCGGCTTCTGGAGACCATTTGAAAGAAATTTTATCTCCTGTTAGTTCATGTAGAGGGCTGGCAATATTAGCAAAACCTTTCACGAATTTTCTATAATAAGAACATAACTTAAAGGCTAAAACCGAAGGAAGGTCGGTGGAGGAGCTGGATACTTGAAAAATATTATTTTAAAGGCTAAAACTTAAAGGCTAAAACTTTTAAAGGCTAAAACCGAAGGAAGGTCGGTGGAGGAGCTGGATACTTGAAAAATATTATTTTAAAGGCTAAAACTTAAAGGCAAAAACTTTTAAAGGCTAAAACCGAAGGAAGGTCGGTGGAGGAACTGGATACTTGTAAAATATTTTTTTTTTTTTTTTTTTTTTCCATAGTTCTAGGAAACTTTTTACGTCTTTCTTTGATCGAGGTATCGGCCAGTCCAGAATAGATGCAATTTTCTCAGATGAACACTTAATTCCTGTTCTTGAAACCGAGTGTCCCAAATACAACACTTCTTCTTGGAAGAAAACACATTTTTCCGTATTAACCTTAAGATTAGCTGCGGACAATCTAGAAAATACCAATTCTAAATTAAATAGATGTTCATGAAAATCTTTCCCGAACACGATAATGTTGTCCAAAAAAACTCGGCAGATTTTCCCTATCAATCCCTTAAGAACACAATTCATGATTCGAACAAAAGTAGCTGGTGCGTTACAAAGGCCGAAAGGAAGAATTTTAAACTGCCAAAGTTCGTCGCCAATTGCGAAAGCAGTTTTTTCTCTGTCTAATGGATCGATCTCTACTTGCCAGTATCCACTTTTTGAGTCAATTGTGGAGAACCACCAAGAACCTAAGCTGGCGTCAAAAATTTCATTATCTCGGGGTAGCGGCATAGAATCTTTTTTTGTTACATCATTTAAACGACGATAATCAACGCAAAATCTAATGGAACCGTCTTTTTTTTTGGTTAACACGACTGGAGATGCCCATGGACCATGACTAGGTTCAATGATTCTCTGTTTTTTCATTTCATTTAATAAATCATAAATTTTATCGCGAAAGTGAAAAGGGATTCGTCGTGGATTTTGTTTTATTGGTTGACAATGTTCTAGAATAATTTTATGTTGAGTTCCTTTGTATCGACCTAAGTCGTCAGAGTTTTTTGAAAAAGATGATTGAAATTTCACTAGAAATTCTTTTAATTTCCCCTGTTGCTCTGATTGAATGAATTTGCATGATTTTTGAAAGAGTTGAGTCAAAAATTGAGGCAATTGAGTGGATGTTCCCGCAACTTCCGTAGAAATAATTTGATTCACTAACACCGATTTTTGCAGGTTATTTATATCGAATTTTTTGTTAATGATGGTTTGGAAATCATTTAACAATCCTGAACGGAAAAGGAAGTCTAATCCTAAAATACAATCAGTCTGAATATTAGCAAAAATTGCATCTAATTTCACTGAAGAATTTCCAATAGAAATTGTGACTTGTTTAATAGCTTTGTACGGGAATATTTGATGCGAGACGGTGTAAATCGTAATATTCTTTATCACATTCTCTAATTCATCTAAATTGTCCTCAAAAATGAGAGAATTAATGATCGTAATATCGGACGCTGAATCAATGATCATAGAACAAGGATGTTCATTAATTTTTCCTTCCACCGTCAAATTCAAAGTTAATTCCTGTTTATTAATTATTTCATAACACTTGTTACAATTTAGAATTGGTTGGGTCAATTCGTCCCCCAACGAACTGACCCTATCTAGTTTTCCGAAATTTTATCGTTAGAAGAGCTGTTTAGATTGCGATAATCACGATTATTACGACTCTGATTAGGATTTTGTTCATTTGCATTAATTGAATTGCACTCGTTAGCGTAATGTCCAAAAGTTTTACATTTATGACACTGAATGTGTGATTTATTATTTACTCCAAGGTTGGTTTGTGATTTGCATTCGTTGGCAAAATGTCCGAAACTTTTACACTTATGACACTGGATGTGTGATTTATCGTATAGTGATTGATAGCGTTTATGAGAGGGGAAAAGATGTTTGTCATTATAAGCTCGATTATTGGAGAATCGTTTCTTATTAACTAGTAATTCGTCGATAGATTTGAATTCTGTAGCACGTTCGACAGCTTTTTGAAGTGATTCAATTCTTTCCAGACGTAATACTCGTTCCAGTTCTGTATGTTCAATACCATTGGTGAATTGGAGGCACGCTACGCGGTCACGCATATCCTCGGGAGAATCTATGTACGCTAGATGAACAAGACGCTCGATTTCTTCTGCGGAAGCTGAATAACTTTCATTCTCCCCCCGCTTACGGGTTTGTAATTCGTTAAAATACATACGTGACAAATGTTTTTCATCGAATCGTTCATTGAAAATTTCAGTCAATTTTTTATAATTCTTGAAATCGTCACTGGATAGTTTTTCAAGAATAAGTTGTGCTTTTCCTCGGAGGCACGTAGCTAGCTGGGCCGCTTTGATTTCCTCTGACCATCCATTATGGTTCGCTGCAATTTCAAAGTGAATGTGATATCGAGACCACGGTTTCTCTCCGTCGTAAGTGTCAGGCTTGATAACTGCAACATTATTCTGGCTTGGAGTTGAATTTGTAAAATTGAAAGGATTAGCGTTAGTATTAGCATTGGCATGAAAATTAACAGCAGAATTTTGAGGGTTATCTGTTGGATTTAAAGGTCTTTGATTGTTTGCTTGATGCTGTGATGTATTCTGAAGCCTTTGGTGTAGGTTAATGACTGGATTCTCCGATGATTGTCGTAATTGGTTTTGGGTCTGTTGATCCGGATTCAGAGGTATTGGATTCTCTGGTGCTGGTCGTGGTATTTGAGGTTGTTCTAAATGATCTAGAGGCGCTAGGTTTCCTGGTAGATTTCTTAGTAGACTTAAAATTTCATTTCGAGTTGTGCGTCTATTTTCCTCTCTTTCTTGGCGAATTGTTTCACGAATATCTTCGGTAATATTCCTTAATTGGCCACGAAGTTCATTTCGCATTCTATTTTCTAAACCTTCTAGTTGAGCCGGACTCACGCTAGCCTGATGATCTTGGTCATCATTGATTGGTGTATGGGGTCGAAAGCCAGCAGCCAAAGGACCAGGACGAGCGTGTAAATTTTCTTCCAAGTTTTCCCGTCTTTTTCCTTTTTTTAACATTATCACTCACTTTTTTTAAATTAATTTTTTTTTTTTTTTTTTTTTTTTTATCTTAATTTCTCGTGGATTTATTGAAGAAAATGATAATTAATAATCTCTTCTTTCTCTTGTTTGAATCCCACTTCTGACACCAATGTTACTTCCGTAGAAATAAAGGGAAACACCAACACACACAGTTAATTAACAAGAGGCAATGATTTTATTAATACACGAGGCGATATTATTAATTTTTAGAGACGAACGGTTTTCCTTGTCAATTCAAGCTCTCTTCTTTTTTTTCTTCTTCTCTTTTTGTTTATAACCTTCCTTCACGTTATTTGTATATCTTTTTGTTTTGGCTGGATATGCAACAGTATATTACATGCCTAGGGCAGTAATGTAAGAAATGTCTCAGAGCACATGTAATTGTTGGCCGAGGCGAAGCCGAGGTCAACAAACATGTGCTCTGAGGCTTTCTTACTTACTGCCCAAGGTGTGTATACGATTTTTCTGCACACTGGGACGGAAGTGAGCTTACGCCCGAGCGCAGCAAGGGCCGAAAGTCTCACTTTCGTCCCAGTGTACAGAAAAATAGTATACACACCTTGACTAGCAAAGTAAGAACGTCTCAGAGCACATGTTTGTTGATCTCGGCTTCGCCTCGGCCAACAATCACATGTGCTCTGAGACATTTCTTACTTTACTGGCCTCGGTATGTAATGTACTATACTTTAGGCATTTTTCGGCCACGTGATCATGAAAAACTTTACAAGTTAAGGATGTAGTCTGAAGCTCCAGGTTTGAAAAATTAATTTTTTCTTTATAATTTATTTTGAAAGGAAAATATATGGAGAGTATACTGTAGAAATTTTGAACCGACATTCGAAATATTAAAGAAGTTATATACATATACGAAAGCGTTTCACAGTCTCAAACACGTGTTTCTAAAACTCTCAGGATGTAATCCTGAGCTTCAGGTTTATAAAATCTATTTTTTTTCATAATTTATTTTGAAAGTACAATATGTGGAGAATATACTGTAAAAATTTCAGACCGGAATTCTAAATATTGAGGAAGTTATAACACATATTCGAAAGCACTTTACAGTCTCAGATACCTGTTACTTAAACTCCAAACGCGTTTTTCTCGAAACAACATTTTTTCGGTTGGCCCATGGCAAAGAACAAAATCTACTTTTTTTTTAACAAAATTTATTTTTAGAATAGGTTACAGTATTTACAAGTATGTACAGGATGTCTTACTTAAAATGAACATGTTTGAAACAAAAAATTTTTTTGATGTGTGTCAGTTATGACTGCTAGTCAAATGGCTTATGAAGCTCTCGTGACTATATATTATTGATCAGGGAATCAATGTTTGTATTTATATGGGATTTTTCATCAAATTATATAATTTTTTTATTTTCTATTGTAGAGAATAATGAATGGAAAAAATGATGCCTTAACCCTCGCATCACAAAAACCATTCTGTTGTATGTGAAAAAAAAATTTACAGGAGTAAAGTATCCAATTTGGATGAGTATTGGTAATGTTAGGTTAAGTTAAAAATCATAAATATCGTTTGCAATTACAGTAGGTATTACAAATTTTTGTTTATGTGTACATATGTACATGTAATGGTAGATAGTTGGATGATATCTAGCTATATAGTAGAAAAAGATAATATTTATCTACTATATCCTTATAGAGTTTGGAGTACTTAAATAATTGTAGCGCATACATTTGTGATTTGTGAATCATTTCATATCTGTATATATACACCCATATATACATGCACACATACATGCATACATGCACACACATATATACGTATTTCCTTTGATTTTCATTCATTTATCTATTTTTTCCCCTTTATTATCTAATTTATTTATTTATTTTTTTAATTCTACATATCTCAATTTTAGCTTTTTGAATGTGTCATTATCTTGATTGGTCCACCAGTAATTGTTTTTGATTCGATAGAAATCATAAAGATCCTTAGTTGGAATGGTTTTTGAGGAACAAATAGTGTTCGGATCGGTATAGTGTAGTGGTATTTTTTTATTACGTTTATGGCGTTTGAAATGATATAAAATTGGAGTATTGTGCTCATTCTGTATGATTCCTTGACTATCATAATATGTGAAATATTGAGGTTTAATATATCCAGTTAATGCAGCAAAAGCGGCCGCATCTGAGTGGACAGTGGCCAGTTCATTGATCGTATTATTTCTAATACTGCTAAGTTTTTGGTAATAATCTCGAGTTAATTTTAAAATGTGATTATCTATTCTTGGAATTTCCGCGACATCGTATAGCGTTTTGTTACTAACGCGACGCCGAAACTCGGAATGTACAGAGTACTCGGAGTGTAAGAATAGGGCAGTTCTGAGGCAATTTCTTTCAAACATCCTTAGATTTTCCATATGGTTTGCCCCGATGTTCCATAAAACTGGGGTACCATATGTTAGTAATGGTCGGATGAGTAAGAGGTAGCAGATACCTTTGGCTCTTTTATTGATGCGTTTATTGTGGAATAGGTAACCAATCGATTTGAATCTCTTTCGAGCTTTTTCTACTTGAGAATCAATATGGCTGACGCAACGGGCTAGGTAATCAATGAGGATGCCGAAATATTATACCAATTTTTTGTTTGGGATGTTGACAAATTCTTTGGAGTCAGGATTGGTTGTTTTGATGGAAAATTTTTCAATATTATCTCTATTTTTTTTGGATAAGTATTGTATTGGTCTATGTATGACTATACTTTCACTTTCCTCGAGGTTTAGTCTAAGGTTCCAGACCGCATACATATCGTTGACCTTCTGAACTAGGTCCTAGAGTTTTTCTTCAATTATTTTGATATCTTTGTGAGTAACATAAATTATACGATCGTCGGCAAAGGCCAACGAGTGTGCGCCGTTATCTGAATTTAGATCAAATGCGTCAATCATGTGGGCAGTAAAAATCGAGAACAGTAAGGGTGAGTTTACTGTGCCCTGTTGCAGGCCCTCCAGAATTGGGTATCTATTGGACAGCGCACCGTTAGTTTTGACGTAAGAGTACTTATTTTTAATCATGCTGTAAATAGTGTTTATTAACTCGATTGGATATTTTTCTTTCATTAGGATATAGATAAGCCCATCCGTCCATACTGAATCGAAAGCCTTTTCTAGGTCTAATAAGGCGGCACCGGTGGATTTTCTATTATTTAGGGCTTCATTAGTGTCAGAGAGGAATTTGTTAATTGCATGTAGTGTCGAGTGCTCAAAGCGAAAGCCATACTGATTCTCGGGAAGAACTAGAACAAAATCTATCGAACAGATTAGGCTGAAATTTGGATATGTTATTCTACACTGGAATGGCTCTCACAGGTGCCAGAATCGTTAATTTTCAATGAAAATCTTCTATTTTTTACCCGAATTTTCGAAGAAAAATATCGCGATTTTTGAGTTTTTTTTAAAAGTCCACCATTTTCTTTTTTCTCAAAGGAAATGTTTGAATCTGGTACCTGCGATAACAACAAGCTTACAGAACACTGATTCATTCGAATGACGCGCACCAACGCTAGCACCTGGGCCAGTCACATGTCTTTTTTTTTGGTGGGTACTTCGGCCGTAACAAAAGCTATTTAAATATTGTGAGATGAACTTGAAAAAAATATTTTCGTGAAGTTAAAGATGTCAATAATAACATCTGAAAATTTTGGGATCATCGCATTTCATTTAGTTGTAAAAAAAAATTGCTGAAATATGTTCGTAAAAAGTGCAAAAGCTCCAGACTACATCCTTAACGGAAATTTTCTTGAACTCCGCCAACTTCATTCTCAGTTAACTGTTGAGTCTCAAGGAAATGAAAGGGAATCAAAATTGAAACAGTTATAATTTAGGAAAATTTCATGACATTTTGATAGCTATAGTTTATTCAACATTATTTATTTAATTTCTTCAATTGACCGGATATCATTTTGGCTTTTTAGAGATCTTCATTGCATCCCTTGACGGCAGTGACACTTTGGGAATATTTGTCCATTACATTCAGTGCATGCATGGGTGTATTCTTTATTGATCCCAATCTATATAAACGGAATGCAAGAAAACCAACGCCCCCAAGAGTTGCGGTCTTTAGATATATACCAATTCCACCAGCTGCAAAAGCGGGTTCTCCTGTTACTGCTTGGGCATCCAGGAATGGTACAACTATTTGGCCAGCATTTTCGAACGTAGATGTTGTTTGCACGTCCATATAAGAATTTGAACGGGAGCTTGGTATGAATTCCTTCCTCCTCTTCATCCTCCGCGATTCGAAGTTGATTGAAATAGATCTCCTCTCTATTTTCCACAGAAGAAATATTACATTGAATAATCAATCATTCACAATACTCAGTTGCTTAAAATTTTTAAATAACTGTTAAAATCTAATGAATTATATGGAAGTACAGTTATTACTCATATAGTTCAGGCTCCTCAAGGAGGCAAATTTATTGTAAAGAACTGGTGATAATAAAAAGGAAGAGAAAAAAATGTTCCCAGTATTCAGAAAATTTTGTAATAATTGCTTCTATTTTGTTGTCGAATCCCGTTCATTCCTCCGCAAAATATACACGCACAATTAATTTTTAGCGCAAAAAAAATCATCTTCAAAAATTTTTAATGTTTGGTTCAGTAATTTTTAATCAGCTGTAAGCGTCATTTTCTGCTTTACCTACGGGAAAAAGTGAAGTATCACCCTTGACAATTTCCCAAGCATGCGATACGTCCCTGCGTTCCCGAGAGGTTCAGTAATTTTTCATTAGAGTTCTGGCTACTTTTTGCTGGTTTTTTTTTCCGTGTAGGGGAAGAATTTCCGAGACATACACTTTCCCCACTAAAGACCAGTAAGCAGGCACTATAGCGAACGTGACACACGTTTGATATAGTGCCAACGGATTTTTATACATCCTGTGGCCTATAAGAATCAATTTCTTCCCATGTTTTTTTCAATCGTCCTTCTTTTACTCAAGCCTCATAAGATGTTTAACAATGATGGATCGAGTAGATCACTGCCAATAACACCGAGCTTTTCAGCAGATCGGTCAGAACTTTCAACTTCAGAGTCTATCACATCTATTTTGATTGAGCTTCAAACATTTACTCAAGTAGCCAAGTTTTACGGCAAAAATATTCTCGCAGAATCACCCAATCGTTCGGCTTAAAATGAAATTTACGTATAACATGTATGATTTTTGAATCCGATTGTTGGATGGCACCATTGCGAACGCTCTGCACGTTTTCTATAGTGCCACCGAGAAAAAAAAAACAACGAGCATGGCGGGGACATGATCTGAGCTCGCATCGAAGGGAAAGGCACTATTTCGAAAGTTTACTCAATGCTCATTATGTACTATTCCTTCCCAAATGTTCATCTGATTGGTTTCAAAGTAATTAACGATCAGAACCTCATTCTATACATAGGCTCTTATGCATCAAACCTGTTTTGGCCAGAGACCTTTGTTAGAAACTCAGATGGTGACAAGGGTCTCTTGTGAATGTACCGTCGAATTTTCAGATCGATACATATACCTGTTTCCGAGAAAAGTGATGACATGTGTCATCACTAGGAAAGAAACATCCTAAGAAATCTGGTACTAAGTGCTAAACCCCCCGCTCTAACCACACAACCACTGCCGTCGGTGTTCAGATATTGTATTATCGTATAGAAATTGACTGAATAAACCAGCATTACCTGTATCGTCTGAAAAATGTCTTCAAAATATCCTTTTTTTTTACCAAGTGGACCATACCACCCCTAATCCTAAACTGGCCACCATATGAGCATGATGCTACGCTGCGCTGGTTTTATTTTTTTATGATCAATCGGTTGAGTGGAAACTAGTGAGAGTATGCATATTCTCAGTGTGCACATACTGACATTACTTATAATATTGTAAGCAATCGCGTGAGCTGTAGAGATTGATTTTCCGCTCTATCTCTCATGTGAACTTATCAACTTGGGTGAAAAAATGGGACGTACAGCATTTTTTCATCAGAGGATTTCTTCCGCCATTTTCATCCAAGTTGTCTATATCCACGATCCAAGTTCTAGTTACTTTTTCTCGGATCTAGAACTTGGATGGAAATCTTTGATCGTGGAAGCAGGCCTTTATACATTCGTACGGATATTGTGTCAGTCTTTATCAATCAGTTCAAGATTCAATCTGCGGTACTTTCAATCAGTTTGGAACTTACGGCCGGATGTTCTCAATAGAGACAGAGCCATGAAGAAGAAGAAGAATTTGGAATTTGAAATCTCAGCTTAAATATAATCATTTCAATTGCAATAATGTCGTTAGGTACATAAAAGTTTAATATTAGAAGGAAACTACGATCCTATCATGAAACTTAAAAATCGAACCGTTAAAATTCAGGCTTTGAGGGATGACAAGGGTTTTGAAATGTCAAAAAATTGATTTTTTCCCCTCCTTCAATCTGTCAAATATATCGGCCTGAAATTTCAAGTCGATCAGAGATAAACTATGAGAGATAGAGCCTTTCAAAACTCCCCCAATCGGTTCGACCTAGAGGTCAACTTTGCTCAATTTCGTTGAGGGTAGGACGCGAGAGGCTTGAATTCGACTTAGGCAAGAGCAGAAAGACGCCCTGGACTTGTTGTTGCAGCGGGATCTCTCCTCTGTGGTGCTGGAATCGACGATTCCATGTAACTTGAGTGACAAATTCCTTTTCCAGTTCATTACTGCTCAAAACTTCAATCGCGTTTTTTTCGAAACTATGTTTTTGGAGTCGGTGGTCACGACATCTTGGAAGCAAATGCACGTATCCTCCTGAAATTTTGGACACATTTCCTCGATACTATTGACTAGTGCACAACGAGGGGATTTTTTTTGTCAAATCACAACTTATTTTACAAGAACATATATGAGCAAAATTTGACCTAAAATCCCCCTTTTTTTCTTTGATGCTATCAAAAATTTCAATTTTAATTTTTTAAAAATCCCTCACGTTCTGCATTAGCTGAACTCATCTACTAATGGAAAGAATTTAGTTTTTTGCTCTCAGATGAAGCGCCTCTAAGTTATCCTGACCACCACACAAGTACTTTTTTTAGAGTAGTCTCCAGAAATTTACTTGCAACGGCTGAATTCCAGGAATTTTTCGATGGAAAATTCAAGAAATATAGTTTGGATGTAGTTTCATGACATGTGTGGAAATGGAATGAATTGATCACTTTTTTATACTAGAAGAAGAATACAGAAAATGAAGCTTCTTTGACTGCCTGAAACCCATGTAACCTCTTAAACGAAAAATTGGAGGAAAATTTACCCTGGGTCAAAATTATGAGTTCAAATGAGATGAATCTCATTGCTCAAAGTGGAGGTTGTGAAGCAATTTCTCGTGGAGAAAACTCGCACACAAACGTATATGCTCTGAGCGCAATTCCGACCGCGGCCTGCATTGCCAAATAACATTGCTGTGATTACTATACACATAAAGTTCATTTTGATCTTGTCTATATGAATATTGTGCTATCAATATATAAGATTTCTCTCAGTCTGGATAATGAAGAGGGACATGTGTTGGGGAAAAAAAATAAAATCCCCAATCGTAACATTTCTTTTATAAAACATTACAAATTCGAATATGTTACATATGGGCAGTATTATGATATAATTTAAATGTTAGGAGTTGAAGGAAATTTCCTTTGACTTCCCAGTTGAGTCTTACGAAAATAAAATGGAATTGGAGTTGAAACCGTGATA
Source organism: Aleiodes leptofemur (assembly GCA_963942555.1). Lineage (NCBI taxonomy): Eukaryota > Metazoa > Arthropoda > Insecta > Hymenoptera > Braconidae > Aleiodes > Aleiodes leptofemur. Next base: position 6,587,757 of record OZ012610.1, on the reverse strand, counting down.
ATTTATTCAAATTGTATGATAATTTGATAACCATAATACATTCGAAATTATTTATTTCATTTCTTTAGCTGACAGAATATTATCTGGCTCCTCAGAGATTTTCATTGCATCCCTCGAAGTCAGTGACGCCTTGCGAATACTTGTCCATTTGATTGAGTGCATGCATAGGTATATTCTTCATTGATTCCAATCCATATAAACGAACTCCAAGAAAACCACTGCCCTCCGGAGTTGCAGTCCTCAGATACATACCGATTCCACCAGCTGCAAAAGTGGGTTTTCCTACAACTTCTTGAATGTCCAATAATGGTATAACCGTTTGCCCAGCATCTTCGATAATAGATGTTCTTTGCACGTCTAAGAAAGAATTCGAGGGAGAGCTTGGTATAAATATCCCTTCTTCTTGCTCCGGGTTTTTAAGTTGACTGAACTGGATCTCCTCCCTATTTGCCACGAAAGAAACATCACACTGAATAATTAATCATTCATAATACTGGATGAAAGTTAATCTATAATCTGAATTATGAAGTCCACAATGAAATTTCTACTAATTAGCATCTTTAGAAGATCAAAACTAATTTTGGTATTCCATCAATACATAAACTGTATTTTTTTGGTGCTCAATTTTTTAGCATGATTTTTTGATAACTGTTTCGAAAAAGAAATAAAGAATTGTTATCCCGTTATTGAGTAACTAAGCGATCACCTCTCTCTGTCATATTCTGGAGAAGTGCCAGCCATATCTTTTGGAGTCAGCCAAATAGAAGGATTATCATCAGTTACAACTATTTTTCCACTATCATAATCGTATGGTGAAGCATGAATTTCCAGTTGGAGAGGTTTTATCTCATTTGGATTTTTTTCAGGGGTATTGAATCGTGCACCTGAAGATAGAAAATATGAAGATTAGTTTTTGGATATACGACCTTAGATAATTCAATTAATTCTATGATATTGTTGCCTTTTAGGTCTCTGGTGCATTGAAAGAACACTACAAAGTTTAGAAGCATCGTAGTTTTCTTTAAATGCAGCAGAGGCCTAAAAGGCCACATATTATAGAATTTACATGAAGATTAGTTTTGTTATTGTTTAACAGGTCCCATTCCTATGCACTATATCCAGAAATGTGATTTAAATTTGGATAGTTTTTGTTCCGAAGTCTGAAGGAAAAGCAGAAAAAAGCTCAATTGCAATAATTGCTTCCTTAGGATGTGTCTCGAATTGGATGCAATTCAAAATTGATAAAAACGTTTTGCTACAGCTCGGTGCAACACCACCACCTCGAATTTCGTATTACTCCCTCGCCGCTAGCTCAATAAACGCAGCAGCGTTTTCCCCTCGTGGTTTTGAAAATGCGAGATGAATTCCATGTAAACACGGTTTAATTATAGGAACTGCATTTAGGCTGTATATAAACCGTTCGTTTGTGCAGTTCCAGCTCGAAATATATGCTGTGTGAATTCACTGTAAATACGGTGTGAATGCAGTTGAAATTCTGTGTAAATGCCGTTTGAATGCTTCGTAAATACCTTGTAAATGTCGTTCAATGACGGACTCAATACGATTTAACAACCGTGGGAAAACTATTAATAAAACCGCTCAAGGAAATGGTGCAAATACAGTGTGAACATCAAATTTGCACTGGAATAAATTCTGAATTGATGCTACATTTTCAAAACCGCAAGTGTTTTTATGTTTTGACGTTTTACTTCCATTTTTACCAGTAAAAATATTCTAAAAAATTTCAATACTCTTACTGGACTTGCTGAAAAATATAGAGATTATTGATAGGTGTGGAATAGTTAAAAAATTCAGTAGAAATGGGATTTTGTGGACGAAGTATTGAAAAGCGGTGCTATGCTGTCCTGTGCAAGTCAATGCGAGATCTTCGTCCAAATTGCGCTGTTGCGAAATCATAGTCTCACTCTTACTTTTCAGTCGTCAATGGGAAAACAAGCCTTCAATTATCTTGCAATGAACTTCTTTTAATTTTTAATTCAAAGTGAAATTCAATGAATAATAAAATTCGTTCCGAATATAAGTAAGTATAAATTACTCATTGACCATTTCGCAAACCCATATATAATTTAATACGTTGGCGGAATGCTGATCATGTGATGTACGAAGTCGGGTCAAAACACATTAGTGACGAAGGATTGGATAAACTTATGCAATCTTAAGACTCTTGAGACATAAGTAAGTACCTGTAAGTACATATCCAGGTGGTACTATGAGGTCGTCAAGAAAAATCCTATGTGAATTCCAGTAGAAAGCTAGATAATCTTCCGATTCTTTCAGTTCATGCTCAACTTCCTCATTTTCTATCCAATAATAGTACAACCTCTTGAGATCGAAACTATATATATAATCGAACTCTATTTCTCTTAGAGGTTTCCAGCCAACACTATCTGGTACAATTCTGCCTTCAGTCAATGCTACACCCTGCTGTATCTGAATATGAACCATATTCCCTTTTACGACAAATTTAACACCTGTAACAACTCTGAAATTTCCAGTCTCAATTAACAAAAAAGAATTATTCTTTATTGTGAAAATAAAATATCCCTATCGAACCCAATGATTTTGAAATAAAAAAAAGCACATTCCATTGATTGCAAACCGTAATATTCTGTTGAATGTCCTATTGACTGAGTATTCAGTTTACCCTCACCTTCAACAGATCAATCAGAAATAATTCTCACAAAAAAATTGTAATATTTTTTTAAATACTTGTTATTCGCAATGTCCGTGAGTTGTTCCTCGAAACTGAAAGTCCGTAGGCTTATTGATTCATAGCTGTCTTCTACACATGTGCACCAACATACGTCACAGCCTTCTCTCTTGTCCAATACTTTTTCTTGCCCATCACATCCATTTGTAACATTCCCGTAAACGTCATTAGCTGAATTTGAATACCATTCATAACGGTGTTCGTCCTGAAAATTAAAAAAAATTATTTTTTAATCTCAGATTTTCCAGATGTGATAAATTCAGCGACAAAGAGGTGAAATAGAATAAGTTTATTTTTCTTCTCATCAGTTTTTCGACCATATTTCGCCTAATTTCCGGAATATACTCTAGCCATATAAAGATCGGCTAAGAAGATCAACTCATTCAATTTAACCTCTTCACTACTGATTTGGTGATATTTCTCAATATTTCTGTAATACAAGGATTACAACGGCTGGGGAAGATGATTGAGAAGTTGATACTATCTGCATTTCATGGAAAAAAAATAATAATAAACGTCGCAAAACAATGTCTCTGGAGATTCCTAATCCACTAGGATTTCTGTTACCCCTCAAAGAGAAGTCAAAATTCTGAAATCGTTATGGAGTTGAGTTCTCCTTACATTGAAGATACAGGGCTTCGAATACGAGGAATCAAAATTACGGAATCGTCGTGACGTTTACACCAACTAAGAAAAATCCATTTATATTTCCTATTTTGGCATTTTCGGAAAATTTCTCGAACATTTCACATGGTTCCTCAAAGATCCTTTTCTATTTCCTATTTTTGAATTTTCGGAACAAATCGTAGTGGGGGACAGGATCTTCAAAGATAGAGTGAGAATTCAGTCTGATATAAGCGTTATAGAAGAAACGGGAATCAGATATAGGGGTATTTCACTTCATACTTCTTCTACAGTAGAACTTGCATGAATTTGAAGCTACGGGACCAAGAATTCTAAGAATTAGAACTGACGAGATGCCCTCTCCATAAAATATTCATCCAATAGAACAAGGAACCTCTTTTCCTCTCTAACGTTTCCTCTCTCTCGCTCGCATTGAAAAGAGGTGAATAGGAGGAGAAGCAAGTTCTCCTCCAGGGTAAGGGAAGTCAAATTTGAGTGGTTCGCGATGCTGGCCCCGATGTTTCGTCCAATATTAGATGCCTATGTACTGTCAACACTCAGGTAAATCGAAGTTATTCAAAAGCGTTAAGAGATAACTTAATTATTCAAAATAATGAAATTATTTTCTGATTTTTTTCCATTAACGGAACGTCAACAATGGATATGCTCGCCAATGTTCAGCCAAACAAAGGCTGACAAATCAACAACAAATCAAGAACCAATGTCGGTAACTGGTGTTTGAGCCGAGGCTCAGTCCAATCTAGACATATCATATGTCGGTTTATGAAGTTCAGCCCAAGACCCGGGATGAAAAAATTAGAGTCTTTCAGTGGTCGAAAGACTCCTGTCCCGGTCTCTGACAGAGTCCCTATTTGCGCCATGGCAGGGACTTTCTAGAGACACCTTGCTGTCTCTCCGAACGGGACACGTGTCTTCCCTACAGGGACTCTCAGTCCCTGCTCTACGAACCAGAATCCTTACTTGAGAGACTCACAGTCTCTCAAATAAGAACTCCTCCAGTCTTTCTTCGAGAGCCATCAGTCTCTCAAATGAGGAATCCTCCAGTCTTGCTTCGGGAGCCATCAGTCTTTCTATTTTTCAAAAAAATATTTATTTTTATCCATATTTTTCTTTGTCGAAAAATACATTAATCAATATTTTAGATGATAATAGATTGTTGACTGCGACTTAGTTTTCAATAATCCTTAATATAGATCGATTCCAGTTTTAATGAACACAACTGCATGTTTTTCTTTAAATTTTCGTAACTTTCTGCACGTCATCTATAAAAACTATTGAAACGTAAAGAAATCATAGATGACGTTATTTTAAGGTTTTAAAGAAGTAGTCATTTCCAGCAATTGAATAAAAGAAAAGAGAACAATGTCAAATTTCAAAAAAGATTGATAATATAAACATCAAAACTCAAATATATCCATTTTACCCCTATGTCCGTTTCACTCCTCTTTCCGCTAATATTGAGAATTTTAATTAGAGTCAAATATGAAAAAAATAATAATTCCACGCTTTGCAAAAATCATAAAAATTGAAAACTTAGAAATTATTAAGTTGAAATTAAAAAAAAAATCTTTTCTCGGTCTCTCTCATAAGGACTTATGTCTTTGCAAAGATTTATGAATCTAATGAGAGCCCAGTAAAGATAGAAGTCCTTACGGGAGAGACACGCGAAGATAGAAGTCTTTACGGGAGAGACCAGCAAAGATAAAAGTCTTCACGGGAGAGACCCGAGAGACACTGTAGAGACAGTTGCGGGACTTGCGAGACACTCTAGAGACTGAAAAGTCTTTCTAGGAGTCTTTGAAGACCGTAAAAGACTCTCCAAAGACTCAAAAATTTTATCCCGGGGACTCAGCCCAATCTTGGCATGTCAACTTTGGCTTGGAAACATAAGCCCATGATCGGCCGTGTTGGCCAACATGAGCAAACCCTACATGGGATTATCTCGAGAAACATCTCACCTGATCAACGCACTTCGATTTATTTGTTTCAGATGATCCAGTGACGAGTTATAGCGTACACCCATGAAAAAATCGGCATGCATGATCATGTATAATCATTAGGGTGTTTCATTTTCAGGCAATTTTTTTTTTCTTTGTGCTACCTGAAAATCGGATAGTTCATAGAAAAAGAGAAATATTCCCCCTGGGGAAAAAACTCTAAGTTAATCAGAGCCGTAGCTCATCCATGAATTCGATTTCCCATTTAAATAACACAGGAAAAAATTTTTTTTTGCTCTGAACGCGATTTTTTGTTATTAAAAAATTTTTCGGAGGAAAAATGAGCATAATGCTTTTGTAGAGCATTAAATTTGCTACAAAACAGTTTCTATGAACTTAGACTGTACAAACAATGGTTTTGAAGTTACAGAGCTTAAAAGATGAAATTCAATAGAAAGTAACATCAAACTTCCTATAATTTCGAATTTATTGATCTTGCATGAAAAAATAACTTGCAGTACCAATCAATGCGAATTATTGAGTATAGAGATTTCTATTCACAATGAGGCGAGGATAGAAGGAATCAGCCGCAGTGCCAATCGTGGAAGAAAATGAAACTGGATAATCTCCCAAAAAATATACACGAATATTGAAATTTCCGGTCACTTGTGTTATGATTTCACAATAGTTATGATGATTTATTGATTGGAATTTATATTTGATTAGTGTATTTAAATAATAAGTGACTGAAACTACTGATTTCCCAGACTCACAATGTGTACTATAAGTTATTTTTCCATGCGAGATCAATAAATTCGAAATTATAGGAAGTTTGATATTAATTTCTATTGAATTTCATCTTTCAAGCTCTGTAACTTCAGAACCATTGTTTGTACCGCCTAAGCTCTAGGCGGTACTTGTTGGCAGCGGTAATTTGTAGCAAATTTAATGCTCTACAAAAGCATCATGCTCATTTTCCCCCCAAAGGATGTTTAATAACAAAAAATCACGTTAAGAGTAAGAAAAAAAAAATTTCCTGCGTTATTTAAATGGGAAATCGAATTTATGGATGAGCTACAGCTCTCCTTAACTTAGAATTTTTTTCCCAGCGGAAACATTTCTCTTTTTCTATGAACTATCAGATTTTCAGGTAGCACAAAGAAAAAAAAATATTGCCTGAAAATGAAACACCCTAATGCTCATGTATAATCATGCATGCTCATTACTGGCCAATATCCATGCATGATCATGCATGAGATCAATGGCTGACCAAACTGATTTTTTCCCGGGCACCGCTTTTCTCCTATCCACCTGCAGGGATTTGCTGCCAACGGCTTATTGATCGTCTAAAAAAATTCTCAAAAATATGATTTTCTATCGACCAAACCATACCCACCCCTCTTCCTCTTAAATTTGTTTTCGCTTACTATGGAGGGGAAGTTGCTTGAAAGTTAAAATCTAACAGTTAGGTTTTAACTGTTAAAGTCTAACTGTTATAACCTAACAGTTAAAATCTAGGGCCTTATAGTTGAAGTCATGCATAAGAAAAGATGAACTCACGAAGGCGTACCGAAACCAAAGTTCACATGGTAACCAAACTTACCAGTTCACACACTTTCGCAGGCGTGTCGCTCATTGTTGTGCAATCATAAATATTTCCTAAGCAGTGGTTCTGCTCAGAGCAACCAAAACTTGGTCTACAGTCGTCAATCTTTGAGGGTTGCTTCGAGTCTTCACAAGATCCACTACACTTACCATAAAGTGGAAGAAATCCTCTCATATTAACAAGATATCCTGTTTTGAATCTGTCCAATTCATGAAAATTGCGATCTACAAAAAACCAATAAGAATATTGAGCTGAAAAATCAATCTAAACTGGAAAATTAATGGAAATGAAACTAAATCAACCTTTCTCCCAGCCACCAGGTGGATCACAAGAACGTACACTATTTGCGGAATCCTCAGCTACCTCTAAGAATACGTCGTAATAATCCATTGCCCGTGTGCGCAAATCATACTCAGCCAATTCTATTTCTCCTCGATAGCTCTCTGGGGGAACAATGTTAATGATGAATATTGTAGTACAGTAGACTCCCAAATGAGCTCACTCGTCCATCTAGGACCTATCGTTAAAGTTTCTTTTTTCTCCTTATCCCTACTCTTAAGCTGAGTTTTTTATTCATGGGATAAGTGAAGGAGGTTCTTCAGTTTCTAGGCAAAAATTACGTAGGTATTTCACAAAGTTTTGCTGATTTTGCGCATAACCCTGTGCATGAGATCCAACTTTAATCATTATTTTCTTTTTTACTCTAATGGTAACTCAATTTGACAAAAATACAGTAGACTTCCCATTACATAACGAACTTGTCCAAAAAGTTCCAGGAGTCTAATATATTTCCTTGTTCTTCTAGCCTAGAAACTGAAGAACCTTCTTAGTTACGCCATTCTGGAAACCTTCACTGTATGTGCCATCTTCATAGGTAGAGTTCCAATTTTACACAGAAAGCATAGTCGATCCTCCTCACTTTCACCGAAAAGTGATTTGTGTTTCAGTCTTGATCCAGCGGACGACGCGGGCAGTCAAAAACCGAAGGGTAAAGCCGTCCTGGCGGAAATAACCCCCAGGTTAGCTTACCCCTCGAATGGAAAACTCAGCCTTACATCGAGCAATCTCTTCTGCGCAGTTCAATGCGCAGAATGTTAAATGTGTCTAAAAGTACATTTGAAGTGCCGCACTTTCAAACTCAATTCAGAATTGGCCCACTGAAGAATCAGAGTGGGCGCAGAAAGGAACTTTAGTGAAAGAATCCCGAGAACTTCAACGAAAGGAAACTTCAATGGGTGGAACTCTATTGGAAGTTTATTGTACTGCTGTTGCGTTCATTTGTGGCCATTCGTCATCTGGACAGAAAAATGATTTAGCCCCTCGCCTTTGGATCATGCTAGAACACTTGCGAGGGCCTGAAACTGTTTTCCAATTCTAGATGCTCAAATGGAACCAGACAAAAGGAACCAGGATTTTCTCCTATTATTTTTTTGCAGTTCTCTTTGCCTGAGTGAAATAATTTATGAAACAATAGAAAAATTTCGCCAGAACTGAAGACGAAAGTTTCAATCGAGAGCTTCCAGTAAAGAACTGAAACAGAATAAGTCTATTTTTTCCTAATCATTTTCGGATAATAACTGGGCATCTGGACGAGATAACACGAATTTGTCTTAAAGATTTTTTGTGGAGAATTTCAAGAGCTAAAAACAAGATATAAACAAATCTTTAATCTTAAATCGCATTATCTCTCTCAATTTCTGGGACATCTTCGAAGAATGAATGGCAAGTAAATAGTATATTTCCGGACGAGAGAGACAGAGTTTTCCAAGGAGTGTGAAGTTGGCGCTCGAGCCGAAGGCGAGGGATCAATCACATGAGTTGAAAAACTCTGTCTCTCGTGTCGGGAAAAGAGTTCTTCTTCAGTGATGTTACGTTCTCAAATTCGAGGGAAGGTTTTTTCCTGGGCACCCTGGAAGAAATTTTATCTTGAATGTTCGAACGTAGCAACAGTAATGAAAATGGGCTTATCCTGTTCTATCTCTCGTAACATTGACAACTCATTCCGTACCACATCGCAAAGCCTGATTCAATGAATAGGAAAAGGCTAATATGGTGAATGCCCTGATTTCATTAACCATAATGAGCCGGAAAATCTGATAAAAACTTCCCTGAGCTGGCGCACCGTTTCCACATGTATATGTATCATTTTTCTGCAATTGATAAAATATTAAAGGTCAAATGACACTCCATGAGAAATCAATTTTTGCAGAAGCTATTTTTTTGTGAATCTCATGTCATTTTAACACAAGAATAAAAAAGGAGCAATCGCTTGGAAATGTTTGTATGAATCTTCAACTGTATATTATGCACCTCGGGAGGGAAGGAGTCAATTTTGACAAAAATTTTCCTCCCCAACTAAGCGAGGGTATCAAATTTTTTTAATCGAAGTTTACTTTTTTCCTTCCGTTGTGTATACAATATGTTTCGGTACGAGGAAGCGAAGAACTGTGTTTCTAATCAAGCAAAGCGCTCATATGACGTTAGTTCTGTACTCCCTAGGTGCAAATTATACTATTTTCATATTATTCATTCTTGCATGCACAAAGCAGCAAACTAAGTCTTTACAATAACAGCGAAAAAATCAGTTCACCCTACTTCACTTCTCCACTGCAAATTTTTAGATTGATAATAGTAATAAAAAAAATAATTACCGGTACGTTTTTCTTAAGATAGTAGATCAAACTTTCACTGAAACCAGTATGTGGAATTATCAAATCATGAATTTCATTCAGTGCATCCTTCGGTGAAAATGCGCCAAAAGTTGTAGTTTGTTGTATATAATCCTGCAGTGTGTAATTACTCAAGGCAATTTTTTTTGACGTATACATTTCAAAGACACGATACAAATTGTCAATTCGACGAATCCCCTGTGATAATGTCTTCAATCCATCACGCAGATTAGCTCTATCATCAACTTGTGTTATTATTGACGTAACTGCTTGATTAATTTGATTCGATAATTGAGCTCCAATTTGATCAACTTTCTCCTCAACTTTTTTAGCTTGATCAAGGACGTCGTCTAGTGTTGTTTGTGGAGCAAATTTTTTGTAAGTATCGTGAGCATCGTTGATAATTTGATAAGCTGAATAGGCAAAACTAACGGCCGTTATTATAGCAGTGAATATAAATGACTCTGCCGGTGGTGGTGTCATCAATAGCAGCAGTAATACCAGATGCACAATTCTCTGATTCTTTTCTCCCATTTTCAAAACTTAATTTATTTTTACTTTTTCGTAACTAGTACTTTCTTTGACTGAATGAATGTAGTCATTTTATAATTTTTCTCCGCTTTGAATTGGCTAAATACGTTATCAGCAACAATGTTTTATGGACGAAATAACTGGATTATCTATGGAAAAACATCTTATCGCTTTCTTCTACATACTTTTTCCATCAAATGTAATTTTCTTTCTGAAAACACGATAATATCATTTAATGTCTTTGACAAGAATTCCCAGGAATTATCATTATCTGCTTCGAATAAAACTGCAGTAGTTGCAGATAAAGGAGTTTCGAGGTAAATTTCGTATAGTTTACTAAATGTCAAAACAAAAAAAATCGGTTTTATTTCAAACAATTAACGATTTAACCAAAAATCTGGAAATTTGTAGATTTTGTGAGATTTAGTAAGATTTTCTGAAATCTAACTCCAGCAACTTTCCTTTGCCTCTTGTAACATTAAAAATCAGTTTTATTTCAAACAATTAATGACTTAACCAGAAAGCTGGCTCACTCCATTCTAAGGAAGTCACATTGAATGAGCATCATTATTTTTTCTCCCATAATACAAACATATCAGGAGATGAGAGAATACCATCTGCATACTAATCTTTGAGATTTCATCCCCTTGTCACAGTTATATTTCTAATGTTTGGCGGTAACAAGTCAACAGTTCATTTTTTGGGTAGGGGAGAAGAAGATTAGTTAAACCGAAAAATTTCTCATGATATTTTTCGAATAGAATCTTCAAAAATAAATGACTTTTTTCCATGGAATAGTATTTTGTTATTACCTTTATCATTTCTAATTGTTAAATTAATCAACGAATGATTGTAATTTAAGAGAAGAATATCATTGTATTTCTGCGTCAAGGGGTTCCACTGTCCTCAGCGCAGGGGCAGTTCAACCACTAGTTGGGGCCAATTGAATCGAAAGTATTCAAGGCAAAAACAAATTCTTTTCAATAATGAACTTTTTATATATTATCTCGTACAGCAATTATTACATACTTTGCTGAAAATGAATTATTATATCATTTTCTTTTAGTAGTTTTCTCTTTGTTCTTTTCTACTACTCCGTTTTTTTTCCATTTTTCCTGTGGAATCCATTTTCTTTGGGTTTTTTCTATCTTTGTTTTTCGTCTCAATTTCTAATTTTCCTGGAGTATCGGCACAAGTGACAGTTTTGCCTCGTGCTCCACCCTGCCGACTTTTATTACTCAATACTGTTTTCAGTAAAAGACGTATTGGTGATGGTTCAATCGAACCCGTGTGTTTTACTGACGTTAATCAACGCAGTAAAAATTATTGCATAGTTATCTCCGTATGAATCAAGTTAGAAGTAATGGAATATAGTTATTCATTTTATAGATACTCCATGATAATATTTTGAAATGAGATTATTATTAGACATTTTGTCGAGATCTGGAAAAAATTTTGCATGCTCATAACCATAAAAACAAGCAGGCGTCCGCTCCTTATGCGTTATTTGAAAGTTTCAGTACTATGGTTAAATTTAATATTCTGCCAATGCAATTGGCAGAAAGCTTCCGAATGGAATTCTTAATTTCATAATCTGCTAATAACTACCCTCGCTTCGCTTGGTCAGAAACTTAATTCTTTACTCCCTTTGGTGGAAAAAATAGCATACACACCGGATGTATTCTCGCCTCCCTAGGTGTGTGATGTACTATTAGAATATTGTTTGTTATATTTTAATTCCACTTTAAAAAAGGAATAGAGGCCTAAATATAATCTGTGCACCTTAAATAATCACATTTCATGGAAAAAATCAATATTATACAAAAAATAAGATCATACGATGAAACTGGAAAATTTGAAAATTGAATTTCAGGTTTGAATTAGTCTTTTCCGTGGCCGCAACGGGATGACAATGGGCTCATTTTTTAGGAAAAATTGTCTACTTTTCAATTATCAAATAAAAAATACTAGCGTTCCTAGGGAAAAAATTGGAAAAAAATTGAAATTTCTGAAGAAAAGACTTATTTGAGCACTCGTATGAGAGAATTCGAAGGAAAAATCTGAAATTATCAGCATTTGTTAAGCTCGTCTAAGCGAATATTTTAAGCCAAACTTGGGCGAAATCGGTCCAGTAGTTCCAGAGATAGAGTGTCTATTCATTTAATGGTTTATCAAGAATATCTCAGGAACTACTGGACCGATTTAGCCCAGATTCAATCCCAAAGGTCTCACTCATAAGATATACAAACCCACGAAATTTGAAGTTTCTAACTCAAATATTTTTTTAGTTATCGTGTTGCCCAGGATTTTCAAAAAAATACATGTTTGTTAAAATACCGGATAGACCAAAAATTTGAACGCTCGCCACCTACAGGGTATAATGTGTGCCTTATCAATGCCCATCTCCTCGCTGAGGATGGATGCTGTGAAATAATTTTTCGCAGAGAAAACTCGGAAAAACGATTTTTTAATAATTGGCTTTTTCTCGGGAACCATTCGGTCGATTGAGCTGAAATTTATGGGAGCACATGGCGCACACGTGGTAAATATACCGTAAAATTTTCAAGTCGATACATACAGCCGTTATTGAGAAAAGCGATGGAATGTGTCATCACACACACATACACACACACACATACGGACATACATACAGACGACCCCAAAAAAATATTTTTTTTCGACGTTTCTCATCATTTGGAGTCATATTCCGATGAAATCTCAAGTTCGAAAAAAATCACGATTACAATGCTTCCATTCGGAAGCAATAGAAAGTTTTCAAAACTGAATAATCATAATGATTCCAAAATTTCGGCCAATCAGGGGTTGATATATCAAAACATCATGAAAGGGCACTTTTTTTTTTAATACTTCGTATTTATAAGTCAATTGGTTCGATTGCCTCGATATGCAATTGACCCCCCTCTCCCCTGGAACGAAAAATGTCTACTCCAATAAGACACGGATTACCATATTTATTCAATTTTAATGTCAAGAATTATTATTAACAGATCACACGGAGAGAAATAGCATAGTAATCATTACTATGTTCAACATAGCAATGGTGTTTTCACGTCGGGCCACATAGCGATAATTACTATGTTAACATAGTAATCATTACTATGTTAACATAGTAATCATTACTATGTTCATAGTGCATACACACAGTTTAATACCGGATCAGGAGGGAGTTTCTCCAGTTTTTTGTCAATATCTCGGTAAATAAGCGAGATAGAGCGAGATGGGCGTGAATAATTTAATTTAATTTAATTTATTCATTCACGCCAAACGGCTTTAAACGATATAATTACATAGTTTATATAATATTGCATGAGGGACTAGTGAATGAAAGATACACTGAAAAAGTAGAAAAAAAAAATAAAAAATATTACATAATTGCTCTTTCTATCTTTTAATATATGGGCGATTCCATCAATTCTCGAATAGAATTTCGGCTCCAAATTTTGGGGGGCGACTTTTTGGTCCTCATCGATTACAACCATTTAAATGTAGAAAATCCTAAACTCTAAGCCATTTTGCCGCAGCATCGAAGCGAAAATCAGTGGATTTTTATTTTTGCATCAAAATTTTCCCTCTGGAATGACGTGAGTAGCTAAAGGAAAATAAAAATACAAAATATAGATTTTCATCGCAAATTTCCTGAATTTTCTGAAAAAATATCCTTTTCCGTCTTTGTCCTTATTTTTGAGGTGAAAACGCTCTTTGAAAACTTCAAATGCTTGTTTCAAATCGTTCCCCAAGTTTTTGTTCAATTTTTTTATTTTTTTTTTTAAATTTGGGAAATTTGCTAGGAACTATATGATTTTTGGCCCCTGCTCTTGAAAACCCCGGATAGGGTGCAACATCCATTTTTCAACTTGCATTTATTGTTAGTACTTAATAAGTATTAAATTCCACATTTTTAATTAGTCGCCCAGGTTTTCAAGAGCAGGGGCCAAAAATTATATCGTTTCTAGCAAATTTTCCAAATTTTCAGAAAAAAATAAAAAAATTGAAAAAAAAATTTGGGGAACGATTCGAAACATGCATTTGAAGTTTTCAAAGAGCATTTTCACCTCGACAACAAAGACAAAGACAAAAAATGATATTTTTTTCAGAAAATTCAGAAAATTTGCGATGAAAATCTATATTTTGTATTTTTTTCTTTCATTTAGCTACTCACGTCATTCCAGAGGGGGAATTTTGATGCAAAAATCAAAATTCATTGATTTTTGCTTCGATACTGGGGCAAAATGGTTTAGAATTTAGGATTTTCTTCATTTTAGTGGTTGTAATCGATGAGGACCAAAAAGTCCCCCCCCCCCCCCCCAAAAATTTGGAGCCGAAATTCTGTTCGAGAATTGGTGGAATTGCCCATATATACATATCACTTTTGAGTACGAAGAAGCTGCTCTCGTTGCCATCAAATTAAATCAGTGTTCTGACCAGTCCTTTGCTAGCATGAGGTTTTTAATTGTCCTTTAAAAGATGGCGTATGAACCACCAAAGAAGTTCACCTGCGAGGAGTACTCGTTCAGCAGGTTGGCGATTCTATTTCTCGGCCCTGACAGAACGTAGTTCCTTGATGTCGTTTCTGTTTCCAACAGTTTCCTCTGGCGCGAGCCACCTCTCGGGTACACAAAACTCCATTGCCCCAAAATTTCAGGCGAATCAATGAGCCCGTTTGCGACCTTAAAGAAGAACGATAGGTCAGCATGCTGCCTGCGGATGCAGAGTTTGCGAATGTGGCACTGTCGATAAACTTCATCGGTATCAATGAGACTGTCACGGTGCGCCAAAAACTTGAGGGACTTGCAGAATGTCCGCTGAACGTTCTTCAGGCTTTCAATGAGCTGTTTTGTGTGCGGTGACCAGATAACAGAGCAGTATTCCAGGATGGGGCGGACAAGAGTCGAAAACAGTCGGATGAGCGTCTGAACCTTCCTGAAATCCCTGCATGCCCTGCTGATAAGTCCCAAGACTCGGTACGAGCGCTGCGATACGCTCTCGATGTGGCTGGTAAACGTTAGCTTGTCGTCGATCAGCACCCCTAGATCTCTTATCTCCTTAACCTGCTGAACCAATTGCCCCCCAAGCCTGTAAGAGACCGGAGTTTGTTGGAGGCGCCTTGAAAAGGCCATTACGGCGCATTTCTTGATGTTCAAGCGCAGCCTGTTAAGATCACACCAGGATTCCAGAGCAGTTATATCACCTTGAAGCGCCACGACGTCCTGATCATTGCTAATTTCTCGGTAAATCTTGAGGTCATCCGCGTAGAGTAGATGTTCCGAGTCAAAATCTTCACCAATGTCGTTGATGAAGATATTAAATAACAATGGCCCAAGACGCGACCCCTGTGGAACCCCCGAAGTCACGCTATATTCTTGTGACTGGTGTCCGTTGACTCGGACTCGCAACTTCCTCCCAACCAGGTACGAGTGCAGCCACTCGAGCGCCATGGACGTCACCCCATATCGTTGTAGCTTCCGCAGCAGAATCTCGTGGTCAACCATATCGAACGCTTTGCTGAAATCCGTGTACACTGCATGAACTTCCTTCCCTCAGTTTAGTGAGTCGAGTATGAAATTACCATAGATATATAGGTTGGTTGTCGTGGACCTGCCACCAATGAACCCATGTTGTTTGGATGTAATAACGTTTTTGAACGCAAACGTGAGCTGTGGTAAAATAACTTTTTCAAACAGCTTCGACAAACACGATTGGATGCAGATAGGCCTGTAGTTTTTGACACACGCCCTATCACCGTCCTTATGAATTGGTGTGATGTAGGCAAGCTTCCAGTCAGCTGGGAAATAGCCAGACGTCAAGGACTTGCTAAAGATGTGGGTGATAGGCTCGCATAGACTGGATGCACAATATTTCAGAAGAATATTGAGGAGTCTGTCTGGACCCGCGCCCTTATTGATGTCCAGCTCCAGTAGTTTGTTGTAGACTAAGTCGAAGCTTACGGAGAACTCTGTGATGCTCACTGAAGACCCGCCGTCGTAAATTCCGTCTTTCACACCAGTCATGTTTGCTGGATCACCCAAGGCCTCGTCTGTAACCTGGTATATACTTTCGAAAAAGCTGGCGAACAAGTTGCTGACATCAGCACCGCCACTGGACGAGGTATCCTCCCAGACCATTGTGGAGGGGATATCAACGTTATTTCTCCGCTTCCTCTTCACAAAATTCCAAAAGCTCTTTGTGTTTGTTGTTAGCTTCTCCTCGACCCGGTGTAGATATTGTTCGTAGCACCGCATGCTCAAGCTTTTACAATTTCTCCTAGCTTCACTGAACCTGATGTAATTATCATGCGTTCTGCTTTCCTTGAAAATCATATGAGCGGCTTTTTTTTTCTTTATCTCACATATGAGCGTCTTCGAGAACCAACACGGGTAGCTGCTTATCCTCCTACTTTTCAGTGGCACAAACCGTTCAATGCCCTCATCCATAATTTGGTATAATCTTTCTAGCTTGACATCAATGTCCTCAATTTGATAAAGTTGCACCCAGTTGACTTGAAGAAAAAACGTGTTCAGTGCTGCAAAATCAGCTCTTCTGAAATCGAATTGTGGAGCATCGTGTGGCTTGAGATTGACATTCCAGTTGCACTGGATACATAGGGAATATAGGATCACCAGGGAATTTTCCTGGTTTTTGCCGATCATAGCGGAAAATAAGCGAGATAGAGCAGAATAGACATTAGTATGGGATCAAGAGGGAATTTTTTCAGTTTTTTACCATTGTCTCAGTAAATGAGCGAGATAAAGCGAAATGGACCTTAATATGGAATCACCAGGGAGTTTTCCCAGTTTCTCGCGACTATGTCGGTGAATAAGCGAGATAGATCGAAACGGACGTTAATTTGGGATCAGAAGGGAGTTTGTCTAGTTCTTCATTATTATCTCGGTGAATAAGCGAGATGGAGCGAAATGGACTTAATATGGGATCAGGAGGGTGTTTTTCCACTTTTTCGCGACTCTACCGGTGAATGAGCGAGATAGAGCAAAACGGACGTTAATTTGGGATCAGGAGGAAGCTTCTCCAGTTCTTCGTGATTTTCTCGGTGAATAAGGGAGATAGAGCGAAATGAACGTTGATTTGCCAAAAGTACATGAACCTACTTTGTCATTCAGACCAATTGTGTCATCTATTAATGGGCCTTTACACAAATTAGGAGAATTTATTCATAACATCTTATCTCCGCTCGATAAAAACCATTTTTCTCATGTAAAAAACAGTTCTGATTTCATAAACAAAGTTAAAGATATAACTATTCCTGATAATTATATACTTCTATCCCTTGATGTCACATCATTATACAAAAATGTACCCATTGAAAAAGTAGCTAGTGCTATCATCAAATTTCGAGGCAAAATAAAGTCAAAAATCCTACCAACGGATTATAGGAGCTATCGATGTAGTAATGAACAATACTTATTTCATTTTCAAAAACAAAATATATAAACAGATACATGGCCTTCCAATGGGCTCACCATTAGCCCCAATTTGTGCTGATTTAGTGATGATGATTCTTGAGGAAGAATGTTTAAATGAAATAACTTTTGATGTCCCCTTTTACTATCGGTATGTTGATGATATCATTTTATGTGTGCCTAATGACAAAATAAATGAAGTAGTCACAATTTTTAATAACAAACACACACGCCTCAAATTTACACATGAAGTTGAAGTTAATGGACAATTGGCATTTCTTGATGTTTCGATAAAAAGAAAAAATAACCATCTAGAATTTGATCTTTATCATAAACCAACTTGGTCTGGACGTTTGCTAAATTTTGAATCTCATCATCCTCTCACACAAAAAATAGCAGTCATCAAAAGTCTTATTGATCGTATTTATAAAATTTCTGATGATATTTCCAAAGAGAAAAACTTAAAATTAGCAAAGAAGACTCTACTTTTTAATGATTATCCTCCTTCTTTGATCGATGAAATATTTAACAAAAGAATAAAAGAAATAAAAGATGAAGAAAATGGAATTCAAGATTTGGAAAATTTACGTAACCTAAATGTCAAGAAGTCTCTAATTGTTCCGTACTCGAAAGGTTTCACCAAAATTCTGAAAAACACAGTAAAAAAATTTGACTTAAAAGTAATTTCAAAAATTTCTAATAAATTAGGCAATATTTTGGGATCCCAAAAAGATAAAATAGACAAAGAAAAGAGATCAAATGTAATCTACAAAATTGAATGTGGTCAATGTGATGGCTGTTACATAGGTCAAACCAAAAGATATTTTAATGATCGCTTAAAAGAACATGTCCGGAGTCAGAAAAATCCAAGTTCATACAAAACCGCCTTGTCAAAACATGTGTCAACACTAAAACACAGTTTTGAATCTGATGATGCAAAAATTCTTTACAATGCTAAACGTGAAAATGAATTAAATTTGTCAGAAATGTTTTTCATAAAATCACACGAAAAAGCAGTAAATCACATTCAAGACTGTGATAGATTTCCAAAAATATATGAACAATTACTAAGTCATAATTAATGAAATAATCATCAGCAAAAAAACATATTTCCAAAAAAGATTTTCATGTGCAATTAATCATTCTTAATGAAAGTACCATAGCATTCTAGTGAATATCATTAATAGTTACTTTCTAGGGTTTTTTGCCTTTTTAAGTTTTTGATATAAATTGTATAGAATAAATTATAATCAATATTCAAAATTTATGATAACAACAGACAAAATGATTGTATTTATTATGATAACTTTCAAAAATTTATTATGGGCAAAAACTTATTATGGGCATGTATAAGACATATCCATATATGGGAATGCTCGCTAAAGCTCATATAAAGAATTGAGAATTGTGAATTGTAATAATTAATGGGAATAAACGTTCCGTTATGTGTTTTCCGCGATAGGATATCCGAGTAGTTCCGATAATTCATTTTTTCTTTTCAATTTTAGTCACTGTCGATAGAGTAGTCAGAGGAGATTAAAAAAAAATTACTTTCCACTATATTACTGGACAAATTGAGTCAAAAATAATTTTGAAAAAAATTGAATTATCATTAGAACTCCATAAGCAACATTCAGTTCAAGTTTCACTGCAACAGGTTATGGACAGAGACCTATCTTTTCCTCATATCACAATATATATTCTTATTCGTTAGATTAAGCATATTGGTATGCAAAATCCAAGCATCCTCCAATCCCACTTCTAAATGCTGGGATAGAGTCAGTCAAATTCGGAACAATATGGGATATTTATAATATCATGAGATAACAATTTACTATTGCGGACATCGTTTTAATATCGGTAAAATGTTAAAAAATCGGAATAATCAGAATATTCACGATAACTCAGAAAAAAAACGAAAGAAGATCATTTGGACCTGCTACTTGGATTTCCTTAATTCAAGGATTTACAATTCTCGCAGTATTCGAAAATCAGCTTTTCTATGATTGTGAATTATTTTCAATGATTGAATAACCTCTGACCCAATTTGATTGAATTTAATTTTTTCAAGTCTGGTAGACACTGATCAATATGAGATCAAAATTCATCTATCGAGTAAGTGAAATTTCAAAAGGCGAAGTGATAGGATGAACGGAGGGGGGGGGGGTAGTTGAATGACGGTTAAAGTCGTATTAGGGAAATTTCGGGCAGCTTGCGAACGTGCAACGTGCGAGAGCCTACTGGATGATCATATATGGCCCTAGATGTTCAGATGTGAGATTGCCATACATCGCCATATATGCTGATTGACCATATATGAATATATAGGGGTATTGATGACCATACATGTTGGTATATGGAATTGCCATATATGGTCATATATGGAGATTCACGCATATAATCTATACATGATCAGATATGCCTATTTTTTCTCAGGCTTGATCAAGGACGTCGTCCAATGTTATTTGTGCTGCAAATTCTCTATAAGTATCGTGAGCATCGTTGATAATTTGAAAAGCTATATAGGCAAAACTAACGGTAGTTATTATAGCAGTGAATATAAATGATTCTGCCAATGGTTGCATCATCAATAATAGCAGTAACATCAGATGCAAAATTCTCTGAATCTTTTCCCCCATTTTCATTACTTATTTTCTTTCAGTTTTTTCGGTAATAATAATTTCTACGCTTACACCAACTAAGTGAATGGAGTAATGTTATCGTTTTGATCTACTTTGAATGGGGAAATTTTTTTATCAACAGTAGTATTTCATGAACGAAGCAACTAAATTATCTATGAAAAAAGAAATTTACCACTTTCTTTTATATGCTTTTTCCATCGAATAGGTTTTTTCGAAAACACGATAAAATCGTGCAATGTCATTGTTTTGTGACGTGTGGAGAAACCACACGTTATCTACTTTTCTCATCTTTCATAAAATAAAAGATGAGAGAAATAAAGTGAACCATTTTTATATAACAGAATTACGAGAAAACGCGGGATAAGTATTTCCGACCGCGAATAGGAGTCCAGTTCATCTTTCGAACTGTGTAACTCTGAGAATCCGCTTTGTCCATCATGTGAGAGACTGGCCAAAACGTGAGAATGCTTATCCAGCATTTTTGGGTCATAATGTGACTGAAACACTGAAGTTTCGCCACTCTTGGGATTACTCTCAACCGGTGGACACCTCCGGGTGTCCACTGAGAAAATACCGCGAAAAAGTTAGATTCACGAACGGACTCAAAGTAACCCTTATAACACTAATTGAATTGAAACATTATACTATCACTTCAACAAGTAATGATTGTTATTATTGTGAAATATTCCTAAAACATCCCGAAAGCGCGAGTGAATCCACCCGTGAGCTCTCCTCAAACGAGCTAGTCGAGGAAGCACAGCTGTGAGCGCGAGTGGGCAAATTTAAAGGACATCGTAGGGCAAAAGCCAAAAACCCACTCGTAACAGTTTCAAGGAAAATTACAGTAACAGTAAGTACAGTAATTAAATATGCTAGATGCCAATGGTAGAATGGTTTCATACCGTTAGTCCATTTCTCGTTCACCGGTGCTAGTTCTTCCTCAAATTTTTTGTTCTTTCTACTACTTTTCTGCTCATTTGCTCCCTTGCACTCGTACATATCAGAATGAGTTCCAATGTTTCTGGCTCGTTTCTGCACAATTTACATTGTAGAGCATGCAGAAATGAGAGTGTGAAAATTTTCCACACTTCAATTATTCTAAATAATACGAAAAACTAACAATAATAATATTCGGACAATATTTCCCAGAGAATTCTATACGGATAACTTTAGTATTTCTTTTTTCTATCTTCCCTGGTGATCCCTGATAGTCTCCAGCTTTTGGCTCTCTTGGCCAACGTTATGGCCTATGCTCCTCACTGCTGGTTGGCGTTGGACCACCTCTCCGGCTTATACGCTCTTTCCCAACTTCCTCCAACGTGTCCTTGATGCCAGTAATTTCTCTGTGAGACTGAGGGAATTCCTCTCCAATCTCAACACTTGTTTTGCTCCGTTTATTCGGAAGAATTCGAAACAATAGGAACAAAATAATTAGTGAAGTGCAATTTACTTATTGACCTCACTCTGGACATTCACTGTTCTGGCTCCAATCTGGAGCCCTGTTCCGTCTGGTCACTGCGAATTATCAAAATAGTGAGATTTTGCCGAGAAAAAAATTTAGTTTGGGCATTTTTCTCAGTTAACTGTTGAGTCTCACAAAATGGAATAGAATTAAAATTGGAACAGGGATGACTTATTAAAATTTCATGATTATTTGATAACTATAGTTTATTCAACATTATTCATTTTATTTCTTCAGCTGACAGACTATATCTGGGTTTTCAGAGCTCTTCATTGCATCCCTCGAAGGCAGTGACACTTTGCGAATATTTGTCCATTTGATCAAGTGCATGCATAGGTATGTTCTTCGTTGATTCCAATCCATATAAACGAAATCCAAGAAAACCACTGCCCTTCGGAGTTGCTGTCTTCAGATATATACCGATTCCACCAGCTGCAAAAGCGGGCCTGCCTGCTACTTCTTCAGCATCTAAGAATGGTATAACCGTTTGCCCAGCATCTGAGGCACTAGATGCTTTTTGCACGTCTAAATAAGAATTTGAAGGAGAGCTCGGTATGAATGTCCCTTCTTCATGCTCCGGGTTTCTAGGTTGACTGAAATAAATCTCCTCCCTATTCTCCCCGAAAGAAACATTACACTGAATAATCAATCATTTATAATACTGGGTGGAAGTTAATCAATTATCAAAATTATGAATTCTTCAATAAAACTAATCTTTGTATTCCACTAATACATAAACATGTAGTTTTTTCTTCGTGCTCAATTTATCACGCTGATTTTCCTCATAACTGTTTTGAAAAAAAATTAACGGATTGTTACCACATTATTGGATGACTAAGCGATTACCTTTCTCTGTCATATTCCGGTGAAACGCCGACCATATCTTTTGGAGTCAACCAAATTGATGGATTATCATCAGTTACAACTATTTTTCCACTATCATAATCGTATGGTGAAGTATGAATTTCCAATTGGAGAGGTCTTAGCTCATTTGGATTCTTTACATGGGTATTGAATCGTGCACCTGAAGATAGAATATATATAGATCAGTTTTCTTATTGTTTAAAAGGTCCTATTTTTCTGCAGTATATCTGGAAATTTGACGTGAATTTAAGTAGTTTCTGCTTCGAACTTTACAGGAAATTTCGAAAAGAATAGTTTAGTTGTAATAATTGTTTCTTCAGGATGATCTTCGAGCTGGACGAAATTCAAAATGAATCAAAACATTTTTGACACTGCTGCTACGTTCACCTCGTGCAAAAAAGTGGGTTTTTTTCTACTGCGAAAAGAAAAGTCTTTCTATACAAGAAGAAGGCTGGCTCTTGTCACTCATAGAACGGAACATCGCTGTCAAAGAAATATTGTTTGATACGTGTGCAACGGGGTTTTTCGGTTCGTGAGATTGGCAATCCTCGGCTTTGCGTCGGGCCGCCAACTCCACACTCGTGAAAAACACGCCACACATTTATCAAAATCATTCTATTTTCTACAGTTTGATGCAATAGAACCACCGTAAATTCCGTATTTGTCGCTCGTCACTAACATAATGAGTGCGGCACCATCTTCTCTATGTTCTGACGTTTTATTTTCGTTTTTAGTGGTGAAATATTCTAAAATCTTCCAATACTCTCGTTGGACTTTTCAAAAAATGTAGAGATCATTGATACCTATCATTTTAAGAATCATTTAAGAAATTCAGTAAAAATATAATTTTGTGAATGAAGTATTGAAAAGCGGCGCTATGCCACCCCGAGGACTTTCTTCAAATTACGCTGATACCGAGTCGTACTATCGCGTCTTACTCTTCAGTCCTGAATTTGAAAACATAATTCTCAATTATCTTAAGATGTACTGCCTTTTATATTCAATTCAATGTAAAATTGAGTGGAAAATAAAATTTGTTCCGAATAAGAATAGGTATGGATTACTTGCTCACCATTTGGCAACCCCGCATGTGATTCAACACGGCGATGGAGCGCTCATCATGTTATATGAGAAGTCAGATCGAAACACATTGGTGATAACGGGTTTAAAAAATTTACACAACCTTAAGACTCTTGAGACGTAAGTGAATACTTGTAACTACATATCCAGATGGTATTATGAGATTGTCAAGATAAATTCTATGTGACTCCCAGTCGAAAGCTAGAAAATCTTCCGATTCTTTTATTTCATGCTCAATTCCCTCATTGTCTATCCAATAATACGCCAACTGCTTGTTCAATTCAGAAGCTACATCATCGAAATTCATTCGTGCAAGACGTTTCCACTTAAGGAGGAACATCAGCTTTCGACCTAAAACAGAAAACGCTTACATTTTTATGAAACTTTGAACAAGTTCATTAAGTAATCTAGAATATACCATAATTTTTTCGGATTTTTCCACCACCGAATAATAAACGAAAATAATTATCAAAGTTGGAACTTTTGTATATGACGATATGGACAGCGAGGTAATTTAGCAACATTCCCCGTTTACCAATGTGGTGTTAAAGGGGGAATTTTGCTAAATTACCTCGCTGTCCATATCGTCATATACAAAAGTTCCAACTTTGATAATTATTTTCGTTTATTATTCGGTGGTGGAAAAATCCGAAAAAATTATGGTATATTCTGCATTACTTGATGAACTTGCCCTCGAAGTTTCATAAAAACGTAACCGTTTTTTGTTTTAGGTCGAAAGGTGATGTTCCTCTTTAACAGTATCTGGTACGATCCTCCCTTCAGTCACTGCTACACCCTGCTGTATCTGAATGTGAACCATATCGGCATAAACGACAAATTTAACACCTGTAACAACTCTGAAAATTCCTATCTTGATTAGAGAGAAGAATTATTCCTCATTATGGCAATGAAGTATCCCTATTGAACCCAATGATTGCGGAATCAAAAATGTACGTTCGATCGATTGCAAATCGTAATCTTCTGTCAAATAAACTATCGACTGAATGCTCAGTTTATCCTCACCTTCAACGCATCAAACAGGAATAATTCTCACAAAAAAATGGTAATTATTTATTTTCAATACTTGTTGTCCTCAATGTCCGTAAGGTGTTCCCGAAAACTGAAAGTCCGTATGCTTTTAGATTTATAGCTGTCTTCTACACATGAGCACCAACATATATCGCAGCTGTCCTTTTTTTGCAATACTTTTTCAGTCCCATCACATCCATATTTATTTTCACCCCACACATCATTATCTGAATTTGAAAACCAGTCATAACGTCTACCCTCGGATCCCTGGAAATTACCAGAATAAAATTATTTTATATCACTCACATGGGTAAAATGGAGCTCTACCTCGCTCTTTAGGAGTTGGCAAGCGCTGTTTTATCTACTGAAACATCTTACCCACCGCGTTAGACGAATGAGACTTTTGACGTGGCTAGAACCATTACCCACGCTGAAGTGTGTGGTAATGGCATTACCCACGCCGCAGCATGGGTGATAGTCTTTATACAGGCCAAAAATCTCATTCATCGAACGCGATGAGTAAGACGTTTAAATGGATGAAAACAGCACTTACTAACCTCTAAAGAGAAAGGTCAGGCGCCATTTCACACCGCATGTGAGTAGTATAGAATTGTATAGACAACTCGTGCGGGGTGCCGTCCCCACTCGCACGTTTAAGCGCACGAGCGAGCGAAGCTCAAACGTGCTCCTGGGCAATACGGCGCTTTCCGCACTTGTTGTCTAATATACTATTCTAATCTGAGATTTTCCAGATATGATAAATGCAGTGGCAAAGAGGTAGAATAGGATGAGTTTATTCTTTTTCTCATTTGTTTTTTCACATACCATATCTCACATAGTTTCCAGAATATTCTATAAACAAAGATTGACAAGGAACATCAACTCATCTAGTTTAATCTCTTCACTACTGATTTGATGATATTTCTCGAGTAAGTTAGCGTAATTCAAATCAATCACAATGGTCATTATTGAATTAGAGATTGAAAATTGTATTCGGAAGCTTTCTGCCAATTGTATTAGTAGGGTATTAAATGTAAGAATTCAAATAACGCACAAAGAGTGAACGCTGCTTGTTATCTGTTGTTATGCGCTACACAAACTTTCTGGCCAGTCGGAACTTGAACCCTGTTTTTTTGTACGTGAATCTACAGTTCAGTCCATTGCGTCAGACAACTGGACTTGAAAGTGAATATGCCGGGCTTGAAATACGGGGAATTAAAGTTAGGGAGCTATCCCCACTTTTCATAACGAAGCATTAAAGATAGGAGGAAAGAATGATAGTAAGAGAATGACTAAGGGCCAGTTTCCGGAGTAAAATTAGCATTAACTCTGGTTTAGCTTAATATTGGTTTAGCCTGAACTACGGTCACTGTAACTCTAGTTCAACAAAGTTCGACCAGTAGCTAAAACGCGCAGAATTTCTCCCTAGATCTAAAGTAATCCGGAGTTAGAACTAATTTCACTCCCGAAAACTGGCCCTAACGACAGCGCATGGTAGAACTGGAGAGAGGGCTGCATAGAAAAGTTCAAATAAATCCAGAACAGTGAAAGTATACTTTTCATACAGTAGACTTCCCACAAATTTGAAGCTACAGGACCGAGAATATTAAGAATTAGAATTAAAGTGATGCCCTCTCCACAAAATATTCATCTAATAGGAAGCAAGAAAGCTTTTTTTTTCTCCAGGTTTCCCTCTCTCACATCGAAAAGAGTCAAAGAGTAGGAGAAGCAGCTTCTCTCCAAAGAAGGGGAAGTCCTGGAAATTTGAACCGCTCATGAGTGGTTCAAATTTACAGGAACTCTACAAGTCGGTGTTAGAAGCAATCGAGGGGTGTTAGTGTTTAGAGAATTCTTACTGTAGGAAATT
Source organism: Aleiodes leptofemur (assembly GCA_963942555.1). Taxonomy (NCBI): domain Eukaryota; kingdom Metazoa; phylum Arthropoda; class Insecta; order Hymenoptera; family Braconidae; genus Aleiodes; species Aleiodes leptofemur. The sequence continues at coordinate 6,561,258 of OZ012610.1, read as the reverse complement.
CGTACATACGAAAAAATCAATTCACAAAGCCGTACCGAAATCAAAATTCACATGGTAACTATACTTACCAGCTGACACACGGTTACAGGAGGATAGCTCATTGCTCCACAATTATAAAGATTTCCAAGACATGTATTCTCAGGATCACAACCGAAACTTGAATCGCAGTCTTGTATAGTTGAGGGTGGCTTTAAGTCTTCACAATATCCTTTACACTCGTTAATATGACGAAATGCTCTTTGATTGACAAGATATTCTGTTTTGAATCTCTCCAATTCATGAAAATTGTAATCTACAAAAAATCAATAAAAATATTGAGTTGAAGAATCAGTTTACTCCGAAAAATTAATGAAATTCGAATGGAATCTACCTCTCCACCAGCCGTCAGGTGGATCACAAGAGCGTACACTATTCGCTGATTCCTCAGCTACCTCTAAAAATACTTCGTAATAATCCATTGCCCGTGAACGCAAATCATACTTAGCCAATTCTATCTCTCCTTTATAGCTCTCTAGGGAAACGAAATTATTAATGAATATTGTATTACAGTAGACTCCAAAATGAATTCGCTCATCCGTCCAGGACCTCTCGTTAACGCTGGGATTTTCTCTTCATCCCTATTCTTACGTAGAGCATTCTCTTTTGCGCGATGCAATGTGCAGAATGTCAAAATGTCTCCAAAAAGTACATTTGAAGTGCCGTGCCCCTAAACTCAATTCTAATTGGAGCAATAAAGAATAAGGGTTGGAGGAACTCTAATGGAGCATCCTGAGAATTTCAACAACAGAGGAACTCTAATGAATGGAATTTTATTGGAGGTTCACTGTACAATAGTTAACTGAAGTTCGTGAAAAATTGAAATGCACACTCCATCTAATTTGTTCACGAATTTCAGTTGGGGATTGTACTTCTGTTGAGTTTATTTGTGGACATTTGGCATCTGGACAAGAAAATTATCCAGGCCCTCGTCATCAGGTTATCCTAGTCTAGGATTCGTAAAACACTTACGAGGGCCAAAAACTGTTTTCCAGTCGTAATTTTAATGATTGCTCAAAGGAAAAAAATTAATATAAGGACAAATTAGGCAAAGGAAACAGAGTTCTCAAGAGTTGCCTAGTAAGACATCCAAATCGTTTGTAAAAAATAGGAGATTTCATCGCTTGAGCCGACTACGAAAGTTTCAGTCGAAAGCTCCCAGCAAAGAGCTGAAAAAGAATAAGTTGATTTTTTTTGCCGATCTTTTTCGGAGGATAATTCGGAAACTGAGCGAGATAGCACAATTTCGCTTCAATCTTTTTGTTTCTGTATAGAAGTTTTATAATCCTCATTTTTTTTTTAATTTGGAAATTTTATCATCATATCATTGCAAATAGCCCAAAAGGTCGAGAAGTGTGATTTTTAAAAAATTTCCGCGTGTGTGTGCCTGATTGTATGTATGTGACGACGCATTTTCCGCTTTACTCTCGTATTCCATGGAACAGGGTTAACTACCGATCTGAAAATTTGACAGTATGTTTGCGTGTGCCCCAAGTGCTCACCGAAATTTTAGCTGAATCAGTCCGACAGTTCCTGAGAAAAAGGGAAATGTCGAAAAATCTTTTTCTCTATTTTTCTCGATGAAACATTAAATCTCAGCGAGGGATAGGGCACTCATACGATGCACATTTAGCCCCTGAGATGGCGGGTGCTCTGATTTTTGGTTTATCCAGTATACAACTTTTGAGAATTTTCTTGTAAATTTCTTGTTACCCCTATAACTTAATGAATAAGTGAGCCAGAGACTTCAAATTTTATGAGTTCATATATATGATGAGCACAAAGTTTGGTATTGGATCTAGACGGATTCGTTCCAGAAGTTTCTGAAATGTTTGCATTGAACGATTCCAAAAAAGCAGGCTATATCTCCAAAACAATTCGATCGGTCATCTTAAAGTTCCACTCAGAAGGAGGACTTCAATATACTTAATTTGTGCTATACATAGATTTGTGCTATACTTTGATCTGATGGTTAGAAGAATGATGAAAGCCCCTCGACGCACGAATTTCTCTTTCCAGATTTAAAAAATTCAGCATGAGGAAGCCTGAATAAAGCGGGCGAATCGTCGTTCATTTGACAATTATTAGTATTGTTAAATTCAATATTTCCAACGTCCCATGATCCTTAAATCTTAATTTCAGCATAAGATTGCAAAAATTCATTTTTTTTCGATTATGGGAGTATTTTTTCTTATATTACCAATTCATAGATTACTATAAAGGAAAATTCATTGAGAATTTTAACGTTCTTGATGTTATTATAGGCTATAATTGATTAGTTATGAAATCCCATTTGGAAGCATTCTACCAAGTTTATTGGCGGAATAATAAATATCGCATAAATTGTGTGGCTGTTCAATTATGCACAAGTAGGGGCAATCCTGCTTGCTTTATAGTGAATTTCAAGAGCTACAAAAAAGATATGAACAAATCGTTAATTTTAAATCACATTATCCCTCTTAATTTTTGAGATATGTTTGAAAAATGAATGGCAAGTCAAATAAACTTATCCTGTTTTATCTCTCGTAGCATTGACAAACTGATTCCGTACCACATCTAAAAGCTTGATTCGATGAATACGAAAAGGCTAACATGGTGAATGTCCTGATTTCATTGACCATAATGAGCCGAAAAATCTGATAAAAATTTTCCGGAACCAGCGCACCGTTCTCACATATATACGTGTCATTTTTCTGCAATTAATGAAATAATAAAAATCAGATCACATTCAATGAAAAATCATTCTTTCTACATATCCCAGAATATAAGGGAGAAACTATTTTTTGTGAGTCTCATGACATTTCATCATAAGAATAAGAAAGAAGCAATCGTGTGGAGAAGTTTAAATAAAACTTTTACATAATGATGATCGAACAGAGTCGACTACTCGTCGGCAGCCCACCACGGTCTCTTCCTCGCAATTGGCACCGAACCGCTTTCCTCACATGAAGCGAAAAATATAGCAATTTTTCTCAAGCATTTCCACTTGTAACACCCCGAATGTTTGAAAATAAGCGGATTTTTCCCGAAAGTTTTGTTGCTCAGCAACACATGCGTGAAGTTTGGCAGTATCAAAATCCCGAGTGCTCGCGCGCGAGGGATTTTGTACCGAACTGAACGCACACGTTGCTGAGCGGGTAAACTCAAGGGAAATATCCAATCAATTTTCAAGCACCAGGGGTATTCGGGAGATTATTTTTTAAATTCTGATTTTGGCCAATGGGTGCACGGATTTGACATTTTCGTGGGGTAAAGTGGGTTGGAATTTGTTAGAAAACTTGCAACGTATACAAAACGTCGCACACGGCCCGAGCGCTATAGACAGCCCTACCCCCACTACAGCGTTGCTATGACGACGTCACGTGACGGTTAGTGGTGGGGGAAGGCTCTCGCGGGTATAAAAGGGCGACGCTCGCCCAAATTAATCAGACGACTCACGGCTAACGGAGGTGACGGATCTCCCGAAGCTAACTCAACGGAGTAAAATCCTGAGAGTGTCTCACCCCTTGGCCAACGGCGGTTTCGACAACCTGAGGCCCACTCAACGGAGGAGACTTCCGAGGGTGTCTCACTCCCAAATCCTTACCACAACGAGTGTTCTGCACTCCGCGTGGGCAACGTTGGCTGCCAGTATTCTGACAATACTCTGCCGAAATTCCACCGACATTCTGCCAACAGAAGGCCGACTTCCTGAGGTTAAAGACAACGAAGTATCGAGGACTCCCGAGTGAAGCAAAGCGAACTCGCGGTTCCGAGTGTTATTATTATTATTATTATTATCGAATTTGTAAGAATGATAATTTGATTTTATGTATAAACGTTATATACTTGGTATAATTCTTCATTGATAATTTATGTATAGTACACACATTTCATTCATTCCACCCACACACACCCACACTTTCCAAAAATATATATATGTATTATTTTCCCGTTTTACATATATACCGATTCTCTTTATGTAGTAGTTAGTTTAAATTGAATAAATTGTTTGATATTCCTGTTTTAATTTGTGTTCTGCCTTCTCTTTTCTCATTCCCTCTCTCTCAAGTCTAGGAACTAGTTAAAAATAAGTAATTAAAAATTTTGGTATGTTACAAACTTCTGTTTGCTGCTTAGCAACAGCCGTAGTATTACCAAAAATTATCCAAATAATACACACCACGTGTTGTCAAATCCCTTGCTCTTATTGGTCGAAATTGTGATTGAAAAAATCCCTTTATAAAAAGGACAGGGCACTAAAATCGAACATGGCGGATTTATCTCGAATTGGAAGATAATCGAACTCGAAATGAATATAATCGAAACGCGCATGAACAGCGGCTCCTGGTGAGCATTTTATAAGTTTCAATCATGTCGCCACGCGATAATTTTCATGTGAATGAGCTTTAAGACGTAGTTCACATGTGGTGAGCGGAAATTGGCATCGGTCTTTCCGTTAATGGCTACAGAAGAGAACACATCGCACAAAAGACGTGAATCATGGAACCTGTTGCACAAGTCGACATCGACCAACATTTCCTATAGTAAAAAGGACAGGGCATTAAAATCGAACATGGCGGATTTCATCTCGAATTGAAGGATCATCGAACTCGAATCGACAGAAGCGAATTCTGGTGGACATTATAGGAACTAATTTTTTTGAATTATTTTTTCATGAGAAAAAGTAAATAAGTTATTTAAAATAACCTCTAAATTTTATGTTATTATTAGCTCAATAATTGAAGGATAAAATTATTTTAAATAATAAAAGTTAATTACAAAAAAAATAATTACAGACATTGAAAAATAAAATTGTTAATTAAAAAATGAAAAGGGGATCAACGACGTCGCCGAAGGCGACGGCGGCGCTAGGGATGCATGATCATTCATGGTCACTTATCATTGAAATTTAGGGGATATAACCAAAACGGAATCATTAAATATTTATGTTATTAATATTATTTTTCAGAATTATTAGAACTTGAAATGAAAAACGGAAATCTACACTAATCAACGGAGGCGGCCGCTTGCGGCCGCCGACGGCGCTAGTAATTAAAAAAATAACCGTGCCGCTCTATAAACGGGATACAATTTGCCTCTGAAGCGACGACAGTGGCTGTGTGGTTAGAGAGGGGGGGGGGTGGCATGCAGAATATGTATATATATATATATATATAGCGATTTTTTTCTTGTTTTTTTCCTGATTTGAAAATTATGAGAAGTTTTTCGTGAAAAATCCCCTATTTTAATGAAGAATTCATGAGATACTGAAAAGATGTTTTCGCAATTTTTTTCAGAATGACAGTTTCAAAATTAGTCATTGGAAACGACTCAAAATGATCCAACGCGTCGATGAATCATAATGAGAAAAAAAGTAGACATGTATGCGTGTGTATCTGTATTAACGACTTTACGACTCTCTATGACTCGAGAACGGTCAGAGATCAAAATCTGAAATTTTGGCCAGATATCAGTTTTGATAAAGTGTATGCTCCATAAAAATTTCAGCAAGATCAGCTCAATGGTTTCTGAAATACAGCAATTGTGCAGAAATCGGGCAATCAGAAACTGTACCCAAAAGGGAATATGAGAAGTGAAAAAGTGATTTTTTACGTGAAATTTGGTATATAATTTTTTTTCAAGAGAGTTGATAGAAAGAAGTTATGAAGAACCATTCGGGAACATCCTGCTCATTCATTAGCAGAAATTGAAAGGGAGAAATAGAGATTTGAAGGATAACGGAGAAGGAATAGCGATTAACGCCTGCTTATTTATTGTTGAAGATTTTTTTGAAATTGGTTCTTAAAATAAATGACATCTGTCGGGGGGGAACGACCCCGGATCATAATTTCCACTTACATCAGGCAAGTTCGGACTCCATAAAAGGCATTCTGAGGGATTTAGAGGAAGAAAGACAAATACAGAGTGTGGGAGTGCTCCATATCCGGTATAATAATGTCTTAGGGATGAAAAACGTCAGCTACAGTGATTCAGGCTGACTACTGATTGGCCATTTAATGGGGAATCACCCCGGAGCATAACTTCTACCCACGTCTGGCAAGTTCGAACTCCATAGAAGACATTCTGAGGGATTTGGAGGAAGAAAGACAAGTCCAGAGTGCAGGAATGCTCCATATCCGGTCTAATAAGGTCCTGGGGCTGGAAAATGTCAGCTACAGTGGTTCAGGCTGACTACCGATTGGCCATTTTATGGGAAATCTTCTCGGATCATAATTTCCACTTGCGTGTGGCAAGTTCGGACTCCCTAGGAGACATTCTGAGGGATTTGGAAGGGGAAAGACAAATCCAGAATGCAGGAATGCTCCAGATCCGGTATAATAATGTCTTAGGGCTGTAAAAGGTCAGCTAGGGTGGTCGGGGCTGGATACCGATTGGCCATTTAATGGGAAATCACCCCGGAGCATAATTTCCACTAGCGTCTGGCAAGCTCGGCCTCCTCGAAGACATGCGGCGGGATCTGGAGGAAGAAAGACAAATCTAGAGTGCAGGAATGCTCCATATCCGGTATATTGAGGTCCTAGGGCTGGAAAACGTCAGCTACAGTGGTTCAGGCTGACTACCGATTGGCCATTTTATGGGAAATCTTCTCGGATCATAATTTCCACTTGCGTGTGGCAAGTTCGGACTCCCTAGGAGACATTCTGAGGGATTTGGAAGGGGAAAGACAAATCCAGAATGCAGGAATGCTCTAGATCCGGTATAATAATGTCTTAGGGCTGTAAAAGGTCAGCTAGGGTGGTCGGGGCTGGATACCGATTGGCCATTTCATGAGAAATCACTCCGGATCATAATTTCCACTCGCGTCTGGCAAGTTCGGACTCCATAGAAGGCATTCTGAGGGATTTGGAGGAAGAAAGACAAATCCAGAGTGAAGGAATGCTCCATATCCGGTATAATAATGTAAGACATTAGCTTGATAGGCAAAACTAACGGCAGACATTAGAGCACTGAATATAAACGACTCTGCCGGTGGTGGTGTCATTAATAGCAGCACCAATGTCAGATGCAAAATTCGCTGATTCTTTTCTATCATTTTTATTATTTAATTCATCTTGACTTTCTCGTTGCTAGTACTTTCTTCGACTAAATGAATTTAGTCATTTTAGCATTTTCATCCACTTTAAATTGGCCAAATATTGTATTACGAACAATATTTTGTGAACAAAACAACTGGATTATTCGTTGAAAAATATCTCATCGCTTTCTTTTACATGCTTCTTCCATTAAATATAATTCTTTTTCGAAAAACAATGAGTCCGTTAATGCCTTCGTTTCAAAAAAAAAATTACAGTAATTTTAAATATGCTCGATGCCAGTGGCAGTTTGGCAGAATTAGGTTTTTTGAAAAATTCCGTACTTCGACTAGATTCCTAAATTTAGGAAATGATCATTTCATTAGAAGTAAATACTTCTAATGAATATTATTATCTTTTCTCCCTTTCATCTTTTTTGACAATTTCATCACTGACTTTCAGCAGTAAAACTAAAATTGTCAATTTTTTTGGTAAAACAAAAAATATCTGCTGCAATAACAATGAATCACAAATTACCATATTTATGCAATTTTAATATTAAAAATTATTATCAACAAATCATCAGACAACAATTTGAAAAATCCACAATGTTTCATGATACATATTTTTAATGATACTTTATCATTCCAATAATGGTCGAAGTTATCAACTTTTTTCTTATTACATGAAAATTTTTTTCCATTAATTTCAAATACTGGTCAATTTAGATATATTCATTCAACTGTAGAAGAATCGTGATAATATGCAATTTTAAAAAAAACAAAATAATTAAGTATCCAAGAAACTATGGAATTGACATGAATTCTTTGATGATGTTTTTCTATCAATGAACTTAAAATCTAGTACTTTCATTGCATTAATCTTGATGATTCGATGGGATATAATATGACAATAACAAACATCTGACAATTTTTTCATTTTTTTTTTTTGTAACAAATACATCATTTCAGAAAATGAAAAATATGCACACGTAGAAAATTCAAAAAATGATAGGTGAAACTTTTTCTTCCAATAATTTGAATCTCAATGAAAATCCAAAAAATTGTCAGATATGTGCTAATTTCATAATCATAAAATAATAGCAATTTGAAAAAAAAAAATGAATTGTAGGAGATAAAATGAAGAAATTATATTTACATTAGCATAGAGATTCATGGATGCTATAGTTGCTAATAAATTCTCCAATATGATTCAGAACTTTGATAATTTCACAAATGTGCAGTAATTCGTTTTTTCATTGCAATTAGAAATTCCATTCGTTTTGTACTCTATAAAAAAGCATTGAATATAAAATTACAGAAGTATTATATTTACTCTGTTTTTCTATTTCTATCATAATTTATTATAAATAATGCACTTTTTTTTGTTAATCATAAGAGGATAAAAAGCACTATCCTGCACTTCAGGAATGCTAACAGGAGCACATTCTCTTCAAACTTCTATTTTTCTACTGGAAAAACTTATTAAAAAATGTTGGTTTAAATTTTTTTCATCTGAAAATTGTAATGAAAATCAAATTCACGTTCATTGTAAATTGAAGTAATTGAAAATTTTTATATAAATTAAATTTGTCAGCAAATACCATGAGCGAGGAGTACTATCCCATTACGTATTCTCAATTTTATACTTAATTGATGATTGCAAAAATTAAATTGTAAGATGAGAAATATCAATTTCACAGTAAAATACGATTTTTTCGTATCTTGCAATCTGAGGAAATTCGAGGGATTTTTTGAGGTAAATTAGAGCTACCAAAATGCTTTTAATATATTGGAAATCTCTGTGTTTCTCTCAGATTTTTACCATAGATTTGCTTAAAAAAAAAAAAAAAGCCCCGGCAATTGCATTCATAAAACGCAAAATCCCTTGAATCTTTCAGCAAAAGCCTCTCTCTCCTCAATAATTCTCAAAGCTGATGATAAAAAAAATAAACATCAGCAATTGATAGAAATTGTTGAAGTAATTATCATCTATTTCTCTGGTTCTCCACTATAAACCTTCAAAATTCCTAGTACAGAGTCGTGTGAGCCAAAGGCAAGTGCTAAAAGTCCAACAATGGATATAATGACATTTTTGATGATAATCCAATTGAATTTACCAAAGCCAATATCCCAGTATGTGATTATTTCGAGGATAACTGGTATCAATATACCGAGAATTGAGAAGCAGAAGGCACCGATGAGTCCGATAAAGGGAGCAATTGTGGGTACAGCCACAGCCAATAATACTGCAAAAAAATAAAATAAATATGAAAGCAAATGAGAAAAAATAAACGAAAAATGATGAATTTTTGGCAAATCTCTTGATGAGAAATTCATCAAAATGGTTTTATCATTCAAACGCTGGATTAATTTGATAATTCGAAAAAAAATACTAACCACAGCCAGTTACCAATACTGTTCTAACTATATAATTAGCTAACAATGGTTTTTTCTGGAAGCGATCCTTGAGTTCACTCCATGCAATGTCAAGGCACACGTAGAATTGTAATCCAAATGTGAAGAATACTGCCAGTGCCACAGAAATTTTAACAACTTGAGCAGAACTGTTGACAAAAAGAAATTTATCATTAAGATGAGCATAGAAAAAGAAACAAAGTATCATAATCACGTGTAGATTATTTCGAGAATATCTCTGGAGTAATGAGACATAGGAACATTTGTCAAGAACTTTAAGGTAGTTCACTTGCGAAAGTCGTAACCAAAAGTATAGCCCTGTATAATGATCGGCGTATTGTTGAATTACACGAGTTAGAAAAAAATTTAAGTATCATAAATACAAAAAAAAAATTTCTTTCGGAAACACAACGAATGAAAATCATCGGATAACTGTGATATTACCAAGATCTGATCATAGTACCCCACCACATGTTAACTGTTTTCAAATAATTTATGCTTTGAAAAGTCGACATTTTTTAGACTAATTCAGAAAATTTATAGTTTATTTTCAAAAAACTTCTGATTTTTTATTCAGAATGTCCAGTTTAAAAAAAATGCTCTAAACTGTTCTTGAGATTTACATGAAACTGCGTTTTTTCATACTTGATTGGTCTCCAGCATGATAGTTATGCACGATTCCATTCTTATTATCTCGCTCCACAATTGATGAAAAGATTTCGTTTTCCCTCGATTAAATACACGACACTTTTCTTCATCTCATATTTCAATTTTATCAAATTCCTAATAAAAAGTAATTTTACGAGTGAATTACCTTAATGTATCTCATCGATTAATTTAATAACTTACACAAATTCAATCGGTAAATCCTGTGTGATAATCTCGTTTGTTGAATCTGGGAATCTCAAGTATCCCAAAAATCCAAGAAGTATATAAATAAGTGTTACGCCAGACATTCCTTTGCTAAGTACACCACAAATACCAACAAAATGTTGTGGTGTTTTCATTTGATTTTCCAATGGCATAACAACGCCAATAGCTTCCATAGCAAAAATAGTTATACTGAAGAATTTTGGAAATTCCGTAATTGGTTTAGCAAGTGGTACAGAGTTTACTGGTGGTAGATCAATAACTAGCCAGTAAAACGTTATTCCAAGACCAAGGCCCATAAGAACATTAGCAATCATTGATACTGGTGCTAAGTACTTTAGATCTGGTACCCAAGTTAAAAGGATTAATGGCAGTAAAAGGCACGCAATTGTCATTCTTTCGTCAATTCCATCAATCGGCAACGATGAGGCAACAGCTGGTGCTGCTGTTGTCATTGTTGTTGCATTAATCGGAGTTCCATTTAGCAAAGATTCCGTAGCATTACCATACATGTGGTAATTAATTATTTCACGAAAATTCGCAGCAACTATCACTGCGTAAACGCTGCAGGTACCAAAGTAAGTTGCAAATAAACTTATTTGAATGAGATACCTGCAAAGATACAATCAATTCAAATAAAATAATCTATAAATAAAGATGAAAGGAGAAAAAAATTGAAACAAAAAAAAAATTATTTATTTTTTTTCTCAGATATTCCAAAAAAAATGCACTTTTGCCATCAGTTTTAGAAAAATATCTTGGAAACTAAGCGAGATAGCACGATTTTGTCTCAATCCTTTTTGTTTAGCTCTTGAAATTTTCTACAGAAAAGGAGTCAGCAAAAATTACGTTATTCCGCTTAGTTTTCAAGACATTCTCCAAAAACAAATGAGAAAAAAATTGATTTTTCCAATTAATTACCAAATTTGCTGAGGAATAAATTTTTTTGAAAATTCATTTAAATTACCTCGAAGGTTTCGAAAACCTCCTCAACCCTTGTGGTCCATTAGCAAGAGCTGCTTCAGCTATGTCCGCAAAACTCATCTCCGTTCTCCTCGTTTTGTGATACAGCACATGTGCACATTTCACCTATTTGAGTAATTAGTAAGAATAAAAAAAAAAAACATAATTAATTTTAATTGCATAAATGGAACATTACATTCTTCCAACATCTTTTTTTATTTGCTGTGACGTACTCACCAGGATGTAGGCACAGTGTGTGCAAACAAATGCTACGAAAATAGTTGCAAATACACCGAGACCTAATCCAGCACTTCTGAATGCACATGGCATTGCTAATATACCAGTTCCAAGTGATGCTTTGAGCAGATGGGTCAGTGTGTCACAGTCCCTGTAATCAACCGCAAACATATTATTTTCAATGATAACGGATATTAAATAATCATGTATTGATTTATCAGAATTTTTTTATTTTTAAAAATGTATATTGATTCATTTCACAAGAAGATGATGATAATGAAATTAGCACACATCTGACAATTTTTTGTATTTTCTCAAACAAATATATTGTTGCAAACAAAATATTTAAAAAATTTGCACCAATAGTTTTTTGAATTTTCTACATGTGCAAATTTTTCAGTTTTTCTGGAAATGATTTATTTGTTGAGAGAAAAAAAAATTAATTGTCACATGTCTGCTAATTTTAGTATCATAAAAAATCATGTCTTTATTCTGAAAGATAATTTTTTTCATTTTTTTTTACAAAAAAAAAAAAGAACACTCACGTTGTTGGATTGGGATGCCTTCTCTCGGTAAAAGGATCGAATTTTTTACCCGTAAATCCAACTTCAGCATCTTTCGGTGTGACTTGCACTTTGTATCTATTGTAAAATGAAGAGGGAAAAAAAAAAATTATTAATGATTTTATTTCAATGTACCTTGATGATTCATTTAATAACTGGGTCTCTCTGATTTCTCTTGTATGATTTTTCAGAATGATTAATTAATTGCAACTGTAGACATGGATTGAATGATTTGATCAGACATACGGTGGCTTAGAATCCATCTCAATAATCAATTATTAATAGCTCAAGTATCAAAGAATTAGCGGCTATCCTCACATATCCTTGGGCTATATTACAATCGTAATGTTTAATCCGTCAGAAAGAATTTCAACATTTGATTGATCTCAATCAATTACTAAAAAATTTATAGATATTCAAACATACTTCATCGATAATATACTTTTTTCACTTGTTATCAGAAGATAGCACTGTATTTTGGACTTTCATCATAACTAATTTGCGATAAGTTTGTAAGTTTGTAATATTTAATGATTAGAGTAATTTATATAATTACTTGGCTGTAAGTTGTCCATCTTTGAAATTAGAGCCATCCTGTGGAAGAAACTCATCCAGCTCAGTCGGTCCCTTGTTGTTTTGATCCTGAAAATTAAAAAAATCATGGAATTTTTATTAGTGGAAATTAGGCTTTTTTTTACAGACAATTCCATTTGCAACAAATAAGCTTTCTCGAGGAATTTACCTAAGCCCACTAGTTCTTGGAATATTTAAAAAATAAAAGCATTTTAAAAAAATTTAGAAGAAAAAAAAATCAAATTGTTTAATTTTTCTTCATTTCCCAGGAATTTCTTAAAGCAGTTTATTATCTTATAGAATTTGAAAAAAAAAAACAATCATTTTATGATAATATAAAAATAATATTAAACTCACCATTGTTTCCTTATTTGTACTCGATCAATAGAATTTAAAAAATCTGGAACAGAAAAAGAGGAAAAAAAAATAAGAATAACATTTACATAAAAAAATTTTTGGCCTTCGGAATATTATCAATTTTTTCTCACATTTATTTGCAACTTGTTAATGTCACTGAGATAATAATAATTACGAAATATCCCGAGTTTATTTATTATTTATTCCATATCAGTTTAGTAATAATCAAAGTTATTCGAGAAAATATGACGTATCAAATCTGTTTTCCAAAATGACCCGAACACATCTTTCTGGAGACAAAAAAAAAGATGAACACGTGGTCGCTCTTACAATGATGAAATTTTGCAGATTCTCGTGCTAAACAAGTTCTCTCTATTATCAGGAATAAATGCAACTTCTCAGTGATGCGCAAATCATCGGGTATTTATGGTTTCGAAGAAAATGAAAAAATAAATTAGATAAATGGAAAACAAACTGATTGAGAATTTGTAAAAAAAAGTTATCTCAACATCGTTTTGCCAATCATCGTGACGTCATCATCTATTGTATACAAACTCTGCAGATATATCTAATCACTAGTTCAACGGCTGCTGACGTGGGTAATTGAGTAAATATTTGTTGTATCGTAAAAGAAAAAAAAAAATTCGCTCTCAAGTTTTCTCACTTTTTTTCGGCTTTCAGAAGTAGAATCGAATTGTAGAAAATGAGTGAATTTATTGTGACTAGATTTTGGGAAGAATATGGATTTTTCAGACAAATTAATTCTATTTCATCAGCAGTTTTTTGAGAATATCTCGGAAACTAAGCGAGATACGTCCTTCCTGCCTGAATCTTTGTTTGTAGCTATTGAAATTGTCTACAAAAATGATCTAGGCAAAATCGCACTATGTCGCTGAGATTTTGCGATTTTTCTGAAGAACTAATGACAAAATTAAGTTAATTTATCTGAAAACTTCATATTCTCCAATTTTATTTCATGATCAGCTTTATGAGAATATCTCGGAAACTAAAAGAAATGGAGCGACTTTACTTCAATCTCTTCTTTAAGAAAATTTCAAACGCTAAGAAAGATGATTAAGGGGGGCCTATAAAAGTTTCGAGAATTTCAATTTCAAAAGCGCGTCATTCTGTCAATTTTCAATTTTTTTTTCCTCCTAGTCCCGGCCATAACTGCACTCATACTGATTAAGATTTCCCTTGGTTTTCATTTCTCAGATGAATAGAAGAGTCAAAATCAATCTCGCCACCAAGATCCATTTTTTCAGGGGGTCTTGTTTAGTGCAATTTTTCGCATAACTAAAATATTTTTTCAATTTCAACAAAAAAATGTTTTCGTATGCAGCATAAGTGTTATGATATACCTGAAAAGTTTTCATATTATTGTACATTATTTTGACCTGCAAAAAAAAATGAAAATACTTCAAATTTTCGAGCGCTCGACCACCGGCCCTTTAAGATGAAATCAGTCCATCTCGCTTATTTTCCGAGAAATTCTCAAAAAAATGATGATGGAATAAAATCGATTGTTCAGAAAATTTCATATTGTTTTTTTCAGGATGTATCTCGAAATCTGAAGGAGATAGAGTCTATATCTCTCAGATTCCGGGATATTCCAATGAAGCTGGTTTTACTACCACTTATAGGGTTTTTTGCCAATAATCATTTTTCCTATTCCCAATTTTCCGTTAAATTATTTCCACTTTCACTGGTCTTACAAAACTCCGGACTACTACTTAAATATAGGGGAGAGTGGGGCAAAATGGACACTGTAATGAAACGGTTCGAGATGGATTTTTTTTGATGATTCTATTGAAAAGCTGAGGAAATTTTAGCTGGAAAACGAGTGTCAAATACATTTTTTTTAGATTTTTTTGAAAATTCGATATTTTTCGGCATTTTTGAGGAGTAAAAGTCTTTTCTTTTTTGAAAATCCTCAGTTTTTTGCAAATATCTCTGGTACTATTGGTCGTAGCAATTTGGGGTTGGACTCAAATGAAAGGTGAGCTCATTTCCCATCGATTTATGGGGCTTTGAATTCAAAAATATTCAATTTTTGGGATAGTTATAGGCCCGAAACTGTTTCACAAAACTATTTTATAAAATACCCATAAATACCTTAAAAATCGATATTTTTAAATTGAAAACCCTCTGAGTCGATGGTAAATGATCTCACCTTTCACCTTCCGTCAGGATTTTTACGCTACGACAAATAGAACCGAAGATCAAAAAACTGAAAATTTTCTAAAGAAGGAAGGGTTTTACCCTCTAAAATCCTCAAAAAAGTCAAAATCGCCAAAAATTCAAAAAAATTAATTCCGGCATTTGTCTTCTGCCTAAAATTTCCTCAGCTTTCCAATGGAATCATCAAAAACAATCTACCACCAATATTTCTATTAATTTCACGAGTTTTCCATAATATTTGCCAAAAAATTTAGATGTGTCCATTTTGCCCCACCTTCCCCTATGTAAAAGCCTAAAGGCAGTCGCTATGTACCTTGTATTTATTATATAAACTTGTAAATATTGTAAAGTTCATTGTATTTATGTTAATAAAACTCTTTGAATCGTAAAATCGTAAACTGGTTTTCAATTCGGTGAAGAATTGGAAAAGAGAAATTGATCAATTTCACGTCATTATCTCCTTTTTTTTCAATATTTCAGAAGAGAATAGAGATTGTACATTTTTTGAGGAATGCAAGTTAGAGGTACGAAGAAGGTTATCACTGAAATTCCCATATCTCTCTCATATTCCAAAATATCTGAAGAATAGTCATCTCAAATTCAATGTTGTTATCATTGTTATTATTTCCAGTGATTAACTCCATAAATAATGGAGATAGAGAAATTGTTGTGATGACCTTTTTCGTGGAGGAAAATCAGAGCTACAGAAAAAGGGGATACCAAAATTTTCCTATCTCTTTTACATTTCGAAATGTTTGCGAAAGAAAAATGCAAATTTAGCAATGAATCTACAAAATGAGTTAATTTCAGAAGGAATTTTCCTGAGGACTTTTTTTGTAGAGAAAAATTAGGGCTTCAAAAAGGTAATATCTAGTTTTTTTCTCAGATTCCAAGACATTTCCACAAAACTGATCAAACTCAAATGAACTCAACTTTTTCTCCCCCTCAATAAGTGAAATATTCCTCAATTACTTAAGACATTTTCCTGCGATTAGCTTCTGAGAAATGTTGCAAATGATTCAAGTCAACTATAATGATAACTGCCTCTTCAATGCCGACCGCAAAAGATATGACTGTCTGCAGCTTCTTGAATTGCTATTAAAGAAAATTTTAATGAAATAAACTTATTACACTTTAACATTGTTTCCGGGGTTAAGACCATTGACCTTTTCTTATCCATCAGAAAGAACTCCATAATGCTGTGCATTGAGATGGATTTTTTAGAAAAATATATATATTGTAATTGTGGAATAGATGTTGGTGAATACGAGTTTCGTGTTGAGCTGATGAAATTTCAGATGCGAATAAGAGTAAAAAAAAATGAATGAAGGCAAAAACCGGTTGGGCCAACTCTGATTTGTTCTTGGGAACTAGAATCACTAGAATTAGACTTAATCGGTCTAGCAGACAGTAACTTGGGGCGACATTGGCGTAGGTTTTATCTTCAATTTTCAACACTATGGGAGAATAATTTTTGGAAAAATTGGTGGAGTGATGAGAGAAGATGAGGCGATCAATTTCTTGGAGATGAGAGCATCGATATCTTTTGAGAGTCGGTTCAGCAAAATTTCGGGGGAAACCTTCTTTGTAGCTTAGGAAATTCCCTACATTCTCCCACAAAAAAATATCTCTTGATAATTTTTAACATGCCTCATTTATTCTGAGACATCGCAGAAATTGTCTTAATGTAAATTTTCAAGAATATCGTCGTCTTAAAAAAAAAAGTGGCGTAAGTGCTATACTTGTATATAGCACTTACACTTTTTTGCTTCTGAGGTGAGGATATTAAGTTTTCAGATAAATTGACTTTATTTTGTCACCAGTTTTTTGAGAATATCTCAGAATCTAAGCGAGACAGAACAATTTTCATTTTCATATTTTTTTGTAGCTGTTGGAAATCGAAATAGAAAAAATTCATTATGCAAATAGCTATATCTCGCTTAAGTTTCGAGGTACATATTTTTGAAAAATGTCTGATAAAATAAAATTTATTTGTCTAAAATCTTCATAGTCGTGAACTTTTTACTTCTCACCACTTTACTATCGAATTGCTTCCAAATCCTACTAAATAAAAAAAGGATTTTAGAGTTTTTGTTTCAACAAAAAGTAAAATTTTATCAACCGAAAAGCTCGTAAAGATTGTCCCCACGTGTTAATCTATTTTTTTATGATATTTTCGATAAAATGAAGTGTTTAATTAACTTGATAATCGATTTTAAGACTTTCCGACAGATTCATAAAGATAGAAATAGAAGAATTTTAGTAGGTCTCTTTTTTTTCTACAAAAAATTAATTACGAAAGTTTTTCAATCTCCATTATTCTCCAAAAATTGATTGAATGAAATGGACTCGTTTCAGTTGATGAATTCGCTCTCAAAGTTGAATTATTGAAAAAAATGTTCTACGAGGTTTTCAATGATCGGTATAATCAATAGGGAGGGTCATTGTTCTCACCGATGACCGACTAACGGCTCTACAACTACGACATGAACTTGAGTGAACCGTGAGTGCTCCGTTTTCCCCCTCAGCTCAATATGAAAAGAAAAAAAAGGCAATAGACATGAAAGAAAAAAAGAAAAATAGGAAGTGACACAACAAAAAAAATGGGAAAAAAATACGATATAGAACAAATAAAATACTTCCTTCCTTCCTAGATAAGATTATTTTATTTTCAGGTATTAATCGCTAGACACGTGTTTTATGTTCACATCAACAAAATTATTGACTATTTGTGAAGGAAGAAAAAACTGATAACGCTTGAGTTTTGTGATATTTCATGTAACTAGAGATAATTTTTCCCTAAAGAAAAAAATTAGATTTTCACAAATTGTATCATTCAAAAACTCAAACTCACTTAGTTTTCGGCATATTCCCAAAAAAATGAAGAACAGACGAAATAGACTCATCCTGTTCCATCAATTCACTAGCGTAGTGTACTTACCATGGTAGACCCAGTTACCGGACACAAAATATACTAATAATTAATATCCAAGTGAAAAAATCTAGCTTTTCAGTACTTGCAAAATGTTAAAATCACAATCAAGTAAATTGTTTGATTCATTTAATTGAAATTTTTCATCTTTTCAATGATTCAATTCTAACTTGTCCGGAAACCGGTACCATTGCCTTAACCATCCGGTCACTGGTGCCTTCACGTTATACTATTCTTCAACAGAAATTCTTTTTTTTTAAATGGAATCACCAAAAATACAGAAATTTATCAATTTTATATAACTGAAAAATAAAACATTCTCATAATGTATCAACGACTCCATTGGGAGAACACTTTATACGACGAGAATAAACTCGACACTCGACTGACTGCATCACAAGCTGCAGCGTAGCCCTATGACGCTACTTTGATTGAACGAAGCCACACAAGATACTGATTGCCCTTATCAATTATTTTCTTTTACTGAATTTTCATTGATTCAGTTACACTCGAAATTCTCCTGATTTTTCATCAATTCTAAAAATAATTCAGTAGTGAAGAGGTGAAAAAGAATAAGCTTTTTTTTTTATCATCATTTTTTGAGAATATTTCGGAAACTAAGCGAGATAACGCGATTTCGTCCCGATCGTATTTGTAACTCTCGAAATTTTCTTCACAAAAGGATTAAAACAAAATTGCCCTATCTGGCTCATTTTCCGAGGTATTTTCAAAAAAAATATAGGCATATCGACTTATCTTGTTTTACCTCTCAATTACCGTGATGGCCCCGGTTTCTAGAAATGCCCCAGTAACTGACAATTTTCCCAAATTTCTGAGTTATCTTCAAAATGTACAATAAATTGTTTAATATTTAATTGTTGATCTCGTTTACCGCAACAGATAGGGGATAGTGGGGCAAAATAGACCACCATGACCACATGATTCAGGATTTTTATTGAAGTGAAGGCCTCTTCCAAAAAATTTCAAAAAATTCACTAACAATGCCCACATTTTGGAGTATTTTTCCAATTTCTTTGAGATTTTCCCACAAAGTCATTCATTTCAAAATAAATTATGAACCATGCCTAGCCTGTGGGTCCATTTTGCCCCAGTCTCCCCTATGTATTGATATAATTGAATAACTTTCAATAAACAAATAGTTGTTGCCTTCGATTTATACTGTCAAAAACTAGCTCTAAAGTGTCAGAAACTGGTACAGAACTATTTATTTTTTTTCTCTCCGATTCTATCATCTGCCCACGCAAATTATAATTCGTTGACTCACAATTTTCTTCTATAATTTCTCCCTCAGAAGATGCTAATGGTCAGTAACTGAATGCGTCACTGATGCCAAATAGTTTATTTACGTTTTTTTATAAACTAAAAAAGGGGTGTCGTATCACTTTTGGAACACAGCTATTGGCAGACATTCTCGGACGTCGCGTGCCACATCACACAGTAACGTTATAAGAGACGGGTCAAAATGCTGGTAGAAAATAGATTATTTGAGGAATTGAATGAGCAAAGGAGATGTTGAAAAATTAGAATCTACAAACTGTTGACTTGGCTGCCTTAGACTAATGGGTAATCCCGTGCAAACCGGTTATTCCAACCGATAACATTCGTAATTGTATCGCGTGATGATGCAACATTCATTCAAAATTCGAATAATTTTTCGATTTAAATTTTCTTGTGTCTGCGAAATTTCGGAGATATCTGATATAGCAGAGAGAGAAGGAGGGAGGGAGAGAAAGAGAGAAGGAAAGAGTAATTTCAGACTGCGATGGAGACTTCACTTTTCACGTGAACTTGCTTCATTAATTCTCAGCACTCTGCTAATTGATGCATCCACTTTGCAGTGAAAAATGTATTGGAAAATTCCGTTTAAGGAAAATTGTCAAGAGATCTTTTTTGTAGAGAATTTTATAAGCTACAAAAAATGTATTTTGATAAATTTGTCAAAACCCAATATTTAGAGATATTCACTAGAAAATGGAAAAGAAGGAATTATAAAGTTTTCAGATAAATTGATTTTATTTTATTATGTTTTTTAAATATCTTGAAATCTAAGCAAGATAGGGCAAGAATGTTTTAAGAGCTACAAAAAAATCAGATTAGGACAAAATTGCTTTGTCTCGCTTGGTTTCCGAGATACTCTCAAAAAAATTATGGAATAAAATCGGTTTCTCTGAAAAGTTCACAGTCATAAGAAGAAGAACGGAAAAAGGAGAACCAAAGTGGATTCACATTATTTCGCGAATATCTTTGGAGCAAGTCTAGAAGAAATTGTCAAGAGACATTTTTTTGTAGAAAATTCGATAGGTTACACAAAAAATTTCTTAATAAATTCTCCAAAATTCAAATTTTTCAGAGATATACAGGTAATAAAATAAAAGTAAGAAATTGAGAAAAACCACTGTTGGAAGTTCAATTATAAATATCTCTGTAAATATTGAGATTAGGCAAATTCATGAAGAGATCTCTTTTGCAGAAAATTTTATGACTATGAACTTGTCAGAAAAATCTATTTCATTCCAGCATCAGTTTTTCAAAAATTTCTCGGAAACTAAGCGAGATAGAGTGATTTCACCCCCCGTCCTTTTTGGTTGCTCTTGAAATTTCTACCATAGCAGGATAGAGACGAAATCGCTCTATCTCGCTTAGTTTCCAAGATATTCTAAAAAAAACTGATAATAGAATAAAATCGATTTCTCGGAAAACTTCAAATTTATAGAATCACTAGGCCAACAAAAAAGCTCTCTCGACGAATTTTCCTCAACTCAATATTTCTCGACATATTTTCAAAAAATCGAACAATAATTTTAAAAAAAATGAAAAGAAAAAAATCAATGCCACTTCGGATGATTGATAAAAAGTGAATAAAATCGATTCTATGCAGATTATGAACTTTTCCCCCTCGATTTTATGACATATGGTTGCAACCACGTGTTATAATGTCTCGATTCCCCGGTCTAGGACAGATAACGATGCCAAGGACAGCATGCGTCGTACAGTATTACTCCCAATATTCCACCAGGTGTTTTTTTTTTTTTTTTTTTATGAAAAAGAGATAATTCAATATTTACACAACTTCACATATTCGCGAGTTTAGAATCACAGAATAACTCAAGATAAGAAATTAATCCACCCTACAAATTAATTACTCGTTACTCTGTTCTTACACATTCGCCCACTCTGTAAGTTGAAGCTAACCAATAAACTACAGAGTAATTTTCATATTGCGCGGTGTATTCTGTTAGTTAACCAATCATTTTCACTCTACGAGTAGTTCAGTGGTAGGTGGTCTCATTTGCTATGAATTGACGTGGATGAAAAAATTTACTACATTATTTAAATCGTCATATTACGTCACTGGAACTTGATATCGTTTATCAAAATTCGTGATAATTTTAGAAGAAAAAAAAATTATCATTTTTTTTTTTTTTTTCGAATTGCAGTGACCTAATTTTTCTCAGACTATTTACTTTTCTTCGATTTCGAAAGAATTAATTTTTTTTAGGAAATCGAAGAAAATATTTCCCTTTGGAATATCAGGAAATTAAGAGAGACGAAGAGTTCATTTCACTTGAAATCAGTTTTTATGGGATATCACGGAAACTGAGTGAGATAGGGCAATTTTCGAGGAAACCGTTTTTGTAGAGAAAAATGAGAGCTACAAAAAAGTTGATCACAAAAATTGCTCTATCTTCTCTAGTTTCCGAGATAATCAAAGAAACAACTCTTATTCAAATAAAACCAAAAATTTCTGCATTCAAAGTTTTTTTCGAATATCTTCAAAAATAATAGTGATAGAGAAATTTTCTTGTCCACATTTTAATAGCTCTGATTCTACCTTAAAAAAAAAGGCTGCGGCTCCTCAAGTTCCCCAGATAATTGAAGAAAGAAAAGGGATTTCGAAAAAAAATTATGAATTAATTGCTGAGATTGAATAAAAATTGAGTAAAAAAAGATTTTATCTACTTCTTTGGTAAAATCCTGGAATCATCGAATCGCAAAAAAAAGGATACCTAAGACGGTAAATTGACTGAAAAAACTGAGCAAATAGCTGTCTCATTACATACGCAAACCTTTTTTCTATTCAATGCATCGTAATAAAAAAAGTATAATTAGTATCCGTTATTGTGCCACGATGCGAAATATATGATCTTTGTAAAACAAACCGGCGCCGTTTTCCAGGAGGCTGCACAAGTGCCCAAGACTCCTCCGACGAGCCCTAATTATTTTCTATTTAAAAAGAACAGCGGTAAAAACTTGGAGAAATGCCACGATTTAAATATTCGGGGTCAATTTAATTATTTCCGGTTCAACAATAAGGAACTCCAAATAATTCAATTCAATAATTGTATCAATTGACGGCAGGTCAAAAATGTTATTACCAATGATTTTTCTCTTCAATAATCGAAACATCGAAGTTCGATTACATCATGCACGCCAAAATTTTTTTTTTTTCGCCGCCCAACTTCTTGCCCATAAATGTCTCGAACCCAAGCAAACACTTCCCTCTAACCCCATGAAAAAAGAAGAAATTCTATATTCTAACCACGTGGCTCAAGCAAATGCCCACACGATGCGCACACTTTTCGAGTGCATGACGAAACACGTGAATGCACTTGCAGCAAGAATTTTTCAAACTTCCGCAAAACTTTGATGTCTCGAAAAATTTGAATAATTTCGGAGCAATCAAAGACACTAAACTAAAAAGCATTGATAAATAAAAAGTTTACTCACCGTGATAATTGAAGCGATGAATTATGCAGATTGATATAAACGAATTTTATCACTTAAAATCATAAACTCATCACTAACAAAGTTACTCAATTACAATTACCCATTCACTATTTTATCCTGATACATATGTTTTTTTTTAATAACGAGGATTATTTAGTTTTTCCTACTAAAATGCAGTAATGAGGAAACAAGCGGTCACAACGGCAAAAAAATTTAACCGCCAGTGCCGGAACGACGTGTTTCCACGGATGCTCTCGTAGCTTGAATAAAACCTTGCAGCGTGTATTTCGTTCTTCTATCCTTTTTTATTTCTTTCTGTTAGTGGCAAGAGTTGTATCCCCCACATTTATTTCAGGGAGGGCCGATTGTGAGAGAGTGTGTGTGTGGCCTCTCTCACCGAGTGTGAAGCACCAGTGGCGCCACCTACGCCCCGCCAACATATTCTAATCTAATTTCTCCCTTCCAATTCTTCTTTCTTTTCCTTCTATTTTCTTGTTCTATTGGCAATTATTGAATTTTTTTAGTACAACGAATTGAAGAATTGTTATGGTTTTCGGGGGCTCAGATTTTTAATCAACGAGGAAGGGGGGAGGGGGGGGGGGAGGTTGTGATTTCAGTAGCAGAGGGGTAAAACGAGATAAGTCATCATAATAAAATTAGCATCGATCTAACAATTTTTTGAATTTTTTATAAGAAATCAAATATTGAAAAAAAAAAAAAATCGCACTCACATTTTTTTGAATTTTGTACATATGCATATTTTTTCATTTCTTTAGGAGTAAATTATTCGTTAAGGAGAAAGAATCGTCATGTTTGTTATTTTCAGCATTATGATAAGTCCATTTTTTTTCTCGTGATTTTTTAAAAATAATTTGAAAACTAATCGAGATAGTGCGATTTTACTGGAATTATTTTTTGGAGCCCTTGAAATTCACTAAAATGAGATTTAGGGCAACTGGGCTCTATCTCGCATAATTTCCGAGATATTTAAAAAGAATTATTAGCAATTGAAATGAATTGATGATTATGATTTTATTAAATTCATTTTTACAGAATTCCTTTTTATGCTGATTCTCGAGAAACAGTGAATGCGGTCATTTGCCGGAGGTTGTTACGTGGGGGGAGTTTTTATCTTCATGGGGTATCGATGGAATAATGGGGCGAGGTAATGAAGCACTAGTTCAACGAATATATATTTACCTGTACAATCCAAATCGATACGGAATGAGCCCAACCGGCGCCTGACGTAATTTCTCTTCTCTATTCTCAGAAATGGAGATGGGGCGAAATTCAAGAATTTTGGTTCTTTTATTTGGAGGATTCTAGGGAAACTAGGAGAATTTTTAGACAGTGTGGTGAGACCTACGAAAAAGGTCTCAATAAGTCGATTTCTTATGAAACTGAAAAAATAATGGACATCTAAAAAATATCCGATTTTTTTTTCTTTTAAAAAATAAATGATTAAAAAATGAAAAATACGGGCATGTCAAAAATTCAAAAAATTATAATTTCAAATTTTTTGAATATTTTTTTAATAGTTATTTATTTGATTAAAAGAGAAAAAAATGTCCGATGTGTAATAATTTTATTATCATGATTTTTTCGTCTAATCATTTTTTGAGAATATCTCAGAAACAAAACAAGATAGCGCGATATTGCCCTGATCTTTTTTTTATAGCTTTTGAAATTCTCTATAAAAAGGACTAGAAAAAAATCGCCTTATCTCGCTTGATTTCCGAAATATTCTCAAAAATAAGTGCAAAAAAAATTGAAGTATTCTGTTTTATTCCTTCACTACGAATTTTTTTTTTTTTCAACTTCACGACAGAATTTGAAATATGAATCTCTGAATGATGAATTTCCTCGCAATCTTGGATCCTTTCTTCAGCTATTTCTGTAGCACAGAATATTTTATTCTCTCATGTATCTCTATTTTTAAGATGGTGCACGTGATTGACGTCAAGAGGTGAAAAATTTTCATATTCAAAAATCTCTCAGAATTTTTTAAAAAATATTTATTTCTGGAGTTTTTTTCCTGCCGGAGAAAGATGATGCAATTTGCAACGTTTTTGGGCGATTCATACAAATGACTTTTTTTACAGTTAAATTCGATTAGTATATCATGAAATTTTTTGGATATTTTTTTTCGTTTTCAAATTCCGTCAATTTATAATTTAAAAAAATTACATCGAATTATAGAGAAAAAAAATTAAATTACTTTTCCTTTCGTTTTGATAATTTATAATGTGAGGAAAAGAGCGATTGATTTTATTGCGAGTAATTGATGTAATAAAATGTAGAAAAATTGAATTACTGCAGTCAACAATCTTGTCAACTCTGTCTTTCCTTATAATTATGCAAAAATCCATGAAATTGGCGTAACGTAATGAACTACGGTTGTTACGATAACAACACGCCTCGTTGCCACCTCAATAACTCATTTTTATTTACTCTCAAATTCACAATTTTCTTGTGATTAAAATTGTTACAAAATTTCCGGTTGAAAACACGTGTCGAATAGAATGATCTTTGTGGATAATAAAATCAATTATTTATTGAATGTCCACGATTATTAGCGGCCAAATGGGAGTGACCGAAAATTGAACTCATTCGAGACGTCAATTATACGAAATGAAAGATGTAAAAATTAATTTTATGATTGTTCATTGATGCTTACATTTTTCATTGTTGACACGGTAATTATTTAATGGTTCAATAATTCTTGGAGTTAAAGTTTATTTGGGATGGAATTATGAAGCTAAGAGGTGACACGCGACAGGTCGATTTTTACTGAAAATCACTTTTTTTGCCTATCTCAGAATCTAAAGGAAATACAAAATTGTAGGTAGAATTTTTTTTTCGAAAATATGCTCCGAAAATTTTCGAGATATTTTCTATAAATTGGCAAAATGAACTTCCAGAGAAATTCTTATTCGGATTTTTTTTCTTGATTATCTTGGAATCTAGTAGAGAACCGAACTGTTTTCTGTAAGAGAAAATTCAGTAGTGAAGAGGTAAAACAAGATAAGTCTCTTTTTTTCTCATCAATTTTCTTGAAAATACCTTAAAAAATAATCGAGAAAGAGCAATTTTGCCCTAAAACTCTTTTTTAACGCTTGAAATTCTCTACAAAAACAGACGAGTAATATCACCTTATCTCGCTTAGTTTCCGAGATATTTACTTCGAAATGACCTCAAAATAAGTCGATTTATCCTGTTTTACCTCTTCACTATTGAATTTCTTCAAAATATTCCTCAAAAACCAAAAAAAAATGGATTTTTTACAAAAATTCTGATTTGGACTTTTTTTTCTTAAATAACTCGTAATCTAATTAAGATCATTTTTTTCATGATAACCTTTCTTTAAAGCGTTCTCTGCTCTACAGAGAAGAGTATTTCCTATTTTTTCTTACATCTCATAGTTTCTGAAATTCTTTCTAAAAATCGAAAAAATAATTTTCCAAAAAAAAAATATACTTTGTTCCAATTTTTTAAAAATATCTTGAGATCTAGAGACAATACAGAAATCCTCATGTAAACTGTTTCTATAAGCGGAATCTTGCTCTACAGAAATTTTCACAGCAGCCCTTTTATCTCGATTAAACTCCAAGATATGGTTCAAAAATGATTTTCAAAGTGAAATTGACTCACTCGTTCCGCCTCTCCACTAAAATATCCTGGATTATTCAATGCCCAAAAAATTCCCATCATTTAGAATTGAGCGAGAATGGACCTCTCTGATTGATTCAAATTCTTTGCCCCATATTAGGTCAATTATTGAATGCTTAAGTTATTAAAAGAATTCTCTTTTCCTTTCACGGTCTATCAATGATTGGGTCAATTTATGACACACATTGTGAAACATTTCATGATATTCAATTTGCTCTAATTATTCATTCACTTTCAGTGAAAAGATCATTGTTGCCTTTACAATTGAATTACTTTGTCGTCTAAGAATAAAATGGGCGTAAATGATGCGATTTTTCTGGGAATTTTCGCCTCTTTGACTGTAAGAAAATTTCCTAAAAAAATTGAAGAAATTTTATTTTTTGATAGAAAGACATCCGTTAAAGTCAAATTGATTTATTTCGTTTTTTTTTCTCTTCACTGCCGAGTTTTATATCTACTTTATTTTTGATAAACAAAATAAAATTGTTTTGCTGAAGAGTTCCGGTAACAGGACGCCACAGACGTCAGCCAGAATTTCAATGCTAAGCCGAGAAGAAAGGAAAAAAATCTGCTTATCCACAAAAATTTATACTGAGAAAACGAAATTCTTCTGGGAGATATGAAATTCATAGATCCCTCGTAATAATTATGATTTTTTCATCACAAAATTCAGAATATTACTAAAAAAATCGCATTATTATTTGATCGGTAACCGTCATTTTAATCCCCGGAAAAAATCTCCCCGGATATAAATACCCGGAAAAAATTTTCACTGAAAAAAAAACATAAATATATATATAAATTCATATACAATTGAGGAGATTTCTTCCGGAGATATTTTTTTAGGAAATTTTTTCCGGGAAATTTTTTCCGGGAAATTTTTTCCATGGGATCAAATTACCTAGAACCATTTCGCTTAATTTCCAAGTTATTCTGCTAAGAATATCGGCAAAAAAAGAACAGCTCATCAAGTTATTTTGAAATTATCCAAATTTATCTTGTGAAATTCATCCAAAAAAAAGTGCAAGAATACCACTACTGCATCTTAATCACCAAAAACTGTTAAAAACATTTGACACTAACAATATCCCCAAAACCCCTGATTTTGGTTATGTCTACAATTTCCCCCAATGGAGGGCCGTTAAAACCTCCTGCAAAATCATTCAAGTGCAATTTGAAAATAACCTGAAAACCCAAAAAAAAAGTGCAATGGAGTCCGACTCACCCCTTCTTGAAGAATCCCCGGATGTAACCCTCCCCCCTCATCGTGACCAGTACCTCTTCCTCCTCGAGTTCTTCGTCCACAAAATCACGAGCGAGAGGTTAGGAAAATTCAACGAAATGTTCTACGTCCCCACAACTGTGACCTTGAACTTTCTGGGCATCCAGGACGATTCAATCGAGATAACTCCAGTCGACCAGATGTTCCTTCCCCTCTCTGGGATTCCCGGAGACTCTGAAAACTTCTTCGCCGGTCGCTCGGTTCTCTTCGCAATTCCTGAGAAATTGGTGGTGACGAAATCGACGGAATTGAGGATCAAATTAACGGTGAGAAAGAAAATGCCAGACGAGATACGTCCCGATGTTTTTGTCGGCGAGGGCGAGCTGGACATGAGCGAAGAATTCGCAGGACTGCGGAAAGAGATGCTGCAGTGTTGGCATCGGGATGTACCGCCACCAAAGACATTCGAGGGACCGATTGATCTCTTTTACGAGGAAGAAGCATCAGGAAGTGCTTTAGTCCTTGTGAGGATCTCGGGATTTGGACAGTCGATTGTGACGGAGATAGATGCACCTCCTGCTGATTCGGTGACATCCTTCGTCTTCAAGGGCGATAGGCAAGACGACAAAACGCTTTCTTACAAGTGTAAAATCGTTCGTCCAAGTAAAATGGATTTTTCCAAAGATTCGGAGGATAACCTGCGCTCCTGCGAAGTCTGCGTTCCGAAACGAAGGACTTGCTTGCCCTGCGGACAAGCAGATGGCGCTAGGACGAAAATCGGGGATTCCCGGGAACAAGCGTGCGAGAAACCGGGGACTCGTGAGGAGAAATCGGTAATTGAGGACAAGGGAATGATTAGGTCGAGTCGAGGGAGTCCAACGCCTTGTGGAAAAGCGGTTGTACTCAAAGTCTCGGGATTACTCGATGGCGATGGAAATAAGAAGCCAACTGTCACAGTTGCCTCAGAATTGAGTGGACCTGATCCTGGACACGATATTTTTGTATTGAGAATTGGGAAAAAGGGATTGGTTGGGGCTGATGAAAAATCGGATCTGCAGCTGGAGATGAGAACACCGAAGGGACCGGAGAGACGTCCGCCTATCAGGTACGAGACGAGGGAAGCGCAAACGGAAGCTGAAGCTAAGGAGGTCAAGAAGAAGGGAAAGGGGAAGAAGAAATAAATCGCGGGGAAATTGGAATTATTTGCTTTCTTTTTCCAAATTAATGCTTTATTAAAATTTTGTGATGTTTATTTGTTGTTTATTATGAAGGATGACACATTTGGATTCAAAATCATGAAAGTGTAAATTGAAAATATATTTTTTTTCTTTTTAATTAAATTAATGAGTTGTTTGGAAATTTTATAATATGGCGGATGAAGAACAGCAGCTTTTTCTCATTGAATTTCTCGTTGATAAAGTCAATGTTCCGGGAATACGGGCGATGCATGATGAAATTTTACCGGCTCTAACCTGCGTTTCTTTTCAAGTAACCTAATTTTTAAGAAAATATTTATGAACTAGATTCAATAGAAATGATTTAAAAAATTTCAAAGACTACAAAAGAGGCCCAAAGATAAATTTTTGTCAATCTCGTTATTTTTGTCATGACTAATTCATGAGGAAAAAAACTTCACCTCTGAACTTCTTTTGAACTTCTGAATATCTGAACTTCATTGGAAATATCGTTTTTTTTAATATCTCAGAATCTAAGGCAAGTAGAGAAATTTCCAGAAGAGCCTTTGTTGTAGATCGAGATCTAGTCTCCAAAAAAGAGCTCTACAGGAATTTCTCACTGTCCCACAGATTCAGATATATTCTCGAAAATCCGATTTCACCCCAAAATCCATACCCAGAAAATATGAATTCTCGATTCAGTTTTTATGAAATATCTCAGAATCGAAGAGATTGAATTTTTTGGTGATTCCCCTTTTTGTTGATTAGTATCGGATCTACATAAAAGGTCCTAATGAAAATCTCTTATACATTTCGAGATATTTCAGAAAAACTTCAGAATTCATAACTTTTCTTCGCAAGAAACGTAGTTCTTACATTCGCAAAAAAACCTTCATTATTTTCCATAATCTCCAGATTCTAAACCTTCCACCTATCACAATCCATCAAGAAGACCCATCAGACTCAAACTGTGCCTGTCTCGAAGAAGCTCAAGTATTCAGAAAAGGAAAATCCTGTCTATTCGCTCTACCAACAATGGTCCTAGAGAAACAATTGCACTCATTTCCAATAACAATGTCAGTCTACAAAAAATTACCACCAGGAGTATTGCCAGATGTCATGCTGATTGGCAGTGCCATGATCGAGACAAAGGACTTGATAAATTCCCTGCTGAATAAGCAAGTTTTCAAGAGTGGAAATCCTTGCAAATCGATGAAAGACACATTCAAGTAAGCTATCAATTAAATTCAAATTAACACGATAATTTAATGCAAATGAAAATTATTAACAGATTGAGTACAGCAACTGGGCAATTAGTTGGTGACGCTACAATTTTCATTCGTGCATCGTGCTTTGGTTCAAAGATCGTTACCCAGTTCCAAATTCCACACAACAAAAAGCCATATTTATTCAAAGGAGGTGAGGAGAGTCCGATATTTCAGTGCAAGAGAATCCCATCAAATTTACCATCGTCAACGTCACCAAGGTGCACTTGTCCATCTGAATCGAGCAAACAAAATGGCAAAAGTGGGAATCAACGTAAGAGCTGCTGTACAACACCTGTACCACCATCACCCCCACCACCACCACCGACCCCAATAAAAATGTATGATACACCTGGTAAAACACCATTCAGACCATGCTGCCCAACTCTCCAAGGACAAATGTGTCCGGGTGCACCTGTATCTTCGTCTCGAGACAAAATCCTACGTGGCTCACCTGCACAACAGTTTAACTCGAGAACTGTGTTTGGAGCCTCTTCGGGAGGACAGAAGAAGTGCGGATGTAGTAAAGGCAGTTCTTGAAGTAATAAAAAAAAATTGATTGCGTTTTTTTGGTGATTGTGCATGTTATTTGATAAAGATCTCCGAAATTAGTGAGTTCAATAGGAAAATGTTAAGACACCTTTCTTGTAGATAATTTGATGATCTGCTAAAAAGGTTTCTTGATAAATTTGGGTAAATCCTATTTTTTTTTTGAGATATTTGCTAAATTAAGGACGAATGACGAGATAAAATTTGTGGTGGTTTCTTTTGTAAGTATCCTTGAAATTAGTAGGTTTGAGGAAAAATCTTACGTGACCTTTTTTGTTGAGAATTAAATTCTCCTCAAAAAATGTCTCTTGATAAATTCATCAACACCTCATGGTTTTCGAAATAATTTTAAAATAACCTCCACATATTTTTTAGTTTCCGAAATATGAAAAAAAACTATTTAAAAATGAAGTACACTTCGCATTGTTTCACGACTCCATTACTGGATTGACGTAGATATAGATAACACATCAAGCTGCAACCCATGACAGCTGTCAACCAAGAGCCACCTCTTCTCGAGTGATTAATCCCTCGAGCACAGCCCTGGAGAATTATTCACTTACGTGGAAAAAAAATGAGGTCAACTTCACTTCACTCAGTTTTCCTGTAATATCTCAGGAAGTACTGGAGCTGAAGCAATTTTCGTAGTGACCTTTTCTGTCGAGAAAAAGTCAGAGCTATAGAAAAGGTCATGTTAAAAATTTCCCGATTTCCCATCAGATTCAAAGATAATCCCAAAAAAAACTTTGAAAAAATCGAAAAACGTAAGAAAACGTTGATTCAATTCAATTAAAGATCAAGGTTTATTTTCGCTCGATATCTCAGAAATTAAGCGATATAATGGAATTTTTATGCGGAGCCTTTTTTATAGAGCAGATTGAGAGCATCAAAATAGTGTTTTTTTATCAAAAAGTCTCGTATCTCTATTAGTTTCCGAGGTATGTCGAAAAGAATTCAAACTACTCAAAAATATGGAATTTTCAGACAAATTGATTTCATTTTATTTTTTTTTTCAAATATCTCGGAAACTAGGCGAGATAAAGCGATTTTGCCTGCATCCTTTCTTGCAGAGAATCTCAAGAGCTACAAAATTGGATCAGGAGAATAACTTGCTTTATCTCGCATAGCTTCCAAGATTTTCTTTAAAAAAACTGATGATAGAAAAACATTTATTAGAGAAAAAAAAATTATTAAATATCCCAAAAACTAAGCGAATTTGTAGAGAATTTCAAGAGCTATAAAAAAGGATCAGGACAAAATCGCTCTATCTCGTTTAATTTCCGAAATTTCCTCAAAAAACTAGTGATGGAATAAAATAGATTTTTGTTAAATTTCTTAATTAAATCGATTTGTCTGAAAACTTTATAGTTCTAATGACGTGACTCATGCATTTTCATTTCCCTCAGTTGGATATACGTTAATGAAATAAAAGTGCATGTCAACAACTACCGAGATCTCGTAAAACGATAAGACATCATGCAATGAATCTCTGATAAATTGTAACATATTGTTTTCGTTAAACAAAGATAACGTGATTTGTTGCTCTTGATAAATGCATTGAACAACTGGAATCAGACACTTAATCATTATTATGTCATCCTCATCATTCGCAAATAATAATCACTCAACAAACGAGATAAATTCAGTAGCGAAGCGGTAAAACAAGATAAATCGATTTTTTGTGCTAATTTTTTTTTTCGAGAATATCTCGGAAAATAATGGAGATACGCCCTTTTTGCCCTAATTCTTTCTTGGAACTCTTAAAATTCCTTACAAAAAGGATTCGAACAAAAAGATCGTATCTCCATTAGTTTCCGAGATATTCTCTAAGAAAAAATATCAGCATGAAATAGTCTGATTATCATGGTGGACCCAGTTACCGGACGGGTCCCAGTTTCCGGATGCAGCAGCAAAATATACTAATTAATATTCGAGTGAAAAAATCTAGTTTTTCAATACTCGCAAAATGTTGAAATAACAGTCAAGTAAATTTTTTGATTTATTTAATGGAAATTTTTTATTATCTTGATGATTTAATTCTAACTTGTCCGGGAACCGCTACCATTGCCAGTGCCTTAACCGTCCGAAAACTGGTGCCTTCACTGACCAAAAGATGGACGGTTTCTATTATCAAGGATTTTCATAAATAAATGAATGAATGATTCTCATACTTTTCACGCAATTCCTGATGATTACATTCATATAGATTTATAAACTATTCATTACATACCGATTGATAGAAATTTAAAATCATACCACTGCAAATATGCAACTGTCCATCTACTGGGGGTTTAAGTTATTTTCCAGTTTTTCCTTGATTTTCTTCAATTATTTCTACATTATTCAAGTTTAATTGATTTTTAGTCGATTCACTGTATATTTTTCTGTACATCATTCTTTCCTGAAACTTTTTAACGTGATTTGCCTATTTCATATGAATTAATAAAGTCTAATATTTCCTTAACCGTCCATCTATTGGTCATGTTATCCTAATGAAAAAGAAAAATGTGAATTGTTATCAGAAAATAATTATCTCAAGAATCAACAAATGCTCAGTTTTTATCCCCATAAAATAAGAGAAATAAAAAAAAAATTCAGACGAATTAGTCATCAGAGGGCATTAAACCCAGTTGGTGCGCAGACGCTCTTTCCTACAACATCCCCCATCCTAACAGAAGGATATTCTCTCTTTATATGAAGAGACCGATATTGTCGCGCCTGCGTGAAGGCCAAGTGTCTCTATCTGGACAACCCCCATTCTCCCTTTCACTGGCACTTGTGCATGTGTATTCCCCAAAAGTTTAACAGTATTGCTCAGTACGCTCGGTCACCCCTTCAGGTGAACTTGACATAAAACGGCCTACAGTATTAATACAATATAATATAATGATTTTGAGATAATTTTTTTCGTTTTTTCTTCTTTTTTCAAGAAAAAAGAGTGGAGTTAATTTTCTCCAGATTGAATTTCTTCAGTTAAAAATGAATGGATCACCGCAGAATTCGGAGATCGCTGGCTCCAGACGTTCGGGAGTTGAGAACAGCGATGATGAGGATTGGAGCACAGTCGTTGAATGTGTAAATAATTTTTTTTTTCATTTTTTTTCTATCAATTTGATTCATTTTTTGACGATTTGGGAATTTTTTGTGTGAAAATGTCGATTTTTTTCAGTTTTTTTTAATATCTTGGAAATTAAGCGAGATAAGGGAAGATTGGAGGAATCTTCTTGTAGAGGAGAATTAGAGCTACAAAAGAGTAATTACAAGTTCTGCTCTATTTCGCTTATTTTCCGAGATATTGGAAAAAAGACTGATTTCAAAGTAAATTACCAAAATGAGAAAACATCAAATTTTAAGACAGTTTTCGTATAAGCTACCAGAAACGAAGCGAGATAGAGCAAAAAATGTAGAGACCTTTTTTGTAAAGGAGAATGAGAGCTACAAAAAAGGTCTCCATCAAAATTACTCTATCTCTCTTACTTTCCGAGATATTTTCAGAAAATTTATCGTCTAATAATGAGTGAAAATAATTTCACTGGAATTTAAATTTAAGGAAAATTATCTTTTGATACAGTTATTCATCACTGCTGGTGCAATTTAGATGTGCAGTTTAACTTTTAATTGAGTTGTAGAGGTAAATGTTTTCTGGGTCGATACAGCATTTCTCATGGCATTGAAGGAAATTAATTTCAACCGGATGCATTTAATTTCCCGTAATTAACATTTTGTTTTTCGTTTTTTTTCATGAATTTTGAGGAAAATAAGTCGCATTAAATATTTGACGTGGAAGTTTAATTTTTGCGGCAGATGCAACTGTGCAGGAAAAGATGGTAGGGGATTTCTCGGTTCTAAAAATAACGAAATTTCGGTTGAAAAGCTCCAACGAAAACTTCTCACATTTTAATTCAATTCAAATTTACATATTTGAATAATTTTTTTTTTTCGATGAAAAAAAAAGTTTCAGCTCCATCGATCACTCGGAGAGTTAAACACCAGATGAAATTCAATTTATTTCCAATTTGTCTCATTTATTTAATTTTTCTTTTTTATCAGGCTGTTCTGGAGAGATCTAAGACAGATCGTGTGTCACGAGGTGATGAGGATCGCAGACGGCGCACAATAATTGTTGAGAAGAAAAATGGCACATATGGTTTCACATTACAGGTATGATAGACGTTACACGTGTGTGACATTTTCATATTTTATCGGCAGTTTCATTATTAATTCAGTTGGATAAGCTTGTTGTTTATTTTTAAGATGAGTTTAGAAAAGTATGTATATAATTTTTTGAATAACTTCGAAACTATTGGATTTATGAGAATTTATCAAGAGCATTTTTTTGTAGGAAATTGCATTTTTTACACAAAATGTTTCCTCACAAATTCTCGTAAACCTACTATTTGTTGAGATACAAATTTGTGAATATCGGAGAAACCAATGGTTCGAGTAAAATTTATTGAGGATCTTTTTTTAAAAATCCTGAAATCCTCTTCAAAAAAGCCTCTTAACAAATTCCCCAAATATATTCGCAAAATAATGTGAATTTAATCCTCAGATACATCTCTTTTGAAATAATTTATATAAATTCACTTTATTTCGTGAATATTTCTGGAAACATTTAGCTTAGAGAAGAATATCGAGAAACTTTTTTTTGTAGATAAGGCAAAGTTCCAACAAAAAATATTTCTTGAAAAACTCTCGTATATCTACGATTTTTTAAGATCTTCTCAAAATAATCAGACTTAAAAATTGAGATCTATGAAAAAATCTTATTCAGATAAATTCGTCAATATTTCAAAAAATTAATCAAAATTCATTAGGAAACCTTTTTTGTGAAGCATGAAATTCCCCAAAAAAAGGTCTCTTAACAAATTCTCCTGAACCCACGCTTTTCAAAAAAATTCATATCGTCATCTTAGGAACAAAATGGCGTAAGTACTCTGGATAACCATAGCACTTACGCCCTTTCGTTTCTAAGGTGACAATATAAATTCACATTACTCCATGAGTATCTCTGTAGATATTGAACTCAGAGAAAAATGTCAAAAAAATCTTTTTTAGAGATCATAAAATTTTCTACGAAAAAAAGTTTTTCGACATTTTCTAAACCTATTATTCCCAAAAACCTAAAAATATTGATCATACCCAATCAAATTATTAACTCTTCATTCAATTCAACTTCCCAGAGCTACGGAATCCACTACAAGCGAGAGCAAGAAATCGAGATGGTAACATACGTTGACTACGTAGAATACGATGGTCCAGCATTCAAAGCAGGAATGCGTGAGGGTGATGTAATCCTATCAATAAATGGCCACGAGATGGATCGTGCTGATCACAAAACTCTAGTTAATTTTATAAAAAATTGTGATTCACGTATGCGAATGGTTG
Source organism: Aleiodes leptofemur (assembly GCA_963942555.1). Classification (NCBI taxonomy): domain Eukaryota; kingdom Metazoa; phylum Arthropoda; class Insecta; order Hymenoptera; family Braconidae; genus Aleiodes; species Aleiodes leptofemur. Next base: position 6,525,096 of record OZ012610.1, on the reverse strand, counting down.
TATCATTTGAGGATTGCGTGAGAAAAGTTGAGCTACACATGCGTTACATTGAATTACAGCGTGCATTACAATCACGTTTATCTGAGTTAGAGCGTCTATGTGAGCGTGAAAGATCCATACTAATGGGTAGATGGAAGACACACTCATTGCCAGCACGTAAACGTACACCAAATTGCAGTGGTAATGATAGTACCAATTTATCATCAGGTTTGTCAACATTGAATACAGCAACAGTCCAGTGCTGCAGACCAGCTACATCAACCGAGCATCTATTGTTGTATAGCGTTGTAAGTTGTTTGAATATCTACGGATTTAGATCATTTAGATGCAAAATGTCGAAGAAATGAAGGGAAAAAAAAAACAAAAACTATTTCAGTATGCAGACGGACGTCCGTGCCTTATACCAAGAAGCACAGCGTGTCTGGTAGCAGTTGGACCACCACGATCCCGCAGTGATCACCATCACTTTCTCTCCAAGACGACTACTGATTCATCCACATCATCGCGCCACAGCTATCATCAATCTAACGGCGTAACGACGCCAGCTAAAACCAAGTCCTGTCACTCCAAAGCAACGAATCAGCCTTGCACATCAAAAGAGCCTAATCATCACAATCAGGCGCACAACAGCCTCTGCGTTGCGTGCATATCAAGTGCCAATCGCCGGAGGGATCAGGCGGATGGTGGGAGCCTGGATGTTTACGATCTTGCTAGTCCTTGTTGCGATCCAAACTGCGTGCCGAGTCGGAGGCGTCGAGAGAAGCAGAGAAGAGCGCGAAATGAGCAGCAGCTCCAACAGCAACAGCAACAACAGCAGCAACAGCAACATCAGAAAGAGGTCCAGGCGCAGAATCAGCACAGTGGACACTCCTGCTCACGTGCATCTGGACACAGTCTCCACTCGATCACCTCCACCGAGTCAACAGCTGTTGAAAGCGGTGCTTCCTGCTCCACTTCACTCAGCACTGATACTCTTTACTGGGATCCAAATGTTCAGCATCGACCACCTACTTGTATACAGTATGCCAAACCAAAGTCATGGGACAATCTGACGACCAAGGCCTTCGGCGGCTATGGGTTCGGGTATGGGTACCTGGACACTGCTTCTATCAAGACCCACAGCGCTGAGAGGCCTGGCAAGGGCAGTCACAGCAGGGCTAAGACACCGACCTCGGGCAGTCAAAGAAGAGCTGGTACTGGGATTCATCCGAGCGGCTCTAGCACTGGAACCAGGCACTTTCAGCCTACCAAGTCGACAGAGAGCCTGCTCGTGCAGAGCCCGTATCAGAGCGAGGTCGATTCGTCTAGTCTGAGTTGTGAGTGTCTTGATGGCAATGGAAGATTCCTTCATAAGAGAGAGGGTGAAGGGGGTTATGCAATGGTGCAGCATCAGGGGAGAAACAGACGGAGCAGCCATGGCGATGGAAAACTAAGGCAGGGAGGAAATTCAAATACTGAGGTCACGAGATTGTAATGATTGTAGAGTTATTGCGATATTTAATAAAATTGTGTACTACGTTGTAAAATTATGCTCTTGTTGATTTTGATGGAGTGGGTGAATATTTTTTGGGAACAAAATCAATTTATAGTGTGTTTCATGGTTTTACTGCTGATTCATTGAGGAGGGGGGGGGGGGTGTCGTCATTGGCGAGAATATTTGCTAGTCATTCAGGTAATTAATTATGAAATCAGCGGTGGAGTGGAAAAACGAGAAAGTCGAGTTTATCTTGCTTTTTTTTTATTGATATCTCGAAATCTAAATGAGATAGCGAGATTTTTTTTGAGATGATTTTTTTCGGACATTTGATTTTTCTCTATAAATAAGGTTTTTATAACAATTTTTCAAAAGCTAGTAGCAAAGAGGTAAAACAAGATGAGTTGGTTTATTTTACCATGAATTTTTCGAGAATATCTCAGGAACTAAGCGAGATGGAGTGATTTTACCCTTGACATTTTTTGTAGCTCCCGAAATTTTCTACATAAAAGACGTTCTTAATCTCTCAGTTTCGCGACCAATTTTATTCCATTATCAATTTTTTGAGAATATCTCGAAAATTAAGTGGAGTAGAGCGATTTTGATCTTTTTTTGTAACTCTTGAAATTTTCTACAAGAAAAAATTCGAACAAGATTGCTTAATTTCACTTGAGTTTCGAGATATTCTTCAAAAATTAATGAAATAAATAGACTTATCTCGTTTCACGCCTTCATGACTAAATTCAATATCGGTTTATCGAAAAAAATTCGGGATCGGCGCAAAATATAAAAATTTTAATGGAAAACTTTTTTTGTAGATAGATAGATAAATTTTATTATTGCTCAGTATCGAGCAAATAGAAGAGAGGTCGATATGAGTCAACCAAAGATATACAGAAGATAGATGAACAGAAAAAGCATTAGATACATGTAAAGGAAAAAATTAGTCGATCTACATGAGTACACAATTCGAAATTCATCGTTTTAATTTATGGATTTTAATTTACGATTATTGAGAAAAATAGGCTAACCAGAGAAACATTTAGCAGAAAAGAATTAGAGCTACCAAAGTGTCTAAACAAAAGTTCCTCTATCTCCTTTAAATTCCAAGATATCTCCATAATTCCCCAAATCTTCACCGTACTCTCAAATTAAAACGACTATAAAATTTTCGAGTTGATAGTATTGTATCATCAGTTTTTCTCAAATATCTCGGAAACTAAGCGAGATAGAGTGATTCACCTCAAATCCTTTTTTGTAGCTTTTAAAATTCTCTGCAGAGGATACTCAGTGCAAAAAAGACGTATCTCCATTTTCGTTTTTATTCCTCGACTCTATTCCATTATCAGTTTTTCGCAAATATCTCGGAAACTAAGTGAGATAGAGCGATTTCGCTTAGATTTTTTTTTTTAACTCTTGAAATTCTCTACGAAAAAAAGATCCAGCCAAAATCGCCCTATCTCGCTTAATTTCCAAGACATTAAGAAAAAACTAATGATAAAATAAAATAAACTATAAAAATTTCCTTTTTTTCACAAAAAAAAAAAACAACAAAATTCCTAAAATTATACAACTCTTTGGCCTTGAAAATTCAAAAAATTCACCGCCACACAAATAAAACAGCAAACGACATCTTCAAACTCCAAAATATAATAATAAAAAATGAAGTTTTCCTCATTACCGACAATTAATCGAGTCGAGTCTACCTAGAAGTTTTTAATGTTCGTGGCCATGCACTTCCTCACATCACTTTGATTCCGAAGAAATTGCTGGAAACTCCTGTTGTCGCCACGCTAGTGGTCCCATCATAGAATCAAAGAAAAGTGCCAAGGAAAAATTAAAAAAAAAAAAGTCATTTACCTACTTCAATAAGATAATAAATTGCAATTGCATTGAATCAAGAAATCCTTCATCAAGTGAAAAAATTTAGTGACAATTAATTATAATTATGTCGGACTGGGATACTGTACCAATTACACTCCGAAAGAAGGTACCCAAAGGCTCAGCATTGAAATCGGAGAAGGTACAAAATATTTTGATATATTTTTTTTTTTTTTCAATTCTCACATCAACAGTAAAGTGAGATGTGACGTCATGCATATTATGTTTTTAGTTGAAAATAATTGTTAAAATTTTTTTAAAGGCCATCAACAACGCACGTCGACAGGGTGTAGCGGTCGATACTCAAGTTAAATGTGAGTTTTTTTTCGGTAATTTAAAGAGCGAAAAAAAAAACGGACATTCCGAATTTTTTTTTACGTCACACGTTTTTTTTTTCTATCATCATTATCATCGACTGGGAATGATGACACGATATGACTTATTTGCATTTTATGTAGGCACTTGCTTGGAGACAGTTGTGACATAATTTTTTTTCGCTTTTTTTTTTGTTTTTATTGAAGGGGGTGGTGGCGCTAATAAGCAACATGTTACAACAAAAAACACCGCTAAACTCGATCGTGAGACTGAAGAATTGAAGCATGAGACTGTACCACTTGATTTGGGAAAACTCATTCAACAGGGAAGAGCCACTAAAAATATGTCCCAAAAGGATCTTGCAACGGTGAGGATTTTTATTATTTATTATTCAATATTTTTGTCAACAAAGCTTTGTGATTTATTTTGAAAAATAGAATTTTATTGATGATTTCAAAATTATAGGTAGGCAGAAGCAACGTTGCTGGAAGTAGATTTGGGAAAAATTTGGAAAAATATAAGGGAAAGTAAGGCAAAGTGGATCTCCGTGGTAACATGATCCAGGGATTTTTTTTTGGAGTGAAGGACTTGATGAAAAAATCTCAAAAAAATTTGAGGAGATACTCTTATATGTAGACATTGTTGGTGAATTTTTTCAAATTTTTTTGTTGACTCCCTCACTCTAACAAAAAATCCCGAATCATTTCGTACTGCAGGTCCATTTTGCCCCAGTCTCCCCTATAAAATTGACAATATAAAATCAGGTTCACGGAGAGTTCGGGGAATCTGTTTTTTTTCCCTTTTTTTTTTTTTTTTTAGTGAAGTTGAGAACTGGAATGATACGAGCTGTTGATGAAAGAGACTGAATTGTAAACTTTTGTATTCAATTATTTTTTTTAGAGGTGCAATTTATATCTGATATGTGGAAAAACCGGAAATGATGGGGGATTAATTCTCGGTTATGAAGTTTTTAGGCGTCATTAGTTCTTGATGTCCTGTAGTGAGCAATTTGTATAATGAAAATTGCTCCATTTCACTTGAATTCCGAGTTTCTTTTCCTCTTTTACTGACGACAAAATACAATCAATTTGTCTGAAACTTTTAGTTTTTCAGTGATTCATTATTTTTTGAGTTTATTACAAAATTGGGAATTTTAAATTTTTTGTATTATTCTAAAGGATTCATTTGGTTTAATTTGTGAATATCTCTAAAAACAGCGGATTCAGTCAATTCTACGAAGAACTTTTCGTTGTATAGAATTTCATGAGCTGCAAAAAATGTTTGTTGCTAAATTCTTCGAAAAACCTGTTATTCCCCTCGATATTCCCAAAATAATTGAAATCAAAAAGCCGAAAACGGTAAAAAAAAAATTAATTTAGTTAAATTCTTATGCAAATATCTCCAAGATTGAGCGAAATTCATCAAAAGACCTATTTTGCAACTTATGGAATTCTTCACAAAAAAGGCCCCTTGACAAATTATCTTGAAACCTACAGCTTTTTTGGATATTTCCAAAAAGTTCTCAAAAATTACACTCATAAATCGTCGCCTTAGAAACAAAGTAGGACTTACGCCACTTTGTTTCTAAGGCGATGATATGGAGATTTATCATGATGACCTTTTCTTGGATCATAATTGAAAAATGATCATAATAATAAACCGACGATGTGGCCGAACGGGGTAATAGGCGATTTGATCCCCTGGAAAAAATTTCCCGGAAAAAAAATCGCGGAGAAAATTTCCTAAAAAAATATCTCCGGAAGAAATCTCCTTAATTGTATATGAATGTAGGGGAGAGTGCGGCAAAATGGACCCTCATGGTAACATGATTAAGGAATTTTTTTTGGAATGAAGGACTTGACAAAAAAATCTGAAAAAATTTGAGAAAATCCTTCAACATGTCTAAATTGTTTGTAAATTTTTTCAGATTTTTTGAAGCAACCGCAACTTTTTTAAAAAATCTCGAGTCATCTCATCTTCTAGGTCCATTTTGCCCCATCCTCCCCTATATATATATTTATGTTTTTTTCTCCAGGGGAAACTTTTACCGGGTATTTATATCCGGGGAAATTTTCTCCGGGGATTAAAATGACGGTTACCGCCGAACGGTCTAAGCGTTGCAAAAAGAAACTCGCAGGTCCCGGGTTTCGATCCCCACCATGGGAAAAAATTTGCACACCTAGATTTGGTCACACCGAGTGGGAGTCTCTCGAAAAAAGAGAGACGCCTGTACTGACTGAGGTTTTCCTCATAGAGGTTTTTCCGAAGTCCCAGTGCAAATGCGGGGTGCAGTACTAAGAAAAGTACACTGGGAAGAATTGGAAAGAGTGAAAATTTTGTAATATAACTGGAAAGAAAATGCCCTGTGAAGACGAAAAGTTACACAGGAACAACAAATTTTTGCAAATAATAATAATAAAAGAAACGATTAATCAGTTAATTTTTTTTTTCACATCAACAGAAAGTCAATGAAAAAGTCCAAGTGATAAACGACTACGAGGCTGGTCGAGGTATTCCAAATCAATTGGTGATTGGTAAAATTGAAAGAGTCTTGGGAATGAAACTCCGTGGAAAGGATCGTGGCAAACCACTGGAGCCCCAGGGATCAACGAAGAAATGAATCTCCGGGGTATTTATCAAGTACTTGAAGCTTTTCTCTAAGGTTCTAAAAGAAAAAAAAAAAAAAAAAAAAAAATTAAAGAGACAAAATAACGTACGTGAATGCTAGAGTCACCAGAGAAATCTATTAACAAGCACTATAACTACGTTTTGTTCATCTCCCCGTTTTTTTTTCTTCATATTTGTTCGATAAAACTTTTTCTTCTATATTTCTGCCTCATTGTCTTTTGATACGATTGTACTATAAACATAGAATTTTTGTTACACTTCTGTTTTATATATTTAAAAAAAAAATGAATGAATATTTTATAAGAGCTTAAAAAAGAAATAAAGAAAAATCACAAATAATAAAGAATAAAGAGAAGTGAAATAATTTAGTGATGAAGTGATAGAGAATAAGTCAAAAAATTATGTGCAGATCATTTTGTGAATATCTCAGAAACCATCAAATTTTACGGAAATTTACCAGGAGACCTCTTTTGTAGCCTCGAAAATCCTAATTAAAAAAGGTCTCTCACAAATTTTCGCTGAACCCACTCGTTTCAATGTGTATTCACCAGAAAAATAGACAAGAAATTTCTTCAACTGATTTTTGTTTCAACACTTCATTAATCGACTAATTGAAATAATTTAATTAGGAAGAATAATTAAAACGGCTCATATTATCATTAAATAGAGTTCGTGTGATTGTTCGTAGATTGATAAATAGGAATTTCTATTGCGATTTTTGAATAAATTGTACTGAATTCACCAATAAATGTAATCTATGACTGTGAGAAAAAAAACGAAGATTTATTCCAATTAATTGATTAAGCATAATAAAAATTCAGAATGATAGAAAAAAAAAATTAATCCTTTCTCAATTCAAATGTATCATGCTCAATTCCATCTTTAGTGATGATTCTGATGCTGACACTGTCACCAGTGTAGATATCTCTCTCAGTTGCTGATATAAACATGTCTTTGATGATAGTTAGGGCCTTCTCTTTTGCCAGTGGAGTTTGATCAGGATTCTCTTGATTCTTCAGACCAACTAAATTGTCAAGAAGTGGCTGGAGCAGCGCTCCGGATGAACCACCAGCTCTGTACATGTTTCTCTCCATGTGCCCAATTGGATCGTAACTGTATAAACAGCCTTTACCATTTTCATCCAAACCTGCCATTATATTGCTCACGTAGTAAGGAAAGAAACGCTTGTAGTACAGCATTGTTGAAAGCATCTGAGCTGCTGCTGGAGTAGACATTTCCTTGTTGTGCTCGTGCTGATACATCTGCGGAAAAAATGAAAGAAAAATAGAAATTTTTCTTGTTTTTGTAAATTTGGGAAGTTTTAAATATGAAATTTCCAGACGAATTGATTTCATTTTGTCACCAGTTTTTTTTAAATATATTGGAGTCCAAGCGAGATAAGGCGACTCTGCCCCCAATTCTCTATCTCGCTTAGTTTTCGAGATATTCTTAAAAAACTGGCGATGGAATAAAATCGATTTTTATGAAAAATTCATAGTCGTAACTTTTATTGAGTTCATTCCGCGGATGTCTTGGAAACTATTGAGTTGAGAGGAATTTATGAATAATGTTTTTTTTGGGAATTTTATAAACTACGAATAAGGTTTCTGCAAAATTCTCCTAAACTGAATATTTTCTGAAATATTTGCAAATTAATGGGAAAATACCAAATTTATTAAAATTTATTAAGAGACTTTTTTTTGGTAATTAAATTTTCGAAAAGAAAAGTCTCTTGATGAATTCACCTAAATCAGCAATTTCCCAAGAATCTGAAGTTTTCAGACAAGTTGATTTCACTTTGTCATCAGATTTTTTTTTTCATATTTCGGAATCGAAGCGAGATAGGGCGATTTCGCTCAAATCTATTTTTTTTTGCAGATGATTTCAAAAGCTGCAAAAAAGAATTCGGACAAAAATCGCTCTATCTCACTTATTTTCCGCTATTCTTAAGAAAATGATGAAATAAACTCAATTTGTCTTAAAACTTCATAGTTATCATTTCCCAAAATCTTCTCAAGACAAGCGAAAGTAGGAATTGACGAAAATCGAAAAATTCCCTTCATAAAATACAAAAATATCTCTGAAATCAGTGAGTCAATTAAAATTCATCAACCGATCTTTTTTGTAGCTCATAAAATTCCCTACAAAAAATATCTAATAAACTCTCCCCGTTTTTCAAGATATTTCCAAAGAGAAAAAAAAACCGAAGATTCCAATAATCACCTGCATACGAGCAGAGAGAATTCTCGTCAACGTCAAAGTGTCACACCAGCAGCCAGAGCATCCCAAAACCGTTCTATCCGACAGTTTAAACAGTTTCTCCTGGTCTCTAGTATAAATCGAAAATCCAGCGCTCAATCGAGTTTCAGCAGCAATAATGGCAAAGTCCTCACCAGCAATTGCAACAATGCTCCTGCAAAATCGTAAAATCATTAAATCATCAATAAAACCTCAGAAAAAAAATTCTAAGATCTCCAAAAACCATCTGGACACTTTTCTCTCTCAATCAATTGACTCCAAAAATATGTACAGAAGAATTTTTCCAGACTTTCCCGGAATATCTCCGAAAAAAATCTAACAAAATAAAACAACTTTTTCACGACTATGAAATTTTCGAACAATTCGATTTAATTCCATGATCAGTTTTTCAAAGATATTTCGGAAACTAAGCGAGATAGAGCGATTATACCTCAATCCTTTTTTGAAGCTCTTGAAATTCTCTACAAAAATGCCTCAAGACAAATCGCTCCATCTCGCTTAGTTTCCGACATTGAAAAAAAAACTGGTGACAAAATAAAATCAATTTATCCAAAAATGTTACATTCGTTTTTTTCGAGGTTATCAAACTCAACTTACCCTCCATTGTCGGCATAGGGGCTAAAATGAACTTGTTTAGCTCCTGGTGCTTCATAATCAGGCATCGAACGCCCCGAGAATTCGCTTAGCATGGCCATGATATCAATTGCCTATTAATTCTTCCTAAAAATTAATAAATCGTGATTACTACCTCGGATGACAACACACTTTTCTTTTCTTTGAAAGCCCAAGAATGACAATCCGGCAATCTCACTCCATAAAGCCCTATTCACAACAATCCGCCATTTTGTGTAGAGCCTCTGTGCGCCATCTTGCGTCAACTGCTCCAGTCTTCCCATTGGCCTATCACCAGTGATTCCTATTGGCCTAAAAAAAAAATGTCACATTCATGAGCTTTTTTCCTTTTAAAGTCAACTTCATTACAATACAAACATGGTTCAATAGAGTCAGCTGATTTCAGCTCAGACGAACAGTCAAAACTGCCAATATTTAACTGTTAAAAAAAAAATAATAATAATAAAGTGCATGAAGTAATAGAAATTATCGTGAAAATTGCTAGTTGACATCAGGTAATTAAAGGCAATGAATTGGTTGATTTGATGAAGAGAGGAGAGGAAAAATTAATTATAAATAATTTTTGGAGTAATTGAATACAGGTGAAGCCATACAAGGCTATATGATATTCCGTGTTATATACATAATCAATCCCATTTTTGTATCAAGGACATTGTCTTTATTATTGGCTTCCTGCTGCTACTCTATTATCCAAAATAATTGTTATAAAATTCTGTTTTGCTCTCGTGCAAGTGTGCTACGATTCAATCGAAAAATTGAAAAATTCATTTATTTCATTTTTTTTGTTCTATATTTCAAGAATTAATTTATTGTTTTGTTTCGGTGTGTGTATACAAGTATTTTCACTTTCCCACGAGTCTTAGGTGATTAAATAACAGAGAAATTCTTTATTATTTTGAATTTTATACAATTTGAAAGGAATTTCAGTGGAATATTACTTGTCTTTGTTTATTTGGGAAAATAGAGCAAATGGTTTATTCCAGTGAAATTCAACTCAAATAGAATTTTTCATTGTTTCTAGAAATTTGAAAGCATTTGTTGTGGAATTTTTTATTTTTTAAAATTTTTACTCTAATTTTTTAGGTCACTGCTTTTTTTTCTTGTTTCATTTTTTTATTTTTCGATATTTTTCAGTTTTTCCAGAATATCTCGATGATGAGTTACTGGATAACGTTTCATATATATTGAATTTTTAAATCAATCATTCGAGATATTTATTGATATTTTCATCCAAAAAAATCGACAAAAACTGGCGAAGGAAACCATAAATTTTGTTATTTAATGCAAAAAATTATAATTCCTGCTAAAAAATGGATTTGAAAATTTTGAAATTTGATGAGCCTTCCGCTACCCTTTGAAATAGAGAGATTATATAGAAACGTTTTTTGTAGCTCTTTTTCTCCTCTCCAAAAAAGCTCTCTACACAATTTTCCATATCTCCTTCGAATTCAGAGATATTTGCGAAAATCAACCCCCCTGAATTCAATAAACTCGTTTTACCCCAACTGCACAACTAATACTAATTATTTCTTCTCTCTGATTATCCAGCCTCAATGTAAGCCACGATTACTAAACAAGGAGTCCCGTAGTCTCCCCGTCCCTCAAAAGATGCAATGGAGGCAAAGAGCAACGATCCATACGAGCAACAATTACTCGCAGTTTTCGAGACCTGTTTAGAAAAAGACGAATCAAAGTTATCAGAAGAAGGCCTACGTCTCCTCTGCGACAAGCTACAACTCGAGGAACGTGGTGAAGATCTAATAAACTCTCTTCTCTCATCAAGCCCCAAGAGCCCAAGTATCTCCTTCACAGATTTCAGAAATGGTCTGGTAAATCTCCTAGGCAGTGAAAACGAAAATCAAACAATAACTAAAGAAGCTCATTTAGACTCAGCAAAGAAGCATGATCACTGGTCCATGACACTCGAGTCTCAACGTTTGCGTCAGTTCTGTGGTAAATTTAACGGCAACTCCAATGGCAGCATGAATCAGGATCCAGAATCATCAACACTATCAAAACAGCTTTTAGGAAATATTTTTGAAAAATTAGACATGGACTGTGATGGTCTAATAAGTTTTGAGGATTTCCTTACCATGTTTCAGAATGGCAGAAATGTGCAGGAGTCCTTGAGCCTTGACTGGATGGACCGAGGTCAAGAGACTGATCCAACGAGACCAAAGAGCAGTCTCAGTATGTTTGGACCAGAGCAAACTGGTTTTATTCGTAAAAACAGTGTAATAAATTTGTGGAAATTAGCTGGTGTCATTGATCCAACTGGCCTTTTATCAGACCTTGGGTTTTCCGGTACAGAGATAAGCCTGACAGAGCTGACGACTTTTCTCAATGACGAGATAAAGAGTCTGCAGAATGAGCCAGTCAGTCCAACTGTTCAAACGCAAATTAATTTACTAAAAGGTGCCTTAATTATTTACCAAGAGGAAGTGCGAACAATTAACACAATTGTCGAGCAATTACGAGGTGAGAGAGACAAGCTCAAAGTTGATGTTGCTGAGGCCAATGAACGGGCTAGTCTGCTTGCTCAAGAGATAGACGAGAGTCATGTTAAACTCGAGAAATCACGACAGGAGCAGATGAAACAGTTGGAAACGAAGAACAACGAGTTGATGAGGGACTTGATTCAGCAGAATAGTCTCGAGCGTGAGGCACAAATCGCCATGATAAAATCATTGAATGAGCAGCTTCAATGTGCTCAAGTGGAGGAGCAGCAAATCCGCTCGAAGCTTGCTGCTGCATTGAACGAGAACAGTAATTTGGAAATGGAGAATCAGTCTTGTCTGGAGCAGATCAAGAAACTGAAGCACTCGAACAATCAATTGCTGATGAAGGTTCAGGTACTGGCAGCTGAACACGACGAAGCTGTGCAGAATGACGAGAGAGAAAACGAGCAAGTCATTACACTTGTTGATAGAATCAAGAGCCTCCAAGCTGAATCATCACTGCTGAGAGATCAGAATGACGAGCTAACGTCAGAGCTAGAAGCTCTTAAATCTCGCAATGACATGAAAAAACGTGACTTATCATTCTCGAAAATGAACTATTCTGATTACAGTGATGGACCAAACTCGGTGACTGATTCTGAGCCACTCGGTGATCAGGTGCCAGAACTGAAAAACGACAGACAACCAGAATCAGTAGATTCACAGTTATCATACACCAATTGGCTGCAATCAGACGATGACAAACGTTTTGCCATAAGAGTAACGAGAGATCTGACGAGTATTCTCGACGAGACGAGTTCCTGCGCCTCTGATTGTGGCTACAGAAGCATGATCAGTGAATTATTGTGCAATTTGAAGAGACTACCGGAGGATTTATTGAAGATTGAGGACAGTGAAAGAGACGAGAGAACGCGAGAGTGCGAGGAACGTGCGAGTGAGTCGTTGCGAGATTTGGTTGTTAATAAAGGTGAAAAGTTGATAAAGAGAATATCAACGAGTGACGACATGATTCACAACATCGACAGGAACTTTAACAATTTGGATAAGAGCAACAAGAGCAGGAGTCTTCGGGATTATCCACCGAGAAAAGAGGAGAATGAGGGGAGAATTGATAGGGACAAGAGCACAGTTATGAATGTGACTGCTGATGAGGTTGATGGCGATGATGTGGAGTCGATGAGACAAGAGAGAGACAGATTGAGCAGTTTACTGAAAGATCAGGAGATGAGATATGCTAATGAGAAGAAGCTCCTTCAGGAACAGTGTGCCGAGCTAGAGAGATCCTTGGACTCGTTGAGGACAGAGTACTATCAGTGTGAGGACTATTGGGCTGGCAAACTCGAGGAAGAGAGACAGCTAATCGAGCAAGAACAAAAGATAACTGATGACAAGCTGACAGAGCTAATTGCTAAAATTGCTGAGTACGAGGAACAATTCAGTTTAGGGGACAAATCTCGTAATGATGGACGTTTGTCGCCAATTGATGAGAAATTTAGTCTCGAGCAGCAGTACACTGACCTCGAAGATGAATTCGAACAGTTTAAATTGAATAATGAAGAAGTTCTAGCACAAAAGGACAAAGAAATCATGGAACTTGAGGTAAAAGTTGCAAAAAAAGAAGTTGAAAGAATGGAAATTGGTGTTCAAACAATTGAGCACAGATGTGTACGTAGAACAACTAGTTTGCCAATTGGTTATCCAACAATTCTACAAAATGATATTATCAATGGACAATCTGGTAGTTCATTGACAAAATTAAATTATGGATTAAATCAAAAGTTATTTGAACCAGGTAAATTGAATCAAATAAGTGAAAATAAAGTTAACAATGAATTCCTAATTGTGCCTCAAAAATTAAATATCAGTTGTTCATGTCAAATTGATAATTATACAACAATTGAGTGTGAAATACAGCGTTTAATGCAGAAAAAAAATGATATTGATCATGAATGTAAATCATTGATTAAACAAAAAGATAATTTAATACGTGAAATTATTGAATTACAAAATTTACGTGGTGGACACATGAGTGGTGATATATTGAAAAATATTAATAGTAAATTACACAATCAGGAACAGAAGAAAAAATCATTGCAGGCAGCATTGAAACAGCAGCAAATTTGTACAGGAAAATTAATGGAAAAAACATGGAAACAGCATAAAATTGAAGTTGATAATTTACGTACAATACTTGAAAATACGCAAGAATCATTGAATAAACAAATTAATATTAATACAAATAATATTGAAAAATTGGGTAAAAATGATCTTGTTGTTAAGGATCTTTTTGTTGAAAATGCATTTTTAAAAAAACAAATTGAGAGATTAGAGGCACATTGCCACATGCTGACTAATTGCAGCAATGAATCAACGTCCGTATGACCATTTGTGCATTATTATTATTACTACTATTATTATTATTATCACTATTATTATAATTATTATTGGGTTAAAATTAATTCAATGCCTGTTGAATGGCTCAGGGAGTATCATTATTTGAGATGTCAATTGAAATATATTTTTATAAACAATCTTTCACGATTGTTGATTGACCATTATTGATTTAATGAGCTTAACAGAAAAAAATTACATTTTCATTTTTTTTTTTCCCGTAGAAATGTAAGTGTTGGAAAATGAGAAATTTTTGTTTCTCAAAACTTGTAGTTGTTATGTAATTGAAATTAATTGAAACAAAATAATTCTCATTAATTAATGCAATTATTGGTGCTGACGTATTTTCGAGTGCTGAGCCTTTTTTTTTGAATCATTGAAAATTCGTCGAGATATTTTGGAAGTTAATTTTTTTGGGGGTTTTTATTGTCTTGGAAAAAAGGAAAATTGCGGAATTTCAGTGACTCAGGAAAATTGAAATATTCTCAGTACTCGATTCAGGAATTGATGTCTCTTTGATACCTCAGTGTGTCATATTCCATGCTTAATTAATTTTCCATTCAATTTTTCACTTCCACAAATGGTATTTTGTATTATAATTTAAGAAAGATGTATTATAATTAATGATTTAATTATTTTAATTGAAAATTTTCTGCCATCAATGTGACTTTCCATAATAATGCACTTGCACAGATGATGAAATAATTATTATAATTTTTTTTTTTTCAAAGCAATATTTTGATACAATTACGAGTAAGTTTATCATAATGAATTAATTGATTAATTAAATTTAAAAAGGAAGATACTAATTTGTATGATATGTTGATTAATGGCTTTACCATTGAGAAAAATGTACAGTTTATATTTTTTAAGTAATTTCATTTAATTTTGTAAAACTGAAAAATTCTTCATAGAATTTTTTTCTTCACGAAATAAGTGAATTCACGATTGAAGTTCATCGAGACAATTTCATTATTTATTTGTTGGAAATTTAGGAAGAAAAATGGAAAACTGATAGCACACAATTTTTCAATATAGTTTTAGATTAAAATAAAAAAAATAAATAGTGAAGTTTTGGAAAAAGATGAGTAAAAAATTTTTGTGTACATTATTTTGAAAATATCTGCTGAATTAGTGGGTTTTAGAGGAAAATATCAGTAGACCTTTTTTGTAGACAACTTTAGACAAAGAAAGTTTCTTGAAAAATTCTCCTAAATCTCATAGTTCTAGAGATATCTTTGAAATAATCTCATTGGTGATGAATATAAATTTATTAAATTCAGCGAATCAATAAAATAATTAGAATAAAAATTGTTGATCTGATTAGATTTGTATCTAAATTCCGATAGAGTGATTAAAGATAAAAAAAAATAGTAAAAACTTGTGAAATTATGAGAAAATTTCAAAATTTTGTAGTTACAATTCAATGAATCAAAAGAAAAATTATCATTATGAAATCATTAATTAATTCACGTGACGATTTGAGGCTGAATGCGTTCCAAGAATTTTTAGATTCGAAAAATTTCATTGAAACTTGGCAAATAATAAAAATCATAGACTGAATATCATGTGAACGTATACGGTGTTAACTGGATTTCTCTATTATTTTCTATGAAAAAAAAAATGAAACTGGAGGGATGAAAAAAAAAATTTTAAGGATCATCAAATTACCGTAAAAAATTTCTTGTACACAATTAGATATTTAAGAATGAAAAATAAACATTGTAAATGCATTCCTCTTTACACTCACCCATGAATAAAAGAAGAAAATATTTAAATGATAATAAATAAATTTCATGAAAAAATGGAATAAATCAATTGAACACTTTTTTTTTGTTTTTTAATCAAATTTTTTTTTGCTTTATTTAATCGTTATAATTACACGTACGATTCAGGAAATTCGAACGTCACGTCGCGACCCGTGAGCTTCTTGTATACTGATGCGAAGGTGTCGACCTGAAAATTGAGAAGAAAATTATTTTGATTAAATTTTTATTAATTGATTAATTTTTCTTTAAAGAATTGTAAAAAAATCGTAAAAAAAAAAAAAAAATTATGGAATTTCGGATTAGAATTCAGTAGTTACTAGGAAAAATGGGAGAAGTCGATTCATTTTTGTGCTCATTTGTGGACAAATACGAAGATTTCGATGCGGACCTTTCCTATGTCTTATTTTTACCCATAAAAAGAGATTGTTGACAACAATTTTCCTATCTCGCTTCAGTTCCTCAATATTTCTCAAGAATGAATGAATAAAAAATGGACTTATCCTGTTGTATTTCTTCATCACTGAATTAAGTTCAGAACTATGTCAGTAGTGAAGAGATAAAAAAAAAGACAAATCAATTTATCACTGTGATCATTTACAATGCAATATCTCGAAAACTAAGCGAGATAGGGTGCTTTTGCCCCAATTCTTTTTTGTAGGTCTTGGAAAAAAAAAGAAAGGCAAAAAAATTGAGTTATCCTGTTTTGCCTCTTTCCTACTGATTTACTCAAGATATTTCAGAATTTTCAAATATTAGGCCCCTACCCCCTAAACTACATGTGATTTAATTAATTAATTTTCCATTTAAAGAATTTTTTGAAGACCCCGAAAATCCGACTGAATTCTTCCAATTTAAAAATGTAAAAATGTAAAATATAATTTGTTTTTATCCATATCCTCAAAGAATTATTCACCTTGTGCTCAATATTAGTCTGCTCATTCTTGTCAAGATGAACTTTAATAAGCTGCGATCCATCGAGCTTAACGCGAATACGTTTGCCAACAATTTCTACTGGATAAACAAGATCCTCAAGTAGTGCATCATAAACAGCAGTCAATGTACGGCTTCTTGGTCTCTTTTGCTTGTTCTTTGTACGTGTTTTACGTGTTGGTTTTGGTAAGATTTTCCTCTCACCAACGAACATAACGTGTTTACCAGAGAATTTCTTCTCCAATTCACGTACCAATCTCGTTTGAATTTTTTGGAATGCCTTGAGTTTTGGCATTGGCACGTAGATGATGATAGACTGGAATTTGAAGGAAAAAAAATAATGTATTAAGCAATTATATTGAAAAATAATCCTTTCATAGAAAAAAGTCTAAAGAGCTTTTTTTTAGCTGAGAAAATCACTAAAAAAAAGGATTCCTTGACATTTTCCACTGAAATCATTATTTCTTGAGATAAGTCAAGGGATGAAGCAAATTAAATTCTCAATTGAATAACTATTTCGTAAAATAATGATTTTATAAGAAAAAAGTCAAAACTTTTTTGTAGCTGACGAAATTTTCTACAAAAAAATGACCTCTCATGATTTTTCCTAAAATCAATATTTATCGAGATAAAGGGCTAATTGAGAAATATCGTGAGATTTCTGGAGAAACTCACTTTCTTGTTGTTCGTTTCAATTTCACGAGCCTTGGTGATGTAGAGTTCCCTAAGCTGTGATTTCAAATCACTGTTCATCTCGAGATCGAGAAGTGCTTGAGAGATGCTGGCCTCGAACTGGTCGGGCTCAGTGCCACCGCTTTTAACTATTTTGGCGCTTGCCGTGAACATCTGAAACAATTTGTTCAATTAATTATCGATTACATTAAATCATCATCCTTCGCATCAATTAACGAAGAAAAAAAAACTTCTAAAAAATCAGTGGATCACTCCAAAAAAATCACTTGCAATGTTTTTTTTTTTTATCTTAAAACGGTGAGATTTAGGAGAATTCATTAAGAAATCTTTTTTATAGCCCTTGAAATTCTCTACAAAAAACATCTCCCGATGATTTCTCCTAAATCCACTCATTTCAGAAATATATCCACAATAGAAAACGTTCCGACTTCTCTCTTTAACTAATTCAGTAGTAAAACAGATAAAAAAGGACAAATAATTTTTTTTACTCATTGATTGAAAATATCAAAAATTAAACGAGATAAGGCGATTTCGGGCTCTACCCTTTTTTGTACAAAATTTCAAGAGTTACGAAATCGATTAGGACCAAAAAATCGCACTCTTTCCATTAGTTTTCGAGATATTCTCAACAAATGAAAGAAAAATAATTATCTTGTTTTACCTCTCGACTACTGAATTCAATTCACAAATGCAAGGATAAAGAAATTTCTTGGATTAATTCCTTGAAGTCAACTGAAAAATCTTCAAATCGATTTTATTGTATCATCAGTTTTTTGAGAAAATCTTCGGAAATTAAGCGAGATAAAGCGATGTTGCCCTAGTTCTCTTTTAGAGCTCTTGAAATTCTCTACAAAAAGGCCTGAGTAAAATCGCTCTATCTCGCTTAGACTCCGAGATATTTAAAAAAAGTGGTGGATAAATGAAAAACTTCAAATTCTTGTCATTCATCACTGACTTCTGCTGCTCTCAATAATCCAATTTCTCCAGTGGATACTCGAAATTTATCACATAAACTTGTAATTGTCACTTGAATTCACTCAGCACCTCAGTAAGAAAAATGACTTCTATTAATTCGAACTGTTGACGTACAATACAAATACAATTACAACAAATCGAGGTATCGACCTGCTGAAGAGGTTAGAACACTGTTGACATTCAGGTAGTCACTCCAAAATCAAGATAAACAATTGTTACTGATTAATAATGATAATTACAGTGGAATCAACGTTTGAAGAAGAATTAACTTCAATATTTAATCAAAAAATTATGTCAAATAGAGAGAAGCGGTGTTTGAGAGCAGAATTGAAGGAAAATATCGGCCAATTAATATCCAATTTAATCTGTAAATTTTTCATCCATCCAGCAATAAAATCACCTTCAATTGATTAATTAAACATTTAACTTTGTGTCATTCAATTGATTTTTCATCATTGTACAGTTGATTTTATGAAAAATCACTTGATTTTGGAAAATACATACCTTGTCCTGCTCGCAGTCGCGTGGAAGAGGATCACGAAAAAAATAAATAAGACAGATTCGCTGTTTTCAATAGAAATTCAAGGGTGGCGCCATCTGTTGCCTGAAATTCCCCCCATTTTTTAAATTACAAAAAAAAGGGGATAACACAATTTAAAAAAAAAAAATTTGACCTATTTAGAAAAAAAATCGATAAGATCAATTATTTCAAAGAGAAAAATAATAAAATAATTTTAATAAAATTTTCAAAAAAATGCGGGAAATTACTAGACGACTTCATAATCTAGACTTCGATGAGTCTATGCTTTAATTTTTCAATGGCAGATTAATTCGGCCATCTTTCACGTAGTTTTCGAACATCTTCGAAGACGGTAATTATTATAAAATTTAATGTTATATTAATTTTCTGTTGAATGAATGAAAATGTGCTTAACACTTTTCGAAATCGCTTATTATTGATTCGAGAGAAAAATCGTTGGGGGATTTTTTTTTAAAATTATTCAATTGCGGAGTTCCATAGCGATTAGGTAATCGTTCGAATGCAGTCAAGAAGATAACAATTTCAACAATCAGATGTTGTGAATTCTGTCTCGAAAAAATGAAATCCAACAAATACAAATTTTTTCATTCATTCATTGAATTCTTTTAGATTATTCTGTAATTACTGTCACATTTTATCTCATTTGCTCAAGCAAACATGCGTAATAATACTTATATATGTTTTTCTCAACAGAAAATGGCTGGCAGAGTGCTTGTGACAATGGTCCGCAGGGCTAAACCAGCCCAGGTGCGATTTTATTCGCATGCAGAAGATATACCGCCACTTAATTACAAAATTGGTAATCGTGAGGTGGTTGGCTATGGATTGAATGGAGAATGGGCTTATTTGGACCTTGAGGAGTGCCCAATGCCTGCTATTCGCTTCAAGGAAGTCACTCCCGAGCTCAAAGTAAAAGAAAATCAACCATTTTTTTGAGTTTAATTAACATTAAAATGTTAATTATTTGAAAATGTGAATTTTTCAGAGAAATCAATTTTATTTTATGATCAGTTTTTTTAAGGATACCTCGGAAACAAAGTAAGATAAGGTAGTTTTGCTGGAATTCCTTTTTTGTAGCTTGAAATTCTCTAAAAAAAAGGATTCGAGCGAAATCACTCTATCTCGCTTATTTTCCGAGATATTTTCGAACAGCTGATGATGGAATAACATCGATTTGCCAGAAAATTTCATAATTATGATTATTTTGTGAATATCTTAGCAATGATGATGTTTAGGAGAATTTGTGGAAAGAGCTTCTTTTTAGAGCGTTAAATTCTCTACAAAAATGAGCTCTTGACATTTTTCTCTCCACACACTCGCTTCAGAGATATTCGCGGAAGAAATCACTGGATAAATTGTTTTTTATTCAGTTTAAAAAGTTTGAGGGCAAATTTTTACGAATATCTCTGAATCTAAAGGAGATAGAGGAATTATCGTAGAGATCATTTTTCTGTCTCCTTTAGAGAAATGATCTAGCCCTGAATTTTTCCTACGAAAAAAATCTCTAACAAAAATTGATACTGAAAATAGCAGAAATTGACGATTTTTTTTCTTCTAATTAATTGAAGATTTCAAAAAATAAAAAATTTGCACATGTAGAAAATTGAAAAAACCTATGAGTGGAATTTCTTGGAATATTTTTCGATACAATGATTCATTTGTTTTAAAAAGAATTCTAAAAATTATCAGATGCGTGCTAAAATTCAATTATCTTCAAAAATTTCTCTATGTCCTCTATTTCTATAGATATTTCCAAAAAAACCATTTGAATTTTATCTCTCTTTCCCCTGAATTCCTGCTAAAAGCTATTTTTTCAATTAAATTTCCAGGTTATCAAAGAGAAGGAAAGAGGTGACTGGAAGAAATTGACTCTCCAAGAAAAGAAAGATCTCTATCGTGCTAGTTTTTGCCAGACATTCGTTGAAATGGATGCACCAACTGGCGAATGGAAATCAATACTGGCTGGAGTTCTTGGTGTCGTTGGAAGTGCTTTCCTCCTCTACGCTGGCATCAAGACATTCGGTATTTACCTCATCAATAGATCAATGAATTTGCATTATCTATAATTCTTGAATAATTTTTTTTAATCTAAAAACTTTTTTTTTCAAACAGTACATCCACCTCTACCAATCACCTTCAGCGAAGAATACCAAGTCGCACAATTCGAGCGTATGAGACAGCTTGACATGAATCCAATTCACGGAATGAATAAACGTAATTGGTAAATTTATTTCCTCAAACTGTTTATAAAAAAAAAAAAAACAAATTTGATTCTAGTTTAATTCATTGGTAGGAAAAGTTGTAATTAAAATATGACTTTTACTTCGATGTTATTCAATCTGTAATAATGTTTGGCATTCAATGAGAGATCAAATAAAAATGCCGTTTCTATTGTATAAAGAATAATTGTAGTATTAATTAATTCTCCAATAAATTCAGTACAAAAAAAAAGAAAAATCAGTAGCGAAATAAAATTGCATCAATTACATCCACTTTTTTCCGTTATTTTTCCACATAAAAAAAGGTAAGTCAATAAAACACTGAAATTTTTTTTTGGGCGACCTTCAAAGGCTTGTTTCTTTTCTTTTTATTATGAAACGTAATGAACTATATGTTTGTACTTGAGATTATGATACAGTTATTGTATATAAATAAAGTGATATCTTACAAAGACCGCTTATTTTCTTTTTTACGTATACAGTCTTTCGTAAGTTTGTACATATTAAATTAAGTTACAATAGCAGCATCAACTATTCGAAAAATCATTTTTTTTTTTTTTCATCAACTTTTAGGCATCACTCGTGCAATAGAACAATCATACAAATTTATTCACACCCAAATTTACGTTTTTTTTTCATTTTCATGGATTGTTTTTTTTTTTTATACATTAAACGTTAGAAAATAGCCCTTGTTTTACACGAAAAGAAGAAAAAATTATTTGTATATAAAGCGCCTTTTGCATTTTTTTTTTCTAAATAATAAAGAAAGTTGCCCTACAGTAGTTTTCATATTTTTTTTTTTTTTTTTTTTTAATCATTTTTTTACATAAAAAGGAAGAAGTATTTACTTATTTTCTTATATAATTATTTTTTGCATTTTCTCTTTTAAATATCCGCGCCATTATGGAAATTATCCATAAAATTTATCCAATTGTTGTTTTGTTTTTTCTTAATTTTTTTTTCTTTCAAATTCATGGTTCTTCGCTTTCTCTATTGCTCACTTTAATCGATTAAAACTTTACATTATGTCAGAAAATTATTTTGAGACAAATAAAAAGTTTCGTTATTAATATTATTATTATTATTATTTTTTTTTCATTCTCATCTATGACGCACAAAAAATAAAAATATATTTATACATGTACATTTATATACTAGACAACTGTTTAGACTTAATTAATCCTTCAATCAATTTTCATGACTTACTTTACAATATGTACATTAGGCAAGTCTCATTTTTTTACTATTTTTTTTTTCGTTTTTTTTCTTTTTTAGTTTTTTTTTCTTCTTTTTTTTTTCGTTATTTTCAATTTCCTTTTTCAATCATTTTCATCGCTAAATCTTTCAATGCTTCTTCCAAGTTTTTTTTTGTTTTTTTTTTTCACTTATAAGAATATAGTTTCGTTATAGAAAACTAAGTCTTTGTCAGCGGCTACAGTGCAAAAAGAAAAAGAAAAATAAAAAAAAAATCCAATGTTTTAGTTTTTTTTCTTCATCTTAAATTATTCATATTCACGAAGTTCCTGACATAATAAAGAATTAAAAAAAAAAAAAAAAGAAAAAAAATGTGAATTTTTTTTCTCATTAACTTAAGTTTATCATTCAATTATTTCCTCATTATTATTATTATTATTCCTTTCAAATCATTTGCTTTTCCATTCAATATTTCGTTATGGCAATGAGTTTTTTTTTTTTAAACACGATTCAAGGAAAAAAAAACCCGTTAAAAAACCACGGACTTTTTTTTTTTTTAATTTATTCTCATTATATTTCTTATGAACACAATTTTAATTGCTTTGACGTTGCGACGATAGTGCATTCAATACTATCAGGAGATTGAAAACAATATTTACGTAAAAAGAGAGAAAACAAAAAAAAAAGAGTGTGAACAAACGCACCATTATCGCAGTCATTATATTATTATTTTTTTTTTTTTTTTGTTAAATTTAAAAAGGAAAAAAAAAATATCATATATTATTTAGCAAATTGGCCACGCAAGATTTCCAGGATTAAATCACAGCGAAAAAAAGGTGTGTGAAATAGTTACGAAATTATTATCAACTGTTAGATTAAAAAAAAAAAAAAAAAAAAAAAAAAAAGAAAAAACGAAACAAAACACCGAGAATTTATCAATGCTCTTAAATGTTTAGCGTATAATCGGAGTTTAATTAATTTAATTAATGCTGAAAGTTTCTTTGGTTCATTCGTTTCTTCTAAAATTAACGAACCAATGATATACATATTCATCTAAATACAAATATATATATATCGATTCAGGACGATTTTTTCCTTTTTTCTTTTTCATTTCCTTAATTCCATTTGATTCAGTGAAGAAGACGTAAACAACGAATTAAGTTCATTATTCTGGAATATCTCGAGAACTAATAGAGATAGTAAATTTTGCGAGATACGAAAATTTCACTATTTCGCTTCAATTTCGAGATAGTATCCGAATCTCAAAAATGAGAATAACTCAATTCATTTTACCAAATCACTGAATTTATATTAAAAGGACGAAAAAAAAAATTAGTTCGAGTAATATCAAGTGGGTTTACTTCAATAAAAAAATCTCCCACTATCGACAACCATTTTAAGACCAATCGTCCCATCGTCAAATGCTAACTTCATTTTTTTTTATACCCTTTTGTATTTTTTTGTTTTTTTTTTGTTATTTTTATTCTTTTTCTTTGAAATATTTTTAATATAAATTGAAATAAAATGCATAAAACTTTTAATTCCATTTCGACGACGACGATCAGCTGATGTAATAGTTAGTTGTAATTTTTTTTTAAGACGTTTTTTTTTTCAACTTTTTTTTTTTAAAAGACTTTACCTGGTAGTTTTTTTTCTTTTTTTAAATTTTAATTGCTAAGATTATTCACACTGTGACTGGGACGAGTTCCCTCGAGGGTGCACGAGGTCACTCGATTGATTTGTGTGTTCCTCGTGAATTTGTTTCTTTTAGTTGCGTTTTTTTTTTTTTTTTATCGAGAAAAAACGTAAAATATATATTTTCATATATTTATAAGACTTTTAACACGGGATTGGAGGTGGCTCTCAATCATCTTTATCACCGTACACAATCACCTGGTGCACGATGATTTGTCACAAATTTTTTACGTTTTGGTGCTTGTACCCTTGTACCTGGACTTTGGCTACCGCCATTATTGTTTGTTGTATTTGAATTACTTGTGTTGTTGTGTTGAGCATTTTTCATCTTGTTTTGGCCGAGATTGTTGTTGTTCATGCCACGTGGATAAGTACCACGTGAATTATGTTGATGATTGACTGAAAGTGAGAATTTTTTTCATTAGATATTTAAATTTGACAAAATAATAATTCATTAAAATTGAATGAATCTTATATTTCTTTCGGGAGTTTCTTCAAAATTTGGTTGCAAAGAGGTGAAACAGGGACAAAAAATTTTTTCTACTCATGTACAATATCTCGGAAAACTTCAAATCTGCATTTCTCATCTTTGCCATTACGTGGTAAATCCCATTAGCTATCACTAGGGCCGAGACGCTGGTGTAAGGTTTAATCTAGGCTGAAGTTGCCTATAAATCAAACCCTTTTTAAATTGTTATTAATGTCAAATTGACATTTATAAACGTTGAACTGATTTTATAAACGTTAAAGAATTCGTGTTTCTCAATAATTTAAAGAATCGGACAACATTGGAATATTATTATTCATCATGATGAGTCACTCTACGAGTTTTTTGAAAAGTTCCTCTAAAAGTTCCCCTGGAAGTTCCCCTAGAAGTACCCCTAAAAGTTCCTCTAAGAGTTTTAAACGCTCATAAACTCAGTTTGACGTTTATAAATGTCAGTTCAACATTCATAATCATTCAGAATGTGTTTGATTCAGCCTAGATCAAAACGTACACCAACGTCTTGGTCCTAGCTATCACCTACTGAAAACTGTCAGGTTTGCAATTTAAACGAGCCTGAAACCTTGCGTCACATGTTGATGAGTTGCCCTCTGTATAATAGCCACCGAAAATTTTGGCTCCCTTCTTTGAATGTACTTGGAATGGAACCCAAAATGAGGATAATTTGATAACCAACAATGCGCTTATCGACTTGGATAAAAATTGTTCCACATCTCAAAACCTAAAAAACCTCTACTATTTTTTCCTCAACGCGATTCAAATTAGAGAATTCCACCTATCAGTTTAAACCTTCAATGAATATAGCATAGCTAGAATATACTTAGAATTATTACTGTTTATATCGCGTGTCTAAAAGCAAAAGGTCGTAAATGCCAGAAAGGGTCATGCCAGGCAAAAAGTCGTATCACCCGGGATATAAATGACTGTTTACTCAAAACCAAAAGGTCATATATCCAGTTTTTAGATTTTTTGGCTTATACGACCTTTTTTCTTCCAGAAACTTACCTCAAACGATGGTTTCATTTGAAACAAAAAGGTCGTATATCCACTATCAATTTTTTTAAATTGAATTTTTTTTTTTTCAACCAGCCCCCTTTCATACTGTTATTTTGACGTAAAAATAATGAAATATATTTTTATTCGTGCATATAATGGCAATACACCGAAAATATGACTTTGTGTCGACAAGGCTGGCCCCCCATTGAGAAAAAAAGGGTAAAATGGCTACCCTCATTTTTTTTTTGTTTTTGACTCATTTTTTAAAATATTTTCGATGCAATTGGAGTTAGAGAAGAATTCTATCAGACCATCTTTGTGGAAAATTCGATTCTACATGAAAAAGACCTCTTGACATTTTTCGGTAAACCTACTCTCTCCAAAGATGTTTACAAAAGAATTTAGTGAAAAATAACATGACTGATTTTGGATTTACGGGAAGTGAGGGGCAGAATGGACATGTTTATGGAACAGTGGGGGATATATTTTTTTCTAATGATTTTATGGGGAAGCTGAAGAAATTTTAGTTGGGGAACAAGTGCCAGAAATATTTTTTTCGGGAATTTGATTTTTGTGAGCATTCTTCTTAAGAAATAAAAGAGCCGTTCGATTTTCAAGAAAATTCAGTTTTTTGGAAATATCTTTGATTCTATTCGACGTAATGACTTGGGACCAATTTTAAATGAAAGCTGAGATCATTTCCCATCGATTCGTATGGATTTGAATTCGAAGTTATGGATCTTTCAGATAGTTATGGGAACTTTTCTGAAAAATTATTGTCATCGAGTTTTGCCCTATAACTATGTGAAAATTGATATTTTTCGATGCAAAATTTCATGAATCGGGGGGAAATAATCTCACCTCCCATTTGAAATTGGTCCCAGATCGCTACGACTAATAAAACTGGAGATATTTCTAGAAAACTGAATTTTCATAAAAAACGAAAGGCTTTTATTCCTAAAACATTCTCTACCTGAAATTTTCTCAGCTTTCGAATAGAATCATCGAAAGAAATCTATCTTCAATATTTTCATTCATTCCAAGATTCCTTCATAATATCTGGGAAGGTGGGGCGAAATGATTCCGTTGTGAAGCTGAGAGAATTTTAGGCGGGAAACAAGTGCCAGAAGTTTTTTTTTTAATTTTTTGAGCATTTTTTAGGGGTAAAAAAGCCTCTCAATTCTCGTGAAAATCCAGTTTTTTCAAAATATTTTCGGTTCTATTAGTCGTAGCGATCTGGAACCGATTTTAAATGAAAGATAAGATCATTCTCCATTGATTTATGAAGTTTTGCACTGAAAAATATTGATTTTTCATATAGTTATAAGGCAAAAGCCGATGATAAATTTTTTTTACAAAAGCACCCATAACTATTTGAAAAATCGATATTTTTGAATTCAAAATCTTATAAATCAATGAGAAGTAATGTTACCTTTCATTTAAAATCGATCCCAGATTGCTACGAATAATGGAATCGGAGATATTTAAAAAAAAATGAATTTTCACAAAAATCGAAAGGCTATTTTACTCCTAACACCCAGAAAAAAACAGATTTTTTTACAACGAGCTTTTGAGTTGAAAAAAATTTTCTTCTTAGGAGATATTATGTAAAAGCAAAAGGTAGTATATTCACTCTATGATGAAAAGCCAGAGGTACGTGTTACCATGGGGTTTTCATCATTTATTCCATTTTTGCACCTGATTGCAACGATTATGAGTGCACAAACGACCTTTTGTCATTAGAAACCACGGAAAACAATAATTTGGCACATACGACCTTTTTGCTTCTAGTCACGCGATATTAGCTCAGCCTAAGATTGTATCGAAAACTGTCTCTTCATCGGAAATCTCCCCCCCCCCCTCTGCTACAGGGCGTAGTTCCCTAAGGGGCAGGTTACTTAATAAAAAAAATAAAATAAACATCTCGGAAACTTAGCGAGATAGTGCGATTTTGTCTGAAATATTTTCTGTAGCTCTTGATATTCTCTATAGAGGAGGATTCTAAAAAAGTCGAAGTCACGTTGTCTCGCTTGCTTTCCGAGATATTCTCTAAAAAAAACCGGCAGAGAAAATCAAATTATTTTGTTTTACTCCAACACTAATGGATTATCTTGAAAAAGACAGGAGAAGCAGTTTTGGGTTCAACCCTTGTGTCACCAACCGGGTACTGGAATGCTCAACGAGGTATATTTTCATGAATAATTTGTTCCCTACCAAAAATTCGCAAAAAAAACTCCCTGATTGTACGTGGGTACTCGGGTATCCCAGTTGGCCACTAGTGCAAATTTTTCGATTGGGTACACAAGGCTTAATTCACTCATTTTCCTCCTGATTAAAATAATTTACCATGTCCACTCGGTTTGTACGGTTTTTTCAAATGATGATGTTGATTGGACTGCTGATTGTTGTACGTATTTCTGTCCTTATTTCGATCCTCTCCTTTGCTGCCGGTATTTGGTGAATTGCCACGACTGCACTCAGAATCCTAAAAAGAGAAATATTTATAAATTATCTATTGAATTCAAAAAATCATTAGTAAAGTTGTAAATTAAGATTTTTGGAAATATCTTGAAAACCAGTGGAGATATCGATTTTTTTTTATGAAGACATTTTTTGTAGAGTGAAGAGAAACCTAAGATAAAGACTTCTACAAAGTTTTCCAATATCTCCCTTCGTTGCGGTAAGGACCTGGTTTTCGGCTGGGAATAGGTCAAGGACCCGGCGTCTATCGGTTAATTGGGTCAATTAATTCCCGAAGTGACATCTTCGGGGCAATTCGGATGATCCTCGGCTTTTGAACGCTTTTCGTGAGAACAATGACCAGAGTCTTCACTTGACCGGCGAAAGTAGACGGGTAAACAACGGTTTATGTAAATAGAGGAAGCTAAAGATAGAAACTTTACAACTCGATCTCTAAACGGATTCCACGGAGATCGGCATTCTGCTTCGGTTAAATACAGTCCAATTAATTCGGATATCATTGATTTTGTACTCTGTTTTGAGATATTAATAACAGCGTAATGGTTTCAATTGACTATTGTAACAATATACGACAACGCCTTGTGGCTAAATCCGATCTTTTTATTTTCAAAGTAAAAAAAAACCCGATGAAATCACATTTTCCAGGCCGCCACCAGTCCCTCAATCTGCTTCATCTTGTAACACCCTTAGATTTCAAGATAATCACAATCTAATTTTACATAATATTTAATCCTATTTATTGATTAGTACCGTATCACTTGCAGGAGCTGAGAGAGTTGAGGCATCTGAACCAGTTGAGCTTGATAGTGAATCCAATTCACCATGTGGTAGTGGGAATGTTTCTTTAATCCATTTACGATACTCAATAACTTCGTCAGTAACTCGAATTATTCGTCCCAGTATACTATAAAAAGAGAAATCAAAAATTCAATTATCACAATAAAGAGTCAATTGAAAACAACATTACTGAATGAACAGAGCTCATTCTTGAGTAAATATGATTATAAAAAAAGATATCTCTAATTTTTATTTATACAGTTGATACAGTTAATATCATACCTTAGAAACAAAGAGGCGTAAATCCGAGATATGCTCTTTAATTTCTTACTTATCAATTACTTGTTTTCCTCAACAATTGTGAGAAATAGCCAGAAAAATCGATTCAAGCGAAAAAATCTTAGGGCCTCTTCTTTTTATGCTATTCCCTATCCCAAATCATTTGTACTCAACCACTCAAACTAGGCTTACAAATTCCTGACAACTGCACTTGAATTATATGTAAAAGCCTACGTGAATTGTTAGTTTATATAAATTGTTATCCAGTCATTATATTACATGTTAATAAAAATTGTTTGAATCTGCATCAGAGACAAAGAAACATCTTCTCCCTTGTTATTTCAAAAAGAAGGGGAAGAATGGCACTTACGCCACTTTGTTTCTAAGGCAACGATATAATCATCTCTTGAATGATAATTATCGAATTTTTAATGATTCATAAATGACGAAATGCTTTCAATCCCTCATTCATTTGTTCATTTACTCAGATTAATTACTAGTGAAACCCACCTGACTTTGCTTGCATCATTAACTTGAATATTCAGCGGACTAACTGCTTGTGAAAGTACATAATAAGCCCAATCAAATGCATCCTTAACATAGAGAGCACCATAACTACTGCGGCCAATATCATTGCCTGGTGTTAATGGATCCTCAATGCACAATAACGAAGGCCTGTGGCCATCAATCATGTCACGTTGGACCTGAAATATACCGTAAATTAGTTCATTGTTCACAATAATATGTAATGGAGGGTCAATACAAAAGAAGGAAAAAAACACGGAGTCGAAAATCATTACCTCTTCTTTAGATATGTAAGTACCACCTTCTTTAACTCTGATTCCAGTCTTAACATAATTGAATTTTCTACCGTATAATTCAAGGAATTCAATCAAGAGTACACCTAGGTTTGCATCAGCATTGTAGCAATTTTGCCTGGGATGTAGCTGGAATATAATGAAAATAACATTAATAATTGTAACTTTAGTAACACAGCGAGATCATCTGCACCTTCAGCCGAGGTGGTAATTACTTGTGAAATCTAGTGTACATTCACATCAGAAATCTTACGAAAATTTCAGAATTTTTTCAGAGATTCCAATTTTTTTTTTCAATTTATGAAATCTCATAAAATCCGGAAATAAGCATTGAAATGACTCACAAACTAGAGAAATCTCATGGAAATTTCATGAAATCTTCGAAATCCGTTCAGCTTTCACAGATTTCAATGAATTTTGTGAAATTTTTATGAAGTCTGCTGAGAATTTGAGAATCTTTGAATTTTTTCAATTTGAAGTTTAGTGTACACAGATTTTAGGAGTGATTACCCTCTCGTTCAGTGATTTTTTAGAAATATCTCGAAATTCATGAGATAGAAAAATTTCCATCATGAACTTTTCTGCAGCTCTCATTCTGCTCTACAAAAAAGGTCTCTGTAAAAATTGCGTTGTCTCATGATTTTCGAGATATATAAAAAAAATTGATTACAAAATGACATTTTCGTATTTTGCTGTTTCATTTTAATTTCAGATTATTGAAAATATCTCGAAATCTATTGGAGATAGAATTTTTGTGATTACCTTTTCTGCAGCTCTAATTCTCCTCTATAAAGAATGTAATCACAAAAATTTTCTTATCTCCCCCAGAATAAGAGATAATCCACGAAAATTATCTCATCACTACTCTAAAAACGTGAAAAAATTACCTGCAAGAAACTGATAGTCATGAGTATTAAACTGTACGATGATATACCACCAGTAAATACTTCATTAAGATCACGCTGCAATAAAAATTGCTTGAGTACCATAACAAGTTTATCCAATACTGGATATTGTCTCTTGTATTTTTTGATTAATTCAGCTGATTTAACACCATTATTCATGTTGAAGCTGATATCAACTTTAATTTCAGTTTCTTTGTCAGTCAATTTAACAATTGGTACACTTGCTTTGTCCAATACTTTTATTGACGATGGCTCGGCAATATTCTGATCCAATAATGCACTCTCCAGGGTACGAAGAGGGAGATTCATCCATCTGCCGATTACTACGAGATCTATATCACTGTTTTAAGAATTAAAAATTAATAAAAAGTGATTAATATTTGAGAAATGCTCAGGAAATACTTCATTTATTTTTAGTTAAAATTGAACTCAAGATTGGTCACCCTAATTTTATCATCATTATTAAATTTGAATGCTTGAATAGAAATTTCTGAATTTTTCATCATGTCCCATTTTAATTCAGTAACAAAGATGTTGAACGACATGAGTCAACTCATTTTTATAGGATTTCTTTCTTTTGAAAGTGAAATTTTGATTGATTTAAAAAAACATAAAGTTGACTTCATGAATATTTGGAATTTAGTTCTCTCCAAATATCTCAGAATTTGAACAAGTTAAACATTGAAAAGTTAAATTCAAGACAAATTTAGCAAATGAACTTTTTTTTTTCGACCCATGTAAATTTTTTTACGAAAGTTCCTCTATTTCCTCTGGTTTTATGAGATATTCTGTAAGAATTTAGTATGAAGTTAGAAAAATTCAAAAGAAAATGCTGAATTGCCTTTTCTCAATATATCTTTACAATTAATGAAAATGGAGAATTTTTGTCATCATCTCTTTCTTCGGAAAAGCGAGAGCTATAAAAAAGATCTTTTAAAAACTTCTTCCATCTCAATTATTCCCCAAGATATTCCAAGAAACAGTAGCGAAGGAGATGAATCAAGATAATTCCATCAATTTTTCTGATAATTCTCTCTAGAATATCCAAAAAGAAAGAAAATAGCGAAATTCTCGCTCACATCTTTTTGGAGCTCTAATTTAAAAGTAAACATAAGTTGAATTGAGTATTATCTCAGCTTTTAGAAATTATTTCACTACAAAAAAGATAATTCCAAAAAATTTCTCTATCTCTATTATTTCTGGAATTAATTCATAAAAACCGAGACAAATTGACAATTGACTTATTTCATTTTTTTTTTTGTAAGAATATGTCAGAAAATGAGAGTAAATATTTGTTTCATGTAAAAAATAGGTCTTCTCGGGAACCTCTTCTATTTTCCTTTCATGTCTTGATAATTCAGAGAAACTGATGCGATGAAAAAAATAGCAAAGATTCATATCTCTTTGATAAACCAAAATAAGGTGACCAGTCTGGGGGTAAAATCTTGTTAATTCGTTACCTTGTAGGTAAATAGAGTCCAGTACGAAAACTTCCAAATACTTCAACTTTCGAATCAGGCCAAAGATCATAAATTACTTGTTCTATTCTTTTTACAACTCGTACTCTCAGGTAATGTTCCTCTGCTGATGGACACATGTATGTGTAGAAATCTTGAATTTCTTCGTGGAGTCTGTGCAATCAAAAAATAATTAATAATAAGTTAATTTCTACATTCACGAGAATAAAATTAATTCAGTAGTAAAGAAGTGAAATGACAAAAGTCGATAATTTTTCAGAGTTTTTTTTTTCCAAAATATTCCGGTATTCAAGCGAAACATGAAAATTTTCGTAGACACCTTTTTGTTTACATTCCTTATCTCTATTAATTCTCGAGAAATTTCAAAAATATTTAATCGAGATAAAACTCGATTCTAATTAGTTCCATTTCTTCACTATTGAATTGAATAAAATTAGAGATGACAAAATGATTTTTACTTTTTTTTCGAATTAACTCTAAATTCATAGTGGATGTTGGAAAAATTGTTTTTTTTCTTTTCCCTTCTTGTAAAAAAGAATCAAAGCCACAAAAAAGATTCCTACAAAAATTTCTCCATCTCTCATAAATTTCGAGATATTAAAAAAAAACTGATATCTGAATAAAATAGCAAAAACAAAGAGCTCCAATTTGTAATTCTTTTTTTTTTGAAAATATCTCAGAAACTACAAAAAATAGGAAATTTTTGTAATGACCTGGTTTTTAGAGGAAAATGAGAGCTACAAACGAAGTAATTGCAAAAATTCTCATCTCCCCCAGAATCCCAAATATTCCGTAAAAAGTTGAAAAAAAAATTGAAACAAAATTTTTCCTCGGAAAATGCATCTCAAATTTTTCTTCTGCACATGAATAAACCAGATAAAAAGCTTTCCCCTGCATTGTCCCCCCGAAAGAAGGTCAAAGCAAATAGCCCCTCTGGATCCCCTCTTCCAATTCCCAAAATGATCCCCAATTCCCCATAGAACCGATTTTTCACCTCCAAATCGATTCCCGGAAAATCAAAATGGTTCATCCCAACAAAGAGCAACATCCCCCCCCCCCCTCAAAAATCCTTCCATACGACCGTCAAGCTCTCCACCAACCCCCCAAAAAAACCCACCCAAAAAAAATCCTAAAAACCCAATTACATCATCGAACTTTCGAAAATACTTTCGAAAGTCTCGCCTAATTCAATAAATAAAAAAAAAAAAAAAACATATATATAAATTATCACGTGTATGTGAATGCTCCTAACCTCCCCAAAGAATTTCATGAAAAAAATGAAGCGCCATTATGCGGTGAGCTGTGGAATTACTGTGATATTCAAGGCTGGTATTCTCAAACTAGCCAATCAAGTAACTTCGGAAATATTCGGACTCTATACTACAACATGTAAATTTCAGCTTCGGGTCAACTTCGGAGATTACCTCTTTGGCTAGTTCGACAATACAAGAGGGACGTTATGAGAAAAATGGGGGAAGCTAAAAATTCATCGCTCCATTAACCAAAAAAAAAAAAAAAAGCTCGCAGGTGTCCACGAAAAAATATGCATGAGAAATTCTTTTGACAAATAAAAATATACAATAAACAATGTAATGACAAAAAATAATAATAATTCATACCCAATGACACCCTTAGAGTACTGTTTGCCGGTAACACGCCAAGGACATCCACCGTATTCACCAATAAGTGCGTCGTGATTGTAATTCATACCGTATGTACTAGCACGATTATCACTTTTCCTTCTTGATGGATTGTAATAACTGTTGCACATATTATGTGTTTGACGATTAATTAATGTTCTATCATCATTGACACGATTATTATCAATTGGTATATAATCTTGATTAATTTTATTAGTTGACATGGCAGTTGTTATACTACCACCACCACCGCCACCGCCAACACCAACACCACCACCGTTAAAACCAACACTAAAATTATCGTTTTTAAGTGTTAATATATCAAGACCCTTTTCGGCCTCCCAAATGTGTAGCCACAAGTCCTTGGCGGGGCCAAACTGCTCCGGTTGATACCAACCGATAGTAGGATCCATTAAACGCCACCTTATAGCGTGGTGGTCGACAGCTTTTTAACACTTTTTTTTTTTTTTTTGATGATCGTGTGTCCGCACAGGCCTAAACGCCTCTACGACCCAACACTCCTGTTCTCTTTCTCTTTCTTTCTCTCTCACTCACTCTCACTCGTTCTCTTTCTTTCTCTCTCTCTCTCTCTCTCACTTGCTCGCTCGCTGGGGCACAGAGAGACACACTGATACAAACCGTTTTCCCCCCCTCCCCCGCGTTCACTTAATATTTTCCTTCTTTTCCAACCTTCTTCTCTCTATTTCGCACACATGCACAGATTTTATTAATGTTAAAAAATAAAATTAGTAAATTTTAACGGTGATTTATCGGTTTTATTACAAATTAATTGTCGCTATTAATTGCAACAAAAAAAAAAAATTTTCATTAGACGTTATTTAATTTCACAAATTAACACAGAGCTTTATTCAGTTTTGTGAAAGATTGAAACTGCGAATACACTGAACAAATTTTTTTGGGACTCTCTTTTCTCTCTACACACATCGGAGAGTTATTTTTCTTTTCTTTTTTTCTTTTCTTTCTTATTTTTGGGTAAGAACTAACGTGAAATGAAACCCATGCACACAGGTTGCAAACCAGCGGTGTGTGGGATCAACATTTGCGAATAGATGTCGCTAGGATTTTTTGGGGGAAATTTAAGGGGCGGTGGGGGGTGAGGGTGGGGTAAGAGATCTAGAAGTTTTTCGGAGCACCTGGAAAATTGTGGGTGTTGAGTGTTGTAGATGGGAGAGTTGATGCTGGCTTTTTTGGGGGTAAAACAGTTCTGTTGGTAAATTATCTACAGTAGAACCTATCTTCAGAGTTGTAGAGAAGCGATGAGTAAAGAGATGTATATAGAGGCTCCAGTTCTTGGATTCTGGATGAAGTCATGTTCGTCGTGGTTCAACCCCAACCGACAGCTGACGCCACCATCAAATCACTATGACAGACGTGAATACCAATATTAAGGGGTAATGGAAGAGCCAGGAAATTGTGAATTATTGAACCCATTGTTTAGCAATAATTATAAAAAATTTCAATGGAATAACAGAAGCATCGACTTTTTATTACCTTTTCCATTCGTTTACAGTCTTTTATGATAAAAATATTAATAAATAACGGCGAACAATTAATTCAAAAATTCAATATATACAATTGGTTCTGTTACGCCTCAAATAAGCAAAGTGTCTGTTAAAAAAGACGAGAGAGGAGGAATGCTGCTCCTGTCTCGTTAAAACAGACATTTTCATGTTTAAAACAAAAAAATTACTTTTTTCTTACAAATTCATTTATTTAAATAATAAGCTTATCCTGTTTTACTGCTTCGCTACGGAGTTATTCATACGTATAAATTTTTTTAATAATTTTCATGCAAAATTATTTTCTTTTATCCCTCCATCACTGCAAAAAAAATTAATGGTGGCTAGTTTCTCGGAAATTTTCCATCGATTTCGATTTCAAAGTTTCGTGCTATATTTAGGGCTTTTAGGTCACCGTAGAATAACGTCGAAAACAATTGCAAGAACAATTTTTTTTTAGTAAAACATAAAATGGACTCAGATCGCTACTGATAACTAATGGATTTTCATATTGCTAGGAAATAAAAATACGTGGTTGCAAAAAACAAACTAAAAGTTCAAAACTTAAACTCTTTGACATAGAAGAATGGAACATCAATCACATGACGATGGTTCCACTAATAGAGATGCGCCCTCCTTCCACTAATACTTTTTTTTTTTAATTTCAAGAACTACGAAAAAACTATGGTAAAATCGCTCTATCCGCTTAATTTCCGAGATATTCTCAAAAACATGAATCATAGAAAATATCTTGTTTTACTTCTTTGGGACTGAATTATTTACTTCTATAATTATTTTTATAATTTTCATAATTAATTTGTATATTCACATTATTATTCATAATAAAAACAAAGTTATTTTTTTATCCTTTCATCACTGTAAAAAAAGTACAGTTGGCTAGTTTCTTGGAAATTTTCCATCGATCTCGGTTTCAAAGTTTCATGCGAAATTCAAGGCTTTTATTTATCATTGTATGTGATAACGTATAAAAAAATCACAAATGGAAAGAAAAATGAAATGGACGGTTTTTCATGTTGCTAGGAAATAAAAATCCGTGGTTACAAAAAAAAAACAAATCAAGTTCGAAGCCTAAATTCTTTAACACAGGAGAATTTAACATCAGTCATATGATGATGGTTCCCCTGTATGGAACATCATTGAAACTTTAGAAAAGAAAAAGAAATATAGAATTAAGCAAAGAATCTGTATAAGCACATACAAAATGTAATAAATATGTGATATATTATTTCGATGAACAGTGAATAAAATAGTTCATAACTCATTTTTTGAAAGACATGTAATATTACTTGGTGATTACTTTCAGAGGGAAGGGTTTCGTCAGAATATTACAGAAATGGCGTTAATCAAGTGGCTGTTATTCCTCCTCATGACTGCTAGAACAGAAGGAGGAAAATTGAATGAATATTCTCTTGGGGAGGAAACAATGGTTTGTTATTAAATTCTATTCAATCTTCATCGATACCAATAATAACCCAGGGAGAAGTTGCTATATATGATCATATATAGCCACTTACGGGATTACCATGTATGGCCATATATGTAAATTGGCACTAGGTAATAGAAATAAATATATATGAGCATTTAGGAGCAGATGTCTTTCGGGGAATAATGTTATTTGGATAATTGAAAATTGAAACAACAAAGTGGTGAAACTGCCAATCTTAAAATGAAAGGGACGTATCCCCGCACTTGCGCCTGTTTGTTTTTATAATTTTTTCATCTCATATGAGAATATTTGGAGTTATGCCCTTTCTGTTTGTTGAGATTTCTCATCTAAATTATGGCACGTACGCCCGTTTGTTTTTATAGTTTTTTTTTTAAACTTTTTTTGGACTTACACCTCTTTGTTATTGGACATTCAAAATAACAAAGAGAAGTATATGCTGGAGATACGGCACTTTGTTATTACGAATTCTTGGAGACGAAAACAGAAGTCAGTAAAATGCTAATAGCAAAAAACTAAAAACAAAAAGCCGTAAGTTCTGAAAATACGCCTCTTTGTTTTCAGCGGGTGGTACTGACGCCTATATGTTATTATTTTTTATTTTTTCACCAATATTTCGTGGAAGGCTCAGGAAAGCATATTGGAGCAAAAGTGCTGAAGAAATACCCCTTTGTTATTTCGAGAAAAAAAACGAAAGAAGGCACTTAGGCCCTAATTCGATGATATGTTTCATGAATGCCCCTATAAGTTCCATATATGTTTGCTATATGTCTCATAGATGTCCATAATTTCTCGAATATCTTTATTATACATATTACATACAATGTGTCTACTAGCAAGCCCCGCTGAATAGACATATTTGCGTAATTATGGACATCTATGAGACATATATGATGAACAATGGGACATATATAACTTCATCTATGTACATGCATGCCTCATATATACCTACACATGCCCGATTTACTCAGAAACATATGATATTATATGTTCCATATATTTCATTTATATTTCCTATACATACATACACTTCTCATAAATAGGGCCAGAGACTTTGGTTATTATTTCGTCCGGTATACAGTGAAACCTCCCAATATTTCCTCGCTCGGGGGTCTCCGCTGGAAATATTGGGAGGTTTGAGCGATCCCCACTCTTCCCGGATGTGAGAGAGAAGGCAGATAGTGCCGCTCTCTTCGAACATCTGTGGTGGGGAACGTCACATGACTGAAGGTACGGCCTCATGCAGGCGTTTTCGACACTAGCGTCAGCGTCAAATCGGGTCACGTGACACAATTTTGAATTTCCCGCCACTAATGAGAAATTTAGCGACAAGTAGCAAAAAGCTCAACAATCTGAGCTTTATCGCTGGAAAAGGAGCGTCAATATTATCGTCATAAAATATTAAAAATAATGAATTCAGATGATGTAAACCTTAAAAAATGTTTCAGTAAATGACGAAAATATAGATTCGGACAATAATTGCTATTTTTCATCATCTCCTGATGCTTAAAACTCCTGTGAACAGCCATATTGACGCTGCTGTTTGACGCGGGGACTTATCGCTAAATTTTTATAAGCAGCGGGAAATTCAAAATAGTGTCACGTGACCTGATTTGACGCTGACGTTAGCGTCAAAAACGCCTGCATGAGGCCGTACCTTGACTGTCTTTCTCTTCTCATTTGACTATCCTTGTCACCTTGCGCGTTTTCGGTCATGCGCAAGGAAACAAAGATAGATACGGATAGAGTGAGAAAGAGATAGTGAGAATGCGGAGTGGGGGACTGTATTTCTCCTCTCGAAGGAGAAATGGAAATATTGAGAGCGGAAATATTGGGAGGTTTCACTGTAGTCCCTAGGCAATTGCTCGAACAATTTCGAACGTGTCAAATTAAATTTGTCAGAATGTTGAAAGAACCGAAAAAATATATAATTTGATGAAGGGAAACTCACAGGGAATTGGAGGAGGTTTCAGTGGAAATTGAAGGGCAATATCAGAGACCCTATTTTCGACTGAAGAGGATTTTTATCCCACGCGAAATCCCAATCGTAAACGGAAAATTTCACAGGGAGTGACTAGTGAAATTAATTCCTAGTCGGAATTTAGGGTGCATAACGCGAGTCACTGCATTGCCGTGTTTAAAGTTTATGTTGTCGTGATTTTTGCGCTGAAATTCGATCAAAATTGGTTTCTGCTGTGGACGAAGTTTAGTGGAGCATTTCATTTGATCCTGTGCCTTTCTCTGTTTTCCTTATTTTGAACTAATGTCTTTGGAAGTCATTTTTTCATCAAATTAAAATGTGCTGTTAATCGTTCAATCGCAAACGTTTCGCTTCTCTCCAAATGAATCCGTGTGAGAAATTTCAATCGTGAATAGACAGTTTTTCCTTATGAAACCTTCCGCTTACGATTGGGATTTCACGGGAAATGAAAATCCTCCTCACTTGAGAATAGGGCCCCAGGGGGAATCGAAGGGGATCTCAGAGGGAATTGAAGGAGGATCGCAGGTGGAGTTAGACGGAAAATTCGAAGGGGATCTTAGAGGGAATTGGAGGGGATCTTGAGGGGGAATTCTTATTTTAATTACTTAAATGTGTGAAACGTTCGGACAATTGAGCATTTAACACACCTGGAATTCAAACGGTTGCCTAGCAACTATACTGGATGGAATAATAACTCAAGTCTCCACCCCTACTCCTAAATGTCTATATATACTCCATATATGTTCATACAGGTCTCATATAAGTCCATACATGCCCGATTCTCTCCATCTACATTTCATATGTATCTCATATATGTACACTCGTGTTGCATATGAGGTATTCCACGTGAAAACGGCGGACTTTTTCCCTGACCTCTCCCAATTTGGTTCAGTTTTTTTTGTATGATTATATCAAGTTCAAGAGACACCCCGAAATTTTTTCAGATTTTTCTACATAACCCTTGTTGAGAAAAAATTTTTTTTACCTAAAAAACAAACGCCCAAATTTAAAAATCTGAAAAAATTCCCAAAAGTACGTAATTATATGTAGAAATTTTCAAGCCATCGTCCAGAGTGGAAGTACGATTCTTTCTGCGTTTTGCGAGCCATCAATGTTGAAATAATTCTGCAAAATTCGAGAAAAATTCACTTTGGGCAGATATTTCGATATTTTGGTACCAGAACCGAATTTCCGTGCTATTTTCTGATTAATCAGACTACAAATATGAATTTTGATCAGCTAGCAGCTGAAAAGACCCTCTATTAATTTGAATTCAAAAGATCTTACCTTACTAAGGCGATGGCATTCGACTTTGACCTTTTACGATTTGTTGAATTATTTTTTAAAATATTCAATCTGCAGAAAAACCTACTCTCATTTTGTTCCACTCTTTGCAAATCAGCCATCCTCTCGAAGAAAATTCATGGTCGCGTTTTTAGAAACTAAGCGCTCGTACTTAAGGAAAAATTTATTTTCTAGGAATTCACGGAATGTCAGGATCACAGAACAAGGATTCTGAGTTTTAATACATAGTAGGAGTATTTATTCATTTGTTTTGTTTGATATTAGAAGACAGCAATTCAATGTCATTTTTGTTCATGAAAAAAAAGTTAATTGTCTTTTAAAATCTTATGGGATCTGTAGTTTCCACAAGCGGAAAATGGCTTCACAAAAATAATTCCATCTGCTTGAGGAAGTACACAGTGGATCTTCTGAGTTCCCGGTATTGGTCTGCCGATTTTGTACCGATTCTCGAGCATGTCTTTCGTTACATCGTAATCTCCTTTCGGAGAAAATTTGACTACGATATTCGGCAAATTGGTTGGTTGAGAAGCCCAGTTGAATAATTCTTGTGGAGTCGTTATTTGACGATCAGGTGGTAGTTGTGAGCTCGCACGAGCGGCCATCCTCTTAACAGTACCACCAACGCCATCACAGCCTCCTTTGCCATGCGTAGTCGGGAAATAATGTCACTTTGCGTATATGCCGACATCAGACTCATGATGATCTCTCTCTCTAATCCTTATTGGCTATATCCCCTGAAAGGGGCAAGTGCCACAACTCATGATAATACACGTTGAGAATGTTTTTATAATTCTTAAACTGCTGTAGTGCACCATCGGAGCAGTAATAGATTTTGGAAACATTCGCATCAATCGATTTATGAAGTCAGTTATAATTTTGGAAAATACGTGAACGGCGATTGAGTCGTGATTTAAGCAATCGGATATTATGACCAAACTTCTGTGATCAATAACATCTTTGCTTTTGAAGTAGACGACAAGTGGATATATTGTGGCCTGGTTATTGTTCCAATGGAAACCTGGAGCTGCTTCTTGCACAACAAACGCGTAGTTTTCGGCAAAGTCACACTGAACCAGAAATTCATTATCTTTGAGAGATTCTCTCACCGATTTCACGAAAGCTGATTGTGCTTTCGCGATGAAAGAATGTGGCGAAAGAGTTTTGACTTTCTCACAAAAATCAACAACGAAATCAGATGTTTCTTTGACGGCCGTTTCGAGACTTGTACGAGGCGTTGAAACCCAATGTTTGTACGTGATACTGTCAATTCCATTTTCGTATAGTATTCCATCAACATATTTCATTCAAATTGACACGGGACTTTTTTTATTACTCTTTTTCTCGTGACCGGGCTATTTTTTGGCATGCTTTTCCGGGATTCTATACACTTTCTGACTACAATAATTATTTGGGGACGGATATTGACTTCCGATGCCTCCCTAAATTTAATCGGGACCTAATTCTCAAAATTTATACTATCACTTAACAAAAAAATTTAGCAAACTTAATCATTAAGGCATGGATCTGGTCCGCTGATGCCTCCTGATATATATCCGGGCCCTTTGTCCCACAAAAAATCTATCAGTGAGTCAAAGGATTCAATTATTTACCCAAAGTGAGTTTTTCTCGAATTTTGCAAAATTATTTGAACATTAATGGCTCGTTAAACACAGAAGAAATCGTACTTCCACTTTGGACGATGGCTTGAAAATTTCTACATATGATTACGTATTTTTGGGAATTTTTTCAGATTTTTAAATTTGGGTGTTTTTTTTTTAGGTAAAAAATTTTTTTCATCAACAACGGATATGTAGAAAAATCTGAAAAAATTTTGGGGTGTCTCTTGAACTTGATATAATCATACAAAAAAAACTGAACCGAATTGGCAGGGGTCAGGGAAAAAGTCCGCCGTTTTCACGTGGAATACCTCATATATGTTTATATATGACAATTTTTTCCTGGACTTGTTCAATTGAAATATCATTAATTTGGATTTTGTATGCTAGAAAACCATACTAGAATCATGCTATGGAAAACACAGTTTTCCCAATCCGGTTGTTATCTCTGGAGATTTCAACAAATTTATCGATGGAGTATCAATCATTCGGGTCAATGATTTTCTCAATGTAGAAGACTACAAAGAACATGAATCATCAAAGTTCAAAGCAAGTGGTATAGTATTAATGGAGGAAACACCAGAAAGATTATTATCACATCTGGAACGATTGAGAAGGATGAAATTGTGGGATAACATGATTCCATTCTTCATCATCGGCAGAAACACAGCCCCGTGTACAAATCCAGAAATTATTCTGAGAACAATGTGGTGGATGGAGATTCTCAATTCGATATACATTTGTCCGAACTCCATTACGAACACACCAGAAATATACACATTGAACCCAATCACAGATTATGCACCGTATCCCTGGACAAGGATTGCTAAACAATATGATTTGAACGTCTTCCGTCAAAATTTCGATGCAAGTAAGTAGTTCGTTATTCCTAAATTATAAGATATAATGATAATGTGCAAATATTCCATTGACGAATAATATATCTCAATTTGATCCATCTGTATGGAAGGATCAAGTGAATTTCCAAAGGAAAATTCGACATTACAGAATTATAAATCGAAAAATCCTAAAGTTCATGATGCCCGATCTACTTTCAGATATTTCGTGTACACATTTAACTTACGATAAAACAGCAACTTTGAAT
This sequence comes from Aleiodes leptofemur, assembly GCA_963942555.1. NCBI lineage: Eukaryota > Metazoa > Arthropoda > Insecta > Hymenoptera > Braconidae > Aleiodes > Aleiodes leptofemur. The sequence continues at coordinate 6,482,169 of OZ012610.1, read as the reverse complement.
GGATATGATATTGTAGCTGTAGACTACGCGAGAGGTGCAGGGATGGGTTGGCTGCCCAGGAAGAATTATATTGAAGTTTATGCTAAATTCCTAGACGTTCATTCCGAAGCCCTGCGAGCCATAATTATGGCTTTGAATGCGAATGGCAAGATTGAAATTGAAATAGGACGCGATTCCATGCAAAAGCGTTACTGCGAAGGCTCTGCAGACATCATGATGCCACTGTATACCATTGACTCGTTTCCGAGCTATCCATATTTATTTCCTTTTCGCAGAACTGAATTAGTTGCAGTGGTGAAATTGAAAGCAGAAGTATCGGCTTTAGAAAAGATTTATCGCATATGGAGCACTCCTGTATTGATTGCAGCAGCTATTGTTCTAGCTGTTTTATTCCTAATCCTCATGATAATGAGATGGAGTTTCGGCGCTGCGCTGTTAGATATAACGAGATTTTTGACATACTCATCAATTCAATTAGATAATAGACATCAAGCATTTAGAATATATTTCATAACCATGCTTATCTTCATAGTTATCAGTAACGGCGTTTTTGAAGGTAATATCGCCGCGTTTCTCACTACGCGAGAAAGAAACAGTGCTGCGGAATCAATCAATGGATTAATAAAATCGAGATATCAAATCTATATTACTGAAAACTTCATGAACTGGGGAAAGAAAGGCTGTCCAAGATGTGAATTCAAGGGAGTATCAACTAGGGATGTGTGTATAGAATTTGTGCTGAATAGTACTAAAAATGCATGTGTAATGCCTAAAATATATTATGAGTCAGAATACATTCTATTACCACTAGACCGCGTTAGAGAATCATTGATATCAGAATTATCGAGTTTCAAGTGTCGCATGAACTGGCCATTACGTGATCGTTTCAATGGTATGCTGATGAGACTTGTAGAATCTGGATTACCTGATTTTTGGGAAAGGAAATTAACTAGTACTCAAAAGGCCAAACGTCAGAGTATGGAAGCTGAATGGGCGTCAGCAGAGTATCGACCTGTCGCACTCGCGAAATTGGACTTTGCTTTTCAATTATTGGCAGCAGGTTTATCTCTTGCTACCATTGTTTTTCTATTAGAATTATGCTGGGCCAGATATGTAAATCCATAGAGATTGTAGAAAAGAGTGCACGAAGATACATGAGAAATCTACAAATTAGTTTCTTAACAACTCGAAAACGAGTAATATTGACAGAGTGAATCAGTCATCTCTTGGAATTTCTAATTTTATTGATTAGATTGTATTCTTATCACCTAATATGGTTTATAATGTTGATTTCCTCTGCATATACTATTGAGATCCTTCACAAGTTATCCCACGTACAATTCTTCGTGTATAGATGGAACATCTTCATATAAATATAATAAAATTAATGATAATATTTGAAATCCAGATTTATTGTTAAAACTACTTCCTCAACATCCCCCGCTATGCGTTTGCATAGTTATTAGGGGTATGCAATGGACTCTTGTAGGAAGCGGACAGGGAAATATCGTTCTCCCCTCTCTTCTCCACGAAGAGACAAGAGAGCCCACCAGCCTGGCCGCTAGCAGCTCCAACTCAGCTCCGGAAGTCAATTTACCCCAGGCTCAGCTGAGGTGTCCATCTGGAGATGAAAAAAAAAAAAAAAAGGAGGACATCTTGGTCAGAAAGAATGAAGAGACGTAAGAAAGAGAGCCTGGATCAACGCAGAACGTAGCAGTGAAGGGGGAAGCCCCCTGGAAGGCGGAATGGGACTTGGTTTAGGACCGATACCCAAACAAAGGAAAAAAAAACTACTTTCCCATAACTCTCAGCTCTCTGAGTGAGTTTATAGCTATCGAGAGCACGCTCATATTCCAGTTAGCTCACTAGTTCTTCGATTCTGACTCGAAATTCATTCCACTACTTCAATCTCTCCTACTGTGGCGGCACTGATTTCTGACAGTGCCCCAGTAAGTGACAATTTTTGTAAATTTCTCAGTTAGATCCGAATGTACAGTAGGGGAGGATGGGGCAAACGGACCACCTAAGCAAATTATTATTTTTTGTGGCTTCCAAACATCAAATCAGTCTACTTTTGTTTCATCTCTAACAAATCCACCGACATTTTGCCGGAACTCTGAACTTTATTCTTAGTTTTCAGTAGGGCATAACGGACTACCTCTGAAGAATGATCATTTTTTTTTACTCAAAAGACTTATTTCCTACTAGTGTTGCCGCGATAGACGAGAGAAACGAGACAAGACGAGACTATAGTGACGAGAGACGAAACGAGAATGCAGATTCATAATGGTCGGCACAACGAGACAAGACGAGAGGATTGGTACGAGAGACGATATGTCTCGTCGAGAGGTTGAAAAAATAAATAGACAAAAAAAGAGGGTGCGTGGAACCCACGCGACAGGAGTGAAACTTCTTACCCATTATGTATAGATAGCGATAAATTATTCGGATTTTTTAAAATGAACTAGTGATAATAATTGAGAAAAGTGAGGATACGGGGTTAATCTTAAAGGAAAAGTGCAAAAAGCACTGCTCAGCACATTTAGCCATGTAATGAACACAACACTTTCAGAATTTGAATATCTGCCTATAGTATTTTGGTTATCTGTTCACTAACAAATTATCATTTTTTTCGCGATTATGAAGTGTTCAGACAACCAGTTTTTTTTTAAATCAGTTTTTCGTGAAGACACCGGAAATTGATCGAGATAGAGCGGTCTTGCTTCAATTCTTTCTTGTAGCTCTCAAAACTCTCTATAAAGGAGGATTCGAGCAAAATTGCTCTATCTTGCTTAAGTTCCGGGATATTCGAAGAAAATTACTGATAAATTAATTTGTTTACTAATTTCATATTCCTTTGTTTTTGACATCCGTTTCTTCGAAAATATCTTGGAAACTGAGCGAGATAACGGAATTTTTATCATTTAATTTTTTGTAAAGAATTTCGAAAACTACAAGAAAAGTTTCTACAAAAACTGCATCATCTCGCTCAGTTTCCCAGATATTCATCAAAGTAATAAAATTATGTTTTTTTGACCGTTCAAATTCAATATTCATCGAAGTCCTACGACCAAAAAGAGATTTATGAATAGAGGAATTGTTTCAATGGTTTTTTCTCGATATATATATATCGAAATCTAATGGAGATACGCCCATTTGCCTTGATCTTTTCTTTAGCTGTTGAAATCTTCTACAAAAAAAAGAATTCAGGCAAAATCACGCTATCTCACTTATATTCCGAGTATTCTCAAAAAACTACACGGAGTGAAAATTATCGAGAAAATCATGATGCTCAGCTTCATAAAGCAGATGCAAAATACATGCCGGGGACATCTTATGAGTCTACAAATGGCAAAAATGTCCTTTTATCAAGAATTGATGAATGGAAAAAGTGTCACATTGATTGTAAAGCGGCATCATAAAAATATTAGCCAATGCTTTTCTCCTTGACAATTGAGGAAAAATTCTCCATCCATCCCATGAGAAATTCTTCTGGCACTTAGAAATTTTAGGTAGCCACTCAGAGAATAATAATAATTTGCCGGAGAAAGGTTGGTGTGAGATATTTATATGATTTTCATCATATAAAGAGATATATATAATATATAATAAAGAAAAAATATTTTGTTTTATTATTATTATTATTATTATTATTATTATTATTCTTCACACGTTTACTTGCGGATTTTCCCTATGCCAGCCTCATAATATGGTAGACGAAGGGGCATAGTCGGGTACCTTCGACTGTTTTCGGTACATGAGCCATTGGTCATTTTACACTTGGCTTTGAATTGAAATATCTCGAAAACTATGCAAAATTTATCGAGACATGCTGTGAATGAAATTAAGAGGGAAGATTGACGAAGAAAATAAGCAAAACGCCGTTTTTTTTACGACCAGTAGTTTCCGAGATATCAATTTTTTTAAAGAGTAGTTTAGAAACAATAGACGAGGCCCGATAGCAAAAAAATGGGCGCTCGGACGTCCTTTCTGAATATTTCATTAAAAAATTGATATCCTTAATACAGTGCTCCCTCTACTGATCGTGCCGAACGGAGCTCTAATTCCATGGAAAACGATCAGTAGAGCGGCCCCCACTCCATACAGGAGGCGGGGCCTAATCTGAGTGAAAGTTTGCGCGCTCTCCGTTTGAAATTTAACTATAACCTTAACGCTTGTCCCTTAGTCTACTATTATGTCTCGAATATTTTTTTCAGTATACGAAAAAAAAAAATTTTTTCTTCTATCCTCTGAATAGATTATTTTTTATTTGAACACAGATTCATTTATAATAATTTTTTCTGTGATAATAGTAAATTCTCCACAACAATTTATGATTCTACAGAATATAGATTTTTCATAATAATCCGTCAGACTGCCTAATATCACAATATCAATTTTTCATCAATTATAATAATATTCTATTAATGATTCAAATAGCTGTAATCCCTTGAAAATATCACTGATGAGATTCTGTATTCACATACCACTTGCAGTATGTTCTAAAATCTCAATAATATTGCTTGGATAAGAATTATTGTTTTTGCAATAATCAATCACCTCTCTCAATTTCTCTTTCGGATGAAAATCTGAAAACTCATCTGCCTGAGTAGCTTTATCCATGAAACGTTCACCATTTTCTTTATCGCCTGCTTCCACACTATCCTCTACATGCTCTCCCCGATCCTGAATATTTCAACAATTTCCTGATCGTTGAGACATTCCTCGGGAATAATTGAAGTTGGTGGATTGATCCAGTCTTGGACATTTGTTTGGCTTACATCACTGAAATTACTTTGTGCCTGCAAATTTTCTATGAAATTGCCCATTAGTCCAAAGCCAAAGCTGCAGCATCTCCTCTCTCCTTCTACTCAAATCACTATCTCCAACATTATCAACATTCTGAGTGTTTGATAAAATTTGTAATAGATCTGGCCAACCCTGAAACATCAAAACATAAAATTGAAATTGAAGAGTATTTTCCAAGAGCAAATTGCAATTTTTATTACGATTTTACTTTGTACCAAGATTTCTGAATCGTTAGAGGCTGAATAGTATTAAACCATTAAGTAAATAAATCTCCAGTCATCCAAGCACTTTTTTGATTCATATATATAACAGGTAACGAAGGGAGATTTTTTATTGCACGTGGCTCAGCAGACTTGCCGATGAGTGCCAAAAGTAATTTGAGGCTCCCTGATGCATTACTACATGCCAGCACGGTATATCTCTCTTTATAACCCTTAGATCCTGATACATCTGTCTCACTTCTAGCAGATAGGGTTGTCTTTGGCAACATCTTATAATTAAGTCCAGTTTCATCGCAGTTGAACACTTGGTCTGGTGTGAGCTGAGCACGAGCAATAAAATCAGGAAAATTCTGTTTGAATTGGTTAGCTGCTTCTGAATTAGCTGATAATTTTTCGCCACAAATTTTCACGGAACGAACACCATGTCTCTCTTGCCACTTGTCCAACCATCCCTTGCTTCCAACACTAGGTCCACCGAATTGTTCTCGAAATTGTGAAGCTTTAGCCATCATCATGCTGCCGCTGATTGGACAACCCACTGCTGTTTCCTGCTCAAACCATAGCCACATTGCATTATCCACTGCTTCATTTTTTGGTTTTGACATTTTTTGTCGTTTCGCTGTCAAATTGCAGACTTGTTTCACTTCCCATTTCTTCATTCCATCTGCATTCTTCAACCATCCTCGTGCAGTATTTTCACTGATATCTAAATGTTTTGCGATGTCACATGGAGATATACTCTTATTGCATTTAATTTTACTTCAATTTCCACATATTTCCTTTTCTTCGTTGTTTCACACATTTTTATCACAATTTCCCCACTCGGATCACGTTTTCACGATCTTCTTCTTATTCCCATTGGCTATATCCCCATAGAGGGGCAAGTGCCATATCTTCTCTTTTTTCTTTTCTTAACATAGTAGTGTAGGTTGGTTATGCCTCCTAGCGGAGGACTACCATAATCTTATCTGTCGTTTTCACGATCATGCATGTAAACAAAAATCTTCAAGGCACGTTGCCATGGTTACCGCGCATGCACACTCGAGATAAGCAAAAAAGTGAGGGTAAAAGGGAAACAGCGGAATAGGAGCGGGACGATTAAACGAGGGACGATCAGTAGAGAGAGCACTATAACTACGAGTCGTAGAAAAACGGAGTTTTGCTTATTTTATTCGTTAATCTTCCCTCTAAATTTCATTCACAGCATGTCTCGATAAGTTTTTAGTCGTTTCCGAGATATTTCAAGCCAAAGCCAAGTGTAAAAAGGCAATTTTTTTAAGGAATAACAAGCAAAAATTATGATGTGGAGCATGGAAATTTTTCGGTCATATTCCATGAAAACTCCTCCTTTGAATGACAATTTTCCGGCTCAGAAGCAAATCGCATCCCGTTCATGGAGCGGCATGGTAATTTTTTAAAAAATCATTTAGAAAAATTCCCATATTTCTCTCTCTATGTATTGAAAAGAACCGCTAAAGCCTATGCTAGAGTGGCATCGTCAGCAACGCACTCTCCTCTTTCTTGCTTCTACTTTTTCTTCACTTTTCCACTACCACGTTCCCCTCAAAACCTTCCACTCGTTTTGTGCCGAGAGGAAAAAGTTGGTACCCTCCGCAAAGATGTTTCACTTCAAAAATCAAAACGAACTAATTTTTTTTGCCCCATCAGGTTTCATTCGCAGTATTCCATTTATTATCAAATTGCCGTTAGATATTCTGCTTTTTATAATATTCCTCAAATAAATAGTAGGACCATCGCTTTCTGAAGGGTGTTCTTTAGTTTCTTGGGTAAGAAAAAGACCTATCTTTCGGAATTTTTTTTGAGAATGCTATGGAAGATATGGAAATAAAAACGAATAGGTATGATAAATAAAGTCTTGAAATTAAAAAATAAAATTTTTTCACCTCTTTTTCCCAAGTTTTCTGTACAAAATCCATTGCTCAGCCTAAGATTGTAATTTTGAGGCCGCTCGGCTCCCACACGATTTCTCGGCAACGGCTTATCTGATACAAAAAAATCGAAGTGCTTTAGATTCGGTATCATAGTGGCTACGGATTGAACCACCAAAATATTGATTTTCAACTCATTTTGTTAATTTTATCTTTAAAGAATCAAAACAATTGAAAAAATGTGTTCATTTTTCACTGTTTTTTGTTTAAAAAAATAGTAAAAATCAAAATTTCAACTTGATAGAGGTTCATCTTGTGATTTTCTATGTGTAGAATACGTGGTGTGAATTTCAGAAGGATCGGTCCACTGATTCTGGAGAAATCGTGTGGGAGGTCCGAAAAAAACGTTGTTTAGAGAAAAACGCGTTTTAAGTTGTTTTAAACAAGATTTTTTTTTCTTTACAAGAAATCATAAAAAAATATGACCAAAATTTACTCCGTGATACCTGCACAATGTTCTTAGATGTATATACATTCGTAAAATGTTTTTAGAATACATCTTTAAGGGGCTAGACCACTGTATCCACCTCAAAAAAACGATTTTTTCGGCATTTTTTTGAGGGAACTAGGAGGGTAATGAATTTATACCATTCCGGGGGCTCATCGGACATATATTTGAGTTCCTAAATCCAAAATTTTATAGCGAAATATCAAAAAAGGGCGACATGACAGGCATTTTCCCGAAGCTCGTCAAATTTTCGGTGCTCCATTGCATGCAGTGTAGCCGGTGTAAATTTGGATTTAAAAAAAAATTGGCTCGCTCTGAATGCCTACAGCTAGCGAAGTGCGTGGCTGATTTGGAAAACATTACTTTTTCAGTAATCAGCGGGCATTGGAATGAGAACGTTCAATTTTTGACAAAAAAAACGGTCATTTTTTCGTAATAAAAAAGGGGGAAATCATCATTTTGAGGAAATTCCACGTACTTCGCTTCAAAATGTCATTGCAAAAATGCTGCCAAAAATTTAACTCGAAAAAATTGAAATTGTTTGAGTTCTGCTGCGTACAATTTTGAAAAATCGTGTTTCGGGATAAATGTGTTGAAAGTTTTGATACGTGCTATGAATAAGAAGAAATGCTTGGGGAAAATTTAAAAATTTCATTAGAAAAAATGAATATCAGCTGATGAACTTCCTCTCTACACCTTTTCGTGGGCTCAAATTATTTTTTGAGTCAAGAAAAAAAAATTGATTTTCGAAAATTCTACAGTGGGCTAACCCCTTAAGAATTAAATTACTATAAAAGTTTATATTGCACCTCTGAGTGACGAGTTAATTGAACACGTGAACCAAGAATGAAGGCATGAAAGTACTTCCACATGAGCACTGTCAGTCGATTCCTGTGTTTTCTGAGGATCAGTCCAGCTCTGGAGAAGAGTCGTTCAGATGCAGTACTTGAGGCACAAATGGCCAGCAAATCCCGAGCCATCTGAGCTAATCTTGGGGAACATGTTTCGTTTTTCTTCTACCACTCCAAAATATTTACATTGCGATCAACTACTTGAATAGACGAGAATGAATTGGATTCTCGAGCTGCAAGACGAGACAATACGATAACTGGTATAGAGACGACGATACGAGACGAGAGTTATCAAATTCTTGCCTCGTCTCGTATCGCGGCAACACTATTTTCAAGGTTAAAAATGTTTTTCTTTATACCAATATTTTCATTTACGTCAATTTTACTCGAAATTATTTTCTCTAAAGCTGATATAAACTGTTTTGTCCTCTCAATAAGAAAAAGATTTTTCTTATAATTTCGTTTCAAATATCTCAGCAACTAATTCAGATACGTTCTTTATACTCTCAACATTTTTTGTAGCTCTTGAAATTCTCTACAAAAAAGGATTCAAGCAGAATTGCTCTATGTCTTTTAGTTTCTGAGATATTCTCAAAAAAAATATCAGTAAAAAAATCCGATTCTTTCTATCTTTTTTCTAGAATATTTTGAAATATTCGTCATTTGGAGCCCAGAATCGATTCGATCATATACGAGAGCGGAGTAAAATAATCTCATCTTTCATTTGCAATCAACTCCACATCACTGTGATCATTACACTCTGAGATATCCAGTTGAACAGCGATAAAACAATTTCGTCTATCGTTCGTTGAGAATATCTCGGAAGGTAATGGAGATACGCCCTCTTTGCCTCAATCCTTTCTCGCACCTCTTAAAATTATCTACAAAAAAGTATGGTTTCAAACGTGCTGATTTTGATCATTGTTTTTCAGGGTGGATTGCAGGAGGTGGTTAATGGTAGAGAAAAAAAACTAATAGTTGAATTACACTGAGCTGCAAAGCAAAACCGTTCGTTCGAACTGAGAAAAGCCCACTCCTCCATAGATAATATACACTTTAAAGAAATAGACTAATTGATGAGTTTCACACAATAGTTGAATTGCATTAAACTTGAGACAAAAATCTGATTGAACCGAAAATATTACTACTTGAGATGATTATAGAGTTTATTGTGATGTAAAGATACGTCGAGCCGTATCCCTTGGGTGTGCATATGTTAGTTAGATTTGCCAAAAAATCAAAAAAAAAAAATAATAATTTCACCTAATTTTTGAGGTGGTCCGTCTGGTGAATATGCAGATTAGCGGCCTGTCAAAATGAAATTGATTTAAAATTAATTCAAAATTGTGTCAGGAAGGGAGGTGGAGAAAATAAGGTAATCTATCGGAATCAAAAATGCGAAGGTAAATAGTGGAACTCGCAATAGCTCAATTGGTAGAGCATAAGACTGGTAATTTGAAGGATGTGAGTTCAAACTTCGCTTGCGCATTCGCTATTTTTTCCGAAATTTGATTCTGAGATTATCAAATTTTATTAACTAGACCCCCAATATGTATAATTACCGTCTGGCTTGCCCCGCCCTCTTCTATATTGTTCAATATTCAACTGTTGAGGTCGTTCAGCGAAACAAATATGTATTAAAATAATAAATTACATTCAATGAGCGAATAGTTGTCGCGTTCGATTTATGTCGTCAGAAAGTAGTTTGATTTTTCCATTCACATTTTCCTTCATAACAGTAACAAAAATTTTTCTCATCCCTTCATCATTGCAAATAAAAGTTGATGATAGCTAGTTTCTTGGAAATTTTCCATCGATATCGACTTGAGAGTTTCGTGCTGTATTCAACGTTTTTCAGCATTTTTTTCTATTTGTCATTTTTTCAAATAAATTCATCCATTCAAATTATCTCCTTTTACCTCTCCGTCACTGAATGATTTACTTGTATAATTGTTTTGATAATTTTCATAATTAATTCTCACATTCACATTAACATTCATATGAGAAACAAAGTTTTTTTTGTATCCCTTCACCACTGCAAAGAAATTAATGCTGGCTAGTTTTTTTTTTTAATTTTCCATCGATTTCGATTGGAAAGTTTCGTAGAAAACAATTGCGAATTGCGTAAAAGAAGAAATAGACTCAGATCGCTACTGATAACTGATGGACTTTCATATTGCTAGGGAATGAAAATAGGTGGCTGCAAAAAAAAATAAAAGTTCAAAACTTAAACTCTTTGACATAGGAGAATTAAAGATTAATCACATGACGATGGTTCCACTAATAGGAATGCGTCCTTCTCCTAATACCTTTTTTTTCAATTTCAAGAACTACGAAAAAAAAGGGTAAAATCGATCTATCCGCTTGATTTCCGAGATATTCTCAAAAACATAAATCATAAAAAATATCTTGTTTCACTTCTTTGGGACTGAATTATTCACTTGAATAATTGTTTTTATAATCTTCATAATTAATTTGTATATTCACATTATTATTTATAATAGAAACAAAGTTATTTTTTTGTCCATCACTGTAAAAAAAGTTCGTGTTGGCTAGTTTCTTGGAAATTTCCCATCGATTTCGGTTTCAAAGTTTCGTGCGATATTCAAGGCTTTAAGTCACCATTAAAAAACGCATTAAAAAATTGCAAATGGAGCGAAAAATGGAACGGACATAGATCGCTACTGATAACTAATGGTTTTTCATGTTGCTAGGAAATAAAAATCCGTGGTTACAAAAAAAAAACAAATTAAGTTCGAAACTTAAATTCTTTAACACAGGAGAATTTAACATCAGTCATATGATGATGGTTCTCCTGTTTAGAACATCATTGTAACGTTAGAAAAGAAAAAGGAATATAGAAATGAACAAAGAATCTGTAATAAGAACATGAAAAATGTAACAAATGTGTGATGTATTATTCCGATGAACAGCGAATAAAATAGTTTATTACTCATTTTTTGAAAGACACGTAATATTACTGGGTGATCAAGAAATTTTCATTCATCAAGTTTTATAAAAGTACAAATAGTGTCAGGAGTAGGTGATATTTTGCAGTGAGTAGACTTCCGGTGGGAAGGGATTCGTCAAAATATCACAGAAATGGCGTTAATCAAGTGGCTGTTATTTCTGCTCATAACCGCTAGAACAGAAGGATGGAAATCAAGTGATTATTCTCTTGGGGAGGAAACAATGGTTCGTTATCAAAGTCCATACAATCTCTATCGATAATAATAATAATAATCCCTGGAAAAATTGCTATAGATGATCATATATAGCCACTTACGGAATTACCATGTACAGTGCTCCCTCTACTGATCGTCCCTCGTTTGATCGTACCACTCCTATTCCGCTGTTTCCCCTTTACCCTCACTTCTTTGCTCATCTCGAGTGCGCATGCGCAGTAACCATGGCAACGTGCCTTGGATATTTTTGTTTGCATGCATGGTAGTGAAAACGTGTGCTTCGAGTGAGAAAATTGTGATAATGTGTGAAAAAACGAAGAAGAGAAAATATGTGGAAATTCAAGTAAAATTGAACGCAATAAGAGAAATGGAAAAAGAGATATCTCCATGTTGTAAAGAGTTCGACGGCTTGTGATGTAGAATCTCTCAGTCGTAAGTTGTTGCGGAGAATTTAATATTATCACAAAAAAAATTGTTTTAAAAGAATATGTTTTCAAGTAAAGAATAAGCTGTTCAGACGATTGAAAAAAAAAATTTTTTTTCCGTATACTGAAAAAAATATTCAATGCATACTAGTAGACTGAGGGACGAACGTTGAGGTTATGGTTAAATTTTAAACGAAGAGCGCGTGGCCTTTCACTCGGATTATGCTCCGCCTCCTATGTGGAGTGGGGGCCGCTCTACTGATCGTTTTCCTGGAATTAGAGCCCCGTTCGGCACGATCAGTAGAGGGAGCACTGTATGGCCATATATGTAAATTAGCACTACGTAATAATACATGGGAGAAAAAACAGAAACTGATGTTTCTGTAAAAAACGTGGCCAAGTACATGTTTCTGAGAATCCCTCTCTTTGAAAAAAAAATGAGATAATTCGGAAGAGCCAAGAATTTGGATTATTCCGCGAAGGTTGATGAGAAGGAAAAGAAATGAATACGATTAGATAGAAGATTATTCGGTAGGAAAAATCAGAAACTTGGCCTTTTCGCATCCGAATTCGAATTAAAATCATTGACGGAAATCGAAAAGGCCAAGTTTCTGATTTTTCCTACCGAATAATCTTCTATCTAATCGTATTCATTTCTTTTCCTTCTCATCAACCTTCGCGGAATAATCCAAATTCTTGGCTCTTCCGAATTATCTCATTTTTTTTTCAAAGAGAGGGATTCTCAGAAACATGTACTTGGCCACGTTTTTTACAGAAACATCAGTTTCTGTTTTTTCTCCCAGATTTCATGGTTTTTTTAAATTATTTGGAATCTACACTAGCGGAATAAATTAAAGGATCAAAAAAAAAATCCAAATTCTTAGTGGTTTTCCAAATGGCCGTATCTTTCTCGAAAATGATCGTATCGGAGTAAAAAAAAACAATTTGAAGCTTGGGTCTCTAGTTTTGAGATCTTGAGACGAAAATTTCTTCCAACTAATGTGCATCACGCTATCCTAACGAGTACAGTGAAAAATTTTTTTTCGAAAGTTTTTGATTTCTTCTTCTTCGTCTACGGACTCGGGAAAAATTTTCCCAGCTCAACCACCATATGGACCGAATAGGTTGTTCATTCAGCTTCAATTTGTTTTTTTTTTTACCTTGATTCGACCATTTTTCACTGAGATATTGGACTTTGAATGAAAAAAGATCGTTTTGTCTTTGATCATCGATATCTCAGCAACCAATAATCGCACAGACAATTAACGGTGGGTTTCAAAAAGCTGAATAAATTTTCTGAAAGAACAAGCCATTTTTTTTTTGAAAAATTTTCTTTACATCCTTTACATGAATTTGAAAAAACAAGACAAAAAAGGCTTTTGGTGAATTTTTGAAACATCAAACTTTTAATCAGAAATATTGAGAGAAAGACTCATGTTAAGTGTGCCTTTTACAGTTCAATATACCCACAGAAACCCTACTAAGTTTCAATTCAATCCACCCAGCCGTTTTTTGGTTTTATTCGATTGAATTTTTGAAAAAATTAAAGGATCACGTTTCTTGCACTTAACAGTTCAGCATCTTTAACGAAATGAAAGAAGAGAATTTCCTCAGCTTTTTCCACATTTTCATTCTGAACAGCGTTTAAATTTATGAAAAAAAACAAACAAAAATTCGGTTTTTCTCTTTCATAAATTTAAACGCTGTTCGCAATGAAAATGTGTAAAGAGCGGAGGAAATTCCTTTTCTTTCATTTTGTGAAAGATTCTAAACTGTTAAGTGCAAGAAACGTGATCCTTTAATTTTTTCAAAAATTCAATCGAATAAAACCAAAAAACGGCTGGGTGGATTGAATTGAAACTTCGTAGGGTTTTTGTGGGTATATTGAACTTTAAAAGGCACACTTAACATGAGTCTCTCTCTCAATATTGCTGATTAAAAGTTTGATGTTTCAAAAATTCACCAAAAGCCTTTTTTGTCTTGTTTTTTCAAATTCATGTAAAGGATGTAAAAAAATTTTTTCCCGAAAAAAAATGGTTTGTTCTTGTAGAGAATTTATTCAGCTTTTCGAAACTCACCGTTAATTTTCTGGGCGATTATTGCTTGCTGAGATATCGATGATCAAAGACCAAACGATCTTTTTTCATTCAAAGTCCGATATCTCAGTGAAAAATGGTCGAATCGAGGTAAAAAAAAACAAATGGAAGCTGAATGAACAACCTATTCGGGCCATATGATGATTGAGCTGGAAAAATTTTTCCCAAGTCCGTAGACAAAAAAAAAATCAAAAAATTTCGAAAAAAAAATTTTCACTGTACTCGTTAGGATAGCGTGATGCACATTATTTGAAAAAAATTTTCGTCTCAAGATCTCGAAACTAGAGACTTCAAGCTTCAAATTCTTTTTTTTTTTACTCCGATACGATCATTTTTGAGACAGATACGGCCATTTGAAGAACCGCGAAAAATTTGGATTTTTTTTTGATCCTTTAATTTTTTCCGCTAGTGTATCTTCAATAAATTCCTAAAAGTCGATAATTACTTACCAACGAATGGTAATTTTCTTTATCGACTTTCAGTTTTCACTCCGATTTTATCGATAGACTGACTGTCAACGTGAACGACAGTGATGCCAACCCTCTAACAAAAATCTGGCAAAAGCATTGAGATAATGAAAAAGCCGAAAAAGTGGATTTACGACCGTTGCTATGGAACGTTTTTAATTAAATATTGCTTATAAAAAAAAACAAAAATCACCATTCGAATGCTCGATGTCGAATTAGGTGATGTAACTAGGGCTACTTTTTCCGTAGCTTGCCTCATTTTTGAGTAATTAAATAATTAAGAAAAAAAAGCAGTGGAGGGGGAAGCTCTGTCCGGAATATATACACTCAGCGCTCGGCCCTTCAACATGTACTTGGCCGATACGCTATCGCGTATCTAGATCAATATACATCAACATTTGGGAGCATATGTCTTTCAAGGGATAAGTACAGTAGACTTTCGATAGTTGCGCGCGTACAGGGCTGTGACGTCACCGAGTTCCGAGAAATACGCAACTTACGAGCGTCCCCACTCTGCGGCCGCCTCGACCCTCGTTCCGGGAAATTTAAAGGGCCAGGTATGATAAAACAACCGAAAGACAAAAGGCGATCGCCAGCACGAGAGGAGAAAAGGGATACGGCGCGCAGTGGTGGGGGAAGCACTCGGACGCCCGAAAAAGGGATTAGGGGAAATACGCGCAACTAACGAACGTGCAACTATCGAGAGTCTACTGTATCATATAGGGTCATATATGAGTATGTATAGAACTGCCATATATGTTTACATGTGAATTCTACAGATATGAACATGTATGCCCAAGAAAAAATGTTCAGATCTGATCAGATCTAATTAGATCTGACAAAATGGAAATTTTTAATATAAATAGATCTGTTCAGATCTAATTGGATCTAATTAGATCTGATTAGATCCAATTAGATCTAAGTCTGATCAGATCTGTTTAGATCTAACTAGATCTGATTAGATCTAACTGGATCTGGTCAGATCTAACTACATCTGGTCAGATCTAACTAGATCTGATTGAGTTTATCTATTTTGGCTCATCAGAGCTGATCAGATCTAGTTCGATCTGATCAGATCTAATTAGATCTAATCAGATCTGAGTTCCTTAGATCTGATCAGATCTGAGAATTGGCACGCTCTGATCAGATCTAAGGAACTCAGATCTAGTTTGATCTGATCAGATCAAATTAGATCTGATCAGAGCGTGCCAATTCTCAGATCTGATCAGATCTAAGGAACGATACGTTAATGATCATTTGTGGACTTTTATGTATCTTAATTCAATTTTTTTCAATTCTCATGTCAGAATTTCAGTGATTCATAAGGTATCAATCATCTATATATATGTCATGGATGGCCCCATAAGTTCCGTGAATGTGCTCTATCTGTCTCATAGCTGTCCATAATTTTTCGAATATATATCTATTATACATGTCTATTCTACTGGTAAGCCCCGCTGAATAGACATATTCGAGTAATTAGGAACATCTATGAGACATATATAATGAACCATGGGACATGGATAACTCTATGTATGTACATGCATGTCTTATATATGCCTATGCATCCCTGATTTACTCAGGAAAATCTAATCACATATGTTCCATGTTTGCCCATTTATATTTCATATATATCGATATATTCCTCTTGAATATCTATATATAGCCCATATATATGAATATATGTCGCATATAAGTCCATACATGCCCCATTTTCCCCGTCTACATTTCATATATGTTTTATAATATGTGAATGTAGGTCGCATATATGTTCACATAGGGAGTCTTTTTCCTGGAATTGTTCAATTCGAACATCATCAATTTGGATTTGGTATTTCAGAAAACAATACTAGAATCATGTTATGGAAAAGACAGTTTTCCCAGTCCGGTTGTTATCTTTGGAGATTTCAATAAATTTATCGATGGAGTATCAATCATTCGAGTCAATGATTTTCTCAATGTAGAAGACTACAAAGACCATGAATTATTAATGTTCAAAGCAAGTGGAATAGTATTAATGGAGGAACCACCAGAAAGATTATTATCACATCTGAAACGATTGAGAAGGATGAAATTCTGGGATAACATGATTCCATTCTTCATCATCGGCAAAAACACAGCCCCGTGTACGAATTCCGAAATTATTCTGAGAGCAATGTGGTTGATGGAGATTCTCAATTCGATATACATTTGTTCTAACTCCATTACGAACACACCAGAAATATACACATTGAACCCAATCACAAATTATGCACCGTATCCCTGGACAAGGATTGCTAAACAATATGATGTGAACGTCTTCCGTCAAAAATTTGATGCAAGTAAGTAGTTCGTTATTTCTCAATTATAGGATATAATGATGATGGACAAATATTCCATTGACAAATAATATATCTCAATTTGATCCATCTGTATGGAAGGATCAAGTGAATTTCCAAAGGAAAATTCGACGGTACAGAATTATAAATCGAAAAATCCCAAAGTTCATGTACCCGATCTATTTTCAGATATTTCGTGTACACATTTAACTTACGATAAAACAGCAACTTTGAATGGATATGATATTGTAGCTGTAGACTACGTGAGAGATACAGGGAGGGGTTGGCTGCCCACAGGGAATTATTTTGAAGCCTATGCTAAATTCCCAGGGGTTAATCACAAAGCCCTGCGAACCATAATTATAGCTTTAAATGCGAGTGGCAAGATTGGAATTGAAATGGGAAGTGATTCCATGCGAAAGCGTTACCACGAAGGCTCTGCAGACATCATGGTACCACTATATACCATTGACTCGTTTCCGAGCTATCCATATTTATTTCCTTTTCGCAGAACTGAATTAGTTGCAGTGGTGAAATTGAAAGCAGAAGTATCGACTTTAGAAAAGATTTATCGCATATGGAGCACTCCTGTATTGATTGCAGCAGCTGTTGCTCTAGCTGTTTTATTCCTAATCCTCATAATAATGAGATGGAGTTTCGGCTCTGCGCTGTTAGATATAACGAGATTTTTGACATACTCATCGATTCAATTAGATAATAGATATCAAGCTTTTAGAATATATTTCACAACCATGCTTTTCTTCATAGTTATTAGTAACGGCGTTTTTGAAGGTAATATCGCCGCGTTTCTCACTACACGAGAAGTAACAGTGCTGCGGATTCAATCAATGGATTAATAAAATCGGGATATCAACTCTATATTACTGAAAACTCCATGAACTGGGGAAAGAAAGGCTGTCCAAGATGTGAATTCAAGGGAGTATCAACTAGGGATGAATGTATAGAATTTGTGCTGAATAGTACTAAAAATGCATGCGTAATGCCTAAAATATATTATGAGTCAGAATACATTCTATTACCACTAGACCGCGTTAGAGAATCATTGATATCAGAATTATCGAGTTTCAAGTGTCGCATGAACTGGCCATTACGTGATCGTTTCAATGGTATGCTGATGAGACTTGTAGAATCTGGATTACCTGATTTTTGGGAAAGGAAATTAACTAGTACTCAAAAGGCCAAACGTCAGAGTATGGAAGCTGAATGGGCGTCAGCAGAGTATCGACCTGTCGCACTCGCGAAATTGGACTTTGCTTTTCAATTATTGGCAGCAGGTTTATCTCTTGCTACCATCGTTTTTCTATTAGAATTATGCTGGGCCAGATATGTGAATCCATAGAGATTATAGGAGAGAGTGCACGAAGATGCATAAGAAATCTACAAATTAGTTTCTGAACAACTCGCAAACAAGTGAGATTGAAAAAGTGAATCAATAATCTCTTTGAATTTCTAATTTTATTGACTAGATTGTATTTTTATATCACCTAATATTGTTTGTAATGTTGGTTTTTCTTGCATATACTATTGAGATCCTTCACAAGTCATCCCGCATACAATTCTTTGTATATGAATGAAATATCTTTAAATAATCATAATAAAATCATAAAAATATTTGGAAACAGGAATTATTATTAATATTACTTCCTTATACCTCTCAGTTCCTAGACCTGACTCGAAATTCGTTCCAATATTCTAATCTCTACTACCGTTGTGGCCTCGATTTCTACCAGTGCTCCAGTAACTGACAATTTTTGCAAATTTCTCAGTTATATTTAAATGTACAGTATATTGTTTAATATTCAATTGCTGAGCTCGATTAGCGCAACGAAGATGTATTAAAAAATTCAATTACATTCAATGAGCAAATAGTTGTTGTCTTCGATTTATGCCGTCAGAAACTAGCTCTAAAGTGTCCGAAACCGGAGCCACCGTGATACATTAACAAGAAAAATGTCATGAGCATCCGTATCATCTAATTGCCATATTCTTATATCGTCGCCATAGAGTCAAAGGGCCGTAAGTCCTGTGTATAAGCATAGCACTTACGCCCCTCTGTTTCCAAGGCGACGATTTTATTTCAGCACAACATTAATATCATCATGAAAATAGTCACGAAATGGTTGAATGTTCGGTGAGAGCACATCATGGTTTTGGAACCATATCAGGACGCGCCGAGTGCATCAACTTTTGGATAATTGCATGATTAGTAGCATTCATTCTATCTCGCTTAGTTTTTCGAGATATAAAAAACCCTAGAAAAATCGACTCATTCTATTTGATCTACATTGTTTAGCTATTCTTTGAAAATATCTCAGGGATTAAAGGAGAGAACTCAATTTGTATTGAAAGCTCTTTTTCAGAAGCGAATCAGAGCTACAAAAAGGCATTTATGAAAATTTCGGTACATCGTTGAGTTTCCAAAATATTCTAAAAGAAGAATTAAAAAGAAAACATCATATTTTATTAGTGAAAGAACTCCAAATTCCATGATAATGAAATTAGCACACATCTTACAATATTTTGCACTTTTTGAATGCTGGTTTTTTGTTGGGAACTAATATGATTTGAAAAGACCGAAAATGATATTTAGAAAAAACGTCCGTCTGTGTGTGTGTCGGTACGTATGTCTGTATGTTTCGATACATTACGTTACTCCTGGACGATTTGGCCTAGGAACTCGAAATTTTATCAGCATATTCGTATCATTGAACTCTTCATTTTAAGCCCTATTTCATCAAGATTGGCTGAGTAGTTTTTGAAAAATCCATGATAATGAATGAAAAAAAAAAAATTTATTTCAAAAATTTCTTAATGGATTTCGTCTAAACTCACATAGAATGATTGTCATCTTATAATTCAGTTGTGTGAATTTTCTCAGATTTTTCCTACCATTAATTTTTCGGTTGTTTTCGTTTTAAGGTTTTTTCCATGGAATACCTGGGCAACACAATAGCCAATGAACTATACACATTGGAAACTCCAAATTGGGGGACTTTCTAGTCCTGCGGGAGATTACAACTGGGATTGATTTTGGATATGATCGAACAAAGTGTTCTTGAGTTACTCATAAAAACTTATTTCTTTAAATCGTATTTTCGGACTTGAATTTCCGTCGAATCTTTTTCAGAATTGACAAGTCGGTGATCCACTTCTTGTTATATGAGAAACTGGAAGGAATAATGTTCCTTCAATGACTGGGAGAAATACTAATTACTGATAACTTTGTATATGCGTATATGGATGTCTACATGAACAGCAATATTTCAATTACCTGAAGACAGTCTCATGGAGCGATATGATGTTTTGTTGAACGATCTTTTCCGAATGGAATACTTACTATTGTCAATTTCGTAATAATACAAAACTTCAAACACACTGACACTTTTAAATAATTATTTTCTTTGATAAAATCGACAACTTATTTCCAAAGATACATGAAATTAATTGAATGACTCATGAGTAACTTCAATTGATAGTAATAATTACCAAAAAGAGATGAATTCATATGAAACCAATACTGTTCCATTCTGAATGAATGTATAGTGGTTATCATTGCGGAAACGATCGTGCACTAGAACACACATATTTTGAAGCATTAAAATGCTGTTGTTCGGGTTCTGTTTTAGTGGATAAAAATTTTTGTATTATAATGACAGTTACAATTGGTACATTATGATGTTGATGATTCAGTTTCATTTGAAAAAAAATGCCGACCATTCGGAAGCGAATTGCTAATGAATTAGCAGAAAAAGCTACATAATAAAATGTAACAGGCAATTTTCCACTTGTTTCCTCTCAGCAACAAAAAGATTTTTTCTATAATTTTATCTCAAATATCGCAGCAACTCATTCCGATTTCTCTTTCCTTCTCTCTCTCTCTAATCCTTGCTGGCTATATCCAACTAATTCAGATACGTTCTTTATACTCTCGACATTTTTTGCAGCTCTTGAAATTTTCTACAAAAAAGGATTCAAACAGAAATGCTCTATCTCTCTCAGTTTCTAAGATATTCTCAAAAAAAGATCGGTAAAAAAATCCGATTTTTTTCTATCATTTTTTTAGAATATTTCGAAATATTCGTCATTTAGAGCCCAAAATCGATTCGATCTTATACGAAAGCGGAGTAAAATAATCTTATCTTTCATTTGCAATTAACTCCACCTCACTGTGAGTGAGATCATTAGGCTCTGAGATATCCACTCGAACGGCGATAAAATCTATCTATCGTTCGTTGAGAATATCTCGGAAGGTAATGGAGATACGCCCTCTTTGCCTCAATCCTTTTTTGTACCTGTTGAAATTATCTACAAAAAAGTATTGTTTTCAGCGTTATGATTTTGATCATTGTTTTTCAGGGTGGATTGCAGGAGGCGGTTAATGGTAGTGAAAAAAAAATGATAGTTGAATTACACTGAGCTGCAAAACAAAACCGTTCATCCGAACGGAGAAAAGCCCACTCCTCTATGAATAATATACACTTTAAATAAATAGACTAATTGATGAGATTCACAAAATAGTTGAATTGCATTAAACTTGAGACAAAAATCTTATTCAACAGAGAATATTAATACTTGAGATAATCATAGAGTTTATCGTGATGTAGAGATACGTCGAGCCGTATTCCTCGGGTGTTCACACGTTAGTTAGATTTGTCAAAAAATCGAAAAAGAAAAAAAAAATTTCACCAAATTTTTGAGGTGGTCCGTCTTGCCCCACCCTCTTCTATATTCTTTAATATTCAATTGTTGAGTTCGTTCAGCGGAACAAATATGTATTGAAATAATCAAATTACATTCAATGAGCGAATAGTTGTCGCGTTCGATTTATATCGTCAGAAAGTAGATTGATTTTTCCATTCACATTTTCCTTCATAACAGAAACAAAAAATTTTCTCATCCCTTCATCACTGCAAATAAAGGTTAATGATAACTAGTTTCTTGGAAATTTGCCATCGATATCGATCTAGGAGTTTCGTGCTATATTCAAGGTTTTTCTGCATTTTTTTTCTTTTTATGTATCATTTTTCAAAAATAAATTCATCCATTCAAATTATCTCGGCTTATCTTACTTATAAAGGAAGTTTTACCTTTTCGCTACTGAATAATTTACTTGTATGATTGTTTTGATAATTTTCATAATTAATTCTCACATTCACATCAACATTCGTATTAGAAACAAAGTCATTTTTTTCCCTTCACCACTGTAAAAGAAATTAATGCTGGCTAGTTTCTTGGAAATTTTCCATCGATTTCGATTTAAAAGTTTCGTAGAAAACAATTGCGAATGGTGTAAAAAAAGAAATGGACTCAGATCGTTACTGATAACTAACGGTCTTTCATGTTGCTAGGGAATAAAAATACGTGGTTGCAAAAAAAAAAAAAAAAGTTCGAAACTTAAGCCCTTTGACACTGGAAAATAAAACATTAATCACATGACAATGGTTCCACTAATAGAGATACGCTTTTTCATCCCAATTCTTTCTTGTAAAAAATTTCAAGAACTACGAAAAAACGGAGCAAAATCGTTTTATCTGTTTAATTTCCGAGATACCTATTCTCAAAAAAATAAATTATAAAAAATATTTTGTATTACCTCTTCGCTACTGAATTATAGATTTATATAATTGTTTTTCCGATTTTCGTAACTCCTTTCCACACACACATTATCATTCATATTGGAAACGAAGTTATTCTTTTAATCCTTTCATCACTGCATGAAAAATTGATGGTGGCTAGTTGCATGGAAATTTTTCATCGATTTCAAAGTTTCATGCGATATTCAAGTCTCTTAGTCACCGTTGAATAACGTATGAAAAAATTTGCTTATTGAGTAAACAATGAAATGGACATAGATTGCTACTGATAACTCAAGGTTTTTCATGTTGCTAGGAAATATTAATACGTGAATACAAAAAAAAAACAAATAAAGTTCGAAACTTACATTCTTCAACACAGAAGAATCGAACGTCAGTCTCATGACGATAGTTCCACTGTATGGAACATCATTAGAATCGCAGAGGAGAAGAATGAATATAGAATCAAACAGAGAATCTGCAATCAGAACCTACAAAATATATTAAATAAGTGATATATTATTCCAATGAACAACAAATAAAATAATTCATGACTCATTTTTTGGTAGATACGAGTATGGTAACGTTGTCACTCGGTAACTAATAAATTTTCATGTGCCAAGTCTTATGGAAGTGCAAATTTCAGCAATATGGTGATACTTTGTAGAGAAAAGACTTTCAGTAGAAGGGGATTTTTTAGAGTATGGCAGAAATGGTGTTCATCAAGTGGCTGTTATTTTTCCTCACGACCGCTAGAACAGAAGGATGGAAATCAAATGATTATTCTCTCGGGGAAGAAATAATGGTTCGTTATTGAATTCCATTTAAACTTTATCAATAATAATAATAATGATCCTGGGGAAAAATCGTCATGCATAGCCATATATGTAAATTTCCCCTACATGACAATATATCACAATATATGTGAACATATGGGAGCACATGTATTTCGGAGAATAATTATCATATAGGGCCATATATGAGCATCTATGGAGCTGCCATATATGGTCACATATGTGAATTACAGAGATATGAACATGCATGGTCATGTACGAACTTCTATGTACCTTAATGGAATAAAACATTTTTATACCTCGATCATCCACCGCTCAGCAGCAGGCACGAGACCACCTTCGAGAACTCCTTTGATACCTCCCTCTGCCCTCTTCTAACAACCCTAGATTCTACCTGCATCGTTGATCATAAATCCCTTAACTCCTGTGGAAAACGCTCGCTAAGTATCTTAATGTTGAATCGAAATAGCTGCAGTTTGACTAATAAGTATAGTCTTATCCTCACATTGAAAGCTTGATTGTGACCGCTCAACATAGTCTTGGGTTCATTATCCGGACCACTGAATCGTTTAAATCTTTCACTAATATCGATGCCATAACGGTACTGTATAATGCGCTCGTCAAGTCTGAATTATCTTATGGATCCGTGGTAGGGTCAGCGGTTTTCCTAAAGTACTTTGCAATAATTGACTCGCGATGATGAGTATTTTCATCCACGAGTCTTCATTTGAGAAATACAGAAATGTCATTAAAAGTGTCAAATTTGATATCGGCTCAATTCTTACATTTTTTCTATCCAATTTCATCCATTTTTTCGGTATTAGAATCGTAATTGGCGATTCTTCAACCCCTGAAGTTTGTAAGGTGGACGTTGGCGTCACCTTGTTTGTCTCATATATGACCATACCCACCCGATTTTCTCTGAAGTATATGATTACATATATTCCACAGATTTCCAGCTATCTCTCATATATGTCGATCCATGTCGCATATATAATTCATATATGAATTTTTTTTTCTGGGATTGTTCAATTCAAACCTTTGTTTCCGTATTTCAGAAAACAATACTAGAATCATGTTATGGAAAAAACAGTTTCCCCAATCCAGTTGTGATCTTTGGACATTCCAATAAACTTATCGTCGGAGTATCAATTATTCGGTCAATGATTTTCTTAATGTAGAAGACTACAAAGAACATGAATCATTAATATTCAAAGCAAGTAGTATAGTATTGATGGAAGAACCACCAGAAAGATTGGTGTCACAACTGGAACGGTTGAGGAGAACGAAATTGTGGGATAACCTGGTTCAATTCTTCATTATCGGCAGAAACACAGCCCCGTGTACAAATTCGCAAAGTATCCTGAGAGCAATGTGGAGAATGGAGATTCTCAATTCGATATACATTTGTCCTCACTCCATCACGAACACACCAGAAATATACACACTGAACCCAATCACAAATTATGCACCGTATCCCTGGACAAGAATTGCTAAACAATATGATTTGAATGTCTTTCGTCAAAATTTTGATGCAAGTAAGTAGTTTGTTATTTCTAAATTAGAAGATATAATGATAATGTGCACATATTCTATTGAGACATAATATATCTCAATTTGATCCATCTATATGGAAGGTTCAATCGGATTTCCAAAGGAAAATTTGATATTACAGAATTATGAATCGAAAAATCTTAAAGTTCATGATGACCGATATATTTTCATATATTTCGTGTATACATTTAACTTACAATAAAACAACAACTTTGAATGGATATGATATTGTAGCTGTAGACTACGTGAGGGATGCAGGAATGGGCCGGATACCCGTAGAGGATTATTTTGAAGCCTATGCTAAATTCCCAGAGGTTCATTACAAAGCCCTGCGAACCATAATTATGGCTTTGAATGCGAGTGGCAAGATTGAAATTGAAATAGGACGCCATTCCATGATAAAGCGTTACCACGAAGGCTCTGCAGACATCATGATGCCACTATATACCATTGACTCGCTTCAGAGCTATCCATATTTATTTCCTTTTCGCAGAACTGAATTAGTTGCAGTGGTGAAATTGAAAGCAGAAGTATCGACTTTAGAAAAGATTTATCGAATATGGAGCACTCCTGTATTGATTGCAGCAGCTGTTGCTCTAGCTCTTTTATTCCTAATCCTCATAATAATGAGATGGAGTTTCGGCTCTGCGCTGTTAGATATAACGAGATTTTTGACATACTCATCAATTCAAATAGATAATAGATATCAATCATTCAGAATATATTTTACAACCATGCTCATCTTCATAGTTATTAGTAACGGCGTTTTTCAAGGTAATATCGCCGCGTTCCTCACTACGCGAGGAAGAAATAGTGCTGCTCACTCAATCGATGGATTAGTAAAATCGGGATATCAAATCTATATTACTGAAAACTTCATGAACTGGGGAAAGAAAGGCTGTCCAAGATGTGAATTTAAAGGAGTATCAACTAGGGATGTGTGTATAGAATTTGTGCTGAATAGTACTAAAAATGCATGTGTAATGCCTAAAATATATTATGAGTCAAAATACATTCTATTACCATTAGACCGCGTTAGAGAATCATTGATATCAGAATTATCGAGTTTCAAGTGTCGCAAGAACTGGCCATTACGCAATCGTTTCAATGGTATGCTGATGAGACTTGTAGAATCTGGATTACCTGATTTTTGGGAAAGGAAATTAACTAGTACTCAAAAGGCCAAACGTCAGAGTATGGAAGCTGAGTGGGCGTCAGCAGAGTATCGACCTGTCGCACTCGCGAAATTGGACTTTGCTTTTCAATTATTGGCAGTTGGCTTATCTCTTGCTACCATCGTTTTTCTATTAGAATTATGTTGGGCCAGATATGTAAATCCATAGAGATTGTAGAAAAGGATGCACGAAGATACATGAGAAATCTACAAATTAGTTTCTGAACAACTCGCAAATAAGTGAGATTGAATGAGTGAATCAATAATCTCTTGGAATTTCTTTTTTTTTTTGACTAGATTGTATTTTTATATCACCTAATATTGTTTGTAATGTTGGTTTTTCTTGCATATACTATTGAGATCCTTCACAAGTTATCCCGCAATTCTTTGTATATGAATGAAATATCTTTAAATAATCATAATAAAATCATAAAAATATTTGAAAACAGGGATATTATTAATATTACTTCCTTATACCCGAGGGGCTGCTCACTCGGGGATTCGGTGGCACTGCGATTTCCAAAAGGAATCGATTCCTTGTGATTTCCACTGTGATTCCCGTGACTTCCGAATCAATAAGGTAATCTGCGATTTCCCGTAATTCCCGCTGATTCCAATGATTTCCAGTGATTCCTAAATTTCAGAAATCAGTGATTTCCGAACTGTCAATTGGAAAACCTTGTTAATTAATCATTGTAGATTAAAAATAATTTATTCACGGTTAGGGGTATGCAGATGCCTGATCAATAAAACCAATTATTAAAGATAAATCATCGGCCATTATGGTCACTCCCAAAAAAATGTTTAAATTTGGAATTTAATTTTAATTTTCAAAGGCATCAATGTTTCGTCCACTCTGCGTGGACCTCAGCAGGGTGCTTATTAGGGGTGTGCGAATTATTCGAATTGTCGAATACTTCGACTCGAATCGAATACGAATATTCGACTCGAATTTCGAATCGAATATTCGATATTCGATCGAATAAGTCGATATTCGACGGTTTTTCTCGAATATTCGAATGATTTCCTTTCTTGCAACGAAAACGTGAATCGTGAAAACTTCTTTCACCGTCTCTTTATAAGCCTAGCGAATTTTGTAATAGGGGAAGGTGGCGCAAAATCGACAGAAGGGGTAAGACGGACACACGTGGTTTTGGTATTTTATCCTATGAAAATTACTTGAAATCTATGAAAATATTGGAGATAGGTATTTTCTGATGATTCTATTGGAAAGTTGAGAGAATGTTTCATGGAAATCGTATGTCAGAAATTATTTTTATTAAATTTTTTGAAAATTCCATTTTTTTGCATAAGACCTGAAGGTGAAACTCTTCTGTTCTTGAAAAATTCCAGTTTTTCAAAAATATCTCTGATTCTGTTGGTCGTAGTGACCTGGGGTTAATCTCAAATGAAAGGCGAGCTCATCTCCCATCAATCTATGAGGTTTTAAAAGGAATTATTAATTTTGCAAGTACTTAGAGGGCAAAACTTGATTTTTAGCAAATCGTCTATAAATATTTGGAAAATGGATAGAAAAAACTTGATCCACACAAATCGATGAGAAATAAACTTAACTTCTATTTGAGATTAACCTCAGGTTGCCACGATCAAGAAAACCGGAGATATTGCCAAAAAAGTGAATTTTTTCGATTTTCGGAAGGTGTATCCTTTCAAAAATTGGCCAAAAAAAATAAAATTTCCTAAACAATCGAAAAAAAAAGAATTTTGACTCGTGTTTTCCACCTAAAAATTTCGTCACCTTTTCAATGGAATAACAGAAATTCTCCATTTCGAACCGTTCAATTGGAGTGTATATTTTAGCCTACCTCCCCCTATAAATAATTTTTCCAAAGTTTACTTACTTTTTTTGCTAAATTAGTTCGAAGGCGTTTTCGGAATGAACGAAACGGTAAAAATTTGGTGAATTTTACCAAGCTCTCACCCGAAATCGTTCAGAATTAGCGAGAAGGTAAATTATAATTCATAGTTCAGATATATAGACTTTGGATGAATGCTTGCTCGATGGAGAGGGGATGAGGGATTTCCAGTGATTCCCGAAATCACGCGATTTCTTTGTGATTCCCAATGATTTCCTATACATTTGGAGGAATCACGAGGGAATCAGGAATCATTCGATTTCCAGCGATTTCTAGTGATTCCTAGTCTGATTTCGGATGAAATGGTTCACTGATTCCCCGAGTGAGCAGCCCCTCGCTTATACCTCTCAGTTCTCAGACCTGACTCGAAATTCGTTCCAATATTCTAATCTCTACTACCGTTGTGGCCCCGATTTCTGCTAGTGCTCCAGCAACTGACAGATTTCGCAAATTTCTCAGTTATATTTAAATGTACAGTATATTGTTTAATATTCAATTGCTGAGCTCGATTAGCGCAACGAATATGTATTAAAATAATTCAATTACATTCAATGAGCAAATAGTTGTTGTCTTCGATTTATGCCGTCAGGAACTAGCTCTAAAGTGTCCGAAACCGGGGCCACCATGATACATTAACAAGAAAAATGTCACGAGCATCCGTATCATCTAATTGCCATATTCTTATAACGTCGCCTTAGAGTCAAAGGGCCGTAAGTCCTGTGTATAAGCATAGCACTTACGCCCCTTTGTTTCCAAGGCGACGATTTTATTTCAGCACAACATTAATATCATCATGAAAATAGTCACGAAATGGTTGAATGTTCGGTGAGAGCATATCATGGTTTTGGAACCATATCAGGACGCTCCGAGTGCATCAACTTTTGAATAATTGCATGGTTAGTAGCATTCATTCTATCTCGCTTAGTTTCTGAGATATAAAAAACCCTAGAAAAATCGACTCATTCTATTTGATCTACATTGTTTAGCTATTTTTTGAAAATATCTCAGGAATTAAAGGAGAGAACTCAATTTGTATTGTAATTTCTTTTTCAGAAGCGAATCAGAGCTACAAAAAGGCGTTCATGAAAATTTCGGTATCTCGTTGAGTTTCCAAAATATTCTAAAAAAAAGAATTTAAAAAAAACATATTTTATTAGTGAAAGAACTTCAAAGTCTATAAAAAAAAAAAATCTTCAAAGTTTATGATAATGAAATTAGCACACATTTGATACTTTTGTGCACCTTTTTCAACAAATAAATGATTTTAAATAAAAAAATATTTAAAAAAATTGTAATTGCAGTTCTTTGCATTTCCTCTATGTGTGTATTTTCTATTTTTCAAAATTAGTTTATCCGTTAAAAAAATTGAAATTATAAGAACTTTCACATGTCTCCTATTTTCAGAATCATCGAATTTCAAAAAAAGATTAAAAATCCCAGTTTTTCTGTAAATAATTCAGTTCTAATATTTAAAAAATGTGCGAATGGACTGTGTGTTTCAACAAACCGAACATTCAAAATTCCCGCCTAAAAACTTGACTCGGTTCTTCACAACTAGCGACATCAGTTCGAACTTTTCCCTTCGAGTTACGAGTCTGCATGAAAAATTCGTAGTTTGTGGAGACTGAAATAATTTCGAAGGAAGTCGGCACGCAAGAGCCCCTTTGCTTCAGTTTTGTTATCTGCAAAATGGCCTCGTTGGTTGGGCGAACATTTTTCCAATTATCACGTCGTACATTCACATCTACGGCAGCTGTCTTCAGATCCTCGAAAAATGGTAATTACACCAGTACTAATTATTTTCAATAGTAATGGGTTTATTTGAGAATATTAGAAATGGCTGGTGACAAAATGGATTATGTAATTCGGCCATTCGGGCTTTTTAAGCCCTAAACGTCCTTCCCCAATCTTTTTGGCTCGTTGACACCTTAATATATTCACATATCAATATAATCAATGATTTCTACGTTACTCGATTTCTTCGAGTCAATGAATTTTTTACTGTCACTAAATATATTTCATTCATAATTTTTTTTTTCTCTGCAGAACTGCCGCATCCTCTGGACATTGCCACAGGATTGGAGAAACAAGAGCTCCTTGCTCATATGGCTGGTAACGATGTAAGTGAGAAATCATCGCTGCTTGTGTAATTTTTTCTGATAATGATTCATTGGCCAATCATCGTTCTTCCCGGGATTTTCTCATGAAATTTTAGTCAACTTTTTTGTCATAAAATTGGTTAATTGAATTGAAGAAAAAAAAAACAAAAGATATTGATCGAAAATAATGTTGAGAGCTTATAACATTTTTTTGACGTTTTTTTTTTCAAGAAATTTGTGGATTTTTGGATGACATTCAGTGTTGAATTAACACTTGATTCAATATTTGAACTAACCTTTTAGAAAAGATTTTCATCTTTTTCTCTTACTGAAAAAAATTAAGGGGGTTTTTGCCCATTTTTTTTAGGGAATATCTCAAAAACTAAGTGAGATAGCGAAATTTTGAACTAATCTCTTTTTGGAGAGAATTTCAACAGCTCTTTTAGTCTTCGAAATATTCTGACAATTTTTAGATTTTTTTTTAACAAATAATTTATTATAATTTTTTTTTGTTGAAAATTCGCATTTTTATTCAATTTTCCACATGTGCATATTTTTAATTTTTTAAATGATTCATTTGTTGAAAGAGAAAGAAACTAAAAAAAATTGTCAGATATGTGCTCGTTTCAGTATCATCAGAATTTCTGAAAACTTTTTAATTGGTGAAAATATTTAAATCAATATTTTTCTTTTTTTTTCAACATCTTGAAATGAAGAGGATCTATTTCATAGAGCGAAAAGAGGCCCAAAAAAGAGGCTCTTATGAAAAACTGTGTAATTCCATTAGACTCCTATATATTTCGAAAAAAAGATCCGATCAGCAAAGTGGAGCATCATTTTTTCCGGAATATCTTGAAAACTAATAGAGATACCATTTTTTTCGCAAGAACCTTCTTTATCCGAGGTCTCGTTCCTCTCCGAAAAAAAGGTGTTCACGAAAATTTCCGCATCTTTCTCTCTCCCTTTTCGAAATATTTCCGGAAAATCTCAAATGAAAAAAAATTCCCGAAAAAAAAAAAACTCCTCGTTATCTTTGTGTTATTATTAGGATCCATTCATGATGAAAGCCATTAAACGAGGCGCAGGCACCAAGGACCAGCCAAACGAAGTCCCAAGTGCCTTTGAGAGCCGAATGATTGGTTGTGTCTGCGAGGAAGACTCGACTCATATTGTTTGGATGTGGCTCCACGAAGGACACCAAAAACGATGTGAATGTGGACATTGGTTTAAGCTTGTTAGAAAACAGCCATTTGAGATTGAGGGCTAAACTCAATTTGTTTAGAGTAAAAAAAAAAAACTGAATAACAAAGAATCGTACATAAATGAATACAAAACATCTAAATTTCATGAGTCATTGAAAGAAAGGGCAAAAAGAAAAAAAAAAGTTAAAAAAAATCCAACTTAAAATTGGCATACGTTAGTCGATTGTTTGCAGTTACCTAGAAATAATCTTACATTATTACAAATTAATTGTTTGAGACTGGAATTTATTTGCTATCTCACTGTCCGCATCCCTGATACTCTCCTCCCTTCTCTCTCGCAAAAAATCAACATCTTCTCGAATTTCTCATCGACATTCTACGAATGCCAGATGATAAAAAAAAATAATTAGAGCATTAAATAATAATTGCAATGGAGAGGAAGAGATTAAAGCAGGAAACTAGGAAAATTGAGTCAAATTGTTTAAATGTAAATAAATAAATAAGAAACAACGTTTATGCTTGAAGAGTAACGAAACAAGTAGTCGAATGAGTATTATCAAAGATTTGAAAAAAAAACAAAAATAATTTTCTCTTTTTCTTTAATTCCTTCAATATCCACCTGGCACTGTTGTTTGCTTAATTATTAATTAAAAGTACAAAATTTCAATTAAATTATGTACATCTTTGAATTCTCACGTCAATAATAAACGTTAATCGTATATTAACCGAAAAATATTTGAAGAAAAAAAAACATAAAAAGTACTGCAAAAAAAATAACAAATTTCGATAGTTTGTCCTTTTTTTACACGAATTTTCTAGAAAGTTTACGAGAAAAACTTAAGATTCTTCAGTAATTAATGACGAAGCTGCGTTTTCAGTCTCATTATTAACATCAAAACATTCATTCATATTTGTTTCATTAACTTCATTCTTCTTATCATCAATTTCTGTTTTTTTCTTCAATTGTCCGACTATTGTGATGTAATTCGATGGAATAAGTCCGATATTAACACTGTCAGTTGCTTTGCACCAGCCTGGTGAATTTTTAGGCTGCAATGATTCAGGCGCTAGCCATACTTTTTGTCCGGCTTTCAAGCACATTTCCTCTGATGTAGCTGGGGCAAAATCGTACGTTGCTGTCGCTGAATAAACTGGCTCGTTGCACTTCAACCACTCCTTTGGGTTATTCTCGTTCGGTTGATTCTGGGAGACGTTAGTCACTAATTTGTGGATCAAGTAGGGAATTCCCACCAAGAGACTCAGGAACACGAGAATTGGCCATGTGCTTGGACCTGTTTTCTCACCGTTCGCTACTTCCAGAACTGTCTTCTGCCATACTGCGTCTGTGTTCGGGTCATCTGGCCTCAAACCTGAGGAGAATTACACAATCATCATTTTTCTGGACAATTTTAATTTTTCTACAGAATTTTTACAGAATTTTGGAGAAAAATGTAATTAATTAGAGAATTAAAATCAACGTTTTTCGATTTTTTTGGAAACATCTTGAAATTGAGGGGATTTATTTTATGAAACGGAATGAGGCCTTAAAAAGAGGCTCTTATGGGGAATTCGGTATCTCAATTAGATTAGTGAAGTGAGCAAAGTCACATATTTTTAACTTCTTTTGGGAATATCTCGATAAGGGATTTGGAAGAATTCATGAAGAGACATTTTTTGGAGAAGAGAAGATTCTCTACAAAAGAGGTCTTTCGATAATTTCCTCTAAATTTACTCATTTCCGAGATATTTAGAAAAGAAGCTATAACAAATCTTTTTTCACTTTTTTTCAACATTTAAGTGATGAATAGAATTAGTTGCTTGTTTCATAAAATAAGGTATTAGGATTCTGGGAATTTTTCGACATTTATCTGTCTTATTTCTTTTTATTCAATTTAAAGTCAAGAAAGATGAAAATTGTGAAAAAATGATAGGAAAATTTTGTGATGTTAATTGATAAAGAAATGATTCTTTCTCACCTAACTGAAACATGATTTTTTTGTACAGCCATTTGAGAAATCTGATAAGTGCAAAAGTGCTGAGCAATTGTCCAAACATGCTTCGAACTCTTCCAACATTCTCAGCTACTGACAAAATAGCTCTGAACGAGCTAGTCATCGCGAAGAATGTCGATTCCAGCATCATAGTGACCGAGGAGAATGTGTGAACGATGGATTCGATTGATTGGAATGCGGGTCTGCTGCTTTCCTCGGCGAATCGAACGAATCTGTTCTCCACGTCACCACTAGGGCCACCAAAGTTGGATCCATAGGGACTATAGGATCCATAGCCACTGTACCCACCATACGAGCCGTAGCCGAGACTGTTTCCAAATCCATAAGAATTGTATCCACCGTATCCACCCATGGGACTCGGTCTGTAGCCTCCAAAGGATTGGTACGAGTTCATGACTCGTCTCGGTGGCAATGGGGGTGGTTGAGGTGCAGTTGCACCTGGTCCATAAGAGCCTCCGCTGTAAAATCGATTGAACACTTAAGTCATGAGGGAAATGTGGAGTTATCAGACGAGATGAATTTGGTTGCAACGGAATAAATAGAGATGTGAGACATGTAAATTTCAAATTTTCAAATTTTGTTTCGCAATAATTATGATTTTTTCAATGAAAATAACAGAATCATCGACTTTCTAGTTTCCTTCATCAGTTGTTGACACTTCTATGTGACAAAAATTTTAGGAATTCAATACATACGAGGCTTTCCACTACCCCTTAATGAAGGATTCAGTAGTGAAGGGATAAAACAGAATAAGTCAAATATTTACGTCGTTCTTTACTGCAGAATATATCGTAAACTAAGTGAAATAGCGCAATTTTTAACGAATCATTTTTTTGTAGGAGAATTTTAGGAGAAATTAACGAAAAGAGATAAGGTCAAAATCGCTCTATCGACTTATTTTGTTTTGTCTCTGGACCAGTCAATGAAGAAGTAGTGAAGGAGTGAAACTGGATGAGGCAAATATTCATGGCGTTATTTACTGCAGAATATCTTGGAAATTAAACGAGATGTGGCAATTTTGCTCTGATCCTTTTTTCTAGAGAATTTTAGAAGCTACGACGAAGGGAAGATTCAGCTAAAATCACGCAATCTCACTAATTTTCGAGAATATTTGAGAATAACCATCGACTTATCCTGTTTTATCTCTTTCATATGCAAGTATATAAGAACCTCCGCTGTAAAATTGATTGAATACTCATTTAATGAGGGATTCATGAAGTAATCAGATGGAATGAATTTGCTTGCAAAAGACGAAATCGAGATGGGGAAAATGGAGCAGTTAATGAACAATTCAGTAGTAAAAATATGAAACAGGATAAGTCGCTTTTTTCCTCATTTTTGATCGAAAAAGATCTTGGTACGTAAATGAGATAGGGCAGTTCTGCTTTAATGCTTTTTTGTAAACAATTTCAAGAACTACAGGAAAAGAATTTAAGCAAATTTGCTCTATCTCGTTTTATCTTCCGAGATATTTGAGAACAACTATCGACTTATCCTGTTTTATGACTTCCCATTGCAAGTCTATGGCTGGTTCCTATAAGACCCTCCCCTGTAAAATCGATTGGATGCTTCATTCATTAGGGATTTGAGAGGTAATCAGACGAGATGAGTTTTGGCTGCTACGAGATTAACCAGAATGGGGAGAACGGACCAGTTAATGGCGAATTCTCTAGCAGAGCAAACAGGATGAGTCGATTATTTCTGTGGTGTCATGTAAAAATAACAAAAAAAAGGACATCTCAACCGTGTTATAACATGCAATGCGTGTTTAATTTTTTTGTGATATTCTTGTTTTTGTTATTTTGACATATATTCATTTCTGTCATTCTTCATTGCAGAATATCTCTGAAACCAAGCGAGATATGTAATTTTCGGAGCCCTTTCTTGTAGAGAATTTCAAGAGCTACAAAAGAAGATTAAGACAGAATCACCCTATCTCGCTTAGTTTCAAAGGTATTCTCAAAAAACAATCGACTTATCCCTTTTCACGTCTCCATCACTGAATTGAGGTCAATCAATAATTCATGAATAATCACAAACTTGATAATCATCACTTGAATGAGATATGAGGATTATGAGGAAAGAGGGGACAAAGTTGAAAATATCAAATACACCATCCCGTTTTGCCCCATTTGCCCCCAGGTTGGAGCTAGAATTTTTGTGAAAACTTCTTGTGCAGCTCAAATTGTTCTCTACAAAATAAAAGTCATTACAAGGATGACTAAATGAAGAAAATTGATAAAAAAACGAAAATAACATCAGAATTTTTCAGAAATATCTCGGAATCCGATGGACATAGAGAAAATGTTGTAGAGACCTTTATCGTAGGTCAGAGTCTGCTCTATAAAAAAGGTTATCATTATTTACACAATAAAATCATCAATTGGGGGAAAAAAATTCAAATAAAGAAGAAAATTAAAATTTCTCACCTCGTTAAAACCCCCGGTATCTGTCTAAATTGACTCGTACTTGGCCTCTGTTGATTCATATCTGATGCCCTTGTGACACAAACGAAAATGCAAAAATTCAATCACAAAAACAATAGGGAAAAACGGATTTTCTCATGAATAATATCGCTTGCCACCAAGTCAAAGGGCAATGATTATCATGATTATTGAAAAAACCGGTCAGGCGTATT
The DNA here is from genome assembly GCA_963942555.1 of Aleiodes leptofemur. NCBI lineage: Eukaryota > Metazoa > Arthropoda > Insecta > Hymenoptera > Braconidae > Aleiodes > Aleiodes leptofemur. The sequence continues at coordinate 6,446,456 of OZ012610.1, read as the reverse complement.
GAACCGTCAACATCATTCTGTCTCGAATGGATCGCCAACAATCCTCAATAAATCGTGCACATAAATATGAAACATCAAATATGTAAGGTAACGAAAAAATAACAAACGTCTGTCAATTGGCAATACGAAAAAAAATGGAATGAACCAGCGATAAACAACGAAAACTTTCTCGCCTTAGGGCGAATTGACAGTTGGCGATGCTTCTGACACTCGTGGGAGATCGGAAGGCTCCTATTGGTCAATCGACACTTGGGATTGGCCAATGGAATTGGAAGGCCACTTGTAAACTTGCGAGATACATTAGGGTGCTGTCACAATGAACATAAAAATGAGGGCTAGATCATTGTAAAATTATTATCTACATTGTTTGATAAATATCTTCGAAACGAGTAGGTTTGGAAGAAAAATGTCAAGAGAGTTTTTTTGTAGAGAATTTAAATACCTACAAAAAAGGCTTCTTCATGGATCCTCGTAAACTCAATAGTTTTTGAGGTATTCACGAAATTGTGCAAAAATAGTGAAATATTTCGGAAAAATTGTCATGGGTTATTTCACGAATATCTTTGAAATTAGTAGGTTTAGAGAAAAATCTTACGATACTTTTTTTGTAGAGAATTCAATTTTCGACACAAAAAATGTTTTTCGATGATTTCCACTAAATCTCATAATTTTTTAGATACTTCTGAACGAATTTACAAGGGATTTCCACACTCTGCATCAACTTTTTAAGAGAATATCTCGAAAGTAATGGAGATATACCCCTATCATCCTAGCTTTTTCTGCGGAGAATTTCAAGAGCTGGAAAAAAGGATTGGAGCGCAATTGCGCTATATCGCTCAGTTTTCGAGATATTCTCGCGAATTCTCGCAAAATGAGATATTTCCTGAAATTTGTCTTGGATTATTTCGGAAATATCTTTGAAACGAGGTTTGGAAAAAAAAATCTCAAGAGAACTTTTCTTTGTAGACAATTTTATTTTCTACAAAAAAAAGTCTCATGATAAATTTCCTTAAACTTTATAATTTTTGAGTAATATCTCAGAAACTAATGGGCATACGTCCTTATTGCCCTAATCCTTTGCTGCAGACAGCTTTAAGAACTGTTTCGGTTATTTTCTGAGACATCTCCAAAAAAAAATCCCGACTTATCTTGTTTCATCTCTCGTTTTGAGAATATTTCGAGATGTTTTAGAGGAAGAACTCAAAAGATTTTTTCCTTTTCCTTTTGTAGAGAATAAGATTTTCTACAAAAAATTAGCACAAATCTCATAACTTTTCGAATTTTCTTAAGAAATCAATTATTATAAAACCAAATATTTAAAAAATTCGTACTTTTACTTTTTAAAATTTTCTCGATGTACATATTCTTTATTTTTCCAAATAATTTGAATCTAAAACCTCACATTTCTCAAAAGATTCCCAAAAATACTGGACACGTGACTTTCACACTCTTCATCAACTGAAAAAAAATTCAAATAACCCGCGCTGCAGAGATTCTGATATTTCTCCATTGTGATACCCTCTTTATAATCAAACACGCAAACGCCAGTGAAAAAAAAAAAAAAACTTTAGTGTCAGTCGAGTGGACGCTCTAACGTAAGCCACGCGCGTTTACACCCAGGGTCTAGCCGTATATTCCAATTCTATAATAATAATTCTATTTTTTCACCACCGTGATATTCCCCGTATATATCCATCAAGAGCCGGGTGAATTTAGTTGGTGTTTGTCACACACATATAAAAATTTCGCCCACCTAGGTTTGTTGATAAATTTGTTTTCTTTATTTTCATCAAACATCTTTTCATTTTAATCACACAAAACTAAAAGGAAAAAGAGAGACGAAAAGAAAAAAAAAACCGTTGCCACGAACTTTTTCACACTCTGCATCTCGAGTTAAAGGTTTAAAGTACAGTTTTAATTCTCTTTTCTTATTATTAAAAAAGAAAAAAAAAATACAAGAATTTTTAACTCGAGTGTGTACTCGAGAGGGTCATCAACATCTTGAGAATACCGGGGCTATTGATAATAATAATAGTATAAAAAAGAAATAAAAATAAAAATTTGACGAAAAATTCTCTCAGTCTTTTGTTTAATTCTGCAGTTGTGAGACATAAAGAAAGAAAATTGTGAGTAAAACCATTGGAATTTTTTTTTTTTATTTATTTTTTCTATGTTTGTGTGTGTGTGTGTGTTGTAGGACGATTCCTTGCGTGACATGAGACTTACGTGTTTCAGGATGTGAAATAAATTGTTAAAAATAATTGGCCCCAACATTATTATTATTATTTTATTTAATGAAGAATTGAAGAAAATGAGAATTTTTTTTTGCTTTCGCAAAAAGGAAAAATTTATCTTTGCGTTGGGACAAAAAAATAATATTATTCGTCATTGATTTGATTTTATTGAGTTTAAAAATGAGATTAATTTCATGACGACAATGCATCAATGTCAAATTACCGACATGACACAAAAAAAAAGAAGAAAAAAACAATTGACAATTTTATTTTTATTTTCATTTTACGAATTTTTTCTTTTTTTCATGCATTCTTTAATAGAAATATTATGCAATGTAATGCAATGATTTAATTTTTTGTTTTATTTATTTTCAGAAAGTTTATTTTGAGATATGGAGGGAGGCGGTGTTTTAGCAGCTGAAAGAAGTCCAGCACGGGCTAATTTGCACGTGGCATTCACAGAGAAAGGTGAAGTAAAAGAGAGACGTGAGAAATTTCTCACGGCCAAATATGGTTCACATCAAATGTCGTTAATTAGAAAGAGATTGGCAGTTGAAATGTGGCTCTTCGATGAACTGCAAAAGCTGTATGAATCAGTAACTGTAAGTGAATTTTTTTTATTTTTAATTATTTCATTAAGGAATTAATTGATGTTTTCAATGTTTCTTTAGAGAATATCTTCAAAATTAATGGAGATATGCCTTTATTGCCCTAATCCTTTTTCCTTTTTGTAGAGAAATTCGAGAGCTCCAAAAAATGATTGGAGCAGAACTGCACTATCTCTCTTAGTTTCCGAGTTATTCTAAAAAAACAAAAGTTGAAGAAAAACAAATTTGAATTTTTTAGACAAATCGATTCGATTCTATCATTCGCTTTTTCAGAGTATCTTGGAAACTAAGCGAGATAGAGCAATTTTGCCTGAATTCTTTTTTGTAACTCCTGAAATCCTCTACAAAAAAGGGTTCAGGTGAAATTGCTCTATCTCGTTTAGATTCCTAGATATTTCGAAAAAACTGGTGACAAAATGAAATGAATTTTCCTGAATAAAATTTGTCTTCTTCTAGTTTTTTTGAGAATATCTCGGGATTTGGTCGAGATACGAATTTTTTTGTAGGTTTTTTTCTACTCTACAAAAAATATATCTAGGAGAATTTGTGTAGCTCGCTTAGACTCTGGGAATATTCACTGGAAAGTAGGAAAATGAACTTTTTTCGTTTTATCGCTTTGAGAACTCGGAGAATTTACGTTAATTAAATTTAATTGGAGGAACCATGGCGGTAATTATTCAATGTTTTTGAGGAGTAATTGAATCAACTGGGGGAATAGAAGTGGAAGAAATTCAATTACTACAGAAGAATTGGAAATATTCCATTTCAAGTCCATCAAAAGTTTGTTTTGTTTTTTGATATGAAAAGGGGAAAAACTCTCAACGATAAAACAGGAAATATATCTTTTATCTTTCATTGATTGAGAAAGTTTGACAAGTATGATTGATCCGTACATTCTGAATTATTTACTGTTCTTTCATCAGAAATAATAAAGCGTTATGTGAGACCCCAGGTACTGAATTTATTTATTCATTGATTCAATTGTTTTTTTTTTCTCTTTTTCTTTTGTGTAGTGTGATAATGGCAAGAGTCGAGAGGTAGAGGTCGACATCGATGAATTACTTGACATGGACAGCGATGATCACAGACGATCTTACCTTCAAGTGAGTTTATTCTATTAATTACGGGTTAATTCACTATTAAAATGCATTCCTAATAGTGTAATTGAACGATGATTTTTCTATGAAAAAAAAATGTTTTCAACTTGTTTCAAAATTTATTTGTTTTTTTTTTATGAAAATGTTTTTCTCTATGAATGGGTTAATGACATTTAAAAAATGGAAATATTTCGTAAAATCCCATTTTCTACGAAAAAATACCTGGAAAAATAGTCAATCAGGGTTGAATTTATTATCATTCAGAGAACACTCCCAAATTCACATTAATTATCCATAATCAATCATCAATTACTTTCTGTATTCAAAATGTTTCTCTTTTTATAATTATTCAAGTTGCAACGAAAAATTCATTGTTTGCATTTCATTTTTTCTCAAAAATCTCGCAATTAAGTTCGTTATAAAAAAACATCATTACCATCATTTGCCTATTCTTTCATTCCGTGCTCTTTTCTTTCCTCATTAAAATCATCTTATTCGTTCTTACATTGTAAGCATTTTACATCTGAACAATTTTTTTTTTTAAATCAACTATTCCGAATTCGACTTTAATGGAATATCTCGGAATCTTCAGGAGTTCTTATTTTGCTCTACAAAAAATGTTCTTTTTTTTTGTTCTTACAAAATTTTTCCTTCCTCTCTTAGTTTTCGAGATATTCAACTAATACAAACTAATTATAAATAGGAAAAAAAACATATTATTAATATTCATGATTAAACCATTCTTTTTTCATTACAGGAATTGTTGGTGGATGCAAAGAAACCACACGATGTCAAGGTAAATATCTTTTCTCTGAAAATCAAAGTCTCTATTCCGAATTATTCAAAAATCTTCGATTCTAATTTATTAATTTTTCAATTTTTTTTAATTTCAGAAATTTATCAACGATCTATTAGAAAAGGCAAAAACACTCTGAATAGTAAGTACCTGCCATTGGGTAATTGTACTGATATCAAAAGCGTCGTGTTATTTGCTCATCCCTAATTTTCACCAATGGGTTAAATAAAACGATCCCCACTAAAAAAAAAAAGAGAAAAAAAATGAAAAAAAAAATTGATGAATCCAAAAAGAGTCTCAGTTCGTTGTGGACCACAACTGTTAAACGGAATCAACACACCTGTTAAACGGGACTTAATTGTAACAATTAATTTCGACACTGCTCCCAGAGCCAAAAATAAGCGACTGACATGAGACGCGTTTTTATTATATTATAATTATGAATTCTAAAGAAAAATTTTAATTTCATTATTATCGTTTAATTTATCATAAGAATAAGAAGAAAAAAAAGGTGCAACCATTTAATTTTAATTTTAATAATAATTGAATAGAAAATTTTAATTTAATTTTAAGTTGTGAATGAGGATTTTTAACTGGAATTATGGAAAGTAACGGAACAAAGAAAAACAGATTCCCTCCATTTGGAAAATTTGTTGAAGGTACAAAGGGATGAAAAAAAAATATTTGAAATGCATTTTTTTAAAAATCATAGAACCACAAACTTGATAAATTTACATAAAAAAAAAAAACAATTCAAGGTTGAAGCACATAGAACGTTCCAGCGTAGTTCAATTGTGCACTAAAAATCAGTGATGAAAATTAGTTTAATATTAAATAAAAAATTGAATAATTACAAGAAAGGCACATTAATTTAGAAAAAAATCCACTCAGGCAATAAAATAAAAATTGTCAAGTGCCAAATAGATGTTTACACGTTTAATGAAAAACCAGTAGTTTTGTCTAGAAGTATTTTGCAGTAAAAATTAATGAATTTCTATAGTGATTTCGTAAAAGTGAGAGAAGTCAAGTCAGTTTTTGTAAATTACTTCGGAATTTAAACGAGATCGATAAATTTTCATAGAGACCTTTTTTTGTAGCTAATTTTTCTCAACATGAAAGATTTCAAGGAAAATTTTCCTATCTCGCTTAGTTGCCAAGATATTCAACGAAAACCATTTTAGACATTGACTCTTTCAGTTCTACAATTTCTCTACTGATTTAGTTCTCGTGTTTTTCTGTCACAAAGCAGATGAAAAAGTAACTAAAATCATCGATGGATCTCTGAGTAATTTTTCTTAATTTAATTTAAACAAAATTAATTCTGCTGTGAACGTTTTTTGATACGAACACACTGCCTGCTCAAGCAAACATAAGAAAACCTAAATGTCCTTTTGGAAAAACAAAAAAGAAAAAAAAAACGAATATAAAATTATGATAAATTGTGAAATTAGAGTAACCCGTTGCCGTACGTCTGTAAGTAGTTTTAATTCGCTTTGTAGAATACATATCTCTGAATTTAATTATCTCATCCGCATATCCTCATTTAGATTTAATTTGAAGAAAAGTGAAATTTTGAAAAATCACAGATGTGATAAATTGGAGGACATTCAAAAATTAAATAAATTAAAAATCTAAAAATCATCAAAAATACGTGAAATTAACGTTTAGGAAATTAGGAAAAATTGTGTGTTAAAGCTGTGTGCTTCATGCAAGAAAAAAAAAAATTGTAAACAAAAATTGAAGTCGATAAATTTACAGATAAAAATATGAAAATGCTCGAATTTTTCCTTTTGATAATTAATAATTTTAGTAAAAAATTTCTTTACTGTAAATTCTCAATAATTTTCAAACAAGATTAATACAATAAAAAAAACTGCCAAAGATTTGTTTCATTACGTAGAAAGAAAAGATGAATGTAGGACAAAAAAAATCGAGATCGAACTTCGATCGGAGCAATCACTCAATGAAAAATGAATGAATAAAAAATATCGGAAATAGATTGGAATTAATGAGCTTGATAATTAAATACAAAAAAAATATTTAATGGTGCTTTGAGTGATGAGTTTTATGGGAGGAGAGAAAATATTGATTTGATACGAAATGAATGTAAAATCAAACAATGGTCTCGATTGTGTTTTTAAATTATTAAAATTAAGAATTTAATTCTAAAAAGTGCTTCGTCAGTTTGAATCAACGAAATGATATTTAAATGAGATAAAATACGTTTTTTTATTTTCGTCTCGAAGAGTTTAAAGAACATTTAAGATACTCGAATTTATTCATATCATTGGTTTCTAAATACCAAAAAAGAATATTTCTGTTTTTGAAATTTCAAATTTTATTCATTGGACATTTGTTTTTTCAGAGTATCTCAAAAACCATTAAAGGTACGAGATTTCTTGAGAAAACCTTTTTTGTAGATCTCGTTGTGCTCTATAAAAAAGGCATCTACAAGAATTTCCGTATCCCGCTTAGTTTTCGAGAGCCTCTTAAAAAAAGTTGAAAAATTTCGAAATTCATATCATTTTATTCTTCACTACTTAATTAAATTAAAATCCTGAATTACGAGTAGAGAACAAAGAGGCATTACCTTTATATCAGTCTGAGTTATCATTAATTTTCTCTTAGAATTAATTACAATTCCTCAAGAACAATTAATTGAGTGTGTCTTATTTTTTTTTCTCTTCGTTTCATTCATAAGTTATTATTAATTACTTTGTAATCAATTCAAATTCTCGTCTCGTACTTCCAGTGAAGAGTGTAAACAGTTATGTTTTATTTTTTAAATTAGTTTGATGACATTAGGTAATATTGTGATGCTTGAAGAAAAAAAAAATTCTTGCTGATTAGAGATTAAAATGTAGAATGCTTCCATTGTGAAAACGAATAAGATGATTTTAATAAGAGAAAAAAAAGAGGACGAAATTAAAGAATAGGCAAATGGTGGTAATGATTTTTTTTTATGATAACGAGCTTAATTGTGAGATTTTTAAGGGAAAATGAAATGGAAAAAATGAATTTTTTGTCGCAACTGAAATAATTACAAAAAAAAAACATTTTGAATACAGAAAGTAATTGATGATTGATTATGGATAATTAATGTGAATTTGGGAGTGTTTTCTGAATGATAATAAATCCAACCGTGATTAACCATTTTTTGGGGCATTTTTTCGTAGAAAATAGGATTTTATAAAATATTCCCATTTTTAAATGTCATTAACCCACTCATAGAGAAAAACATTTTCATAACAAAAAAAAACAAATAAATTTTTGAAACAAGATGTAAACAATTTTTGTCATAGAAAAGGCATTGTCCAAGCGCACCATTATTAATGCATTGTAATAGTGAATAAACACGTAATTAATAAATCTCGCGATTATTGTATCTGTTTGCAGTCTTTTGATGGATGGAAAAATTAGATATACGAAAGTGTATGAATTTTATTGGAAGTAAATTGATTGTTTTTGCGATATTAATGATTTTTTTATTGCACAAAATCCCAAATTTTTTTCTTTTAAAAAGAAAGAAAATTAGGAATGAGGACGTTTTTTTGTAAAATATCTTGAAATTTAAGCAGAATAGAGAAATTTTTTTAGACGAAGAAGAGGGACACATCGAAGGTTTCTGCAAAAATTCTTATTCTGCTTGAATTCTGAGATATTCCGGAAAAACCGATTCTTTATTCATGAAATCACTCTAATTTCAGTTTTTTGAAATATCTTCAAATTTCTGAGAAATAGGAAAATTTTTGTAATACCCTTTTTTTTGTAACTGTCCTTTCCTCTTACAAAAAGTGCCTCCACTAAAATTCCTCGATCTCAATTATTTCCAGCGATATAAAAAAAAGTAAATTTTTTTAATTTCCCTCGTTTCCAAATTCATCCCAAATAAATTACCAAAATTTTTCACAATAATTTCCATTTATTAAATTCCACAATTCGCCAATAAGTGTCACAAATAAAAATGTAATCCTTACAAATCTATGTACACATACAATTCCTACAGTCGAAAAAAAAACAAGCAGAAAATCATAAATTCATGAATCAATGTTTGCTTTTTGAAATCGTCGTGTTCTGCATCTGTTTGCTTCCACTGAGCACGATGAACGGTGACTGTGTCTCTTTCTGCTTGGCCTGAAGAAGATTAAGTGTCCCCAACGGAGTATCAGTAGATGACATTCTCTTCATCAGCACCTCCTGCTCTGCCTTCTTCATCCTCTTCTCCACCTTATTTTTCCCAGGTCCTTTTCCATGAAACTTGTGCGACAAATACCTGAACGCTTCTTTTGGAGTTAGCACATGACCATCATCATCAATGTACTCCAGCTTTGGATTAGGTTTAAACCCATCTTTCTCCTTGAAATCCGAGGTTGGTCCATTGAATCTATCTCTTCGCCCGAATTTATCATCGTCCCCGTAAGTTTTGTCCTCGATCGAGTAATTCTGCGCCTGAAGATGCGCAAAACGACTTATCGATGGTCTATTAGTGTCTTCCTTCTGCAGATAACCTTTGCTCATCGCCAGTTGCAAAGCACCACCAACACCCTGGCCCAATGACGGTTCAATATCAAGAATAGCAGCTTCAATTGTCACCGGTTCAGCCAAAGTTTCCTCCATTTTAACTGTATTCCAAGCACCTCTCCCATCGTCCTCCTCTTCCAAAATCTCATCCTTTGCCTCTGGCTCATCAAAGTCCATCATATCCTGATCATTGTCCTCCCTATTACCAGCCAGTCCATAAGTCGGTATATCCCCAAGTGTCCTGCAAAATTCAGCAGTTGCATTCATCGTAATGAGCCCAGAAGCATCATCAGCATCATCCTCCTCTCTCTTGATCGTCCTCGCGACTGTTTCTGCGCTTCTAACCGGTGGCTTCTTTATCTTCTCCTTCTTCATGTTCAGTAAACGCTCCTCCCTGTAGTCCTCCTCGCTCCTCATTTCATCAAACTCGTCCTTAACACTTGTCTGCCGTTTCCGCCTTCTGCTGCCAAGATCCCGCAGATAATCCGTGTTATCTGGGATTAAATCATCAACTTTAAGGACCTTGCTGTCGCGAATCGAACGCTTGACTTTTCTCTTCTTCTTCTTGAACTTCGTGCTAATTTCCTCCTCCGTGTAGTACTCACTCGCGAGCTTCAGCTCAAGTGGTTTGATCGATTCCAATCTCTTGTTAGCCAATTTTTGTTTTATCAGCTCTGTGCGCCTTTTTGACGCCTCTTGAGCACTATCTATACCAAGTGCAAAAGAATCCTTTCTCTCCCCGTCAATCTCCTCGTCGTACTTCTCGAGGACCTTGTTCTTCGGCATACCGAATTCATCGAAGTTGTCCTCGTCATAAGCATCGTAGCCCGGTTTTTTCGTTTTGTTGATGATACTCCTCTTGTAGCGCTCCTCGTCCCGCAGATTCACGTTCTCCAGAACATCGTCGTCCTTGTCCAGAACAGCTTTGTCCTTGAGTGTCAGAATTATCGTTTGCTCGGAGAACCTCTCGATGTCGTGCTCAACCCTCAGCCCCTTCAAGTCTCTCTCGGTGTATGCCCCTTTCCTCTCAATCTGCACTTCTTCCTTTACCAAATCACCAATTCCGAAAACTTCGTCCATCTCCTCCAGCAGTTTTGCTCGGTCCTCTGCTTTTTTCTTCTCGTCGACGAGCCTGCGATTCCTCTCCACCCATGCACTTGCGTCATCAACCTCATCATCGTCACCAAGCAACTGCACCTTTGATAGATTTGCCTCGATCTTACGTTTCTGCTTGTGAACATCGAGTCTCTCACGATATTTCTCAGTCAAAGCAGTGCTGGCAGCATTTTCAGCTGGTTTATGGTAAAATTCACCAAGATCATCTTTCAGCTTATTTGGATCATCTAGAGATGGACCTGAATCAACTTCCAAGGGTTTTAGACCCAATTGTGCACGTAATTTGTTCGTTTCCTCGATTGAACAGCTCAAAACAGCTCCACCACCTTTTGGAGATGGAGTTCGTGGCTTTGATGAAATCTTTGGCGGTGGCGGTGGTGGCTGATCTTCTTGGATTTTTGATATCTTTGGGGGCGGTGGCGCACTGACGATCTCCACTGGAAATAACAGACTGTGAACAACGGAATCTCTGAGATAATTTTGGTTCTCAAGAGTTTTTTCAGGGAGAAAATTCAGTAGTTGAGTGGTTTTATGGTTTTTTTTTTTGGAATTATCCCAGAAACTAAGGGAGATAGGGTAATTTTTGTAGAGACCTTTTTTGGAGAGGAAAGAAAGAGCTACAAAAAAGGTTTCATGAAATTTCCCTACTCTTTGCAGTTTTCGAGTTATTTTTTTAAAATCGATTTCTATAAGAAACTGGAAAATTAGTGATTCACCATGATATTGAAAATAACAGAGATGCGACCTTTCTTTTTTTCTTAATAAAAGAATTATTAAAAAAAAAAAATGAAAAATATGTGCATGTAGAGAATTCAAAAACTGCAAGTGCAGATTAAAAAAGAAATAATTGTAATTGTTCGTTCATTTAAAAAATTGTAAAAACCATTTTAGATAGCTAATTTCATTATCATGATAAAAAACGATATAAGATCGTTTTTTATTGAATATCTTAAAAAATAAGCGAGATGGGCAAAATTTCCGTAGAAAACTTTTTTGTAGTTACAATTTTTCTCTACAAAAATTTCTCCAACTCGACTATCTTCTGCAATATTTTGAAAAAAAAAAGTTCAATATTTGAAAAAAAAAGGATTTTTTTTTTGTTGATAAAACCACTTTACTACTGAATTTTTTCGATTAAACTTACCATCACTGTCATAATCCTTTCGTTCTTTCCTCTTGTGTTTTTTGTGATGCCTACTGTGTCTATCAGGTGAATAGGATCTTGATCGTGAACGCGAGCGAGATCTACTTCTGTGCCTGCGTTTTTTAACTTCCCTTGATTTATCAGATTTGTGTCTTTTACTCGAACCCATTGCAACAATTCCACAATCGTTTAATTACTTTTTCTATTGAAATTGAAATGACAAAAAGAAGAGATCAATCACGCAACGCAAACACAGCGTTACGTTTCTGCTAACCTCAAAAATCCACTAGTAACTATCTAGTAATCTCTAGGGAATAAACCGTTTTATTCAAAAACACACAAGATGGCGGCTCAGTCGCTGGAATTCACTCGGCGAGTGCAGACGTATTCCCCCGCAAAAGTTTCAATCTCCGAGCGTTTCATCAGCGAGTAATCACGAAAAATCATGAATAATTACGATGTTGCCCTTTCAACCAATCGAATCAATGAAGAATCAATTGATAAAAGCATTTAACATCACTATTCCTTTCATCAAAACAATATATATATATATAGAAATACAAGGTACGTAACAATACCCCATTGACTCCACGTCAACTTTTAGGAATTTCCATTTTCCACAGAAGAATTTGACTCGTGAAAAATTCCAGGAGTTTTCCCAAAAAGCATTAACATGTTTTTCCATTAATTTTCACTTCCATCATCCCACATAGAGAGCGACACATTTATCCCGTTAAAAGTCGGCACTTTTTGTTTTTTCTTGGGTCGACGAAAATGTTTTTCGACTGTGTGCGTGTGTGCTAGACTACCTGAAATTGTCATTAAGGTTGTTAAATTTTGAAACAGAGACAAGAGGAAGAAGAGAGCCCCGTTGTGAACAAGGGTGACAGAGGGGAAAAAAAAGGAGAGAGAGAAAGAGAGATAAAAAAGAAGATATTCTTTGTGAGTCCTCATTTGCCGTCATGTAGATCTCCATTCTTTTTCTCTGTTTCTTCGGGGGGGATTTTTATCTGTTGGAGAATAGAGCCATTACCTGGTTGGGTAGCTGTAGCTGGGGCCTCATCCATGGGAATAGATGGGCGGGATGAAGAGAATGGAGGAAATAAAAATGTTGGAGGGGGGGGGGGGGGTGGAGGGGGAGAAAAAAATTGAAACACACAAAAAGAACGATAAAAACGTATAGAAACGATGGAGAAAACGATTGGAGGCTAAAGGATGATGGCACGAGGACCAGTGGGGAGGGTCCCAGTTCGTGCGTCTGGGGGTACAAAATAAAAAAAAATTAGAAAAATCAGGGGGAGAAGATTCTCGTGTGTGTGTGTGTGTGTGTGCACGAAAGGGGACGTAGGGCCCCCAAAGAGAGAAGAAATCAGAGGAAAGGGAGGAGAGACCGGGGAGAAAAAAAAAGAGAGGAGAATGAGCGAATGAGGGTGGGGGCCTTGTGTACCACAGCGAACCGCATTCTCTACCTGTGTGGTAAAACGCTCACTCAAGGAGGTGGGGGAAGGAGGGAGGGGAACCCCAAGGGGCATTCTAAAACAAAGACCCACTCGAGAAGAGACCCGAACGTATAAACTCTCCCCTTCGTTTTTTTTTTTAAGAGTCTCTTGCTCATTACGAAACAATTTACCTTTTATTTGAGGTTTTTATTTGGGTAGGGAAATGCTGAGGGGGTTAATTTCAAAAATTCTGCAGTTGGAGTTTTTTTTTTCTTTCTTTGGAGGTGAAGGACCAATGATCATTTCTGCGATGGAACGTGGTCGTTCGGAATCGCTTGGAGTTAGTGCGAATTTTTTTTTTCTGGGTGGAAGCTCTGGATTTAGTTTAGAGACGAGTTTTTGAAATTTTTGGAATTAAGTTTTTAGTCAAAAGATGTGGTTGAAGAAATTCCTTTTTCTTTCGCTTTGTTTAGGCTTTTCGGAGAACATTTGACGTCTAATCCTAGAACTTTTTCATTTTTTGTGAATAATAATTCGAGACAATTAAATTAGCTCAAAGATGAGTTCATTAAGCATTGACGCTTGAAGGGATTCAGATTCTTCCAAAAATCACCGAAAAATTATTAGAAACTCCGAAATCAATGGAGCATATACTCATGGCCATTAAAGCCGGATATTTCCCTATAAAATTTGAAATTTAACAAAACTAAAAAATTCTGGGCCTTAAATTTGTATCTGAATAGTTGAAATTCCTGAAAACCAATTTTAACAAATATTCCAATTATATCTCAATAAAATGTTAATTTTTCTTAATTTTCTCACTTACCAAAAATTCCAAAAATTTCCAGCATTTTTGCGCGATATTGTTGAAGCCGAGGATAATTATTAGGCGCACTCAACTTCCTTTGAGAATTCTTAATGTTTTTTTTTCTCTCAGTTTCATCGTTTCTTCTTCTTCTTCCTTTGTCTTAAGTGAATTGTGCCCTGTGGGATACTGATGATTCATTCGAATAAATCTGTCCTATTATATATATATTTTTTTTTTTTTCGGGGGTGGGAGGACATGGACTTTATGGACAGGTACAGTGCTGTGGGAAAGATTTTTTTTCTTGTCCTGGAGGAATGATTCAATTTTCAAAGGCTTTTAGAAAAAAACAAAACAAGAGATAACAAATGATTCTCGGCTTTTTTTTCTATTCAATCAAATTTATTCGCAATTTACACACGTCAAAATTTTGACAATGCTCATTTCTTTGTGTACACTTGAGAATAGATTTAACTAATTTTTTTATTAATAATATTAATAATCTATAATAATTTTAAAAAATATACATTGCTTAATACTTTACATATAAATTATTTACAAATTCTTTACAATTCAATTTCTTTTTTTTTCATCGATTAAAAAAAAACTTCGATCTCGCTTATTCACACATTTTACAGAAATCTCAATTGAGTGGAGAAAAAAAAATATAAAAAAAAATACGGAGATAGAGAGAGAGAGAGAGAAAGGGTTGAATTATAAAATAAAATAGTAGAAATACAGAGAGATTAATTGCTATAAACAAAAGTAACATTTGTACAAATATACACGCACATAATAAAGTGTTTACCTTTCACAAATAATTCTTATCCTTCGTCGTTAAAAAAAAAAAATTAAACAAAAAAGAAATTAAAACATAAAAAATAAATAGTAATCCTTAAAAGCAGGTACGGTTTAACGTCGACATTTTCATAACTTTTTTTTTTTTCTTACAATTGAAAAAAAACAAACGCGATTTTACAAAATTCTTTAATAATTTATGCAATTATTGGAGGAGCAAGAGAAGACTCCACTTACACAGGGATGAATCAATGAGAATCACATAAATAGATTAGTCACGTCGTTTTTTTTTTCTTCTTCTCCTCTTTTCGTATTCATAATAAACGAAGAATAATAAAATTCGAAACTGCGCAGCTAACACTCAATAGCATTTCGATATTCACTTGAATTAGTCATCACTTCAATAATCACTTTAAAAGATAGAAAATTAAAATGAAGTCTCTTCTATTAGCGCAACAAAATTGTAAAAAAAAATACAATCATTTTTCTTTAGAGTACCTGAATTATGACGTGGAAATAGTTTTTTTTTTTGGTTCATAATTTCAAGCACTTAATACATTACAAAATAATTCATTAACTTTCTTTCATCAATTGAGTACGGAAAATTCCCCTCGTCATTATTCTAATTACGCAATAGTGAAATAACACAATCGCTGAATAACATCATTACTTTATTTCCATCATTGGAATTTTCGCAAAAAAAAAAAAAATCGTGACACATTTCAGCGAGAGAATTGGGTAAAATGGACCACAATGTACTTGAGATCTTTTTTATTCAAAATTAAATTCTCTACAAAAAAGATCTCTTGCTAATTTTCCGTAAAACCCAAGTATTCCCGTGATATCTGCAAAATTAAGAAGGAGAAAAAATGAAATTTTCCTCATCTTGACACTCCTCTTTTTACCACTTCTCTCTCAGCTTCTTTCCCATCAATGGCATATTTATCCACACAACATTTAAACTTCTCTTAATCATCATTCAATTCTCCATCTCTCTCATTTATTTTCGGTATTTCAAATTGGTTGCTACGGGGACACACAAAGACACACACAGAAGTAGCACCTGCGGATGCTGCGCGATGTTAAATCTCATACCGGTTTTCTCGTACAGCCTTATTAATAAATTATATATAAGTGCGCGAGTGCGAGCAGCTCGTGAGCGCACGATAGACGTATTGAATAGGAGTGGGGGCAAGACGTTGAAGCAAAGAGAAAAAAAAAAGAATGAGAAGATAAAAAAGAAAAAAAAGAAGGAAAAGAGTCACGTGAAACGAAATAAAATGAAACGAATCAAGGAGGTTCGGGTTTTAGCCTATCGCCGAGCACCGATTCTTCCAACGCGCTTGAGAACGCGAATAGTGTGTATAAGTGCCTCAGAGTCGAGTTCGCGTACGCACATATATATATATATATATGTGCCTGTGTGGTATGTGTGATAAAACCAACGTCCCAAGCCTCCTTGGATACGTATCCCATAGGCCGTCGAGTTTGTTAATTACTGAAACTGTCGAGAATGCGGCAGCGTCACGCACTCCACAAGTTTTCTATCCTTTATTAAGTGAAAAAGAAAAAAAATAATCTTTTTCTCTCATTTAATTCCTTTATTTATTCTGGCACTCGACAAAACGACTACGTGTACGTTCTAACGAGCAAAACAGTCCAATGAAAGCAATGCATCCATGTGTTTCAAGTACTATCTTCAGGTCCAATAACCAAATATACTTTCTCGAAAATTCTCCAAATGACTCGTTGAAGAATTTAAAAATTCTCCTTAACTATCTTTCAACGACACCCACAGCCAATAACTGCCATGTCCTGATAATTTTTCAGCACCACTTTATTCTCCTCATCAAGATACAGCATTGATATAGAGCTCAAAGCTGTTGGTACACAGCATGCTTTTGGCACCATCCCTGGATTCGTCGAGTAAACGAGATTCTGGACAATAGCATGATTCGTAGAATTTAGATGATCCGAAAGTGGAAATGGACAATCACCATGACAATAAAATGCATCATAACCAGGTGGTGCTACAATCCAATCATTCCAACCAACATCAACAAAATCAACATAAAGTGGATATCTTCGGCAATTTTCACGTCCATCTTTGCGACGATTTTTCCGCATTGCTGCTCTTCTTGCACGTCTTTCCATCATTTCTGTAGCTGTTGGCATTTTGTTACGACCATCATCCGTGTATGTGTACAGTGTTGGACGCATTGATGACCAATTCTCTGTTGTTTCAACTGAACGCTTCAATCTAACGTGACTCTCACTTTGTGCATTTAATCCACTTACTTGAATCAACAATCCATGATTCTGGTTACGCTCTGTTAACCAACGTGATACAGCTGGCTGTACGTCTAGGCTTATCGTACTATTGCTGCGTACATCAATTGTTTTACTGTCAATCAGTCTCAGCAGTGGTTTACTACGGCCCTTAACACCAGGACGTACAATATCATGAATCAGTACTCTACCAAGATGCCGCGTATTTGATCCTAGTTGATTGACTGAGACACGTGATAAACTCAATTCAGCTGCTTTCAGACTCTCGCCTAACGGTACGCTCGTTAAGTCGAAAGACAGGCGAAATCTGTGCGGTGACTGGAATTTTTCGTCCACTGTACTCTCTAGAAATTTTTAAAATCAGAAGAGAAATGGTTAGTTTTGTGTTGCTTATTAAGATAAATTATTTTGCTAATATCTCCGAAACTAAAGGAAATAGAAACATTTCTGTGGAGACATTTTTGGAGCTCTTGAAATTCTGTACAAAAAAGGTTCCTATGAAAGTTTGCTATCTCATTTAGTTTCCGAGATAAAAGAAAAAGAATGGAGAAAAAATGAACATTCTAATTTTCTTAATTGCAGTTTTGACTCGAAAATTCTTTCAATTATGGGCAATTTACGACATTGAACTTTGGAGCTTCATCCTCAAAGTGATTTCC
Organism: Aleiodes leptofemur; assembly: GCA_963942555.1. NCBI lineage: Eukaryota > Metazoa > Arthropoda > Insecta > Hymenoptera > Braconidae > Aleiodes > Aleiodes leptofemur. Next base: position 6,428,950 of record OZ012610.1, on the reverse strand, counting down.
ATTCGAGAGTAATTTTTGAAGAATAAATGCATCTCGTTTGACGGTAAGAGTTTTTTTTTCTGTAGATAAAGAATCTTCGAAATGCACTTACTCGAGGTGGAACTTTTAAACCTGTAACTTATGGGCTTCCCTGGGGTCTATGGAATTCCATACTCGAAGAGAAAAAAAAAAGAAATTCCTCCCCTCATATCTCTCGTTTCGGCTCTTTTTTTCATCCTTTTTTTTTCCCTTTCTGTTACTTCTTCTCCACGGAATTGAAATTATTGAAGAATTTCTATGGATTTATTAATAGAATATCAAAATAGCTCTTATTATTTATCCATATCTTAAAAAGGTGTCGCGAGGAGAGTGAGACAGGGCAAATAAATACGCCCAGACCCGTTATGCACCGATGCAACTAGTCACCTTGAAGTTATCACCTACCCGGTTATCTTTCTCACTCTCTCACAGTTTTAATTCCACTCGTCTCTCCCTAAGCAAATTGAACCTTCTCTTTGGATATCAATATTTCAAACTTGGCTCAATAAATAAATCAATTAATAATAATAATTGAAGGACACCATCTTTTCCGTTTTAATTATCAAAAAAAGTAATCAATTTTTTTCTTTTAAAATTTTGTGCAATAAACATGATTTATTTTGGAGTTAATGAATTTGACTATTTTTTTTTTTAATTGTAAATGAAAAAAAAAATGTTTTCATTTTATTCAAAATTTTTGCATTATTTTAAGAATTATTGAACCTTTATATATTTATATATATATTGCTGCACTTTTATCTTCTAAACTAATACTCGTTATATTGATAAATAATTAATTCCGTTTGAACGCTCGGTAGTGGTGTTTCTTCTCTAGTAAAAGATTTCGTAATGAATGAATAATTCATACGATTTTCTAAAAATTTTGTGAGCCATTTTAGCGTGAACGAACCGGTGAATATAGCGAAGAGAAATTATGATTTTTTGGCAATGAATGGAGTGAAAATTTTCCTCATAAAATTATTACAATTTAATTATTCATTCTTTCTTGAATATCTCGGAAACTAAGCGAGATAGAGCGATTTTTGCCGAATAATTTTTTGTGGCTCTTAAAATTGTCTACAAAAAAGGTAATAATGACAATTGCTCTATCTCGCTTAGTTTCCAAGAAACTCTTCAAAAGGGAATGACCAACAAAATAGGAAGTTTTTCATTAATTTCTATTCTTCATTCTTAGGAATTATTCGGAGATTATGGATCTTCAATAGAAGAAATATTAATGTTTCAACAATTACGAGGATTGCGGAGGCTGGAGACGAAGATTGTGTTCACACGGATGGAAGAATACTTTCACATTGCTCTATGCATGATCGGACATTATTTAAAATTCTCAATTACTCGCGATTAAAACCGGAAAGAATTAATCTTCAATTTTTGGTCAAAAGTAACGAATATAAAATTTTCAGAAACATCGATTTTATATTATCACCAGTTTTTTTTAGAATTTCTGGAATTCATGCGATATGGAGCAATTTGTTGAATAAGCTTTTTGTAGAGAATTTCAAGAGCTACAAAAAAGGTCATTGGGAAAATTGCTTTATCTCGCTTAGATTCCAAGATATTCTTTTAAAAGACTGATGACAAAATAACATCAATTTGTCTGAAACTTTCATATTCTGCTCAAATTTCGAATTTTCAATAGATTTCCAGAAATCAATTTCGGAGCGGATTATTCTATCGAGATTTTCCTCAGTTTTTAATAAAATCAGTGAAAAGATCGCGTTTGAAAGACTCTCATGGCTTTCAGAAAAGTGTTCTTCACACAGAATATTCGAATCCAATAGGTTCCCTTCACCGCAAGTATCCACTTTATCCTACTTTCCTTCAATCCGATGACACGTTAAATACAAGGGAAACCAAGAACAACAAAAATATGAAATTTTTAGACAAATCGATTCCATTCCATCATCACTTTTTCTCAAATATCTCGGAAAGTAAACGAGATAGGACGATTTTGCCTGAATCTTGTTTTATCGAGAATTTCAAGAGTAACAAAAAAGGATTCCAGCGAAACAGCTCTATCTCGCTTAGTTTCCGAGATATTCTCAAAATACTGATGATGGAATAAAACTAAATTTCACATTTTTCGAATTGAGAAAAATTTCGATGATCAGTTTGATCGAAATCCTCCAAAAAAATTTTGTTTCAACTGTTGGAATGTCCCTATTACATTTTCCCATAAAAAGCAAGGTTTTTATTACATTCAACTAAATTTCCTTCAATTAACTCGATTTTTCATCGATCAAACCGTTAATTTTTCATTGAAAAGAAAAAAAAAATTGATCAATAACAGTTTTTCTCCATTCTAATAAACAGAATTTTCACGCGACTTCCGGGATGAAAATTTAGTAAATATTTGCCCACACAGAAGCCTCAGATATTCTTAGATTCCGCTATTATTTTCACTCTCAACTTAGCCCAAACATTCGAGTCCCAACGACATAATAAAATCATTTTCCTCTCTATAAGTGGACGAGCTATTGTGCTACAGTCACAGTTGAATGAAGCGTTGAAATAGCAACTTCATTGTACCGAAGAAATGAACCCTGGCACGTGGATAATACATCAGGGTGAAAAAAAGACCCGTGCATAATCCCTGGTAACGACCCACCTAAGGATCCAACAAAAGCCGATGTAACAGATATATTCCACTTTATTGCCTTTTCTTCAAATAGTTTTGTTGCCATAATTCACTCCACAACAATAACTCTTCGGTGATTATATTCTCATTAAGGAATCTTGGATTTTTGAGCCAAACGTGCAATTAAGATTTTTCCAAGAAAATAAAATAATAAATACAGGAGAAGAAAATTCGCATGATTTTTGAAGATTATAAAAATAAAATTTTCATAAAAATCGACTTCGATAATAGAATCTTCGTTTTTTGAAAATATCTTGAAAACTAAGCGAGATAGAGCGATTTTGCACGAATCCTCTCTGGTTGAGAATTTTAAGATACAATAAAGGGGAAATTCGGGAAAAAGAATTCTATCTCGCTTCGTTCCCAAAATATCTATGAAAATATAGTGACTAACATTGAATGAATTGTTTTCAGCAAATTTATAATCAGATGTGGCAATTTTTTGGATTTTTCTTTAAACAAATGAATTATTGCAAAAAAAATCTTCAGAAAATTAACACTTATAGTTTCTTGAATTTTCTACATGTGCATATTTTTTATTTGTTTTATATAATTTATTTGTTGAAAAAGGAAATCTAAAAATTGTCAAATGTTGATAAGTATCATGAAAATTTTATATTCTCTTATTTTTACAATATTTTTCTATTCAATAAAGAAACAATAAAGGTTTGAATTTTACTAACCGACATGAGAGAATGAACGAACTGTGTTGGCTGAGCTTGCATGAATTCCTGGTTTCGCAATATTCGCCATTTGCATTGTATTTTGTTTATTGTAGAGTTTCTTCAAGGAGTCAGGCACGTGAACTTTGTCTGTTGGCCTCGGTCTCTGTGTGAATCCAAGCATAGACAATAAACTCGCTTCAACATTTGCAATTGCCTCTTCTCGTTCAAATTTATTCAATTTATCAGAATTGTGAATTTCATTGATAACATTGCTGCCGGTTCCACTGGTTCCATTAACTAGCAGCACAATAACTCCCACCATCAACGCCAATCTAAGTAGCAGCAATGTGCGCATCGTGACGTCCAGTCACTTGGGCACTATGCCACCTCCTGCAACAACAAAAAAATCATTAATAATTTTGTTAAAAAAGGGGTAATTTAGCTAATAGAATAAGAAATCAGTCAAATCCTTTTTAGTAGCTCTTAAAATTCTCTACAAAAGAGGATTCCTGTAAAATTGCGTTATCTCGCTTAGTTTCCGAGACATACTGCAAAGAAACTCGATTTCCCCCGATTTCACGTTTTCGGTACTCAATTCATTTTTCCACGATATCTCCGGAAACATTGGGTTTAGAAGAATTTCGCAAGAGACCTTTATTGCAGGAAATTAAATTCTCTACAAAATCGAGTGTCTTGCCATTTTCTTCCAAAGCCAGCCCTTTCCGAAACATCCTCAAAAGTCGAGATAATCAACTCGAACTGTTTCAAGCAACTGATAAATAATCATTGGACTTGAATTTTTATTACTTTCATATAAATTGAGCAAAAAAAAAAGGGCAAAAAAGAAACATCATAACAACGTGTAACGTAATTTGTATCAACGGAGGGGAGGGATTGGTGCACGGTTATAGATGGCGGTAAAGAGTAGAGAGTTGAGCGAGACGGCAAGGCTATGCCGGGTGCGCGCGCTAGAGCCAAGCTGTCTGCTGCAGACGACTCTGCCGACCCGTAATCTCTACCGCCAGATCTTTCTCCACACACAAGTCCAGCCTCCGGTTGCTTCTTCATTCTCCTCATTTCTCATGTTTTCTCCTCGTTCTCTTCTCTAATAAATTTCCTCATCAACGTTCCCCACTCTGTCTTTCAATTATTACCAAATGCAACAATATACGATGAGAGTTAGAGAAAAAAAACAAAGATAGAAAAAATATAGTAATAAATTGATCATTGAAATTAACTAAATTCAAAATGACGCGTGTTTTACCGGGAAACAGGAAAGGTCGACTGGCACTGACGCATCCCGATTCTCCGTAATTATTTAACTTCCGTATAAATTGCATAAATAAATAAATAATAATTTAAATTAAATACCACGTGTTTAATCCTCAATTTAATACAAAAAATTAAAGAGAATTAATAAAACAAAAAAATTCGGGGAATAAGGTGTTGGGCTTTATAACTGCCGCCATTTTGTTTTATATCTCAAACACGTTTTCACGTTGGTATATTAAGTAAAAAAAACGTCTCTGAAGGAATGCGAGAGGCCAGAAACTTCAGTGACGATGATTAAAACCGGCTGATAAATATATTAATAAAAAATAAAGAATTAAATGCCAATAAATAATGAATAAATCCGATTTCACCAGATAATCGCATTACTACTGTTAAATTAGTAAGTGAAAAAAGTCATTCACTTCCGATTGTCCCAAATTTTCCGCCAATTCTTCAATTAAACGCGGAATTTTTATAAGAGAAAAAGAAAAAAAAAGAGAGAGAATCTATTTCTTTTAATTAACTTAATGGCAGTAACGAAACGTCTCTGAAGTTTCGTGTCCCCATGAGAAAAGACAAGAGAGAAAAAGAGAGAGAGAGAGAGATGAACGGAATTATATCCACTTCTCGGTCCGTATCCGCAATGGAATGCGGTCCATGTCTTGGAATCCGCGGGACGCAAGTTGTGAGGGAGAGAAGAAGGAGCGAACGCGCGGGCAGAAAGGATGCGATGGGGCGCAAATGTGTGTATGTATATGTATATATATTATATATCTATGTGTATATATATATATATGAAAGAGGCGAGAGGGAGTCGTGATCCTCCCCACCTCCTCCTCCTCCTTTCGCACAAACTTCTTGTGGCCTCTTGCTCTTCATCTCGTGTACTGAAAACTCCTTGGTGTGTCTCATCTCAGGTTATCTTCTCTCTTTTTTCGGTACACACAACAAGCGCGTTTTATTATATAGCTTTTAAAACACGAAGGTAAAGCCATGGATATATATTGGTGGTTGAGCAGCAGCTTTGCCGATTCACTGTGGCCAATGGTGGAACGCGCACTCTCGCGCGGTTTACGATCAACAAGTCAACCAACGTCATCGTCAAAAATAATCGGGGCCAGCTCTTAAATTATTAATTTTTTTTCATACATTTTTATTATTAAATTCAAGGAAAATATTCTACAATCATTGCTAATTATTCAGCTATTTATTGTGAAATTAAATGAATTTTATTAATTGTATTTAATTCAATGGATTATTTTCGAGCAAAGTTGATCTAGAATTTTTTTCAGAGTAAAAAGTTGGCGGGAAAATTTGAAAAAAATTTGAAAAGATGCTCCAAAAATTTTAGATTGTTGTGTAATTTTTTTCCAATTTTTTTTTATTCATGCGCTTGTTCACAAAAAAAAATCCGGTTCATTTTATCCTGCAGGTCCATTTTGCGGAGGGGGGGGGGGTCCCTCCCCTCCGCATTTCAGTGAAATCGTTTGAATTTTTCTCTTCCATGAATTTTAAGAGGTGGAATTCGCGAGTAAAGAGTTCGCGCGGTTAATTGGACCTCGATATTTTTTTTTTGTACCATTAATTAATCAAGCTTAATTGATTTAAATTAATAGACTCACCTCTAGCTAGCCGTGAGTCCGTAGTCCGAGCAATCACGGCATCTCAGCGTGTCCATACACCGATAGTTACTGTATTTTCTATTAACTTGTAAACCAACACTCACCACCATTCACAATCCAGATGTAACCAGTGTTATATTTAAAAATTGACTTAATAACTAAATGAAAAAAAAAAACCAATTGATAAACAATCTCTGTGTTTTTCTTTTTTTTTCACTCAATAATAAAACTTGTTCTCGTAGATTCTCAAAAGAGTTTCACCGTAATTTCCAAATAGACACATGAAACAAAAAAAAGACACTGAAGAAAATATTTCAAAAAAAAATTTCACTTCAATCACACAAATCACAAAATTCCTTTTCGGAAAAAAATGGCAATTACCCTCAGAAATACAATTGTTTAACACACAATTATTTAAAAAAAAAACAGTTTCAACAGATTTTCCGTGGATTAAAATAGGTGAAAAATCGGTTTTAAAAAAACTTCATTAAAAAAAAAACGAGGATAAAATGTTTGTCCGACACGTTCGAGAGGCGTAGTGTGACTACCAGTGACTACTGTGGCACAGTGAGCCGTCTCACAATATCGTATATACATATACACAACTGTACAATACAAATGTTTGTGCGCACAGCGGGGCCAGTCCCTTTTTACCCCCACTACCAATGAAACTCCACCTGTCTTGTTGGAATATAGCCTACGTCTCCTTATCCTCCCCCCTCTCCCCCCTTCCACCCCTCTTTTCGCGTCTCTCCTTAACTTCATCAATGTAGGCTCTCTCGCTCGCTCGAGTCTTCAAACTCGATATTATCCCCACCACTCCCTGTTTCTCACTGTGTTCTCTTCTCTCTCTCTCTCTCTCTCTCTCTTTCTCCCTCTTTCTCTCTTTCTGTCTTTATCACTCGAGCTAAACTGCTCGTGATATCCAAACGGCTCGCTTTCTTTCTCTTTAATATCACCACTCCCCTCTCTTCCCCTTCGCCCCCTATTGGCCACTTCTAAACACACACATACACACACAGGCACAGGTTCAACTCATTCTTGATATTACAATTCATCTCTTTTTCTTTGAGCGTTAGCCATGCGTTCTCCAGGAATTATACCTGCTCAAATACTTGCTGATTATCGCACTAATTTTTCGAGTAATCTTTTCATCTTTCTCTCTCTCTCTTTCTCTCTCGAAGGGAAGGGGGAGGGGGAACGACAAATTGTTTGTTGATTAGTTTTGAAGTGGTTTCAGAAATTCTTCGAGTCGATCAATTCAGACGGAATTTTCGGAATTTCCGAGGTTTCATTCAGGCAATGGGAGAGTTATAACTATAGTGATAGGAAAAAAAATTGAATCTCTTCCTTTTCTGACAAAATTTTTATTTCAAAAAAAGCCCGCCTTTTTTCAGATAAGCATTTTTGCAGTTAAAAAACCAGCGAAATTTGAATTCAGGGGTTGAAATTCAGGAGTGAGAGGTAAAATAAGTGCATTTCAGAAACTAAGCGAGATAGCGCGATTTTTGTAATGACCTTTTATGGAGAACTTCAAGAGCTCCAAAGAAAGGTTCGTCCAAAATCACTCTATCTCGCTTAGTTTCCGAGATATTTTTAGTAAATGGGTGAAAAACAATGACTTGCTTGATTTTAGTTTTTTCATTGATTTTTACTAGAGAATAAAATTAATTATATTAAAAGTGATTTTTCTCAAGTATAAACAGGTACGATGAGGCACAAAAGAATGGGAAAATGGTGGAATGAAGGAAGATGAAAATGAAAGAGATTCATTGGCCGATTGATGCCTTTGAATTGGCTTCGGTTTACGTACCAAGCGCGCCATGCTGTCTGCCCAATGCCCCCACTATCCCTTGAGGGGGAGAAAAAAAAAAGAGCAGAGAAAAAAGACATGAAGAAGGGAGGGGGGAGGGGGAATAAAAGGGGGCTGCTTCTCTTATCCCCTCCAACTCTGTAACTATCATCAGAATTGGTAATTCAACAATTTTGCGCCATTTCCGCTTGACGACTCAATCGCTCAACTTGAGATTTCTGGGAAATGCCCACGCGTGACCTCACTGTGTCTGGTGAAGTATATACTTCAAAAAAAAAAAAAAAAGAAAAAAAAGGAATCTCTAGTACCCTCCGGATTTTAAAAGAAAATTAGTGGCCTCAGGCTGTAATGATGAAATTTTTTTCATTAATTCACAGTCTAACACAGAGACACTCTGCGATTATTATCACTACCATTTTACACTGAAATGATTTTTTTTAATTTGATGAATACATACAAACGTACGTATTATCAATTTTCTTAAATGCTAATACCTTTATTTTTATTGCCTCCCCCCCTTTTTTCATGGAAATACTTCAATGGGAAGTGACTAATGTCCGTTTTCAATTTCACTGGATGAAGAAATTTATGAATTGAAGTTTGCACGTGAGTAAAATTGTTTTCTTCGAATTTTAAAATTCAGGGAAATTGAATAATCTGAGATTTTTGTTTTCTTTTTTCAGATTCTTGAAGGAAGCTTTTTTGTAGCTCTGATTCTCTCCTGCAGAAAAAGGAATTATGGAAAATTCTTTATCTTGCTTAGATTTTGGGATATTTGGAGGAAACTGAAATCGATGGAAGAAAAATTACTGCAAGATTATGAATAGAAGAATCGTATGACACTGAAAATAGCAGACGTCTGACAATATTTAGATTTTTTTTTTATAAGTTCAACATATAAATCATATTTGAAGAAATCGAAAATATGTACATGTAAAAAATTCAGAAAACTAGGTGCGCGAGTTTTTTGAATATTTTTTGTATAATTTTATTGTTTAAAAAACATTCAAACAATTGTCAGATATGTGCTAATTTCATTATCATGAGATCCTCATCATAAAATTCAGGGTTTTTTTTAAGGTTTTATTGAATGTAATGAAAATTCTTTTCCTTTTTGACTAAAAAATTCCAAGGTTTAGTGGAAAAAAACGAGTAAAATCGATTTTTCAATCAGTTTTCCTCAGATATCTCGGAATTTATTTTTTTGTAATCCCCATTTTTCTAACTTTCATTTCCCCCTAATTTCTCCAAATTCCAAAATATATCAAAAAAACTAATTGTGCCCTAAATTACCAAATTATGTCTTAAAAAATCTAATTTCATTTTTAAAAAATGTGATTCTCAAAATTCTCCACAGCCTTGATCTAAAAAATTACCAGAATAGCTAAATTATCGATTTCCGTTTTACCAAGAAATTCTCACGATCACAGGAAGTTTGGAGAATTACAGAATTAATTTAGTGCCAAATCGATTGACAACAATTCAAATCAGTGAATGAATAGTGATTCATAAAATGAAAGAAAGTTGAAAAAATAAACGACAAGAATGAGTCAAATAAAAAAGGAATTTGTGCCGACAGCGTTTGTAACACAAGGGTGAAGCCGAAAATTTTGCGACTTTACTCAAAAAAAAAAGGAAGAAAAAAAAAAAGGTATATTTTCTCTCTGTCATGACTTGGTTTTAGGATATCGTGTGCGCCCGGTTAGTGGCCCGCCCCGGCTTCAGGGTCGTCTTAATTACCGGGTGGTCCAGTTCAGAACCCCATAAATATTCCTGTTGCGGTGCGGCCACTCCAAAGACAAAGAAAGAACCTACGAAATCTCTCGGAGAGTGAATATAACTTCTTCTTTTTTTTTTTTCACTCACTTCTTTTTCTTTCATTCTCCATTTCATTTTTTCACCGAAGAGGAGAGAAGAAACGACAGATAACACTGTGCAATTTCTGGTGAGGAGAGGTGTCTTCACATGTATATAACGTATTTTTTTACCCATCGTTATCTCGAGGATACTCTCAATATCGTTGAGACGACTCGAGACTTGGGTGAAAAATGTGACACGGTGGAAAGATTATTTACCTTTTTTTTTCTCATTCTCATTTCTCTTGTGTTTCAGGTATGGAGCTTTTACTTTCTTCTTTTTCTTCCATTTCACGCGATAAAAGTGAGGATCCTCTTTCCACGTCATCCGGGTTAAATTGAAGGCACAGTCTAGTGACTCCCACGCTTCAAACCGTCCACAAAGAGAAGAACGAATTTATTTTGCGTGAGTCATCTGCAACTATCACTAAATGTTGAGAGATTTTTTTCTTTCCACTTTGTTCTGGGGGCTTTTGAGGAATTTTTTGGAGGGGGCTGCCGGTCAATGGGGCCTCGTCAATCGTGGGTGACGATTTATGTTGTCTTCTTATTTTATTCAGGTAGTTTAGAACGTGTTGGAAAAGTCTTCAGATTTCGTTTGATTTGAATCGATTGATTTTTCACGAATATCTTGAAATTGAAAGGGGGCATGAGGGAATTTTTGTGTAGAGCTTCTTTTGTAGAGGAGATTCAGAGCTACAAAAATATTAGATTTTCACGAAAATTTGATTATTTCTCTCAGATTCCAAGATATTCCGAAAAAGGTGTATTCAAATCCAGTGATGAAATTTGAAAAATACCCCAATTTTGCAATAAAATGATTTTTTTTTTAAATATCTCGAGAAATAATGGAGATGGAGAGATTTTTGCAAAGATTTTTTGTAGAGGAGAATTAGTTATTAAAAAGGTCATTTAAGAAATCCTCGAACTCTATTAAATCATGAGATATTTAACAAATATTGCTTCAATGTGAAATCGATTCATCTGGATTTTCAACTCCATTGATAAAGTCGAGATCCCAAGTTATTTCAAGAATGACCCGTGAGCAGTGAAGAAGTCCAAGAAGACAAAAATTTCCTTTTCATCCTCTAGAAAAGTCTTCTAATCGAGTAGTTTCAAAAAATTTCATGAAAAAAATCTGCTAATAAATTTTTTTTGAAGAAATTCTCTCCAAAGATCTAAAATTTTCGATTCATCTTTTTCAAGAATTCGCCAACACTCCCGAAACCTGAATCCTAATTCGCAACCGAAAACTCTACCCGAAAAATCTGTAAAAAAATCTGCGGATTAAATTTTTAGAGAAGAAAATTCCCTGCAAAAATAATGAAAAATTTGGACTCATCTTTCTCAAGAATGTGCAAACACCCTCCGAAACCCAAACTGTTATCCGCAACCAAAAACTCTACCCAAAAAAGTCTTCCGACCGAGTAGCTAAAAAAAAGCCACGAGATCTTTCTTTTGTAGATCTCCAAATTCCTCCAAAAAAAACCTCCTGCTGAACCTCATTCACATGATCAGCGAATCGAAAAGTTCCAGGAGAAACGTGTCAGCAGAAAAATTAAATTCCTTCGACTTATCCTCACAAAGAATCTGCAGAAACCTCTGAGAAGCGAATTCATATCTTTAACCAAAAGCTTTACCTAAAAAAAATTCTTTGAACGAGTTGCTTATAAAAAAGTTACTCGATTGGCAAAATTCCCCCAAAAGAATATTTTCCTAAATCTCTTTATTCCCATCATCAGCGAATCGAAAAGTTCAAGGAGAACCTTCTCCGCAAAAAAATCAAAAAATTTCGACCTATCCTCCACAAAAATCCGCAGAAACCACCGAAGCATCTATTTTTATCCTCAACAAAAAAATCCACCCAGAAAAGTATTCTGAACGAGTAGCTTAAAAAAAAGCTACTTGGTTGGCAAAATTTCTCTAGAAAAAAAAAAGAATCTTCTGCTAAATCGTTCCATTCACATGATCAGTGAGTCGAAAATTTCCAGGAGATCCTTCCTCGTAAAAAAATCAGTATTTTTCGACTTATCGTCCCTCAGAATCCGCAAAAACTCCTGCAGACCCGATTATAATTTTTGACTATGTGTCCAAATAACACAGAACAAATTCAACACACATTTCCAGCATACACGAATTCAACACAGACAAATTTAACGCACCCATACGACATCGAAGCATTTAAATTTGAAGAATAATTAACAACAGAAAGATGAAGATACGTGGGAGAATGGATAGTTTGAAAATAAAAATTGATAGAACATAAAATATTGCAAAAAAAAAAAATTTAATAAAATAGTTAATAATTTACAAACCGTCCAGTTTGTAATACCCAAGAATACGGAACTGTCGAGCATTTCATGATGAGATGCCCTCTATATGAGCCTATCAGGACATCATTCCTTCAGAGAATTGGCATACATAAAAATTCTTGTGATATTACTGTAGAAGGAATCATAGAGCTTAAGGATATCAGATCTATTGAAACTATCTACTATCATTGCGTCGAAAGTTGTAAGCTGAGAGTATTTTCCCTAAATTTGTGATTGTATTTCTAAGAATTGATAATTATATCTAGATAGCGAATTCTCAGTATGGGAGGAATGAAGAGCAAGGAAATTAAAATATGCATATGTAAAAGACAAATGGTCACACTTTTTGTAATTTAGAATTAAGGTTAATTATACCCCATTCTAAAAGAAAAGATTGAAGATATTTTGAAAAGTAGAGAATTTGGAAACAAACAACTGGATAATGGTATTGATTTCCAACTGATATAGCTTTTTCTGCTAATTCTTTAGCAATATGCTTCCGAATAAAAGTTATTCTTTCAATTTCTCAACAATTATCGTCTGATTGTTAACGATAAATAGATTTCGCTGACGAATTCATCATTCACTCAGGGAATAGAATTTTATAATGGCTCAAAACGGAAGTTTCTCAGATGGATGTGCTACTTCCTTTTCTAATTGATTCATTTAGTAGAATAATTGATGATTCTAATCAATATAAAAGTTTTCCATTAACTCGAAGCCTCAATACCTTCAAAAGCACTGATACAATTTATTTGACACTATCATAGGAATATCTATTTTCAAAAAATTCCCTTAAATGGAAATAACTTGAGAACTAATCGTGCAAATAAGCTCAAAATTGAAAGGCAGATAACGGATATAATTCTCCAAATAATAGATGAGTATGGATAACAAAAGTTGAACTGTTTCAGGAAAATCCATTGAAAACTGATTTTCAGGTAATGGACATATCTCGTGAAGCACCGATCGCATTTTCTTCAGATAAAGTTTACAATAGATAGAGTTCATCAAGAAGAAGTTGTCCTCAGAGAAAGAACATTTCTTATCAGTCATTCTGCTGTAATTAAGACTTTCATGCAAAAATGGAAATGGTTTTCTGCAGCCTTTCCATTTCGATTGCAAACAAGCAAAACCTCCTCAGAAAAGAGGGGTGAATAGCATAAGGAAATTATGTTTACGATAACATAAAGAATTATCGCGCAATAGTTTTAGCATAGCAGGTTCACTCGACTTTTTTGTAAAACATTAAGAAAAACAAAACCGCATCATTTGTTTATTGATGGAACTGTATCGAAATTGTACAATGCCTCAAAATAAATAAACATTATAAAAAAAAAGACTTTCATGCACATACAGACACACACACACAAACATGCGCTGAATATATAATTTCCATTCATCTTAGATAATTTTGAGTATCTCCTTTAAAAAAAAGTACAATCGAAAAATTTGATGTTAGTATAGCTTCTATTCGGAAGCAAAACTGTAAATAATAGAATATTGTAAAGAAGAACTTTAAAAAATAGTTGCTGATAATGCAATTAATGATAAAATAACGATATTGTAAGAAGTAGAGAATTTGAAGAAAATTGGTAAAAATATAGCTAGTATAATACAATAATTCCAAGCAATAGAGCCAGAGCTTAATTTGAGAATATAGATCAATTTGTTGATTGAAATTATACATATTGGTATTACGTGTGTTAAATTTCCATGTGTTCAATTTTTGTGTTGGAATGTACAGTGTTAACATTTACCTGTGTTTTATAGAAGTGATTCTGCATTTTCACCCAGAAACTCCACCTAAAAGACCCTTTTGACCAAGTATCTTAAAAGAAAAGCTTCAATACTTTTTTTGTAGACCGCCAAATTCCCCCCAAAAAAGTCCTTCCAAGGCTCTGCATTCACATGATCAGTGAATCGAGAATTTCCATGAGAAAATTCCTCGCAAAAAAATTAAAATTCGCATAAATTCTTGAAAATCAAATTTTTCATCTCACCCAAAAACTCAACCCACTCCTAAGACAATGGCCATTACTACCAATTTTCGATGAGCTGTCATCAGCCACCCACGGTTATACGACTGTTAGATTGAGTTGAAAAAAACCCGCGGCTTCGCCTATAACCCGGTGAATAAGCGCGGGGGATAACGGGAGGGGGAGGGTACATAACACACTATCATTTGTGTGGTCCGGTGTTGCTTGTCGGCACTTGGCTTATGGTGGCCCCTCTCTCGAAGAAAAAGAATATAAGACAGAGAAGACCACCTTCGTGGAAAGACCACTTTGGGTCCATGCCGAGAGTAGAGTAGTGATCCTCTTGAAACACGAAATGAAGAGGAGAAAAAAGAAAAAAAAAAAAAAAACGTTGAAAAAAATATTAAGAAAGAAATTGTATATCCAACCACGCGCGCACGAGACCATGGGGGAGACCCTGAGAACAAGACTTTACGAATGGACCCATGGAGTCTACGATGACCACAGGTGGGAATACAACATGATAGTTATCCTGAATTCCATTAAAAAAAAAAAAAAAAAAAGAAGATGTAAAAGTACATTTTTTACCTCGAAAATCTTATTTAAGACTTATCCCTCCACGAATTTAATTATTTTTCGAAATACTTTAATGATTGAGGAGAAGGAAAAATCATTAATTTCTCCATCTCCCCCTTTAATTGACAAATTTCATGATAATTGAATTAGCACACGACAATTTTTGGAATTTTTTCAAGCAAATGGAATATAATTTTAAAAAAATAATTAAAAAATTTGTATTCATAATTTTTAGAATTTTCCACATGTGCATATTTTTCAATTCATTTTTTAATTATTTATTTATTTAAAAAAAAATATTGTCAGATATCTACTATTTTCAGTATTATCAAATTTTTCGTGGTGAATGGAAATAATTTAATTATCTTCATCTCTCTATTTGCAATGAATTTCAGATGCGTTTAACTACACCTGGCATTCAATAATTGTGCAACTTGGTGCTATTATGTAACGTATTAACTTGGTTACCCATAGCGTCATAAATTGCTGTAAATTTCCAATACAAAATAATTGCGTGCAAATAAACAGACACACACACGTAAAAAAATTTCAGATCTATGAAGATGATGACGAAGGGAAATGCAAAAAAAATGTAGTAAACACTTGTGAATTGTCGGTATTTGCATTCATGGTAAATGCGATGAGTATTCTCAGTGGCACCTCGTTGTCTAACGTGAATTAGAAGAGGCACATACACACAGACACACACATACAAATCAAATACTTATACCAATGCCTTTTTTTTAAAGAAAAGCCAGGAGATGCGCCCCACCTGGCTGGCACTCATCAGCCAGCTGTGGAGTAAACAGGTAGATAGAAACACTGCCTTCCTCAATGTACACAAGTTCCCAAGGAATTTTTCATTCTTTCTTTTTTTTTTATTCTCGTTTTTCTTCGTTTCATCTCTGTCTCCATCATCCAGGTGCAGGCAATTATAATTGAAATTGCTGGAGAAAAATTCTAAATGTCTTCACGTTGATGACTCATTTTTTGAAATTTTTTTTTTTTAGATGTCGAGTGAAAAATATTTGGAGTCCAATTTCATTCACTCGAGAATATCCCGGAAATTAAGCGAGATAGGGCATTTCTGAGAGTGACCTTGTTTGTGGAGAACAAAAAGAACTACAAAAAAGATGTCTATGAATTTTTTTGCTAGCTTCAATGAATTCCCTAAAAACTGTGGAGAAACGTAAATCACATAGCTCCTTCTATTAAAATTTTCCAATGAGAATGTTATTTGAAATATTCATCTAACGAATAATAAAAAAGCCAGTGAATGGCACGAATGAAGGGCTCCATTCATTCGTGAAGAGAGAGGTTTGACCATAGAATTGATGAGGATCGTACGCATAAACTCAAGGCGAATAAGGTATTCATTATTTCATAACTTGCGAAGAGGAAAGAGAGAAAAAAAAATAAGAAAAATAAATGAAGCAAAAAAAAAAAAGAAGGATAAAAGAAAAAAAAACGTGTGGTACAAGTGTGTGCATGAAGGTAAAGAAGAAGAGGAGAAAAAAAAATGATTCTTCCACAATTCAACAGGCAACTGGCAAGACAACATTCGCCTTGGTGTTTTATACAGAGTGTGTTTGCCTTCTCTCGTGTGGTTTCTTTTAAAAGCTTGGCACTTTCGGGCAGTGGCAGACAGCGCGTCGCCCAAGTCCCCCAGGCAGACCTCTTCTAGATGCTGTTCACTACGAACTTGATCTCAAACTTCTCAACTTTTTTTTTTTTTCCTTTATTTTTTCCTGTTTTTTTTTCCTTCTTTTTACATTTATTTTCTTCAGAGAAGAAATAAAGGAGAGAAAAAAAAAATTAAATTACGTTTAAAAAAAAATTGTATACGTTGCCAGTTTAGACAAAATGTCGCTGTAAACCGGTATTTTTTTTCCTGTACTCTTATTTTATGGTTTAGAGCTGATTCTATATTTGGAAATGGTGATGTCAACCAGAAGAGGCAGAATTAATTTCTTCTCGTTATGAAGATTCAAAAAAAAAAAAAATACACAATTTCGCTAATCTTTCTATCAAACGATAATTCAGGACCTTTTTTTTTCTTTTATGACTAACTGACATTATTTCTATTTTTTTTTTCTTCTTCTTTCTCATTAATAATTTATGGTCCAGGTGAAGGAATGAAATTTTAGAATTTAAGAAATACTACTGAGTTCTATTTTTGGAACGTGAATTTGAAAAATAACAGGTGGATAAAATTATTAGACTGTTTTCCATGGAGTTTCCGCTTTTGTGGATAAACAGAAAAATAAATATATTATCCACGCAAATACCAGAAATAGAAATGAAAATGTGATGTGTGTTTTCGAGCTTCAGAATTTAAAAATGTTCTGCATGAATTCTTGGAATATCTGGTTAAACTCCAGCATAATTCACTGGAAATTCTTATTTGATAAAAAAAAAAAAAAAAAACATTAAACTTTATGAGATAATAATATATTTTTTTTTTTTTTTGAAACCTCTTCTGCATCTCTACCAGCAATAACACGGGGGATATTATTAGCAGCGCTCGTGTTTTTGGCGTGAAATTTTCACTTTCTACGTAACTTTGAGAATTTAATGTTTATTTAAATGAACTTCATGAAATTCTTTTTATTACAAAACTCGTGCGTTGTAAAATATCAAGAGTTAATATGCAAAATCTTTTTTTAAAAATATATTTATAGTTTCGTTATTTGAAGAAAGAAGAAAAAAATTATTATTGTTATTTATATGAACGTGAAAAATATTTTATAGTTTGAGTGAAATGGTGAAACTCAACTTTACATAACGTATCTGTGATATTAGAAAGTCAACGATGAATTACAAACATTGACAATTTTTAACGGAAAATTCGAGGATAAAAAATGATTTTTTTTTAAAACAACAATTACTTATTACTTTTTTTTTGTTGACAAAAACAAAATTATTATTTCAATTTTTTTAATCATAATTTCAGACAATTTTTTCGAGATTTAACGTAAAAACAATCAACTCTTAGCGTAAAAATTTAATGGTGAATAATTCATTGAAAATTTCTTAATGAACTGATAATTCAGATAATAACAGATTTTTAGCAGCATTCTCTAAATTATTCATTAAAATAATCAATATTTTGTGTTCGTAATTAGTGTAATGTTCATTTTTTTTTCTTCACAGGGTCATTGCACGAGCACAAAAATTAAAGAAAATAAAGAAGTTAGCGATGACCACATTTTTCATGTTTCTCCAGTTAATTTCTAAAATTGATTTTTTGGAAAAACCGCCGTGAGCAAATCGGGCTTGTTCACCTTGCCCATGCTGTTCTTTGGAATTTTGTCGACTACCTTCAGTACCGTGGGAACGGCATACTCAGGCAATGATTTCTTACCGAATTCACGTAGTTGTGATAATATTATTTCGGTTCCCTCACGTGCAACGACAACAGCTGCCACCTGGAAAGAAAAAATTATTAATTTTCGTGACAAATTTCAAATTAATTTCATATCGAATCAGTTTTTGAAATAGGGGGAGAAGAGCATGAGGGGTGATCTTTTATATTATGAAAATTATTCAAAATCATTGGAAATATTCAAAATAGGTTTTTTCTAATGATTCTATAGAGAGCTGACCAAATTTCCGATGGAAACCATATAGACCAAAGGTCATTTTTGATAATTTCTTTGAAAATTCCATTTTTTCAGCCGGAAAGGAGGGCTCTGACCTTTTACGAAATTGAACTATCGATTTTTGAGGTATTTATAGGGCAAAAACTAATTTCCAGAAAATGACCCATAAGTGCCTCAAAAATTGATTATTTTTTTACCTCATGATTTAATGGCAAATGCTCTTATCTCTCATTCAAGATCGACCTCAAGTCCCTATTACATATAGAACTGGAGATATTTCCGAAAGATTAAAGAAATCCAAAATGTAAAGAGGTTGATCCTCCATTTGTGCCCAAAGAAAAAGAATTTTTGAAAAATTCCCCAAAACATCAATTCTGACACATATTTTTCACAGAAAATCTCCTCAGCTCCTCAATGGAATCATTCAAAAAAATTATATCTCCCACTTTTCCCTACATCTCGGTAAGTCATAGAGATACGCCTTTTTCATATTGACCTTTTTTGTACGTCTTGTTCAGCTCTACAAAAAAGGTCATGACAAAAATTCCTCTATCACCCTTAATTTCCGAGATATTTTCAAAAAAACTCAGCTCGAAATTGACCTCACAGAAATGAGAGACTCAAAAAATTAAATAAAATTATCAAATCCAATTCTTTAAATAAGCATCATCGAATGAATTCTCTGCGCAAATTTTCTGTGACACGTAGAAATTCATTCGAGTAAAAAAAAAAATCCTCTTCGTCTTACTTTTTCACCCCACGTGATGTCTGGCAGTCCGACAACTGCGCAGTCAATGATATCGGGATGACCGAGAATTGCCGTTTCCACTTGCAGGGCACTGACCTTGTATCCACCAGTTTTTATTATATCTACAGAGCTACGACCCAAGATACTGTATACACTTTTTTCATACTGTACAGTGTCTCCTGTAATTGTTTTTAAAAAATTATGAATTATCTCGTATTTTTTTTATTGATAATTATCATTGAAATTTCCACTTTATTCACCAGTTTTGAACCATCCATCCTTCGTGAATTCTTTGGCAGTTGCCTCTGGCTTCTTCCAGTACTCTTGGAATACACTTTCACCTTTGACTTCCAAATCTCCGCTGATGGAGGCCTTTGATCCAAATACTCTTGTGCCAGCCCAACTGCCCTCGACCAAAATTTCGGATTTTTCGCTTTCTGGTTTCGTTATCCTCACGTGGACGCCTGGCAATGGTGTTCCAACAGTTCCTAACATTAAAAAAAATGGAAATTTAATGAAAATCACATCCACATTCCTTTTTTTCTGAATATTTTAAAAACTCTTAGAGTTACGGAATTTTTCAAGAAAACTTTTTTGTAGAGATGAGTCAGAACTACAAAGAAGGTTTCTGTATGAATTTCTTTATCTCGCTTAGGTTCCGAAATTTCATCGAAAATTAATTCGACTCGTCTCGTTTTTTTATGATTATTAGAGTGAAATCACTTCTAAGCACCTGGAATACGTTGACCTTCGAGTGGATTTGAGAGTACCATACCAGTCTCTGTCATTCCATACCTCTCCAACAAACGATGACCGGTTATTTCTTCCCATCTGTCAAATATTGGTTTTGGTAGAGGCGCTGATCCGCTCACCATTAATCTTTGAGCATAAATTGAAAGAAATGTCAATTAATCTTTTATATATGGATATTTTTCGGGGGTTTGAGGGATCCATTAATTAGGGGAAAATTGAGAAAATGGGCGGTTTGATGAAAGGTTGGGGATTGAATTTTTTGAATTATGCGGTTGGAGATTTCGGGATGATTTCTGATGGAAGGCACTTGAAGTAATTTAATTTTAGGTTTTTCGTAAAACAATTCTACTCCGAAATGGCATTTTATAGAAATTCCTGTAACTTTCTCAATTTTTTTAAAGAATGAAACCAATGCGGATGCTATTTATAGGAAATTATCTCAGCTGTCATTTGCAATCAATTGAAAGTCTCTAATTTTTAAGCAAAAAAATTAATTTCCAAGAAATTTTCAGGAAAAAAAGTTTTTTATTGCAAAAATTTAAGAGACAATCTCGTTGGTCTTACTTTTATCATAAGAAATTATTTTCAAAAAGCGTTGCCTTAGAAGTAAAGTGGTGTAGATGCTATGGCTATACATAGCACTTATGATACTCTATTTCTAAGGTGACGGAATGATTAATCAGTGAGGCAATAACACGAAACTAGTTTTTTAAATAAGCACAACTGAAGTTTTCAGACAGTCTATTTCATTCCATCATCAGTTTTTTCAAGGATTTATCTGAAGATAAGCAGGATAGAGCAATTTTTCGAAGTACTTCTTCGTATCTCTCGAAATTCTCCATAAAAAAGGATCAAAACAAAATTACATATTTAAAAAAAAGAAATAAAACTGGTGACAAAATGAAATAAATTTATCTGAAAACTTCAAATTCTCAAATAAACTCCACTTCTTTAAGGAATATCTCTAAAACCATTAGATTTAGAAGAATTTATGAATTGACCTTTTTTGTAGAGAATTAAATTCTCCACAAAAGAAGGGTTGAAACTCAATCCTCCTAAATACACCAATTGCCAAGATATTGCCAATTCATGGAGCAATCTCCTTACCATTCCCCTCTAAATAATAATCAAAAACAAAAAAAATCCACTTTACCTAATTTTCGTACTGCAGACAGTATGAACATAGTCCTTGATTTTCGCATTTTTATCAAACAATTGTTCAAACTCTTGAATCAATTTCATATAAATAGTTGGTACAGCCATAAACATATTACATCTCTCAGAGTTCTGTAAATTAACACCAAGTAATTGTGCCCAAACACTGGACGTCTCGAATTTCGGTAACATAACACACCTAGCTCCAACGTACAATGGACACATGAGAACATTAACAATACCATGTACATGATTCAACGGTAGTGTATGAAGAACAATATCCTTTTCCGTCCACTTCCAAGCAGTTATCAAGGCATTCATCTGTGACTGTATATTCTTGTGGCTCATGACAACGCCCTTAGGTACTCCTGTTGTGCCAGATGTGTAAACGAACATTGCATTTGTATCATTATAAAATTCATCCTTCAATGGTGTCTCTTCGGAATCACCAAAATCGTAGTCGTATTTTTCGTAATTCTTGTTATTCGCTATTTTTCCATCTGCCTTCATTGCTAGTACTCTAAGTGCATCATCAAATACTACTAGACGACAATCTGTGTCTTTTACAAGAGGTTCAATTACTGGTACATATTCTGATGTTGTTACTATGACTTTTGCGTCAGAATCTTTGAGGTAATAGTTCAAAACTTGCGGTGGACTCGTTGAATTAAGCGGCACAGCTGAAATTTTTCGAATTTTTTGTTATTTGTTATTCATTTGCATAGTGGCGCCAGACGACTGTCTTTCGGAGCCAAGAAAATTGAAAACATGTGATTCGATTGACAAAAATATGTTTGAAACAATATATAGATGAAAATAAAGTGATATAAAAAATTAAAAAAAATAATAATACAAAAATTCTCCAATCTTAAATAACAGTTTTCTTGAATAAACTTTCCACCTTATGAACCAACATATGAGGCATTTCAGTCAAATTATTTTTATTAAAAACGTTAATATCTCAGGAACTAAGTGAGATAGAGCAATTTTTAGAGCTGAATCTCCTTTACAAAAAAGGTTGCAGTAAAAATTTCTTATCTGCCTAAGCTTGCAAGATATTCGTGGAAAGGCGTTGTTGAAATAGAGTTTATTTCTTCAACTCTTTTTATTCAAAAGGTTTTTTTTTTAATATGTCGCTAATTGAGAGAGGTAGCGTAACTTTGGCAGAGACATGTGGACCTCAAATTTTTCTCCACAAAAATTCTTCTATCTCATCTAGATTTTGAAATATTCAACGAAAACCAATAACTTCAAAACAATCATTAAAAGTAATTAATAGACACTAAAGATTACCAATTTGTCCACTCATCCAACATGCCCACTGTACGATGACATATCTAGCATCATTTGGCATCAAAAAAGCAACTCTCTCCTGCTGTTTACCACCAACAATTTCTGATAATTCTCCCGAAAATTGCCTTGAGCTCAAAAATAATCCACGATAAGTATAATCACCCTGCAAATCTCTCAAGGCTGTTCTATCTCCAAATCTAATTGCATTCCTGAATATTGGAATGACATTGTTGCTTGGTGGCTAATGAAAAACAAAAATTAATGACTTCATGAGCATTCATCCAGAAAAATCGAGAATTTCCTCAATTTTTTTTTTTCTAAATAAAAAGAATTACCTGTTGTGTCTCATTAATAGAACTAAGTGCAGCATGTGTTTGTTGGAGCCTTTTCAATATTAAAGGTCTGTGTGTTCTCGATATTGTATTGAATGCCAGATGAAAACTGCGTCTCAGTAGTGATCCCATTTTTCAAAAAATTCAATCTTTTTTTTTACCTCAAAAAAAAACCATTAAGTCTCTGAAAATTGAAGAAAAAACTTAACCTCGAAAAAAATTTACCTTGAAATTCTCCCAAAAATTGACAAAAAAATGGAAAACATTTGCGAAAATATTTTACAATTTCCCCCCTTTTTTTAAAACAAATAATTGGATTTTAAGAGGTTTGAGGTTTAAAACTGACGTCATTAGCGTTATTTATTGCAGCAATTTGACAAATATGTAGCGAAGATAAAAATATGTGTAAAAAATGAATTATACTTTACCAAACATAGTTAAAAAAATTTATCCAAGTCACTTTACAGCCGGTTTTGACATATCCAGACAATTACAAACTATTAAATGCCAAATGTCACGAGATAATTCTCCTCAAAATTATTGTAATAAATGTTTTTTTTTTTATTTGTATGACACAAACACTCGATGGGGCGCAGGCTCGTTGTCTCACGTTCAATTGTGATTTGACGAATTAAAAAAATCCAAAAAAGGTGTACAGCCTTTACTAATCATGTGCGAATGAAAAAAGCTCAAAAGCCGGACCGCAAGAATAATAAAAAAAAATTGTGCAGCTTGAGGTAAAAAAAGAGACTTTTTAGTTTTTGCGATGAATGATAGGGGAATTTTGGCGCTGATATCGAGGTTTTCCACTTGACACACACACACACAAGTGCTCCGAAATTGTGGTAATATTCATTGCTCACTAGATATTGTTTATAATTAATTAATCAATTTATTGTTGGAAGGAAATTCAGTGATTTATTGAAGGTAAGTTGACATTAATAAATGTTTTTTTAAATGGATTTAGAATTGTTTTTGGAGTTTTAGGTTATGTTTTGTGTAAACAAAAATATGTTTTGATGTTTTTTGATGCTTGTGATCAATAATAAGTTAATAATATTTATAAATTCAATGACATTTAGTTAATGCATTAATGACAGGAGTTATTGATTGAAGAGACTAATTTCACGATTATAAACATTTTCAGAGAAATCGACTTTATTTCATCAGTTCTCCTACACTGAGAAAAAGAAAATTCTTGTAGCAAGAAAATTGCCTTTCAACAGAATTTTCTTTCACAATTTTTGTATCTATATATATTGAAATTTTCTGGAGTGAAGTAAATTTTTTTCAACTAAGTAAATTTTCTTACAACAAATTTTTTTTTTCTGTCAGTGTGAGAATATCTCGGAAATAAAACGAGATACAGGTTCAGAGAAAACTGTAAAAATATAGTTTTTTGTAGAGAATTTGATAAATCACAAAAATCATCTCTTGATAAATTCTCGTAAACCCCATTGTTTTCGAGATATTTACAGAATAATAGGAAAACTCATTTTTACTCGAATACTTAGTTTATTTTATCTCGACTTCTGTTTTTGGAAAATATCTCGGAATCTAATGGAAATGGAAATGTTTTTTGTAGAGACCTCTTTTGCACAAAAAAAGTGCGAACTACAAAGAAAAGTCTAAATGAAAATTTCTCCATCCCTCATAGTTGACGAGATAACTCCCAGAAATAGATCTTATTTTTTAAAAAATCATGTCATTACCCTTTTTTTCTCTTTCAGGAATTAAAATGGGTGAAAGATACAATATTCACAGTCAATTGGAGCATCTTCAGTCGAAGTACATTGGTACAGGTCACGCAGACACAACAAAATTCGAGTGGCTTGTTAATCAGCACAGAGATTCATGCAGTTCTTATATGGGACATTACGATCTACTGAATTTCTTTGCAATTGCTGAGAATGAGACAAAAGCACGAGTGAGATTCAATCTTATGGAGAAAATGCTGCAGCCTTGTGGACCACCGCCAGAAAAGCCAGAGGATTAATTCTAAGTGTTTTAATCAATTTTTTCTTTTTAAAGATAAATAATAATAATAATAACATCAAATAATTTGAGGATTTTTATGGTAAAAATATAAATTTATTCCTTTTTTACATCTTTCTCTTTATCTTTCAGTGTCTTAATAACAGATTTAACTAATCTTTGTTGAACAACGAGACTAATTTCTTTGGAAGCCTCGGATAAGGTTTCTAAAATTGGCTTTATCGTTGTTACATCGATATCACCAATAAACTGTAATTGTGCAACTTGATCGTGCTGAGGTAGACAAGCCTGCATTATTATTCCATGATTCTTTGATTTTCCAGTTTCTGTTGGTGCTGTTCTGCAGAACGCCTCTTCCTCGGTCGTTGGATCGAGAAATATCGTGTCTGAATAAACTCCCTGGGAAAAAATGAATAACAAATTGTTAGGGAAAATGCATTACTTGGATAAAGTACTTTACTGAAGGGGTAAGGGAAGATTTAGTGAATTGAAAATTTTCAAACCTATTGTTCAGCAATAATTATAAATTTTTTGATTGAATAACAAAAGCATCGACTTTTTAATTACTTTCCTCAGTCGTTGACACTCTTTTATGATGAAAATATTAATAAATATCGTCAAATAATTAATGCGAAAATTTGATACATGTTAGGTCTTCCGTTACCTCTTAAGATATCCCAGATAACTTTCGGTACATCAGAAAAAAAGAGGATTTGTGAGTTAATTTCCACTTACTAGCTGATAATTTGCGAAAAATTACATTAATTTACCCGAGAAAGTGATTAAACTATTCGAAAGTGATATCTTGACCTTGTGAATATAATTTTTTTTTGTTTCTACAATTTTTTTTTTACATCACTGATCTCTTATCACGTGCATCAAATAGAGAGAAAGGCAAATAGTTATGTCTACCTTCTGATTGAAATTTCTCAATAACTATACGGAGGATTGAATATTTTTTTGTTTTATTATTTAGTTAAAATGCTGTTCCCTTCGACAATACTTTTTAAATAATGGGTCGACTGTGCGGTTTTTTAAAAAGTAAATTCGTTATTTCTGTTCAATTTAGGGCGTTTTGCTTCTCACACCCGCTATTTCCAGTAACTTTAATAATTCATGTTTCATAAACTACACGGACAAAAATGATGAAAAAATTAGGAAAAATGGTAAAAAATATCATCTTTGATACGGCATCGGAAGAATAGGGGATTAATTGTACGCGAGTTCGCCAGGATACTACCTTAATCGTGAGTTTTCTCAAAATATCCCAGAATTTATGGGAGATAGGAAAACTTCAGTAATTGACTAGTTTTACTCTGCCAAATATATTAAAAAATTTTAATTATTTTTCCAAATTTTTTGAATTGACTTGATGTGTGTTGATGTAGTAGAGGTCGGTAGCAAGACTTCGAGGCAAGCAGACAGAATCCTAATTAAATTTTTACCCAATAACAACGAACTTTTGCAAAACAAATTTTTAAATCAAAATTTTCAAAAACTAAACTCAATGCGACCCTAGAATAGGCACATTGAATAAGGTGGACGAAAAAAATTGTAAAGAAAACGCAGAGCTATACTACCCAATTACCGAAATTTCCCATAGAGACCCTCTTTGTAGCTCCGATTTTTCTCTACAAAAAAAAGCAATGATAAAGATTTCTCTATCCCGCATAATTCTCGAGATATTTCACGAAAACCCTATTTTTGTTTAAAAACGTTGATAATCACCGCAGAAACTGCTGCTACGAGTCCAAACATCGGAATACTGGCATTAGCTAGAGCCAAGCTAGCAGCTGTGATTGCGGCAGCTAAGCAGGAACCGCCGTTGTCAAGTACCAGAGCATAAATATCCACTTGGAAGTTTGGAAATTCGTGCTGAAATGATTTATTATAAATTATCGAATCATCAAAGTGTCAAATTAATTCAAGAAAGTCTTATTACCCTGCAAACCGCTGGCTCCAATGCTCTTTGCATTTGTAAACTGTAATCCTTTTCTTCAGCATCTTGTTGATGAATTTTTCTTTTTTTCGATGAGAAAGAGGCAAATTTGAATTCACAGTACAAGTTACCCTGAAAACTGTAACCAACTTTATTTGGTATCTCTCGTGGATCGAATACTGAACAAACTACTTTTGTTGTCCCAACTTCGATGTAGGCTGAGCCCTTTGCTTGGCTCACAACGCCAGTTTTTATGACTTGAAAAAAGGGAATGAAATAAATTAGCAAAAAAAAACACTTTTTTGTAGCTCTTTAAAATTAATAACTGAAGTTATTGGACAAATCGAGTTTATTCTATCATTATTTTTCTGAGAATATTTTGGAATATAAGGGACATAGAGTTTGAAAATTTCTACCAAGAAGGATGAGGGTAAAATCATCCTATTTTATTGAGATTTCGAGATATTCCAAAAAAAACGGGTGACGAGATGACATCAATTTATCTGAAAAATTCCTATTCTTCGAAATTAGAATATTTCTGAAATCAAGCGAGATAGAAGAATTTTTTCTGCGCACATCCGGCTCTATAAAAACAAGTGTCTATAAGAATTCTCCTATCGCCTGTAGATCCCGATATATTTCGCAAAAAGCGGTACCGAAATCAAATTAGTAATTTGGTTTTGAAAAAATTGTTGGAAAAAAATTATGATTTAGTCTGCAATTTTGTAAATAGCCCAGAGATAAACAAAAACATAACCTACACATTTTTCTGATATCACCGTGGCCCCGTCCATCCTCTCTTTTCTCCAATAGTTTCAGTTTATTTTTTACAGTTTTCGTCGATGCATCGATGTAAAGTTGATATGGCACTGTAACTTCGGGCCCATTGATTCTCTTTTGATCCACTGGCATTTTTTATGATTAATTTTGAATCCTATCATTGGAATTACTTCAAAATATTGAACAAGCACATGTGAATTCGGAGTCATTCAAATCGAGTGGAGATAATTGAAAGCTTCCAGTCGGTCAAACTCTGGCGCTGTCGTCACTTGGGGACATATTTAAATTCAAAATAACTGCAATGAAAGATTCTTAAAAAATTGTATTGGAAATGGGTGTGATAAATAAGTTCTCAACACAATGGATTAACTTTAATATTCGAGACTTTAAAAAAAAAAAAAAATTCAATTAATTTTATTTAGAAAGGCCGTTATACTACACATTTACCCAAAATATATTCATATAATATTTTTGAAATTGCTGAAGGAAGGTCAGCGGAGAAGTTCGACTAAAGTTTGACCCTGGGTTCGATCCTAGTTGACCTTAGGTTCGATCCCAATGGACCCTAGGTTCGATCCCCCAGTTGATCCCAGGTTCAACCCGAGTTAGACCCAAGCCCAGAATATATTCATATAATATTTTTTTTTTATTCAATTGCACGAAGATGGACCGTCCGTGCATCGGTGAACCCTCCATGAGAGACTAACAACTTGTCACCAAGACCCAAAAGTATCGGTACCTAAAGACAAAGAACCTTCAATTCTTGCTCCCTATGAAATCATTGTTCATGTTTATGTTAACTTCTCCAGCTCTTGCCACGTCGATTTATTTTTTAACTCATAATCTCAATTTAAATAAATGATTCTCAGTAAAGAAATAAAATAATAATCCAATGAATTAAAAAGTGACATTCTTATTCTTATTCTCATTATCAAATTCCATATAATTAGAGTACATATAATTTCTATTATCAAGTTTCTCGCAGAAATTCCCTGAAATCTCCAAAAATTGATAAATTTCTTTAATGATGTTATAAACATAGTCCATTTGATTCAATTATTCCTTCATTTTTAGCAAGGTAAATTCTGAAGAATAGGCTTCAGTACAGAAATGTAGTACATATTACAACTTTTGATTGACGTTATAAATTCAATGGAAGATTATATGTATTGGAATACATAAGCTGTTAAATACATCGATAAAACAATTATCTAAATCCCAAGCCGTGGCGAAGTCGAAATTTACGTGGTGGAGCATGCGAGCCAAACAAAGCCGATGTCTACTTGTTCGTTAATCTGATAATATTCTCTGTGCACTGCCACTCGAGTCAACATCTTCCAATTTCTTATTGGCTTGATTCTGCGGTAAATCGAGATCGACTGTCATGTATTTTGCCATGTCTAGAGAATACAATCTGAACGATAGAAATCCAGCATAGCCCTCAGCCGCTTTATGGAAGAGACGAATGCCTGTGAGAGGACCCGATGCTGATTCCACCGGTACACCGTCTAGGAATGGGGTTGTCGATTGTCCTGCGTCTTTGTCGAAATCTGAAGGGATAAATTGGATCCATTGCTCCGGAGGTTCAGACGGAATAGTCGGAGCCGTCGATTTCTCTGGACTATCGCTTTCGGGGAGATGCAAGTGCTGACTGTGAAAAAAGTATTCAGGATTAATTATTTGAGGAGTGGAAATTTGATCGTGAATATTTATCCACATTCTTGTTCGAGTTCAACTCAATTTTCCAACAAATACATTACTACTTCCCATTTACAAGACAGCTGATAAAATTGTGTGTATCAAGACGAGATGATGGCAAAATAGCATGTGTCTCTCGAAAAAACGTCAGGAAGTTACGAAAGTGGGCGAAAAATTTATATTTCAAAATCGATTCCTTTCTCAATTGAATTTTCTAACATGAGGCCCGAAATGATACGAATTAATCGGTCTTAATCACGATGTTCCTTACTGACGAACTACTACTCTCTGTAGTTGCAGAATATTTAAATATCTACGCTCAACTTACGTAGGTATTGTAGGAGACGACATCCATTGAGATTCAGAAGAGTTCCCAAGAGCCCCTGATGTGAAGTTGAAGGGCGTGCATCGAATCTGAATCCCCAAACGCCATCCAGTTTCTTTCTCTTCAGTTATGCCCCATTTTATTCCTGCGAAAATTTTAAAAGAAAATCGGTAAATCGGAGAATGAAGTAGTAGAGAGATGGAACGGGATAACTCTAATTTCTATTATTCGTATCTTGAGAATATTTCGGAAACTGAAGGAGGTAGCGGAATTTCCATGATAAACCTTTTTGTAGAAGAGAATGAGTGCTGAAAGGGTATCTATAGAATAGAGATATTCTTGAAGAATACTCGCCTCATCTTGATCTACCCCTTCGAAACTGAATTATTCTCATCAATATATATTTTGTTGAGGAATCGTTACCAGTGATCAAATATCCTGGAGGAGCCAGTACATCACCTAGATTGATGGAATTGTAGTTATAATCAACAACATGGAAGTCTCTTCCCTCTTTATAAACGGAGAATTTGTTACTCCTAGCTCGATTGACTTCGGTCTTCATGTCAGGCACGTCTTTCCACGCAGAGTTCATCATAACTTGACCCGCGGTCTGAAGCTGTCCTTCTTTTGTCTGAATGTGGACAATTCCATCTTTTACCTTCATTCTCAGTCCAGTGATTGTCCTAGAATATAAGAATATTAGGCTCCTTGATCGTAATACTCATCGATTTCGTAAACAAGAAAATTATCAACGTACATATTATTCGAGATGTCAGTGGAGACTGGGAGTAAGCTGATGACATGGGTGCTGTTCGGGTTCTTCAAAGCACTTCTGAGCAAATTGCTTTCGCATGAGCAGTGACAGGTTTCACAGAGTCCTTCCCTGTTTGTAAAGTCCTCATGAGTTAATAAACAAATACCATATTTTTCACTTACCTTCCATTAAATTGTGCTTTACGTTTCACAATTCCTGAGCATGTAGATCCATCTATTAATATAGAATCATCCAATTTGATCCATTGATATCGTCTCGATTGTCCTGTCTTTAGATATTCCTATTTAATCACCCGTACAGGAAACTCTGAGCGTAGAAGACGCTCAGCAGTGCGTAGTCACTGCACATGCGGGCGTACTTCAAGTTCTCACAATCGAACGTGATGTACGCACTCTGGGTGCGTGATGTACGCATTCTGTGTACGTGATGTAGGCTCACGAGTGTGTGATGTACGCACGTGAGTGCTTGATGTCCGCAATTGAGTACGTGATTTTCTTACTCTCGGTATATACTTTTGTGAGAGATTTTTGCTATTATCTCAGCAAATAAGCGAGATAGAGCGAAATAGATATCAATATGGGATCAGGAGAGAGTTCTTTCAGTTTTTCGCTATTATTTCGGTGCATAAGCGAGATAGAGCGAAATGGATGTTAATTTGGGATCACCATAGAGTTTACTCAGTTTTTCGCGATTATTCCGGTGTATTGATTTGAGATCAGGAGGGAGTTTTCGCATATCCTCCTAATCCCAAACTAACGTCCATTTCGCTCTATCTTGCTTATTTACCGGAATAATAGCGAAAAACTGAATAAACTCCCTCTTGATCCGAAATCAACGTCGATTTCGCTCTACCTCGCTTATTTACCGCAATAATAGCGAAAAACTGACTAAACTTCCTCCGAATCCCTAATCAACGTCTATTTAGCTCTATCTCGCTTATTCACAGAAATAGTCGCGAAAAACTGAAAAAACTTCCTCCTAATTCTAAATCATCATCCATTGCGCTCTATCTCGCTTATTCACCGAGATAATATCGAAAAACTGAGAAAACTCTCTCCTGATCCCATATTGATATCTATTTCGCTCTGTCTCGCTTATTTGAGAGTAAGAAAATCACGCACTCGCGTGCGTACATCACGTTCGATTGCACTACGCACTTCTCAACGTCTTCCACGCTCAGAGTTTTCTGTGTGTCTGACTAATGGTTGGGCTCAGCTTATATAAGTAGTGCAGTATTGGAGAGGTGGAGCAGAATTAATCATTTTCGCCATTAATTTTCAAACTTTAGAGGGCCGGGATTTCAAAAATTTTAAAAGCTCATACTTTGTACTGAAAAGAAAATTGAGGTCCCCAAGTTAAGACCAAACCCAAGCTGGATGTTGGCGAGGCAGACCATGACGCCGCAAGGCGTCTTCCCGGGCAGAGACGATAAAAGCTCATGTTAAATTATGTTTTTTTTTAAATGTTGACAAAAACGTTCGAATGATCTCATCAAGGCTTGAAAATAGACAGACATAGGTGTTCAAGTTCGCTGAATACAATTCTGTAGTCAGAATTGTAAAATACAACATGGCGGATTTGATATGACTGCTTTTTTGAACTAAATTTAATATTTTTCACTGACTATGGTTGAAATGATCTGTAAAAACATACCAAGGCTTGAAAATATTCAAAGACTGGTTTTTGTAATCACAGATATGATCCCCTCCCCCCCCCCCCCTCTTAAGGAATCACTTTGGTCGTACTCAACTACTCGGAAAAACTATGGCACCTCAAGGCACCATCCCGGCTCTCGTAAGGTTAAAGAATACCTCGGAAACTGAACGAGATAGAACAATTTCCTTGGTGACCCCCTCTGTGAAGGATTTTCAACGCAACGAAGAAGGTGTAATGTGTTTTTTTTATTATTATTCCAACTCTAATCCACGTTATGATACGCGCAATCTCAAAGATCTCCCTCAAGATAATCAATGGTTGAGCACCAGTCGTTCTTGCCCTTTTTCTTCAATTGGGAAATGACATACTCACGAAAAACTTTACTTGACTTTAGCTCGTCAACAAAATAACCGTGATAAAAAAACTGGAAACCTATATAATCGCGACAGAATAACCGGAATGAGAAATATATAGTCATAAATAATATATATTATTTATAGATTTAATATACAGGGTGTTTGGTAAAAAGCATATTTCCTTTCACCCATCGGTGGAAAATACTCAGAGAAGCCTAGGAAAATTTGAAAAAAAATTTAATTACTTCCAAGAGTAAGTGGGGCAAAGACGAACGAATGTGGCAACATTGTAATGATAGAACATGAATGAGTGTAGTGGGCCTGTTTGTTTGTTTGTTATTTGTGCTGCTCGCGCAGCTGGCCTTCAACAAATTATGATATACAGCCAATGTTACAAATTTTATGTGACAAACTGTGCTCAGAGACTTTTTTCTGTTGTTATGAGCTACACAACTTTCTATCCAGTTGGGACTTGAACTCTGGTCTACCGCATGTGAATTTACAGTAAAATCCACTGCGCCAGACAACTGGTCATGTGTAGTGGGCCTATTCTCTACCGCTGTGAGAAAGTTATCGTAAACGAGAGTAGCGCCGTTCACGGAGCGCGTCAAACACATCGGGAGGAACCGTCAACGATTGGCGCTCCGATGTGCGATCCTTTCCGTTGACAAAACGTCTATTTATTACCTCCGTATACTTAGCAGATAAAAAAATTATTTTCAATTCTAACTAATTCTAACCGTTTGGGGATAGTTTAGAGAAGTTTAGAAAAACATTTTTATAATTTGGGAAAAAGTCATTAATTTATTATTAATTGAAACTTGTTTTATGTATAGATAGCAGAAGGAAATCTTTTAAAAAAATGAAATTATTTTTATTTATTTGCAAGTCATTTGGGGATATTGAGAAAATCAATCTCATCATTGAGAAATTAATAATTATTCAATCAAAATGAAAATTATGTATTGGGTCTCCGAGCGCAAGAAAATCTATATGAGCGAAAATAGCAATCTATAAATGCTTTCCTGAACTTCCCTAAACTATTCCCAAACGTTTAGAATTAGTTAGAATTGAAAATAATTTTCCTATCTGATAAGTATACGGAGGTCCATTTCTCGTAGAGATACGAGGTTTTCCTTGAAATTTGGCAAAAGTTGCATAAAAGCACGATATTTGGGGAACCTAGGGGACCGAAAATAGGAAACCATTGAGAACATCGATTTTTCGTCGAATTGGTCGAATTTCAAGTTCCTCTCAAAGTCATTCTCCACCCATTTCTCGTAGAGATACGAGGTTTTCCTTGAAATTTGGCAAAAGTTGCATAAAAGCACGATATTTGGAAAACTTAGGGGACCGAAAATAGGACACTATTAAGAATTTCGATTTTTCGTCGAATTGGTCGAATTTCAAGTTCCTTTCAAAGTCATTTTTGACCCATTTCTCGTAGAGATACGAGGTTTTCCTTGAAATTTGGCAAAAGTTGCATAAAAGCACGATGTTTGGGGAACCCGGGGGACCGAAAAAAGGAAACTGTTGAGAACATCGATTTTTCGTCGAATTGGTCGAATTTCAAGGTCTTTTCAAAGTAATTTTTCACCCATTTCTCGTAGAGATACGAGGTTTTCCTTGAAATTTGGCAAAAGTTGCATAAAAGCACGATATTTGGGGAACCTAGGGGACCGAGAATAGGAAATTATTGAGAACTTCGATTTTTTGACGAATTAGTCGAATTTCAGGTTCCTTTCAAAGTCATTTTCCACCTTCGTATACTTAGCAGATAAGAAAATTATTTTTAATCCTTACCCATCCTAAACGTATGGGAATAGTTTAGGGAAGTTTAGGAGATCATTTATAGATTGCTATTTTTGCTTATATAGATTTTCTTGTGCTTGGAGATCCAATACATAATTTTCACTTGAATTAAATAATTATTTATTCTTAAATGATGAAATTGATTTTCTCAATATCCCCAAATGACTTCCAAATAAATAAAAATAATTTCAATATTTTTTAAATTTATTTTTGCTATCTATAGATAAAAAAGTTTTAATTAATAATCAATTAATGACTTGTGACGTGTGGAGTCCACACGTTGGCATTGTAGCGAGAGAGAGGGAGACTCGAACTGGAGATCTCTCTAAAGTGCCAGGTAAGCAGTCTCACGGAGCTCAGGTAGTCCAGCTTCTTGAAGAAGCGATTGAAATACGTTCGGAACCGTGAGAATGCTTACCTTTGCATTTTGGCTTCACTGGGGCGCTTGGAAGACACCAAGCGGGGAAGCCGACGGCACTTCGCGTGGAGCTACCAGCGATAGAGAAACCTGGAGCAAAAGACAAACTTAGTTCGCGTTATCGAGTCAAAATCCTAATCGTGTAGACCTTATTATTTTAATATACTACAATTACATTATTAACAACACCAGTGATTGGAATTATAACCCTGTGACCCCTCTATCCCTTCTACAATTGAGCGAACTCCCCGTAAGCTTGACCAAAGTACAGAGCAGCCGAGGGTCAACGGACCAACATCGAGTATCAACAAGAAGGACTAACTCAAATCGTCACAGACTCCTTCCCAAATTATAAAAATGCTTTCCTAAACTTCCCTAAACTATTCCCAAACGTTTAGGATGGGTTAGGATTAAAAATAATTTTCTCATTTGCTAAGTATACGGAGGTCTATTTATTCGCACTCTTCATTTCTCAACGAAAAGGAATAGTACACGGAAGTCCCAATCGTTGACGACTCCTCCCGATCCGTTTGACGCATTTCATGAACGGCGCCACTCTCGTTTACGATAACTTCTTCACAGCGGTAGAGAATAGGCCTACTGTGCACTTATTCATGTTCTATTAGTACAATGTTGCCATATTAGTTCGTCTTTGCCCTCTCACTTTTGGACGAAATTGAATAAGTTTTTTTTCCGATTTCCCTAGGTTTCTTCAACTATCTCCTACCGCTAGGTGAAAGGAAATATACTCGTTACAATACACTCTGTATATATGTATACAGTTACCAAAATCAGCACTTCACAATCAGGACTATCGATCTGCCCAATAATATAAAAAATGAAACCAAAAAATAACGAACGAAACAACAATTTCTTTACTTTATCAGTTGGGTTTTCCATGAGGCTCTTCCACTCCAGTGTAATTGCTTACTTATTACTACAAGGAAAAATAGAGCTCTTATCTTTAGACCTTTGAATAATTTGGAAAACGATTCTTCCGTAGCCCAAAACCGTCCGTTCTCGATTGCGTCCTGGCGCCTATTCTCGAAACAGTGAAATTGGTTTTTGTAGGAAAGACTAAAGACTTTTGTGCACGAAAGATTCCTATTGGAAAAATATTCCCGTCGTGAAATGGAGAGCCACGGGAAGAATTCATTTCCCACACGAACAAAAAGAAAAACAATCTCTCACGAAATGACCCAACAATATTGTCACGAGATTAGTGATTCGTTCATCTTTGTATGCGTTGAACAAGCTAATTGGAAGAATATAAAATACAATGATAAATTTATTCTAAACAATTAGTAGTTGAAAAATTTATCAGAATTTTCCGACTAATGGGTTCATAAAACACGGCGAACTTCTCCGGAGAAAATCTCTGCATTGGATTTCCGTTTATGGGAATCCTCTCAACTGGGAATTCATTTTCGCTTTTGTGTGAGAAATCGATTCCTATTGGAAATTGAATTTTGATAAAGGACAAATCTTTTATTGAAAATCTTTCATGTATCAGGAACGAAAATGATCGGAATTCGTGTGCCGGGAATTCGTGAGCTTGATTTTTGTTCACCGTGAGCTACCAGTAGAGATAGGCAATGACGGTCCTTTTTCAATTGATGTCATATGACCAAAAAATGACCGTCTTATGAAATCCGTCACAAAATTTTGAATTTCAAATGACAGTCATGACTGAATTCATGAGTATCAAGAAACAATTTTTTTCAATGGTAAATATACCTACATAGAAGTAAAGTGATCGTCATTGAATCTCCGTCATTTGCGACAGTCAAAACTAAATTTATGAATTAGGAAATGAAATTTCGGTATAATTCACTAGTTTTACTCTGCCAAATATATTCAAAAATTATGATTTTAAGGATCATGGGACGTTGGAAATATTGAATTTAACAATACTAATAATTGTCAAATGAACGACGTTTCACCCGCTTTATTCGGGCTTCCTCAGGTTCTCAGGTTCAGCGGGCGAAACGTCGTTCATTTGACAATTATTAGGATTGTTAAATTCAATATTTCCAACGTCCCATGATCTTTAAAATCATAATTTATGAACATGAAAATGAATATCATAATTGATGTTCAAGAATTGTAATTATTTTAGCAAATTTTTTGAATCGACTTGGTGTGTTTTGATGTAGTAGAGATCGGTAGCAAGATTTAGAGACAGGCAGACAAAATCCTAATTAAATTTTACCAAAAATAACGAACTTTTGTTCGAAGTCAATAACCAATTGAAGCAAAAAAAAACAACCATTAAATGAAATTGAGATTATCACCACGTTCTGCGTAACCCAAGGCCACGACGGGGATGTAGTGGTGTATGGACCCCAAAAAAACCTAACATGACCTACCCTATGTGACACTCGGGATTTTGATGAAGAAATTTATTGACAAAAACACCACCCACCTTCTTTGGGCTTTAAAAATTTAATTTATAATTTTTAAGAAAACAAGTACATCGAGCATGAAAATGCGTACTTTTTTTCTAGTCAATAACTTGTGCACATCGCGTGGAACAATATGAATCTAAAAATTACCTCATACAAATTGAAAAGAAAGAAAGAAAAAATTAGCGAAAAAAAACCTCAATAAATTTAATACGGATTGAATGAAATCTCGAAATACCCATCTGAAATTCGTATTTTCCAAGAAAAATTACCCACAGTGGTGGCAACTAACTTTTAAGACAAAACACACAGTTTTGATGTTTCACTTCAGACAACCAAAATCATACTGGTCTAGAAAAGGCTCATTTGATTGAATTACCAAATTTGCCATTTTCTTAAGACCATTGGTCTCTGTTTATCATTGTGTTTTCACACCAACTGCTTTTGTCAGGAAGAAATCGATTATTTCATGACTGCCTCACCTCTCACCCCAGCCCCCCTCCCCACTCAATCAAAACATTGAACTCTACTCTCTTTTGAATTTATTGTCTTTCTATATTGCTGAAAAATAAAATTTTAATAAAGTTTGAATGTTATATTCAATGAATTGTTGAACACCATGAATAACTTCAAGTTTTTTGACTCAAAGTGAAAACTCAACTTATTTTGTGAAAAAAATATTAAAATCAAAATTTTCAAAAACCGAACTCAACGCGACCCTAAAATAGGTGCAGTGAACGAGTTGGACGGAAAAAATTGCAAAGAAAACCTTAAAACACTAATTTTCAGTTGGCAAAGCTATACTATGGAATTACCGAAATTTCGTTGAGAAAGTAAAATACATCTATATAGATGTAAAATGATTGTCATTAAATCTCTTTCATTCGAGCGTCTCAATTTTTCTGCCTTTCATGACCATCATTCATTGAAATTTTGTGATGCGTCAGGTGACGTTTGGACGTCTTAGACAGAAGTTGATTGATATCTGTTATCTAACTGAATTGCTTCAGGACTCGCACTTGTTCTCAAATTGAATATTTACCAATTCACAATATATCGGATTCTTAAGTGGAAGACATCGATAAATTCTTCTACAGATTATTTCATTGTCCTCAAAGGACGTCGTCATGTTGATAGTCTCACAACCGCCAACGCACGAGCCATGAGAATTTTTTCCAAATTCTTCTGTCAATACAGTTTGAAAAAGACTCTCCATTTCGAAGAACGTTTCACCTGCCGAAAAAAGAATATTTCTGAGTATGAAGCTGCATAATTGGGTGGCTCTTTCGGTGAAAGAATAAATGGCTGACCTCGATTATGTTTGGGAGGATCACATGAACGATAATCCAATGCCGAGGATTCAATTGCTTTCTTGAAGTTCGCAAAATAGTTCTTCAACCTTTTTTGTCTCTCCTTTTGCGCAGTTTCTAATTCCTTTTCGATAGCAGTTGGAAAATCTAAAGATGAAATGTAGGTTATAATATAGATGGGCAGCTTTCAGGTAGCTAAGATCGCCAGGCTTTAATCCCATTAATAATCCTTCTACCTGAGGCCACTAACTGCCTTCCTCCCAGTTATACAATTACGCATATTCCTGAGTATCGATTGTTGATGACGCATCGTGTGGACCTACCGTGCGTTTTTTCATGTTTTTCTTCGAGAAAAATTGTTTCCAAAAAACAGAAATAATTTTTGATGACAACTCGTGTTTCCATCCAACACATTTTTTCTGATCGAAAGCTATTCCATGCCAATGGAAGGATTATTTGAAAAAAAAGAAGTAAAATGGCGCAAGTAATAGCTCGAAAATTTAGCGAAATAGCGTGATTAATCTCTTATTTCTTTGCTTAATTCTTAAATATCTCTACAGAAAAACAACTAGCTACATGTTTGCTACTTCGCTCAGTTTCAGGGTTATTCAGAAAGAATTGATGACGAGAAGATTACGTTTCTCCTTTTTCTTCTCAATTACTAAGCTCTTTCTTTTTTCGACTGCTTCAATTTTCGCGATCAATTTTGCCGATCAATTTTTTTGAATAGAAATGTAAGATGGAGAAGAAATATTTCAGTTTATTGCACGATATTGCTACTCTACATCGAGAAGGAATTATTGTTTTTTCAATTATTACATAAGGAATTTAACGTAAGATTCATCAGTTAAATTTTGCCTACTCTTGGCTAACATCATGAAATCTCACGAGCATATTGCCCTTACTAAGCCATCTAACTTTCGCGTGAAATAATAATCCGCGAACTTCTGATTCATTTTCTTTTTTGAACAAATTATATGATCGATCTTGTAAAGGATTCGACATGATTGAATTCACAATAGTCATTACTACATCGAAAATACCATCGAATTTCATTTCTTTACAGCACAGAGCTGATTGATGCAACGCGCAATGAAATGAATTAAATTTTGGGAAATCAGAATTTCTGTGACATTTTACTATGAATGCATTCTCGTGGCCAGTAAAAATTGGAGCATAAAAAATAGTAATCAATAAATCTTTGTTGAAAAAGGAAAATGATCCAATAAAATTATTGGGCAGCATTAAATCCATCTCTATTATTGTTTCTTCTGTTCGGAAGGACCAGAATCGCTCAAAAAAATATATATCTCGGTTAAACAGGAAATGTATGGAAATCCTATGGAATTCAGTTCCAACTGCTATTTTATGATTCTTTCTCCCTAATTAAGTGAAAAAAAAATCTTCAAAA
The DNA here is from genome assembly GCA_963942555.1 of Aleiodes leptofemur. Taxonomy (NCBI): domain Eukaryota; kingdom Metazoa; phylum Arthropoda; class Insecta; order Hymenoptera; family Braconidae; genus Aleiodes; species Aleiodes leptofemur. The sequence continues at coordinate 6,389,415 of OZ012610.1, read as the reverse complement.
ATGAATTCCCGAAGATCATTTTTAGTTAGAATCAAATGCGAAAGGGTCTGCGCGATTTGATATTGAAAAAAAAAATTGAGAGAAAATTCAGTAGGGTAAAAACGACCGTTCGTACCAATTTTCGGGGGGACAGGGAGCGACTCAGGTAATAGGATTAACGCTGCGCATTGTCTGCACTAATAAAGGTTAGGATCGCCAGGATCCAAAAGATCTTGATTTGCCCATCTCTGGGTAATATATTCTTAAGTTTCCGGTCATAATCGTCTTTGCATATGTACGAAAATATGAAATCCACGAACAAGCGTTATGAAGTTTGTGCTGCAATTCGTAGCCAAAACTGAGAGAAACAAGTCCTATTATCTCCGTTGAAACTACGATAGTGTATAGATTGTATAAGTAAGTATTTGGCGATAGTCCGGTTCCACACAGGTTCACACCTTCCTTCTAAAAAGAGACAAAAATACTATGCAATCATCTCTATAATATCATTGGATGGAGTCATTGCTTCAATGGAATGATTAAAAATTAGTCTTCTATTGGATTTATGAAAGTCTGGGGAACGCTGAGGGAATTCATTCATACTGCCATGAATATCTGTTGAATAGTCAAGGTCAGAATGAACGTTTTGAAATGAGTGATAGTGTCCAAAATTTTAATGTTAGGGTTACTATTTGAAATCACGACATTGAAGCAAGATGTGTAGCATACCCGTTTTTATATTTCAGTAGTGTGAGCGACTCCCATACTATAACCCACACGTCATGAAGAATTATTCGGGTGAAATAGAATAGACTCCATAAATTCATATTTGATCTACAAATTATTGGGTGAGTAAAAATTCTATTCATGTAAATTTTTCATCAATTTGAAATTTTTCAGATAAGTTCCCTACCAGAAAAAAAATTATAGAAAATTTTGAAAGATTTTAAAAGGGGGAAAATTATAAGTTGTTTCAGCTTAGTTATCATACAGAATTAGTATTACAACTATGAGAATAAAATTCCACCTAACGAGAACCAACATACTCATGTCTACTATCTGATGTTCATACTTGAAGCTAATAAAGTTGATTTTCAGAATGAAAATTCTTATTTCCGATCACAATATTTTCTAACAATATCGTTATAGTCAAGGTCTTTTTCTACCATACTTCTTTAGTTCGAGCCTCCAAAAAATTCTCTCGGTGAGGAACTCTTGACATTTTTCCTATTAGAGCATCTCCACTATTTTTTCAAAATTCTAGTTTATGTTAGCCTGGTCTCTGCTATTTCGTGTAGAAAAAGAAATGTTTCAGAATAGATAATTGGGGCAACTCACTTTGACATACTCTTCATACAGTTTCAAAAAAGTTGGCGTCAGATTGTTATTTTCCGGTCCTACTATTATGTCAGACAATGACGCCAGGCTTGATCGAATATCTTTCCCACTCGTCTGATTAGTCAGTGTCTCTATTACACTTTCCAATTCATCGCGATGATAAGATTCCGTGTCATTCGAATACTTAGCAGTCATCATATAGTGTCGTCTCATATTTGTTATGTAATCTGTGATTTCGCGTTTCACCGGATTAATCTTCACTTGCAATGATAATTTGTGCATTGCTTTCTCGATTATACCAAATTCATCATCCATGTGCCTAGCAATATATTTAAGCTGTGACGAAATATCCGTAAGCTTATTGTTAATTTCTTTAGAATTTTTGTTGCAGCCACTGAATCCATATATCGCAGTAGTCATCATATCATTAATAATGCTACGCTTCTCATTTTCATTCTTAATTGCAGTGTCAATAATTTCATACATTTCTCTTTCCAGTCCAAGTATGAGCTTCAAACTGTAGAATATATTGGAAGCAGCATTGACGTAGATAACACATAGTGTGAGGATAAGAAAGAATTTTAGAGACATTGTCAAACGATTTTTCGATGAATATCACATGTGATCGATCACCGAGTTATACGATCACTTTTCACGAAGTCTCGAATTGATTATCAACAGTGAAGCAGAACTCTGCGCTCTTGTGTTAAGATTACAACAAGTGCACTCGTGGCGTTCTTTTATTGTCGGACTAATGAAAAATTCGGCACACGGAGGAACATAAATCACAAAAGTTATAGCTGGATTCGAAAAAGCAATTATCAAGTGGTATAATAGTCGTGTAGGATTGTGATAACGGATTAAAAAATGTAGGGTGTCAGATAAAATTTACAATCCATAAAAGAAAATTTACACACTCAAATTCAATTTACATTTCAGCGGACGGATAATTATTGATATTCGGATCATGGTAATTCTTTATTATAGCGAGCCTTGAAAAACAACATAAGCACAATTCGATTTCCATCTTAGGTGCCTAATAATCAGTCACGTGGGAAGCATCGTAACTTTTACTATGGAAAGCGAATAAAGAAATTTGCAGGCTACAATTCGATCGTTATTTAAGGATCAAATAAAGTTTAATCTTTTCCTATTCCACCGATGGTGTGGCCGAATGGTCTAAGCGTTGGATTAGTAATCCGAAGGCTCTGGGTTCCGATCCCAGCTGCGGGGAAAAATTTGCACCTCTGGACTGGTCATATCTAATGGGAGTTTCTCAAAATGAGGGTCGTCTGTACCGATTGAGATTTCCCTCATAGAGGTTTTTCCGGAGTCCTGAGTGCAAATGCGGTACAGTACTTTGACCTGAAAACTGGAATAGGATAATGAGACCGGATGTACAGAAAGAGAGATCTATGTACAGTACCAGAAAAGAAATTAGAACACATGGACAATAGTATTGCTTTCCAACTGATATAGCGTTTTCTGCTAATACTTTAGCAATATGCTTCCGAATGAAAGTTATTCATTCAATTTGTCCATTATCGTGTGATGATAATGAATTTTGTATCCCGTAATTTTTGTCTTTTTTGTATTTATCGATTCTTTACTAATCGATAATCAGATGTTATTCGAGTTGATTGAAGTCATTCGTTCCTTTCTCATCTCTAGTTTCAGAGATCATTTGCTTATGACGATTTGTTTATTACAACGGTAACCTTTTCATACAAAAGTGCTTCACGGAGACTAATTTAAAATGGCCAGAAGTATGTTATTATTATATTTATTAACCCACAATAAGAAACTTAATTTGTTAAAAAAACTTCGATATCTTACTTAGCAGTACAGTACACTTTCGATAGTGTCCTTTCTTTCGATGCGAGCTCCGATCATGTCCCACCACGCTTGCTATCTCATTCCTTTGGCGGCACTATTGCAAACGTGCGACACATTCGCAATAGTGCCGCTGAGCAATGAGGTTCAAAAATCGAAGATTATGCTCTATAATTACCGGATTCATTCCAATTTTATGAGTTAATATACTGATTGTTCATAGGTATGTTGGAAAAAACATTAACAACATCAAAATATTATCAAATCGCGACGTTTCGCTGGACAATGCCAGCTTCTTCAGGCTCTGAAACCAAACGTGAAAGCTATTTATTGTTCAGCTGAGCGTTCCAACAGAACGTCGCGATTTGACAATATTTTGATGTTAATGTTTTTTCCAATATCCCTATGAACAATCAGTAGATTATGCTGTATTATTGACTCTATTCTGACTCTACTCGCTCGCGATAGTGCTGGCCTACTGATATATAGTTGGGGAAGCCCATTTCTTGGGCATTCTTCCCCTACGGTCCCGTGAGTGGCTCTATATCGAAAGTGCACTGTATATGATTGAATAATTATATCGATTGAGGATAGTATATTGAGGTAAATATTAGGCGAGTACCAGATGCAAATTATTGACCTTGTTTCCTCTATTGCCTAACCTAACTCAAGTACTCATGAATTCTGCCCTGAATTCAGAATACTGACCTGAATATTCCAAAACTATCATTTATGAAGCGATAGATAAATTTTGCTAACGGATTCGTCATCTATTCAAAGCTCAGAACTCAATAATGGCTGAAAACAGGAGTTTCTCAGATGGATGTATTTCATGCATTCTTTTTTAATCCAGTGATTTGGCAGAACTATTGATGATTTTAATCAATACAGCATTCTATTCTCTATCCACTCAGAGCCTCAACACCTTCAAAAGCACTAATATAACTTTTTCGAAACCATCATCAAAATATCAAATTTTGACAAATTCACCAAAACAGCAGAAACTCGAGAACTAATCATGCAAATAAGCTCAAAATTGACAGGCATCTAACTGATACAACTCTCGAGATAATATATGAGTATAAATAAAATCAGTTGGATAGTTTCCAGAAATTCCATTAAAAACTGATTTTCGAAAAATGGACATATCTCAAAAAGTACTGATCCAATTCTCTTCAAATAAAGCTTAAAAAATAGAGTTCATCGAGAGGAAGTTTCCCACAAAATATGAAATTTTTCTATAAAATCGTTTTACTGTAGTTGAGGCTCTTATGCACATACGCCACACACACACACACACACACACACACACACACACACACACACACACACACACACACACACACACACACACACACACACACACACACACACACACACACACACACACACAGACATGCGCTAAAAATGTCATTTTCTTTCTCTTTAAACCATTTTAAGTATTTTCTATTAAAAAAATTGGAATCGAAAATTGTCATGATTACATAGCTTCCATTCGGAAGCAAAAAGGATGTTTTCCTAATTCAAGTGCAAAAGATTATTGTATTCATCATTATCATTAGAACGATTGAAGATAACATTGCTCAACTAATCGGAGAATGAATGAGAGTAAAAGAAGAGTGACCCCTGCAGAATCAATATATTTAAATAAGTTTGGTAAAGAAATGAATGAATATCCACCTGGGAAATCGATCTAAATACTTATTTAATCCATTTCCAACGATGTTTAACTTTGAGGGATTCACATATGTCGATTCTTAGCATGGGAATCGTAGAATTTTATAACTTGCGCCATCAACATTGAGCTATTTGAGCGATTGTGGATGTACGTATTTTTGAATTATTATCATCTCTCCGTCCATTGATTACGTCGATACTTTATATCGTCGCCGTAGAAGCGACACGCGTAAGTGTCGAAAATGCTCGACTCTGGAGTGGCGTATCTCCTAAAACCTCGCCAAAAATTTTTGTATGGTGTCCTTGACGTGATTTTTGTAGCTGAAGAGCAGAATAATAAAGTAGCGCAATTGCTAATATTGGAATGGAACCCAGGTAGGAATGAACGGAGGATTCTTGACTGGTCCAGGCTTGAATCAAGGCTGATGAGTCTTGCTCCAGCCTGGATCTTCAGGCCTGATGCAAGCTTACTGGAAGCCGGGACTGAGACACTGATTTAAGGCTCAAAGTCGAATAGCAATCTAGCTTCAATAAAGCTTGGTTGTCAAGGTTCGACAGAGACTCGAACTGGAGCTGCTCTCAAGCCTTGAGGTGCAGCTTTTAATTGAGCTTTGTATTATTCACACAGAAAAAGTTAGCCATAGGTTATGCACTTCATCAGCATAATTCATGCGAAACTGTTCATAAAATATGATTTTGACATGTCATGAATTATGCTCTAATAGTGCATAATTTATGCACGGGATTTTCACATAAAACATGTTCTAATAAGGAACATTTTATGTCACAAAAAAGTGCGAAATTCATGTACTTAGGAGTACATTATTTGTGCTCTATTTTTTATGTAAAATTAAAAGCGAAGTTGAAAACCTGAGCTGCATGAATAAAAACAATCTGATACATTGTTGAATTTATCGGATTTTGCCATTTCACCGTTGAACCAGCTCAAGAAATTTTTTTTGAAGGAAATTGCAATATCAACAGTCCTCTTCATTAATTATGTAAAATTCATTCATTCACAGAATGCTTTGAAAATAATTCATCGATATCGTCGATGATAATTCACAAATGTGATTGAAATATTCTCATTCCTCGTTGTTCAATTCTTCTCCTTTGAATTCAGATTATGATGATGAAAATCTCTAAAAATTGCATCTCAGAAAGATTTGGGCCATTGCTATAGGTGCTGGACATTCTGAGGAAATTTGTTTCGATCTTGGCCATGTCCACTGAAAAATAAAGTATAGATTGGAAAGAAAATATCTGTACACGTTACTGAGCTACCAAGTTATAAGGAAATTTGAGAATTGCTGCCTACGGATGAACGGATGGTGCATTCTGTTAAATTTGTACAAATAGACGGCATTCGTTATGATTTGAGCATGGCTATTGTTGTTGAACTCAGTGGAGATGATGTAATATTTGGCAATATTTCAGCTATCATCATCATGAACAATAATTATTTTTTCCTGGGCAAAAAATTCTATTCAACGTTCTCAGAGCATTCCTTCGCGTATAGGGTGATTGAAACAATAGAATAGTTTATTGTTTCTCATAAAAACCTCATTACTCCCGTTCCAACTCATATTCGGATTGCAGGAGACGGAAAATCGTATGCAACTCTTCGTTATCACCTTGAACGCCATTTTTGAGATTTATAGAATCATAGAATACTGTTAAACTGGTAAAAATATAAAAATTATGAAGATAAGTGTCTATGTAATTGAAATGCAATTAGACGAATTAAGCGTAGAGCATGTTATTTTTTTAATCATAATTTATGCCTATTTTAAGCATACTGTTACGTCAGAACTATTATTGCTAATAATCCTTAAATAACATGGATTTTATTATTCTCGCTGTTTTGAGCCTAGTTAAAAACCAATAGCTCGGGATAGGATGAAGGGAGTTTTTGCGTTCATCTATATCTGATCGGCTGACAAAGAAAGAAAACGTACATTTTAATAGTAATTCGGTTTATATTTTCTAAATAAAAACGATAATTTTAAGGTTTTATAAAAGTAATTCAAAGATTTTCTAACAAATTCCTGATGAATTCGGATTTCAACTATTTAATTTTTTTTTTTAAACAAAAATAATTTACCTCATTTGACAAAGATAAAAAAATCCGATTTTTCTATTAATTTTCAAATAAATTTCAATTTCACTTATTTAATTTTCCCAGTAAAAACAGTTTCCAAAATTTAGCGAAAATTATAATTTGATTGTTCAATTGATGTCCACACAAATTTCAATTCAATCAATAAAAAAAATTTTCAATCAATCTAATAAAAAGATTCACAGTTTCAATGATTTACTTTCTGATAGTATAACGATTCCAAAAAATTCGACAAAATAATCATTTCGATTTTTCAATTAATTTTCTGGGGAATTTCAATTTCAATCGTTTGAATTTCTTAATAAAAATAATTCTCAAAATTTTGATGAAGATAACAATTCGATTTTCCAATAAATTTTCAAATAAATTTCAATTTCAATTATTTTTATTACTTTCGTGACATCACTTTTTCATGGCATGTCGGTCATTAACGCGTTCGTTCATGATTTTCACCGAACTAATGGAGAGAAGTCTCAATATCTTTGAGTCTTATACTTCTAACCTTACTCAGTATTTAATGAAATTCATATTATCGCGTGAATTGATAGAAATTATTAATTTAATTATTAATTATTAATTAATTCCAATTATTTAAATTTCCTAATAAAAATAATTCTCAAAATTTGACAAAGATAACAATTCGATTTTTCAATTAATTTTCAAATAAATTCCAATGACAATCATTTTATTTCATTTTCATAAAAATAAGTCCAAAATTTGATGGAAATCATAAAGCAATTCTTCAATCTTTTCTCAAAATTTTTCCGATTCAAAATATTTATTTTTCGTATTAAAAATGATTTTGAATATAAAAAAAATTAATTAATCTCACGTATCGGAACTAAACTGTTGCGCGCGCAATATCCACTTATTTTATTAACTTTGTCCACTTACTTTTTTTTCCTTGACATCAAAAATTTCTCAAGATTTCCTTTTTTTCCTTTTTCCCAATAATTCAATAGTTTTTAATATTAAGATTTTTCTATTTCAGTTTTTCCAAATTATTCACCACGATTCCTTTTCTCTTTTTCTTGTTTTTTTTTACAAACAATTCAAAAATCTTAGTTTCTTTCTTTTTTCTTCTTTTTCACTTTAAATCCATCAGTTTATCATAATTCCTTTTTTGGTCTTTCTCTCTCCTCTTTCTCATCTTTTCCAAACGATTTCACAAATTCTATTTCATTTTTTTTCATTTATACAAAACTGTTCCAAATCTTTATTTCCTGCTTACTTCCTTCTCCACACCCAACTAACTCTTCCTTAAATTAATTAGGGTAGGGAGTGCAACGACTTCGTGGTTGTCGATGCCCCTTCTCCTAATTTATTCAATAGTAGGGTCAATCATGTGACAAAAATTGCACATGATTCGCACCTCACAATTTAAGGAGTGGGAGAATGCTTGCATTTTCCACTGTTCTCAAGGCATAGTAATTCGATGCCCTTGACCATCAGTGGAAGAGCGAGAAATAAAAGAGAGAATTGAGTTATTTAACTCGTTTTCTCCCCTCCCCACTCTTTCCAATAATATATTTAAGAAAAAGTCATTAATAAAAATACTTTGATTTGAGACGATCCATGTTATTTACACCGGATGTCTCTTATCATTTTATTAGAACAACGGTGAATCGTATTCCCCATTGTATCTAAAATTTCTTTTATTCGAAACGAGAAGTAATCTTCGTTTCGAATATTTTCTCAAAAAAAAATAAAAATAAACAAAACGTCTCCGTTCCTGGACGTTACAATATTTTATCCTATTTTATTTGACATATTTTATGAATTTATAAGAACATCAATCATGCGCTATATCAGCATGAATTAAGCATGCAAAATGTAACATGATTGATGCACAATTAGTGCATATTCACGTTACTAATAGTGCATGTTTTATGCGCAAGAAGTTCATAACTCATGGCTAGCTCTATCTGTGTGTAATCTGCGATTCTGTTATCGTAGCGAATGGCTTAGCCATCAGCTTGGGAAGTATTGAGAGAAAAATTAACGAGTAGTAAAGACTGTTGAATTTCCAAAACTTTCAGGGTTCAGAACTGAATCAATTGAAATGTCTGTGATACAGCAAGGGAGTTTTATGTTATCATTTTCAACCATTAATAGCTGATTAAATTAAAGTCTTCTCCTTTTTCAAGGAAAAAAAACGATTTGGTGAGGTATTGTATTCATCAGGAACCCCCATGTACGTACGCCGTAACTATGTGACCAAATTTTTTACAGAAAGTGCCCATAACTTTATTGAAAATAGTAATAAATTTTAAAGCTCTATTCCGATTTTCGTTTCGCCTCCTTTCCTCTGACCACATAAATGTAGATGTATTTCACTCGACTCAGTGTTTACTCAATGAAAAAAAAATAATGCGAAAAAAAGAGGGTTCCATTTTGCCCCGGGGTCCATTTTACCCCGGGGGTCCATTTTGCCCCGCACTCCCCTATTTTTCAGATAATAATTTATTTGTTAAAAAAAATTCAAGAAAATTTCAGATATTGGCTAATTTCATGGTCATGTGTTTTGGAGTATTTTTGTGAAGCCAAGAAACCAAAAAACGAAGTAAAAGAGGCGACAGCACAAAAAAGCAGGTAGTCCATTCTCTGTTCTTCCAAAATTTCGGTGGAGGGGGCGCGGCCCCCACGCGGCCATCCACTGGGGGCCACGCCCCCATCCTATTCACAAAATCTTCGTCATATGTGTCCGAGGGTATCCGTAAAGTTTCCATTTGGCCTCAGTCTCGTCCGAACAACCGCGCAGCAAAATTTGAAGAAAAAAAAAAAATTTGAAGGAATTCTCCAATTCAAATGAAGATCCCAAGAATTTTTAAATTTTTCTTAATTTCTCTCTTGTGGAGAGTAAAAATAATTTCCGCGATTCCTGTGAATGATAGCTCAGAAGACGCAATATCATCGCCATGGACAACTTCACCGCCGCTGTGCCGAAACTTCATCGATTATCACAATTTTCCACAATTAGTCTTCCCAACATGCACTAGCATTCACAGTCCCGAAGGTCTACGTAATATAGTTATGCATGGTATGGCATGCACATGTGATCTCAACACATACGATGTACAGAAGAGAGATGATTATAACTACAGTCCAGGAATTGGAGCCCACAAATTACATACCAGAGGGAGAACATATAATAGTGCGAGAAGAGTGTGCAATGACGAGGGTGGACATCTTGCTATTATTGATTCAATTGCTGAAGAAAAGGTGAATTCATGATTTTTTTAATTGTTATTTTCAAGTATCTTTTATACTCGTCACAAGTATTTTCTATACTCGTCACAAGTATTTTTTATACTTGTCACCAGTATCTTTTATACTTGTGACAAGTATCTTTTATACTTGTCACAAGTATCTTTTATACTTGTCATAAGTATCTTTTATACTTGGCACAAGTATCTTTCAAACTTGGCACAAGTATTTACTAAATAGATTTTTGACAATTTCTGTATGTAAATTGTGAGAAATTATTAATTTGATTAGGTGTATTAATTAATTCGAGCAAAAAAAGGGTTTCTCATTGAGTCTCGCTCAAATAATTTTGACAATACCATAATTATTTTGTACTTATGTTTGATGAATAAAATGTGTGAGCTACTTTCCAGTACTCATAAGTTTTTGCAATTTCCTGTTTTTTTGGCTTAAAAAAAATGCTTATTTCTTATTTTCTCTCTTTCTTGTTGGTTCTTTTTTATGAACCATACTTTGAGAAAAAAATTCTGCAGAGAAGATATTTCGAAATTTCTTTTTAAATAAACGTGTTATTTCTACTTTTGTTATTTATCCAACACCGAATCCAATATACCACCCTGTAAGAAAAGCCCTGAATGTAGGGGAGGCTTGCCCAAATGCGGGGCAAAGTGGAACGGCGAGGCAATGTGGAACGCAGGGGAAAAGTGGAACGGGGGCTATTTTGATGATTCTATTGAAAAGTTGAGAAAATTTTAGCCGGAAAACAAGTGTCAGATGTATTTTTCTCCATTTTTTTGAAAATTTGATATTTTCCGGTATTTTTGAGGGGTAAAAAATCCTATCCTTTTTTGAGAATTCCCAGTTTTTTGCAAATATCTCTGGTTCTATTGTTCGTAGCAATTTGAGGCTAGTCTCAAATGAAAGGTGGGATCATTTCCTATCGATTTATGAGATTTTTTTATTCAAAAATATCAATTTTTGGGAGAGTTACAGGCCGAAAACTGTTTTACAAAACTGTTCTACAGAAATGTTCAAAAATACCTCGAAAATTGATATTTTTTAATTGAAAACCCTATGAATCGATGGCAAATGATCTCACCTTTCACCTCCCGTCAGAATTTCTACGCTACGACGAATAGAATCGAAGATATTCTCAAAAAACTAAAAATTTTCGAAAAAAGGAAGGGTTTTACCGGTCTAACCCGGGAGAAAAAATAAGGCGGGCTAGAGGCAGCGTTTTGGCATTTCCAAATGGCAGTCTAGTAGCAGTTTTTATGCCACTTTTCTGGCGGCAAACTGGCGGGATTTGCGCCAAAAGCTGCCTCTATACTGCCTTTTGCATAAAGCATCCAGTGGCAGCATAAGAGCGGTCTTTTGGCAGATGCCACATGCCAGTACCCTGCCTTTAGACTGCCATCTTCATAATGCCATATTTAATTAATTAATTAATTGTACTTATAAGTACACCTAATTTTGTGTGGTAAATTCAGAAGTTATGGCCATCATTTGCAGTTTTCGACGCAGATCACACCGATATAAAAAAAAAACGGATCGGTCGCGCCGTTCCCGAGATATTACGTTTTTTTTTCCGGGACCGGGGCTCGAACCTAGGCTGCTTTGGTTGATCTTCTTCCTTTGGATGTTCACTTAGTCCGCACGGCTATTCTGTAATACTTGAAAGTATATATTTTTATTCTGGTTTATAAATATCTATTTTTTCACGGCAATTTTTTAATGAATAAGTTGTCTGTATAATAAATACACGTGAATTATTCAATGAAGGGAACTGTTCGTTTATTTCAAATGAGAAAATAGTCTACCAAATGATTATTAATTATTGAAAACTGGAGACTCTAAAATAATCATGAATAGATAAGAAAATAATGGAACATAGCAAATATTTTTTTGACATAATTACAAAAGTTGTTGAATTTACTCAATTTAATTGAATCAGAAATATCAATTCGTTGAATTGACTAAAATTAGTACATTAAACAGTTAGGGGGACAAAAACAGAAACTGAAGTTTCTGTTGAAAAAATGTGGCCAAGTACATGTTGCTGAGAATCCCCCTCTTTTAAAAAATGAATGAGATAATTCGAAGGAGCCAAGAATTCGAACAATTCTGCGAGAGCTGATGAGGAGGACAAAGAACAAATACGAGTAGATGGCAGATTATTTAGTAGGGAAAATTAGAAACTTGGCCTTTCCACATCCGAAGTCATTGATGGAAATCGAAAAGGCCAAGTTTCTAATTTTCCCTACTAAATAATCTGCCATCTACTCGTATTTGTTCTTTGTCCTCCTCATCAGCTCTCGCAGAATTGTTCGAATTCTTGGCTCCTTCGAATTATCTCATTCATTTTTTAAAAGAGGGGGATTCTCAGCAACATGTACTTGGCCACATTTTTTCAACAGAAACTTCAGTTTCTGTTTTTGTCCCCCAGATTTCATTGTTTTTTTAAAGTTTTCGGAATCTTCTTCGGTTAAGGGCACAGGCCGGGCGGAAGAAGTGAGAACGGAAAACTGGGCAAAGAAAAAAGTCCTTTTATAAATTCTCTCGAAAATTTCCCTTCTGCATGGATAAATGAGCGAATTATATACTCACGATTTTTCTAAAGTGTGCAGGATTAAGATACTGAAACTTTTTTCTTTAGAAATATTCATTCGAAGAATTCATAACTGTTGGAAAAAAATGATTGAAAATAAAAAAGATGGAAAATGAACGTATCATAAAAAAACTTTTCCCTACATATAATAATCCCGAAAATAAACTAGTGCGATGAATAATCGCCAGGATCATTAATTGCACTAACAAATAATTGAGAAAATATTTAGTCGTGGAATTATCAATAGCCCGACGACATTATCATTGCGAATGCAAAATTAGGAGAAATTGAAGATAATGAGAAAAATAAGAAAGTGCATTGAACTATGGAAGGAAAAATAATTTTCAAAATTGTTCAATGTAGGAATTCAATTGGAATGAACGAATAATCAGCAGGCTTATGAATTTTGGGGTAATTATAATTTCAAAAACAAATTTTAGACCGATTGTATTTTCTGCAGAATGGTAACTTCCCCGAAGAAAAAATTATTTTTTTACCGAGAACCCATAAATTCGCCAATTCATGGGAATTTCAAAATGGAATGCATTCGATTTTTCTTTGATTCTATGAATGTGTCAAATAGAATTTCCGAGGAATTCCCAATTCTCCAGGAAATAAAATTGGTCCAAAATTTATTTTTGAAATTATGATTACCTCAAAATTCATAGGCTTACTAATCATTCATTCATCCTGAATTTAATTCCTCCATTGAACAATTTTGAAAATCATTTTTTCGTCCATACTTGAATGTGATTTTTATCTTTCTGATTATTTCTAACTTCTCCTGATTTTCCATTCGCAATGATAATGTCATCGGACTGTTAATAATTCCACGCATAAATATTTCCTCAATTATTTATTCGTGCAATTAATGATCCTGGCGATTATTTATCGCCCTAGTTCCTTTTCGGAATGAGTATATGTGAGGAAATTTTTTTTATAAATACATGTCACTCTCCATCTTTTTTATCAACAATAATTTTTTTTCAAAAAGTTACGGATTCTTCGAATAAATATTTCTACATAAAAAAGTTTCAGCATCTTAATTTTACTACATTTAACAATTCTTCAGTACATCATTTTCGTCCAAGTTAGCATTAGGACATTCTTTCTTCGAGCAGCTTCTTATTTCGACTAGATTTGCATGAAAAGAGAATTAAGAAGGAAAAAAAATTGAATTTTGATATTTGAGATTTTTTTTGCAAATTTTTCGTTTTTTTTTTATTTTTTCATTTTTTTCCGATGTTTTTCGAATTTTTTGAAATTTTTTGAAAATTTTCGAGTTTTTTTTTTGAAATTCCCTCCAATTAAACTCCGGCAATCTTCCTTTGCCAATATTTATTTCAAAAATCATTATTTATTTTGATTTTTAAAATTTTTCGATTTTTTTTTAAATTTTTTTCGATTTTTTTTCGAATTTTTTGAAATTTTTTGGAAATTTTTCGATTTTATTTCCAAAAGTTTCTCAAATTGAACTCCGGCAACCTTCCTTTGCCAATGTATATTTTAAAAATCAGTTTTTATTTTGAAATTTAAGATTTTCCGATTTTTTTTCTTCAAATTTTTCGTTTTTTTTGAATTTTTTCAAATTTTTTTCGATTTTTTTTCGAGGTTTCTGAAATTTTTTGGAAATTTTCGATTTTTTTTCAGAAGTTTCTCAAATTAAACTCCGGTAACCTTCCTTAGCCAATATATATTTCAAAAATCAGTTTTTATTTTGGTTCTTGAAATTTTTCGAATTTTTTTTTCAAATTTTTCGATTCTTTCTTGAATTTTTTCGGTAATTATGCAGGAAAGGGGCCTACATAAAATTTAAATAATAATCAAAGTCAAATCTTCGGAAAAAAATATGGAATGCGCAAGCAGGATTTTTCGAAATTTTTTTCGATTGTTTTTCGAATTTTTTTTGAAATTTTTTGAAATTCTTCGGAAATTTTTCGAATTGTTATTCCGAGATTTCCTCAAATTAAACTCTGGCAACCTTCCTTTGCCAACATATTTCAAAAGTCAGTTTCTATTTCGATATTTGAGATTTTCGAACGTTTTTTCAAATTTTTCCATTTTTTTGGAATTTTTCCGACTTTTTCCTTCCGACTAGTCTGACTTCAACCCATCTTCTTCAATAAATTTCTGAAAGTCGATAATGACTTACCTGCGAATGGTAATTTTTTTTACCGACTTTCGGATTTTACTCCGGTTTAATCGATAGAGACTGGCTGTCAACGAAAGGGACAGTGGTACCGACATTCTAAGAGAAATGTGGCTTCAAGATAATGTAATTGGCAAAAAATGTTTCCGGGACCGTTGCTATGGGGCGTTTTTAGTTAAATATGGAATAAAAAAAATAAAAAAAATCACCATTCGAATGCTCGATGTCGAATTAGGTGATGTAACTAAGACTACTTTTTGCGTAGTTTGTCTCGTTTTTGAGCAATTAAATAATAAAGAAAAAAGAGTGGTGGAGGGGGAAGCTCTGTCGAGAATATATACGCTCAGCGCTCGGCCCTTCAACATGTACTTGGCCGATACGCTACCGCGTATCTAGATTTTTAGGTATTCCAAAAAATATTTGCTAAGGACCATTTGCCTCAATCTTTAATTCTTTTCACAATAATTTTTTTCGTAGGGTAACTTGAGTTGTTGAAATCATTTGTTTGCCGGTTGAAAAAACTGAATTGCAGAATACTCAGTCATCGTAGCCATCGTAATATCAAATTTTTTGTCCTAGCAATAAATTGTTTTACGAAAAATCGAATCCATACAAACGATCGGTGTGAACCTGAAATGATTCAAATTAGTAACGAAACCGCCAATTAATACTACAATTATGAGAGATAGACGATTATGGAGAAAGGCAGTCAAACAACCTCATGAAGGCAGATTCATGGCAGCATGTACGAGCAGGTAAATGGCATCATAAGAGCGGATTGTAGAAAAGGCGGTCTTCTGGCAGCTCAAACACAGCTCACCGATGACGTTATTGAAAAACTGTGCTTGAGCTGCCAGGTGACGGTCTTTTCTGTTGACCGCTCTTGTGCTGCCATTTTCCCGCTTGTAGGTACTGCCATGAAACTGTCTCTTTACGGTTAATATGCTGCCATTCCTCCAATCCACCAAGTGATCTGCCTTTACGCTGCCTGTAAACTGCCTGCCACTTTTCAATAAAAATAATGAAACTGCCATGTGCTGCTAGGAGCACGCCAGTTATACGCTGCTTTCCCTCAAATCTGCCTCTAAACCGCCTGAATCCTGTTCGTTGCCCGCCTTAATTTTTCTCTCGGGAAAATGCTCGAAAAAATAAAAATCGCCAAAAATTCAAAACAAGCAGGCGTTAACTCCTTGTGGGTTATTTGAATTCTTAGATTTAATATTCTGCCAATACGATTGGCAGTAGGCTTCCGAATCGAATTTTCAATCTCTAATCCAATAATGACCATTTTAATTAACACGAATTAATTAATTTCTGAATTTGATGATTCAACTTTTCAATGTTCTCGTCATCATATCAGGATGAAAATGGTCTCATTCTATTCGGAACATTATATATTTTATTATCATGAAATAAAAACAATGTGTGTTCTTGAGAAAAAATTGAGAAAAATTTACATTTCCGATTTTTTATAAAAATGTTATTTTTTTCAAAATAAAAATAGATACTTGACCAATCAATTGGGAATCTAGAGAGTTCATTCCTTTCATTATAACGAATTCTTTAAGTACAAGCTGGTGCAAATCCGTCGCGTAGTTTTTGAGGAATACGCCTTTAAAGAAAAATCATTTTTTGCAAATATCTCAGAAACGGCTGGACGTATTTCGCCTAATTTCAATAGCACTCTGTACCTTCATCAGATATACACACTGACGAAATTTGAAGTCTCTATCTCAAATACTTATCGAGTCATCGTTCCGCTAAAATATGAACTGAAAATCACTAAAATTGAAATAATTTCCAAAACTAAGAATCAGAGAAAAATTTGACAACAGTCAAAAATGTGAGTCTTAATGAGATGAATATCATAGCCCAAACTGGGCGCTAACAATTAATTTTTCATCGAAAAAATTCAAAAAAACGTTTTTTTGAAAATTCGATTTTTCTCGGAAACTATTCAACCGATTTCGCTGAAATTTTTATGACAGCATTGTGCACGCAGAGGAAAAATACAGTCAAATTTTGAGAGCGCTAAGTATAGCCGTTCCGGAGAAAATTACGATACATGGCAATACACTCAGACACACACAGTCACACACATACACACATACAGACATGCTTTAAAAATATGATTTTTCGACGTTTTGGATCATTTGTAGTCATATTCCGATGAAATCTCGAAATCGACGATTACAATGCTTCCATTCGGAAGCAAAAATCAGTTTTGAAACTTGATTTCCGTCTAAAATTTCTTCAGCTTCGCAATGGAATCATCAAAAATGATGGGCCGCCAATATTTCTATTAATTACAAGAGTTTTCCATAATATTTGCCCGAAAATTTTCCTCCCCTTTTTTTTTGAAAGGTTTAGTTTTTTGAGAATATCTTTGATATTTTTGAATTGAAAACCCCATAAATCGATGGGAAATGATTCCACTTTTCATTTGAGACCAGCCCTGAATTGCTACGAATAATAGGATCAGAGATATTTGCAAAAAACCGAAAATTCTCAAAAAAGAAAAGGATTTTTTACCCCTCGAAGATACCGAAAAATACCTAATTTTCAAAAAAAATCGCAAAAATACATCTGACACTGGTTTTCCGGCTAAAATTTCCTCAACTTTTCAAAAGAATGATCAAAAAGAATCCATCTCTAACCGTTTCATTACAGTGCCCATTTTGTCTCACTCTCCCCTATTGCATATAATATAGACATATATTCACACAATCACATAAAAATTCCCGAGATATCCCATTTTATTCATTTTCGTCCAATATTTCATAGTAGAGAATTATTCTACTTTGCCCCCGCGTTCCACATTGCCCCGCCGTTCCACTTTGCCCCACCCTCCCCCTAAGTATTTTCGATTTATGCAGCAAGTGCTTCATGCTCCTGTAAATTCTAAAAAGTACTTGATCCAAGTATCTTTTATACTAGTGACAAGTACCCGACTCGAGGGGTTACTCACTCAAGGATTGAGTTACACCATGACTTCAAAATGAAGTCGACTTCACGTGAATTCAGTCGCTGACTTCAATGACTTCAACAAAATGTGAAGTCAATGACTTCAAGCGTTGATCAACGTGACTTCATGACTGCAATTGACTGCCAATGACTTCATAAATTTGTAGTCAGTGACTTCAAATAGAATGAAGTCATTGAAGTCACAATAAATAAAATTTTACGAATAAGAGAGGGTGGGGGAAAACGGGTTTTCATCATATTGAAACGAAAACTTGCTATATAAATGATTCATTAGAATATTTAGATGTTTTTTATTGGAAATATTTTTTAAAAGCCTTAAAAATATTATCAGGTAGCTTTAAATCCCCACTCTCAGTTATCACAGGGGGTGAAATAGTATCTCGATACTGTTCAATATCGATGTACCCATGCACACTCATTGGCTCTAATTTCAAACGATTTGCACTTTCATCTAAAATATACCAGTGGCGAAGAACACTGATCTTTTTTTTATTACCATGAACGTCAGCATATTCACTTGAAAATTCTCTGCTACGCAAAGTTCTCCCTTCTGTATATGCGAAATTCAATATAAGCCCTGATAAACATGCGGGGTATTCATTTTCTTTCGAAACCTAAAATACGTAATTTGAGTGACTTCAATTGATTTCATCGACTTCAAGTGACTTCAGTGACTTCACAATTGACTTCAGAAAAATGAAATCATTTGACTTCAGTGATTTCAAAAAGTTGAAGTCACCTGACTTCAGTGACTTCAATGACTTCAACTTGACTTCAACGTGACTTCAAATTGACTTCATCGCGGTGTGGCGCCATGACTTCACGAGTGAGTAACCCCTCGACCCGACTCGAAATTTTGATTCGGGTCTCATCCGGACCTGATCAGGCTGGCCTGACTCCGGACGTCAGGCCCTTACTTGGATGCCTTATCCGGTCCAAATCTGGACTGTAACGCTTTGTCAAGTCAGGGCCTGACTTGAATCTCCAACTCAGGGCCTGACTTGGATTTCCAACTCAGGGCCTGACTTGTATCTCCAGCTCAGGGCCTGACTTGGATTTCCAACTCAGGACTGGATAAGGCATTCCAGTTCAGTGCCGGACGAAAAATTCTATACATGATCCAAAAGACTATAAACATTAATTAATAACAAAAAATGATTCATTCATTTACTTTCAATCAATTCATCGTTGTTTTGCACATGAGCGGATATTTTTCACTGAAATTAGACATTTTAAATTAGGAAATTAATTTGCACCTGGGTGGATTCGATCCGAGAACCTTCTGCACACTAAGCTGACCCCCTAACCACTAGACTACAGCTCAGTTATAGCATTAGTCTGTCTGATCATTTACATAAACTTCCTCCATAGGGATATTCATAATTTTCAGAAGTAGATAATGAATCTGTGGGAATCTCCGAATGATTCATTAGCTGTTTATGATAAAGTTGATAGAAATTAATAAACATCCGGGGAATCTGATATGGTCCTGACCATTTCCGGATCAGGAGAAATTGATCGGACTTAGATTTTTTCACGATTCTCAATCAGGTTCTCCAAATCCGTAAGATGTCAGGGCCAGATCAGGACAGTCTCATTCGGACACTCCAGATCCGGATTTGATTAGGCATGCCAATGCTATGCTGGATCAGGACAGCCGTACTTACTCCGCATCCGGATTTAATCAGGCATGCCAATGTTATGCCGGATCAGGATAGCCACACTCATCCCGGATCCGGATTTGATCAGGCATGCCAATCATATGCCGGATCAGGATAGCCGTACTTACTCCGGATCCGGATTTGATTAGGCATGCCACTGCTATGCCGGATCAGGATAGCCGTTCTTACTCCGGATCCGGATTTGATCAGGCATGCCAATGTTATGCCGGATTAGGACAGCCACACTCATCCCAGATCCGGATTTGATCAGGTGTGCCAATGATATTCCGGATCAGGAAAGCCGTACTGATTCCGGACCCGGATTTGATCAGGCATGCCAATGCTACACCGAATCAGGATAACCGTATTCCTCCCGGATCCGGATTTGATCAGGCGTAACCGTGGCATGCCTGATCAGGATAGCCGTATTCCTACCGGGTCCGTACCAAGTGTGACAGCAGGCGTGCCAGACGAAATTTCTAGTCGGGTATCTTTTATACTGCTGTCAAGTATAAAATATACTCAGTGCTAGTATAAAAGATACTAGTGACAAGTATCTTTTATACTAGGACTGAGTATATTTTAGACTCATCCCAAGTATTTCGCGGATCAAGTGGATATACTTCTGAGGAGACTATTCACTACTACTAACAAGTATAATTAATGAATTCTCGCAAGTTTCTCAAAAATACTTGCCAGTAGTATAATTCATACTGGAGAGAAGTATAATTTTTTTTGAGTGTAAGTCTTTTTTTTTAGTTCTTGAAATTGTCTGCAAAATAGGATCTGCCGAGTCGAAATTTTTAGGTGGTTTCGATTCCTGTTTCAACTTACAAAAATTGTAGGCTGAAGGAGAGCGAAAGGAAGCTAAACGGCGTAGGGTCACCGTGTATTTTAAACTTACTTTGAACCTACAAAACGGCCGAAATGTTCGTTTCTTCCACTTTGTAAGTTCAAAGTAAGTTGAGTTTCTTCCACTTTGTAAGTTCAGAGGAAGTTGAAATTTTCTAAAAATTCTCCTCCATCCCCTCCCTTCATGCCTTTTTTCCTCTAAATTCGCGTTTTTTATTGATTTCGCGGTCAATTGTATGATTAAAAATAGCCCCCCAGCACGGTTAATCTAGTTTTTTTTTAATGAAATGAATAAAAAAAGAAAAAAGGAATTCGGTCTAGTAGTTCTCGAGATCGTCCAGGCGGTCACCCATCCGAGTACTAACCTGATCTAATGCTGCTTAACTTCGGTGACCGCCTGGAGTTCTCTCGTTGACTGCTGGTAATCTGAAACATATAACTATCTCGATCCTCATTGCGCCTTTTAGGCTCTTTGAAAAAAAAAGAAAAATAATAATGAATCGAATTTATAATAATAATTATTAATAAATCTAAAATAATGATAAATTAATTAATTCATAAAAAATGCATTTTAGCTGGAGAAGAAGCGCCAGAACTAATTTTTTTTTTTACTTTTGAGAATTTTCTTTGTTTTGAGAAATTCACGGTTTCCAAACATCTTCAGTTCTAGAGGTGATACCGTGAGATTTTTCAAAAGAGGTAAAAGAGAAGATCATTTACGATCAATTTGCAGGATTTTCAATTGGAAAATATCGATTCTTCCAGGATTTATGGGCACTTGCCTGAGAATCAAGGTGAAATCATTCTATCTCGCTCCGAGATATTCATTTTTCCAGATATTAGCCAAAAATGAGAAAAACTGGCAATTCAAGGAGGCCAATTTTTTCCATTAATTTTTTCAAGATTTCTCAGAAACTGAACGAGATAGTGCAATTTTACCTAAATCCTTTTTTATAGCTCTCGAAATTCTTCCCAAGATGCAATCGGCACTAAATTTCTCTATCTCGCTCATTTTTGGAAATATTCGCCAAAAATGAGGAATAAAAGAATTCAATGAATAAATCGAGGAGGGGCACAAATATCTCGTTATCATGCGATTACAGATGCATCCCCGATCATGATGCACCACAAAAATGTATCGGATCGCGGAAGAAGTATCAATCGCATGGGAAAGAGTTATTAAAACAAAAATAATGGAAATTCCCGGAAATAAAATCGAAATTTTTTTAAATTTATTATTCATTTTTATTTTTTTTCTGGCGATACACTGAGGGGAAAAAATATTTTCTAGGCATAAAAATAATTTTGAGCCAAAACTCCTTCTTTATTATATTCGAATTTAATTGAGAGAAATAAATATTTATTTCTCTCAATCTCAATTTTTTTCATTTCGAAATTACATCAGATCATTACTCATTTTTCGTTGCTAAATTTCACAAATTGATGATGATAAATAAACAATTATTTGTCCAAATCTCCTCCTGAATTGATTCAATCTTGATTATAATTGCCATTAATATTTTCTCGTGATGTTTTTGTCAAATAATAATGTATTTGAACGAAACATGAATTTTTAGTCCAAATATAGTCCAGTTTGACTCAAAACCGCAATGTATTGGTCGGAAATTATTCCCTAAAAAACTTATCGTATTTTTAATGTGAATGTATTGGAATTCATCCCAAATAAATACAAGATTCGTCTAAGACATAAATTGTTTAAACAGAAAAAAACCACTGGCAATCAAATTCTCGATTGACATGAACTATATAACGTTCCTAGTAAATATTTTTTTCCCTCAGTGTAAGTTCAAGAAGTTCAGAGTAAGGTGAACCAGGTAAGTTGAACTCTCTCACTTTACCTTTCGCCCTACACTGGATTTCTGATAAGTTGTAAACGCCGAAAGTAAGGTGAATCAGGTGAGTTGAACTCATCCACCTTACATTTCGTCTTACATTGGAGACGTAAAGTCGAAATACGGCAAAAAGAAGGTGAGATTCTGGCGGGACTTCTTGGACATCAAAGAAATGTACATTGAAAGTAAGTTGGAAGTCAAAATGTAGGGTGAACGAGCCCCAAAAATTTTGACTCGGGTTCAGTAGTTTTTTTGGAATTATTTCGGAAAGTAAGCGAGATGAGGCAATTTTCCTTCTCTCTAGCTCTTGAAATTCTCTACATAAAAAGATAAATGATTAAATAAATGCGTAAACAAGAAAAGATTAGGGTGAAAAGGGCGTATTTCCATTAATTTTCGAGAAATTTTTGGAAATCCATTTTTTAATAGTTTTTTTAGGATCATCTCGGAAGATAAGCGAGATAGGGTAATTTTCCTTTATTTGTAGCACTTTAAATTCTCTACGAACAAAACATTTGGGTAAAATCGCCTTATCTCACTTAGTTTCCGAGATATTTTCAATCACAACTGTTAAAAAATAGTAAAAACGTAAAAAAATGAAAAAAAACTTTTTTTTTCATCAATTTTTTGGGATTATTCCAGAAATTAAGCGAGATAGGGCGATTTTGTCTTAATCCTTCTTTATCAGAACCTTCTTAGCGCAAAAAAGGCGTATCTCCATCAATTTCCGATATATTCCTCTAAAAAATGACTAAAAAATTGCAGAATTTTACCCAAAAATCAAATATCTTCATTTCTGTTTTTTTTCTGCTTAATAGATACTGTTACGTTTATTTGAGGCTGCTGGACCAATGCGAACTGTAACCACCCAGGAGCATGCATATATTGGTATTCACAATCTATTTGGTGAAGGAGCATGGGTAACGATACTTGGTGAATCAATACACAAAAATGCGTACACTAAATGGAGCGATCGTTGGGGTGGACAACCAGACAATGGAGGTAAGACAGGTGGGGAACAACCCTGTGGTGCACTGTTGAAGGGAGGTGGAATAGATGATATTAGCTGTAAACAACCATTCGCATTTTTTTGTGAGATACCAGGAATTCGAATTGCCCATTAAAACTTTTTTTTTTATAGGATAATCTGATAATTTTTTTCTTTAATGGTCCATTTGTATGGAATTTTCATTGTTATTTACTTCGTTTCGATTGTGTCATGAATAAACAATGAAGCTTCATCGAATATTTTACTTACGAGAAGCTTTTTTTTATTAAAAAAAAATACATTTCACGAAATTTGCAATTTCATCAATTGAAGAATTGTAATTACATTTTTTTTAATTTTTTCTTGTGATTACATTTTTTTCTTTTTTTCTGTGATTACATTTTTTTGTGATTAAAATGTATGACAATTTTTTTTCGATGAGAAGTAAAAATATTTCTTCTTTCAGAAGGAAATTGCGTTTTTTTCTCTTTACATACCCATTTTTTTGATCCTTCATATGCAAATGCACTGAAAAATATGGATTTACGTTCCAAGAAAATTCATTTTCACTTCCTTTCTTGATCTTTCCAAGTTTTCAGGGTTTCGAACATTGCTTTTTTGTTCAAAGTTCAAAGCACAAAGTGTAGTTTATTGACATAAATGAGCCAGACCCATGGCTGTTACAGTGGTCCAATACAATTTAGGTATATAGCGACAGCCAAGAGGCTTTTACTTGTATTTAGCAGGTATTTGGATGTGGGAGGGGTAACTGGAATGTGGGAATTCATGAATGGACTATGAGATAGGGAAAAGTTGGTAGAAAAAACCCTATGGCTTTGCTTTTTTGTATAAATGTGCATTAATTGATTATTTCCTTCTATAAATCCTTCAAAAAACAATAATTTCTTTTGTGAAATTCCACGAATTGATGGAAAATGATCTCACCTTCCATTTAGGATCAGTCTCAGACCGCTACGACTGATAAAATCAGAGATACCGTGAAGGCACCAGTTACCGGACTGGTTAAGGCAATGCTACCGGTTTCCGGGCAAGTTAGAATTAAATTATCAAAATGATGAAAAATTTCAATTAAATCAATCAAACAATTCACTTAATTTTTACTTCAATGTTTTGCAAATATTGAAGGACTACATTTTTTCACTTGAATATTAATTATTAGGATGGTTTGCTGCTGTGTCCGGAAACTGGGACCCATCTGGCAACCGGGTCCACCATGGTATTCCCGAAACACTGAAACTTTTTTAAAAATAGAAAGAATTCCACATTAAAATCTCCACTAAAAAAAAATCTAATTTTTGAAAAGTTCCAGAAAAATTGATTCTTATACATAATTTTCATCGAAAATTTTCTCAGCTTTTCAATGGAATTATCAGAAAAAATCTCCCTCCAATATTTCTACATTTTGCGTTTCAAGAAAATTCATTTTCACTACTGCGTTTATTGATCTATGCACGTTTTCAGGGTTCCGAGCATTGCTTTTCGTATAATTGTGTATTAACCCTGTAACGCTGCATTCGGACTAACTCGTACCCGTGCCGCTAGAGTGGGGAGAGCCAATCGCGTGCGCTCTCAGTCCCCACTACCTCGGTTTACGAGACTCAGGCTCGGTCATTATCGTGATACACACGTCTGATGGCTTCCCTCAATGCCCTTTTCTTTGTTATTTAAATAGTCTTGAATTATCTTTTTCATAAATATTATTCCTGATGATGTAGAATATAACATTACGAAAAATGGAACGTGAAAACTCAAAATTATTGACTAACAATAACATTTCTGATAAAATTTCAAAACAACCAGTAACCTCATAGTAGGTACGGTATTGCTCGCCGGAGTTCACCGATACACACCAACGCAGATATGAGCCGCCTGCTTACCAGGCCGCCGAGTGGGGGAAACGCCCATAAGCGTTAAAGGGTTAATAGAAATCGTTCGATGAATAGTTTTGAAAGCGACCATTGTACATAACTCATTACTCAAAAGACTGTGTATACAGAAACTCAAGTTTTTGAATGAGACGAATTTAGCGAAGTGAATTTAGCAGAAGATATATTGTGGGAAATGAGAAGCTCTTAATGGTCATTCAAATGACAATTCAATTTTATTTCATCCACAACTTTTCTTTTTTATTTAAAACAAGTGGATAATAGTATTGCTTTCCAACTGATATAGCTTTTTCAAGTAATACTTCAGCAATATGCTTCCGAATGGAAGTTATTCATCCAATTTGTCCACAACTATCGTGTGATTCTCAATGGATTTTTCAGATATTCCATAATTGTCTTTTTTGTATTTATCGATTTTTTACTAATCGATAATCACATCGATCAGGCACAGTGAAACAGCGTCAGAAAAGGAAAAGCAAGAGGGATGCAATCAAATGAGTCGTGATTACTCTTCCTCTTACGACTAATCCCGAAACCACCGTTACCCTATTGACTCCATTTCCATCACATGATCTATTAATTTGCAATGCCGTACCAATCAGAGATTGAAATTATTCGATCGTCCTTCGTCATACTTCGAATTGAAGTTATAAATTTGTATTGTATTAAATTTATAAATTTTCCGTTCACTTATTCACATTAAGTTTTTGATTTACAATAAAAAACTTGGTTTGTTAAAGAGGCTTCAATATCTTACTTAGCAGTATATTATTGAATAATTATATTGACTAAGGATAGTGCATTGAAGTAAATATTAGGCGAGTACCAGATGCAAATTATTAACCTTGTCTCCTCTATTGCCTAATCTAACTCCAGTACTTATGAATTCTGTCCTAAATTCAGAATACTGACCTGAACATTTGAAAACTACCATTTATAAAGCGATAGATAAATTTGGCTCACGAATTCGTCATCTATTCAAAGCACAGAACTCACTAATGATCGTATCGGAGTAAAAAAAAACAATTCGAAGCTTGAAGTCTCTATAGTCCGATTATCGAAAGGTTTACCTTTTTTAAGTAAGGTTACCCAGGAAAAAATGTTCAGATCTGATCATATCAAATTAGATCTAATCAGATCTAATTAGATCTGAGTTCCTTAGATCTGATCAGATCTGAGAATTGGCACGCTCTGATCAGATCTAATTTGGTCTGATCAGATCAAACTAGATCTGAGTTCTTTAAACCTGATCAGATCTACTTAGATCTGTGTTTCTCAGATCTGATCAGATCTGATGAGCCAATATGAATGAACTCAATCAGATCCAGTTAGATCTGAACAGATCTGGTTAGATCTGAACAGATCTAGTTAGATCTGAACAGATCTAGTTATATCTGACCATATCTGGTTGGATCTAATCGGATCTAGTTAGATCTGAACAGATCTAGTTAGATCTGAACAGATCTAGTTAGATCTGAACAGATCTAGTTATATCTGAACATATCTAGTTGCATCTAATCGGATCTAGTTAGATCTAAACAGATCCGATCAGACTTAGATCTAATTGGATCTAATCAGATCTAATTAGATCTAATTAGATCTAATTAGATCTGATCAGATCTATTCAGATCTATTCATGTTAAAAATTCCCATATTGTCAGATCTAATTAGATCTAATTAGATCTGATCAAATCTAATTTGATCTGATCAGATCTGAACATTTTTTCCCGGGTAGATACGGCTTCATGCTCTCGGAAAAGTAATCCTTTTAAAAATCGAACTATAGTTTTGAGATCTTGAGACGAAATTTTTTTTCAAGTAATGTGCATCGCGCTATTCTTACGAGTACAGTGAAAAAAAAATTCTTTGATTTTTGTTTTCACGTCTACGGACTTGGGAAAAATTTTCCCAGCTCAACCCCGAGAGAAAAATTTAGGCGGGCAATGAGCGGTCTATACACGGACAGAAAGCAGATCGTCGCAAAAGCGGCGGGCAGCTGGCGGATCCCTGGCAGTGGGTGGCAGCTTCGCAATTTGAAAAGAAAATGGCAGGCAGATCACAGGCAGTCCTTCTTCAAATCTGCCACTAGACTGCCTGTAATCTGCCTGCTATTTCTCTTGTGTTACTGCGTATCTCTTATCCGGGGACTTAGGATGTTTTTTCACACATCAATTCGTTTTATAGTAAAAAAAAAAGTATAAATCCCACAGTCTTACAGCTTTCTTACATCTTTTTCACCCTAACTCCTTCTTATGACTTTAATTGGGTGTTTTGTTATGAATTCGAAGTCTCTCATTCTCACGCCGATCGTTTGGATCCAGTCGTTTTTTCTCAAAATAATTGATTAATAGGACAAAAAATTAAATACTGATATGACTACGTTGACGGAATATTTTAAAATGCAATTTTTTCAATCATTGAATCATTTCAATCACAGAAAATAATTGATTTGAATAATTTTATTCATGGTATATTATTCAATATCACTTCAATGACTTGTCTTTCATTACATTTTTTTTATAGTCTCCAGTTTCCAATAATTAACGAACATTTAGTAGACTATCTTCTTATTTTCAATAGACAAACAATCTTCTTACTGAAATAGTTCACGTGTATTCATTACAAATAGAATTTATTCGTGAGAAATTGCCGTGAAAAAATGGGCAGCTATAAACCAAAATAAGAATAAACACTTTCAAATATTTCAGAATAGCCGTGTGGACTAAGTGGACATCTCCAGAACGAAGAACAACCAGAGCAGCCTAGGTTCGAGCCCCGGTCCCGTCAAAAAATTAAAGTTAATATCTCGGGAACGGCGCAACCGATTCGTTTTTTTTTATTTGGGCGTGATCTGCGTCAAAAACTGAACATGATAGATAAAAATCCGGAATTTTCTGCACTATATTGAAGGCATTGATAAACAGGATTGAATAAGCAATTAAATATGGCTTTATGGAGACGGCAGTATAGAGGCAGGATACTAGCATGTGGCATCTGCCAAAAGACCGCTATTTTGCTGCCACTGGATGCTTTACATGAATGGCAGCTCAGAGGCGGCTTTTGACGCAAATTTCGCTAGTTCACCGCCGCAAATCCGCCACGTAAACTGCCACTAAGCTGCCATTCAAGAATGCCAAAACGCTGCTCCTAGCCTGCCTTATTTTTTCTCCCGGGACCACCATATGGACCGGATAGGCTGTTCATGCAGCTTCAATTTGCTTTTTTTTTACCTCGATTCGACCATTTTCTGCTGAGATATTGGACTTTGAATGAAAAAAGATCGTTTTCTCTTTGATCATCGACATCTCAGCAACCAATGATCGTACAGAAAATTAACGGTAGGTTTCGAAAAGCTGAATAAATTTCTACAAGAACAGGCCATTTGTTTTCGGAAATTTTTTTTTTTACATCCGTTACCTGAATTTGAAAAAACAAGACGAAAAAGGCTTTTGGTGAATTTTTGAAACATCAAACTTTCAATCAGAAATTTTGAGAGAACCACACATGTTGAGTATGCCTTTTACAGTTCAATATACCTACAAAAACCCTACTAAGTTTCAATTCAATCCATCCAGCCGTTTCTTTGTTTTATTCGATTGAATTTTTGAAAAAATTAATGGTTCACGCTTCATGCACTTAACAGTTCAGGATCCTCAGCCATATGAAAGAAGAAAATTTCCTTAGCTTTTTCCACATTTTCATTCTGAACAGCGTTTAAATTTATGAAAAAAAACAATAAAAAGTTCGATCTTTCTCTTTAATCAATTCAAACGCTGTTCGCAATGAAAATGTGGGAAAATCTGAGGAAATTCTTTTCTTTCGCCTCATTGAAGATCCTGAACTGTTGGAACTAAGGTGGTCGCCACTTGAGGCGGGCGTAAAATAGTAATACTCATCATGCCCCTTCGGCCACTGAACTCAAAATCATACATCATCATAGAATGCTCACTATATGAAATTTACGACAGTTTTTTTTGCGAATATCTCCATGAATATGCATCTTGCGGTGAAAATAGCCATGACAATTTTTGTAGGAAATTAAATTCTCTACAAAAAAGTGTTGTTTAAAACATAGTGAATTTACCGCGAGAAATATCACCAATTATAAAGCGCAAATCTCAAGGTGTCTAGCGACACTATAAACGCGGTAAAGGCACGAATTCACCCCCCCCCCCCCTCCCCCCCCCTCTCTCTCTCTTGGACCCGCAAGAGTCCAAAAATTAGTTACGACTGAACTCTCAACAAGACAGGTGATCTTTTTTGACCGTACAATAGGTTTATGGAGTTCAACGGTAATGAGAGTGATCAAGAAGTGATAGGCACTTAACGTGATGAATTAAGTTCTATTGTTCGTGATTATCTCAACTATTAGACATTGAAGTGATAGACACTTAAAGTGACGATTTAAGTGCTATTATTCGTGTTGATATCAACTATGAGACACTGAACTATTAGTTTATGAATTCAACTATATGTATTGTAATTCAACTTTATGAGCATGATTGTGAATTTCAACTATAAAAAGCATATTGTGATCTGTAATTTTATATTTATCAACAAGCTGTTTTTTCCTCATTAATAAAGAATGAGTTTTCCATGTGCCTTTCAACTAATCTCTAAACACCTTATTTCACCCGCCTTTTTGCCACCCACAGACCAGTCAGAAAAATAAACTCAACTTTAAACAAGTATCCATCCATTTTCGTTTTAAAACGTGTCTTCATGGAGGTATTTCTAAAAAAACGCAATTTTATAGGAAAATAAACTTTAGGTGCTCGGCGGCAGGTGTTCCTTCCGTCGAAAAAAAAAATGGCGATAATTTTTCACCAAATAGAGGCTTTCTAGCGGGTGTCTGCGAAAATTTAGTTTTTAATGACTAGTCTAGTGTGTATGTGTGTGTATAATGAACGCATTTCTCGCTGTACTCTCAAACAGGGTCATCTAGCGATCTAGAAACTGTCTGTTATGGGTTTTCCAAGGGCTTATTATTGTAGGCTGTGATTGATTACTTATAAAATTTCATTCGGAAGTGTTCTGCCCGAGGGGCTGCTCACTCGGGAAATAAGTAAACCGTTTCATCCAAAAACAGACTAGAAATCGCGGGAAAGATCTGGAATCGAATCATTCCTGTTTCCTCCAAATGTATAGGAAATCATTGGAAATCACAAAGAAATCACGCGATTTTGGGAATCATTTATCCCCTCTCTAAGCGAGCAGCCATTCATCGAGCGTCTATATCTATACATATATTAAGCAGTATCATTCAACTATGTCATCTATTATAAGTAAAAAACCCTCATGAAAATGTTTATAAGAGTATGGAAAAATTATTCCAATTTTTGTAATAGTCCATATTAACGTTAACAACATGGATCCAGAATGATTGCTACAATCATTTTTCATGTATTTTTCCTAAAGCACTTGCTCGGAAATCGTTTGTAGCATTCGAAGTTATTAATTTGATTGTTAATAAATCTACCATGTACAAACAATTTTAATGAGTTGAGACATTTTACTATGTGAAACAGCTCACAAGCGCAGTGGTGTGAGTTACGATATTCAAATGCTACGAACAATTTACACAATAATTTATCGAAAATGATTTTTTTAGTCATGTGTACTTCAGTCGGAGATGATCCTAGTATAGATAAAATTCATTAAACCTAATGCAATCCCTCCGAAATCCTGCGTAGCGTTCGGAATTATTAATTTGAATCTCTGTATTTAATTAGTCCATCTCCCATTCCACGCTGATTCATTCGACTTTTTCGAGTTTTTTTTTCATTTTGTTAATTTTTGGATATGTTGATAAAATAGCTCAGAAAAGTCACTTCCTATGAGAACACAAGAACTTTTTTTTTCCAAACTTCACGTACTTTTGGGAAAAACAATACGGAAACCGCACAGGGCCTTGATTCTCGAAGGGACCAAAAATTTTTCCAGGAACGGAAATCATTCCGTTCACGGAAAAGGTCCGCTGACGGAAATCTTTCGCGCGCAAAATGGGTTCCGTGGCCTTGATTCTCGAAGCGACCGTAAATTTCTCCGTAAACGGAAGTCTCTTCGTTCACAGAAAGGATTCGTGGACGGAATATTTTCACACGGAAAATGAATTCCGTAAGCGGAGATATTCCGTCCATGAGTAGTGCGGTGAAGATAGTATTGTGTATCTGTCAAATCACTAACCTCAAATTAGTGTTTTTTATTCACTGTAACCGTTTTTTTTTTATTATAGATTTCTTACGTCGACATATTTATCTCGACCTCTTGAATTATCTTGAGATACTTAGGATTAATTGCACGGAAAAATTGCCTGCCAGACTAGGAGAAATGAGTGCCAATGCGACGACTCACGGACCGAATTCACTGGCGAAAGATTTCCGTCAACGGATCTTTTCCGTGAACGGAACGATTTCCGTCCACGGAAAATTTTTCGGTCGCTTCGAGAATCAAGGCCCAGAAGTGAAGATGTCACTTACTTCTCTTCAGCTTCGAATGTTCGTTTTTTTAATATCATAAATATGAATAATAAGTATCATAATGAAGCGGAGCAACATTTTTAATGCAATTATAAGATGAGTAATTCATCCATAATGAGATAGTCGTTCTCAAACCAAATTCTCATATTGTGTTATTTGCTGTGACTGAAGTAGTGATAACGTTTTATTCATTCTTTTCTCTCATATAAAATTGGAGAAGAATAATAATTGAGTGTTTAACGATCATTTTGATTTCTGAAGAGTTTCGTAGCATCGCCATTCATCTTCTTATTGTGACTCTTAAGGTATGACTATCACCAGAGGCTTGAAATACGAAAAATCTGAAAAAATTCAGAGATATTCTTCACAGGAAACCCAACAACTTTTCCTCATATGGTGAAAAATTTTCTGACCCATGGAATCCGAGATATTGAATTTCAAAAAGTGCATTTTTCCCATAAGAAAACGAGTAAATTGAGTCACGATTCAATCATTATAAATTTAAAGAAAAACGGCATTTACGGGGCTTCTGAAAAAATTGTAGTCCATAGTCACCACTTTTAAGAATTTTTTGAGACCAAAATCAGTTATTTCTGATCCATAGTTTTGGAGAAAAAAAAATAAACGATTAATGGCAGGCCAGCACCGCTGTGTACGTACACGCGGTCGCTCTGTATGTGTGTACAACTACAGGAGTATTCTCTAGTGTGCGCGCATACGTATACGCGCACATTAGTGTGCGTAGGCAGGCCCGTATCAGAATTTTAAAAAATGGTTCTTCGAAAAAAAAATCAAAATATTAGTAGATATAATTATTTTAATTAAATTATGCTTTCATATGAAAGCAAGAAATTATTGAGGCTGAATAGCATTATAGGTTGAACAATTTCTCCCTCCTTTAGTTGTTCCAAATGATTTTTTCCTAACCTCCCTTGCCCCCACGCTTAGTGGTGACGTGAGCGATAGTTTTACCTTAACAAAACAGGATTCGTTTTTCGTGTAATTTCCATTTAATTCCATTGTAATTGACGTTTAAAAGAAGAATATGAAAATTGATACTAATAAACGTTGGATGACTAATACAAATACGATAAACTTATAAGTTTTTCAACAGCAAAAGTCTGATATCGTACGGTTACTGTATAGTGTTTCGGACGTGGATATATTGCGCGATAAACATCTATTTATCGTGTTTTGACGGAATCACTTTCAAACGACTACATTAGTTTTCCACTGAGAAAATCTTATCGTGAACCAAGTCGTATCGGCGATTTTCTTACAAATTATCGTCGAGACACCATTGTTGCACGGAGATCGTGGAGTCACAAGAGATTTTTATTCAATGTTGATGATGAAACGGTTTAGCATTAATTCGTATTTATACAATGGAGGAATGTCCAAACTCTGGTTGTGCTTTTGTTCATCAATTATTTTCACATTACTCATGTTCTATTATATGAGTGCTGCCATGATTAATTTATCCAAAGGACAAATTAGTGGACGGCCAAAGGCAGTGTATGAGTCAAATCCTCTAGAAGAATTCAAGGTAACGAGAATTATATCTTTTCTTGACATTCTGTTGAAAATATCTGGGGAACTGATTGAAATACGTCCTTTTTGATCGCATTTTTTTTTGTATATTTCTTTGAATTGTCGACAGAAATGGATTAGCCCTTGAAAGATCTATCGCCATTAGTTTCCGGAATTTTGAGAAAAACTACCGTCAACGGCACACTTAATGACTAGAGATGCCGCGATAGACGAGAGAAACGATACGAGACGAGAGAATTTTACCGAGAGACGAGATTAAACGAGACGAGAGAGTGATTCTTCACATGAGTCGAGAGACAACATGAGACAAGAGAAAGTTTTCAAGAGACGAAAGAAACTGAACGATAGACCGCAAGAGAATGGAAAATATTGACT
Organism: Aleiodes leptofemur; assembly: GCA_963942555.1. NCBI lineage: Eukaryota > Metazoa > Arthropoda > Insecta > Hymenoptera > Braconidae > Aleiodes > Aleiodes leptofemur. Next base: position 6,355,854 of record OZ012610.1, on the reverse strand, counting down.
TGAATGGATATTAATAATCTTTTATTTAATTAATACAAAACTCCGTAGTTTTTAACAATGTTTTCAATAACTATAAACTTAGAAGATAGGAACTATTTCATTTTTTATTCAAAGATTCTTTCAATTTTTCTTTTATCGTAGAAGAGAAGGCACTTTGGAACAATGAACTCAGACACACCAGCATTCGAATGTTATTGTTACTTAAGTGGTTTCTCAATTTTCTGAGGACCAATCCAGCTTTTGAGAACAATCGTTCAACTGGTGCACGAGAGGCTGTAATGCTAAGTAAATCACGAGCCATAGCTGCTAACCGAGGATAACAGTTTTCATGCTGCTTCCACCACATTAAAATATCAGTTTTCATGTCTGCTCGATCCAGATGCAAATAATTATCAAGTTCAATCTTCCAAGCTGGCTTTCGTGAATTTTTTGAACCATACAGAGCTCTCATTCTCCTTGTATATTCATCATCCAAAGTCTCAACAGATTCTTCCTGATCGGTAGACGATGAGTCATTAGAGTCTGCGTATTGCGTTCTAAAAATCTCTTCAAATTTATCATAAGATCCTCCTTTTAATTTGCGTCCCCATTCAGACTTGTCAAATGTTTCAAGCTTGTGCCGTGGATCGATTATCAATACAGCACAATAAAGCCAATTGGTCTTCTGATAATGTTTAATCAACTTATTTCGACCATCTTGCAGTGCCAAAATGATAGCTCCATCTGTTTTAGTACGGTCCGCTTTTTTGTCCAGATTACTGCATATTCCTTCAATGCTATCAATCAAAATATTAATACCAGTGACAACAGAAGGTAGTGTTGCATACTAATCACCACACAGTGACGTCAACAATTGTTTAAACAGTAATAAATATTTCTCCAACATTCGAAGCAAATCCCACTCCTCATCGGTGATGTGGAAACGTCTTAACTTCTGATGCTTAACACTGAGAGCTGAGAGACCTTCCTTCATTTTCCATCCAACTGATACCATGTTGTGGGTGCTATTCCACCTGGTTTTCACGTCAAGTAGTAATGTGGTGCAGGCTTCATCAAAAATGCTGCAAAACATTTCTAAATCAAGCTTGAGTTGTTCAGAGTATTTCAATGCTTTGCATAAGTTCCTCAATTTGACAGCAGGTGGCTCATCTGGTATTCCTTCCGAAGTGGTATCTCCTCTGGTAACTTCATTATCTTCCTCAAGTTCATTACCAAAATCATCTTCATCATCTTCATCACAGATCTCATCGCTGACATCATCATTCTCAGTTGAATGTTCTAGTTTTAACCTCATAAGAAAATCTTGCACTGCAAGATTAATCACGTCTGCGAAACAACGGACATGTTGATCTTCAGCACTGAAAGATATACCATTTTTAAATAATATATTTTCAAGTTCATACAGAAAAGTGTCATTGTCGTTCGCATTATCCACTGTTATCCCTTGAATTTTATCAATGATACCAAGCTCTTTCAGAGATTGATGAATGAGACGAGCGATGTCGACTCCTTTATGCTCACCTTTGGCTGGAATTAAATCCAGTGATAGTGATTGCAGCTTCCAGTTTTCATCAATAAAATGAGCAGTGATTCCATAGTAGGATTTCCCAGTTATGGATGTCCACCCATCCACGGTAAATGATATTCTCGATTGATTCACCTGCAACACATCTATTACAATTTCCAATGACCCTGAAAATACTCTGGCAACTTTAGTTGTCATTGACGATCGTTTAGGCATCTCCAGAGCTGAATTAATAAAACTGAAAAAATCTTGACTACAGTCGTCAGAAAAAGAATCCAGTGGAAGATTTTTCACAGCAATGAACTCCACTAAACGTATCTCCAATTCTACTTGACACAAATTCTGCAAAATAAAGGCAAACTGGTAGAACTTTTCAAATTTATCTTCAAAAAAATGTACATTCAATTTTCAGTATAGAAAATATTCATTCATTTTCTTTTTTAAGTATTTTTAATTATTATTCACTTTTTTCATTTCATATTTCATAACTACTAGAAGAGAACAATTGATTCTTACCTTCATTAAATTTGGTTGAAGAAAACATTCGTACAAGCTTTTTTGAGAATTATCCGCAAGTTCCTTCTGGGGGAATAATCGATCATGAACATCAATGTGATTTTTTTGAAGGTGCCATTTCAGGCCTGAGGTATTGGACTGCTGCATTTTTATTTCAGTACAAATTTTTTTCTCTGTACAAATTTTACAAACTCCAACTTTGATACCATTAATCATTCTGAATTCAAAATATTCATTATAGCGGTTATGGCGGGTTTTGGGTGAGGAGATTTGTCCAGGATCAGGTGTAATTGATGGAGTAACATCTTTATAACCTCCAGACGTTGATGACAATTCAGAATCTTCCGTTGAGGGAGGTTCTTTTTCTCTCAACTTCTTCGCTTGTGTTTCATTCAAATTACTAACGCGTTTCCTTTTACCAGACATAATGCTCAATGAGATCACATCCAACGAATTTTAGTTTTTCTTCTTTTTATTCAGAATAAACGTTTCATAACTCAAATTCTCGTTTCTTATGAATATATGCAATCAACGTATTTAGCCACGAGATGGCGCTCACAGCGGTTAGTAACTCTCGTGATGAGTAGGGGTGGCTGAGCCAGCAGTCGAATTTCTCTCGTCACTGACTCACCACATGTTCGCTACATTGGCTGTATAGCTGAAATACTGAAACGGGAGATTCGAGGTCAGCTGCGCAAGCGCAGCACAAGAAGAAGTGCACAGCACAACTCAAAACAAATAGAAGAAGACTCACCACATGCTGGATCCCAAAATTTAAGACAATGAAACGCGAACACAGTTCGATCAACTAGAAGTTTCTAAAACAACAGATGAGACTTTTCTTATCTCTCGCTATAAAACGGCGATAGAATATTTTATTAGTGATGGTGTAAGACAAGAGCAGTCTCTCTCTTGCCTCCTCTTGGAGCACGGGCTTTTTATTCGTAATATTCTCCACACGCATTAAGGGGTTACATACGTCCAGCGGCGCCGAAAACGCGCTAAAAGAGAAACTCCTTTTAGAAGGGATAGGAATGGAAATTCGTAAAAGTAATGTTTGCACATTGTTGATTGGTCTTTAAACTTTATAAAAAAATTTATTAATTTTTTTTTTTTTTTCAATTACTATGTAAAAAATAATGTTCCCCGAAGCACTGTGAAAAAAAAATTGCTCCACGGTCGGCATCATTTCTCTCTGAAATGTTGATGGATCTGCAAAATGTAAAAAGTTTCTTGTAAAAGAAGGTTGTAGTTATAGTCTATGGGGCCGGATTTTTTAATTTTGGAAAATTCAGCAATTTACAGCAGTTTAAAAAAAAGTTTGCGTTTTGCGTCATAAATTTCACACTTTGATAATTTTTTAAAAATTGTTCAATTACAATATCAAAAATCCGGCCCCATAGACTATAACTACAACCTTCTTTTACAAGAAACGTTTTACATTTTGCAGATCCATCAACATTTCAAGGAGAAATGATGCCGACCGTGGAGCATTTTTTTTTTTCACAATGCTTCGGGGGACTTTATTTTTTTCATAGTAATTGAAGAAAAAAATGAATTGAATAAATTTTTTTATAAAGTTTGAAGACCAATTAACAATGTGCAAACATTATTTTTACGAATTTCCATTCCAATCCCTTCTGGAAGGAGTTTCTCTTTTAGCGCGTTTTCGGCGCCGCTGGACGTATGTAACCCCTTAAGATACATTGAAACATGTACCAAATTCCATCGATATGATCTAATGCGAGACAAGAGAATGTCCCAAGTAAGGAGAATAATTCGAGACGAGAGGAAATATTTCTATCGTTATTCGATACGAGACAAGACGAGAGGATGGTTCATTATTTACAATACAAGACGAGAGAAGTCTCTCTCGCCTCGTCTCGTCTCGCGGCATCTCTAATTAATGACTCTTTAGATCTAGTAACTGACAGTATGAATTCAAGGCAACTACTTGTTCAATGAACGTGAAGTATATCATGCTTTAAGTCATGGGAAAGCTATTTTGACGATTGTGAAGCTTACTCACAGTTTGGGTTGAAGCCGAGTGATGTCATCACAATTGTCAAAAATGCCCTCCCTGACGTGTAATATACATAGTTTTGAATGGTTTTTACATGGTAAAACCCCATTTCCGCACGTAATCAAGTAAATTATGTCAATACATATTTTTTGCACTAAACGGCCCCCATCGAAAAATATATATAATTTTATGTAGGTGATTATATATGCCAGGACACAAGATATATTTTTTATATTGAGAGTATAATAACTATATAAAAATGTTATCTATGGCTGTTATATTCACGAATTATATAAAACACTATACATGAAAGTTATAAAACTCATGTAACAGTAATACATATAAGATATATGATCGTATTTTATAAATTCGAATATATTGTTTATTTGTAACAATATAAACGTAATATAAAAGTAATATGTAATTTTCTTGTATGGCTATCATCTAGTTTACATCGTATATTCATGTAATTACTATCTATTCTTGTATATATATTTGAATATATGATGATATGGATATTAGAGATATTTGAAAGAGCATGGGATGGATTAGTTTTATATATGTAAATGTATGTTCCCCGACGCTACATATATTGTTAAGTCTAGTGATATTATACAAAAAGGATGCCTCATCGAAAAATATACATGATTTTATGTAGGTGATCACGTATACCAAGACATGGGATATATTATTTATATTGGGAATATAGAAACTATATACAAATGTTATCCTTGGCTGCTATATTTATGAATTTCATAAAATAGCATATTCAAACAAAGTTACAAACTTCTAGAGAAAGAATATGTGTAAGATGCATGATTTAATTTTATAAATTTCCATATATTGTCAACTTGCGATAATATAACCATGATATAAAAGCAATACATAATTTTTTCAGATGATTATCGTGTAACTGCCTCCATGGTGAAAAAATATAAATAGCATATATATTGGGATACGAAAAATATAGTTCCAGTATACAACTTTTGGGCAATTTTCGCATATATTTAAAATTTTTTAAATATACGTAAAACATATTTCTTGAAAATCGTGTGGATTTAGGAGGATATATCTTTTATACACTCAGCAAAAAGTCGGGGGCGATGAATCTTTCCAGGTTTTTGTCACTGATTTTTGAAAGGCTGTACCGTTGTGGGAGAAGCTCAGATCAGGAAAAAAAGAATTTTCAGCATATATTACATATATATTCTATAATATATTTTGAATATACTTCACGTACATTTCAACTATATAAAATATATGCGAGAATCACCCGGGAAAAAATATTCTTGTCTAAGCATGCATGATTATATATATTCATGTATGGATTCATATATCATCATATATAATCATATCAATCTGCATATATAATTATATATAGGGTTATATATAATTAGATCTGATCAGATCTAGCTAGATTAAATTTATGCATCATCATGTATGAGCTCATATATAATTCCATAATCCTATGAATTATCATGTATAGACTCATGTATAATCACATCTGATGAGGTCATCATTGTCTAAGTTTTTTGTGAGAATCTCAAAATTATTTATTTTACATTTTTTGAATCATACAATATGATATTTCCACTGTAACGAACAAACATACAACCAGCACGCGAATTAACTATCCAATCATTCTTAATATCGATTATCACCAATTTTTTTTCATTCTAGTTATTCTTTTGCATACATAATTGCCAACTCTTATGAGCTGCATTATTGCTTCAATATCCTCAAATTTACTTAACATTACATCATCACTGTCTCTTATTGGAACTATGTGCTTAATTATCGTCCTTGTCATCGGGTGACAAAAATCAGCGTTTTAGTATGTTCAATCTTGAAATAGCGAATAACGATCCATAAATCCTCTTGAATTTGAGCGAAAAATCTAATTGATCCATAGATCATAGTTTCATTTACCTCAATCAGCACGGTGTAGCTATTTGTTTTAATTATTCTACAAATTTCTGATGTGTATATATCTGTTCCTATCTTTACACGTGAATAAAGAGTCACGTTTTCAAATTCAAAACCGTTGGACTGAAATTTTCAAATGTAAAAGCTGAGGTTGTAGGTAATAGGCCCCATCTTCTGCCACAGTGTCAAGTGCACAAGCTGGTGGAAATTGTAAGTTTATTGTCGTTCACCATAAAGATTTTCAATTTCTGAAACAAATAGTTTCAGCGAATTATCTGACTCTTCAAGATCAGATCGTGTTATATTAGTTTTATCTAAATAGAAAACTGCTTCTACTGATGAAAGCTATGTGGAGTTTTTACATGTGAAATTGGATTTCATTAATTAAATTGATTTCATAACCTTAGGTATGGTCATATATAATCATTCCTGATTATATATGAATGATCATGCATGATTATGTATAATCAAACAAAATCGGTTTTTGGACATTTTATATAATTATATTTGGTTACGTGTAGTTATGCATGGCTATACATAATTATATCTGATTAGACATCTCCATTTTTCAGATCTAATTATATATCATTCATTATACATAATCATATATGCTTCGACAAAATCTTTTTTTCTCGGGCAGCCAAACGTTGTATATTAACTATACATTTTTCATATATGTTCGATATATATTTTCTATATCCCAATGTATATTTTATCTACATTCCATTTTCCCGGGGGGGGGGGAGGGGGGGGTTAAATCATACACTAATATTAGATATATTTGAAAATGGCATGAGATGAATTAATTTTATATGTGCAACTATAGATTTTCCCTCACACTGCATATATTATTGAGTATATGAAGATCATATAACAAGAACGACTCGAGAATCATGGTGGAATATTGGATCATATAGTTTCGGCTAAACGTTGTTCCAAATCCAATCGTTTAGTATATTTACTTCACTTCATTTCGCCTATGAGAAACTTCATGCAAGAATTTTCAAAAATAGTTATAAATATATAATCTCAAGACGGGTGCTTTTGAGAGATCGCAATTATAATATACATCTCATGATCTAAAAGGCATGCGTAGCTCCGTGGTACTACGCGTAGGTTTAGCAATCGAAGGTCGAGCCTTCGAATCCCCAGTAGGTCCGTAAAATTTTAATGCAAAAAAAACGTAAATTCGGGGCATAAAGTGGGTAGGAGAACGCTCAAGATGGGGTGCGGGTTTCAAACAAGCGTGATAATTTGAAAATTCACATTATTGTGGAAGAAAATTACATTTTGGTAATACTAACTGAGAATATATTGAATATATACTATCTTCTATTTTACATGTATGTTGAGATATATACTTGATATATGAATTATAGATACAGGGATATATATCTCGATATAGATATTATATCAGGAATATACTAAGTGAGCACATTTAGTATATGTTTCATATATAATATATCATACAATAAAATGTCTCGAAATGATATTTTGCATATATCTGCGCATCTATTTTGTGATATATTTTTTTCGAGGGGGGGGGGGGGGAGGGGCTCAGCAAGTTAGTATTAAACAATATATTTTACATGAAAATAGAACTGAGAGGCTGCATTATTGCTTCAATATCCTTAAATTTACTTAACATTACATCATCACTTGTCATTACAACAAAAATTGTCAGTTACTGGAACACTGTCAGAAACCGGGGCCTCTATGGTAATAATTAGTAAATAAGTGAAACAGAAGTCTATTTTTTCCTTGACTTTCCTTTGAGAGAATCTCGATAACTAAGAGAGTCACGTCATTATTGTTGTAATCCTCTTCTGATGCTTTTGAAACTCTCTACAAAATAGATAATGATAAGAAAGATCTATCTCCATTAGTCTCCAAGATATTCACAAAAACAAGTTAATTTATACACTCTAATCTCTTCACCACTGAATTTCCGAATAGCATGTACATGACCGATGGATGTCTTCCAGTCGAGACACTAAGAACGTGAAAACTATTCTATATTGGAATGGGATGCAAACTACGAGGGAACTAGGGTTTGGCACTGGAGATGTCTTCCAAGGATGTCCTGTGTCTCACTGCTATGCAACTCCAGATAAAAGGCTGTTCAAAAATTTAGAATCTTATGATGCAGTCCTAATCGATGGAATCAAGACATATGGTAGATTACCATCACGCCGATCGAATCATCAACGATACATTTATTATACCTTGGAATCTCCTGCGAATTTGTAATTTCAATCTCTTTTGTCATCATTCTCAACGGAATATCTAGGAAATTGATGAAGATAAACCCCTTCTGTTCTTGTACTTTTTTTCAGAAAATTTTGAAAGCAACAACAAAAGATGTGGACTAAGCCGCCTTATCTCGCTCAGTTTTCGAGAGATTCTCAAAAAAATAATGACAAGAAATAACGAAGAGGTAAAACAGGATGAATCGAGTTTTTATGCCATTAATTTTTCGAAAATATCTCGGGAACTAAGTGAGATACGCCTTTTTTGTTCCGATCCTTTTTTGTAGCTATCAAAATTCTCTACGAAAGAACTTCAGAACAAAAGTACGTATCTTCATTAGTTCCCAAAATATGCTCATGAAGAAGTTTAAGTGAAAATATCGTTTTCTCCATTCCAGCCCCATCGATCTTACTCCCAAGAGATTTCAGTTAACACCCCACTATTTCAATTGGACAATGGCATATCGTTTAGATTCTGATGTCATTCATCCTTACGGTAGAATTAGAGACACTGTAACTCAAGAGCTCGTGTCCCCACCAAATAATCCATATGATGCAGTTACTTGGAGGAATTTCAGTGACATTTCTTATAATGTGAGCAATGAAGTGCTAGAAATTATCAATGGAAAGAGCCGACTAGCAGCTTGGTTTGTCTCACGCTGTAGCGTTAATTCAAAACGTGGAGTTCTGGTGGAAGAATTCAACAAATACTTCGACGTCGATATTTATGGATATTGTGGAAAGTTGCAGTGTGATAGGAAAAATTCAGAGAAATGTTATAACTTGTTGGAGAAAGATTATTTCTTTTATTTTTCCTTTGAAAATAGTCTATGTAAAGACTACATAACTGAAAAGGCCTTTTGGCCAATGACAAAATACGTAATTCCAGTGGTTTATGGTGGTGCAAATTATTCGAAATTTCTACCACCTCATTCTTATATAAATATCATGAATTTTCAATCAATACATGAGATGGGAAATTTTTTGCTGAAATTATCAAAGAATCAAACAGAGTATTCTTCATATTTTTGGTGGAAAAAGTATTATGCTATTGAAGACTGGCCAAAATCAACTCTCTGTGATTTATGCGCGAAGCTTCACAATGAAAGTTTACCAAACAAGTCTCTAGCAAATTTTCAAGATTACTATGTTGATGATCAGTGTTATGTCCCTGATCATTTGATGTGGTATCAGCATCAATTTGATGGAAAATAATTCTTATGTTCAGAGAATTATGTCATTGATGCATTCATACATTTCAAGTAAGATGAAAATCTAATTACATTTTTCCAATTTTACAATGATTCAACAACTAAGATACTATGGTGTATGACTAACCATACATCATACAAATATAAATGGGGCATTCCACGCCGAATTAATCACGTTTGAGCCCGACCTCGTTTGATTCAGCAAATAAATTTATGTTATACTACCCCACTAGAAACGTGTCTGGGAATTTTGAATTTTTTTTTAGTCAATTAATAAAAAGTTATGATTTTTCCAAATGGTGTTCTTTTCCTTCAAACGCTTATACAATAATACAACCAATAGATATCCGCCGACCAAAAGGTGAACGGTTCCTGTTATTGAGAGTGATGTAAATAATTGAATGATCCTTATACTTTTTTCCTTAATTCCTGATTATTATACTCATATAGACGCATGCACTATTTTTTACATATCGGTTGATCAAAATCCGTAATCACAGCGTTGCAAATATACTATTATCTATCTATTGGGGTTCTGAGTTATTTTTCCATTCTCTTCATCTGAAAGTGAATAATCATATTCCCAATCGGGACCCTAGAAGTCGTGGGGGAAATAATTATTAAAAAAATTAAAGCGGTTTTTAAATGGTTTTTTCAGTTCATCTCCACAACAATCACTCTTAGCACAAAAGTAGGGGAGGGCGGGGCAAAATGGACCCCTCTTTTTTTGCATGATTTTTTTTTAATGCAAAATATATTCACATTTTTGTATCAGGAGGAATAGGGGCAAAACGGGAGTTTTTTTTACTATTTTGACTTGAGTTATGTGCATTTTTTTGCCCCGTAACTAAGGCACAGATGAGAATTCCTGATGAATATAGTACTTGACCAAATCGCTATATTTTTCTTTGAAAAAGGAAAAATATAATGTTTGATTTGATTAACTCTCAATATTTGCCAATCATAGATTACTTTCTTGCTTTGGAAGGTTTCATTTTATTCAATCGTGAATCCTGGAAATATTCGAAATTTGATGATTTTCATTAACTAATCTGCCATTCTGTATCGTAGCTAATGGCTTAGCGATCAGCTTGAGAAGTATCCAGGTTTTGTACGTATAAATTCATCGAAATGTGAGTACTCACTTGATTAAGAATGATTCAGATCTTCGGAAAATCAATTAGTCGTAAAGATTGTTAAATTTCTAATACTTTCAGGGTTCAGAACTGAATAAAATGAGATGTCTGTGGCATAGCGAGAGAGTTTTATGTTTTCATTTTCAACCATTAATAGCTGAAGGCAAAAAGAATCTTAAGGGAAAAAGAACGATTTGGTTAGGAACAACAGGGAGCTTAAGTATAGCACAGCTGACGCGGTATGAAAAATTATTTATACTGTAATTATGTGCAATTTTTTGATATATTTCGATTGTCAGGGGGTCAGTAACACAACGCAACGCGAGAACAACATCCTAATTAAAATTTTTTTGAAAAATACAATCAACTTTTTCCTGGGAAGTTCAATCCATAAAAACGGAAAAAACGAAAACTGCCAAAATTGATATTATCACCACGTTTTGCATTACCCGAGGCCACGACGGGGACATAGTGGTGCATAGGCCTCAAAAGAACCTACACAACCTACCCTAATGCGACTCACGGGATTTTGCTGAAGAATTTCATTGACCAAAAACACCGCTCACCTTCTTTGAGCTTAAAAAATTTAATTTTTAATTATTTCCAGGAAACAAGTACATAGAGCATGAAAATAGGTACTTTTGTTCCCCCTAGTCAATAACTTGAATGCTTCGCGTGGAATAATATCAACCAATTCATTACATCATACATATTCGAAAAAAAAATTTAAATTAAATTGAAGAAACGCATATAATTTTAATTCAGATTTAGAAAACTTCGAAATTACTCATCTGGAATTGTAAATCCACCGGTAATCCATTGAGACACTACACTTTTTCTTTTTCAAAAGAAGAAACAAAGTTAACCATCATAGCAACACCAGAAGACTCACTGGATAGAAGAAGGCTATAAAGGTTCTTCTTCCCAATATTTCCCCCTCCAACACCAACGGTCTCTGTCCTACTCATGTAAATGTCTTCAATTCCCAAAAATAATCGATCATTTTCGCGTGTTGATTCTCCAACTATTCCAACTATTTTTATTTTAAATACGTTAAATGAACTATAGAGATTAATGCTAAATTATAGAAAACTGAATTTATTGAAAAATCCTCCCTTGTTATACATCCCTCTTTCCTTTACTTTCCCTCTGAAAGGGGAAAAACTCCAACCAGTTTCTTCATGAATGACCACTGTAGGTATGGACTAGCGAAAGAGAGAGAGAGAGAGAAAGACAAAGAGAGGGAGACAGAGACAAACAAATGAATCGTATCGTTCTTTTCCTTTCTGATTGAAAAAATGTGATTGGAGGAGTTTGGAGAGTACTAGGGTAAACGGTCCAGTCCGTGACCACTCACCAGTGAATGACCGATAGACAGAATAATAATGATAGTAATTTTATAATTGAATTTAACTTGTTATTCACTACTATAAGTAATCTTACATGTATTTATCATGATTTAATAACAAAAAATCGAAGAAATTCATAGAATTATTATTTAAATAAATTGGAATTATACAGAGAGTCCTGAGATTATTAGGAAAATACTCATTTTGACCTAAAATCCGTGAAAACAAGGAATTGAGGAAACTGTGTATTTTCACAGTCATGATTGATTTCGATATGGAACCAAAACTTCGGAACCAGTCTGGACTCCCGAGGCGCGTCCCCAGGTGGCGAATAGGGGAAGTAGCCAACACTAGTAGGAGGGGCCGGGAGGGAACCAGCTGGGATTGTCATACCAGCAGGGCCCCGCCAAAGAACCTCCGGAAATGTTGGCGAAGTGACGGTACAATAAGGGAGACGACGGAGGTAAAAGCCCGGGCAGTCGAACGAAGGCCGACACCGCGGACCAGCTCCCCCAAGCTAAAGGTGTGAACTATCGTACCGAAGGCTGAATGGCACAGGGTGGATGAAACTCTGGGTCAATGTGTCTGAACGATGTCCTTGGGGCACCGGGTCGCACCCCATTGCATTCCAGACCTTGCTCCCACAAACCGGGCTCTGTGAAAGTGGACCTCATTCCCCGGACACACGATACAACATGGCAGGATGGGCAGGTGTAGGGTGAGTGGGGCGCTGAGAACCACACTCCCGTGATGGGGCTCTGAGAACCACACCTATAACTGCTTTGATGGCCCTGTTGGATCTGAAATCGCCACATTTAGTGGCAATGAAGGCAGCCAAGGGCTCTGCGATAAGATCCTGGAGGAACTCGACCTTCATGCGCACGTTGCTGACCAGGACGGAGGAATAAAAAAGATACTCCGGCTTGGCAGCGATGTGAGTGGAAGATTGAGGGCCTTCACCACTCATCAGTTTTATACACTGACGGCACCAAGAAGTACTACAGATAAATGTGGGATAGAGGCGGGCTCTTTTACTGATCTCAATTTGACCATCGTTCAATGAATTGAGTTCATCTGCACCATCTGAAGTATCGAGAAATTTTATGACCATTCTTCTTTGTTTCTGGATCGACATCTCCTTCAAATAAAGCCATAAAACAATTTTCAGGATTCAGATACCATAAATGGTTCAGAATTTTATCTAGAGCAGTGACAGATATTTTTCCCTTAATAGATTGGAAGTTATTAATAGATATCATCAATTGAAAATCACAATTTCGGGCTTTGACTGATAATGGAACTGTAAACCATATTTTGACATAAATTTTCACAATAAATACACAACACCGCACTCATGTTGTATTCCACTTCGCAACTCTTCCACGAGATATATCATTTAATGTTCACATAATTTTAATAAATAACCATCGACAGAGTTCGGAGAATATGAAGGATGATGAGAACACTTTATAGTTGATGATTGGTACAGCATAAACCGATGAAAAAAAAGCACAAGAGGATTCTCATGTAAACTATATCAATGATGACGTCGATAACCTAGTTGATAAGGATGGAAAATCACCAGGTAAATGAATTACTGATACAAATTTCATTCCTAAAAGTTATTGAGTAAATAATTTATATTCAATGATGTGAATAATAGTGTTCTATCATCAACAATATTGAATATGTTATGAATCTATCACAATTGCATTATTTTCTAGGGCGATATTACATGACGGGACAATTATCGAAAATTAGTATTTAAAATATTTCAAATATCATTATTACTGGATTTTCATTCCGATATATTTTGGAAAATATTATTCTCAACATTTTTAATCCTTAGAATGCTCACTATATGAAATTTATGACAGTTTTTGCACAGAATTAAATTCTCTACAACAAAGTATCCATCCATTTTCATTTCAAAACGTGGCTTTATGGAGATATTTCGAAAAACCACGATTATATCGGAAAATGAACTCCAAGTGCTCTGCAGCACGTGTTCTTTTCGTAAAAAAAAAAAAAATGTCGATCGTTTTTCACCAAATAGAAGCTTTTTAGCGGGCGTCTGCAAAAATTTAGTTTTTAACGACCAGTCTAGTGTATATGTGTGGGTACAATAAACGCACTTCTCGCTGTACTCTTGAACAGGGTTATCTAGCGATCTAGAAATTTGATAGTATGTTTGCTATGGGTTCTCCAAGTGCTCAATATTGTAGGCTGTGATTAATTACTTATAAAATTTCATTCGGAAGTGTTCTGTCCGAGGGGCTGCTCACTCGGGAAATAAGTAAACCATTTCATCCAGCATCAGGCTAGAAATCGCTGGAAACACCTGGAATCGAAAGATTCCTGATTTCCTCCTGATTCCTCCAAGTGTATAAGAAATCATTGGAAATCACAAAGAAATCGCATGATTCTGGGAATCGTTAGGAATCATTCATCCCCTCTCTAAGCGAGCAGGCATTCATCGAGCGTCTATATCTATACATATATTAAGCAGTATCATTCAACTATATTATCTATTATAAGTAAAAAACGTTCATGAAAATGTTTATAAGAGTATGGAAACATTATTCCAATTTCTTTGATAGTTCATATGAAAGGTAACAACATAGATCCAGAATGATTGCCACAATCATTTTTTATGTATTTTTCCTAAAGCAATTACTCGGAAATCGTTTGTAGCATTCGAAGTTATTAATTTCATTGTTTGTTGTTAATAAATCTACCATGAACAAGCAATTTTAATGAGTTGAGGCATTTTACTATGTGAAACAGCTCACAAGCACAGTGGTGTTAGATATGATATTCAAATGCTACGAACAATTTACATAATAATTTATTAAGAATAATTTTTTTTAGTCATGTGTACTTCATTCGGAGATGATCCTAGTATATATGAAATTCATTACACCTAATGCAATCCCTTCGAAATCGTACGCAGCGTTCGGAATTATTAATTTGAATCTCTGTATTTAATCAGTCCATCTCCCATTCCACGCTGATTCACTCGAGTTTTTCGAGTTTTTTTATTTTGTTAATTTTTGGATATGTTGATAAAATAGCTCAGAAAAGTCACTTCCTATGAGAACACAAGAACTATTTTTCCAAACGTCACGTACGTTCGGGACAAACAATACGGAAACAGCACATAAGTGAAGATATCACTTACTTCTATTCAGCTTCGAATGTTCGTTTTTTAAATATCATAAATATGAATAATAAGTACCCTAATGAAGCGGAGTAACATTTTTAATGCAATTATAAGATGAGTAATCCATCCATAATTAGATAGTTGTTCTTAAACCAAATTCGCATATTGAGTTATTTGCTGCGACTAAAGTAATGATAACGTTTTATTCATTCTTTTCTCTCATATAAAATTGGAGAAGAATAGAAATTGAGTGTTGAACGATAACTTTGATTTCTGAAGAGTTTGTCTCTTAGCATCGTCATTCATCTTATTATTGTGACTCTTGAAAAAAACAGAATTCGTTTTTCGCGTAATTCCCAAAATTGACGTTTAAAAGAAAAATATGGAAATTGATACTAATAAACGTTGAATGACTAATACAAATACGGTAAATTTATAAGTTTTTCAACAGGAAAAGTCTGATATCCAACGGTTACTGTATAGTGTTTCGGACGTGGATATATAGCGCGGTAAACATCTATTTATCGTGTTCTGACGGAATCACTTTCAAACGACCACATTAGTTTTTCACTGAGAAAATCTTATCGAGAACCAAGTTGTATCGGTGATTTTCTCACAAATTATCGTCAAGACGCCATTGTTGCACCGAGATCGTGGAGTCACAAGAGATTTTTATTCAATGTTGATGATGAAACGGTTCAACATTAATTCGTATTTATACAATGGAGGAATGTCCAAACGCTGGTTGTGCTTTTGTTCATCAATTATTTTCACATTATTCATGTTCTATTACCTGAGTGTTGCCATGATTAATTTATCCAAAGGACAAATTAGTGGACGGCCAAAGGGAGTGTATGAGTCAAATCCTCTAGAAGAATTCAAGGTAACGAAAATTATATCTTTTCTTGACATTCTCTTGAAAATATCTGGGAAACTGATTGAAATACATCCTTTTCGATCGCATTCTTTTTTGTATATCTCTTTGAATTGTCGACAGAAATGGATTAGCCCTTGAAAGATCTATCTCCATTAGTTTCCGAAATTTTGAGAAAAGCTACCGCCAATGGCACAGTTAATGACTCTTTAGATCGAGTAACTGACAGTATGAATTCAAGGCAACTACTTGTTCAATGAACGTGATTTATAGTATATCATGCTATAAGTCGTGGGAAAGCTATTTTGACGATTGTGAGGCTTACTCACAGTTTGGGTTGAAGCTGAGTGATGTCATCACAATTGTCAAAAATGCCTTCCCCGACGCGTAATGTACATAGTTTTAAATGGTTTTTACATGGTAAAACCCCATTTCCAAACATAATCAAGTAAATTATGCCAATAAATATTTTTTGCACTAAACGGCCCCCATCGAAAAATATATCGTCACCTTAAAAACAAAGGGACGTAAGTGCTGTGCATAAGCATAGCACTTACGCCCCTTTGTTTCTAGGGCGACGATATATAATTTTATGTAGGTGATTATATATGCCAGGACACAAGATATATTTTTCATATTGAGAGTATAATAACTATATAAAAATGTTATTTATGGCTGTTATATTCACGAATTTTATAGAACACTATACATAAAAGTTATAAAACTCATGTAACAGTAATAATACATATAAGATATATGATGGAATTTTATAAATTCGAATATATTGTTTATTTGTAGCAATATAAACGTAATATAAGAGTAATATGTGATTTTCTTGTATGACTATCATCTAGTTCACATCATATATTCATGTAATTACTATCTATTCTTGTATGTATATTTGAATATATGATGATATGGATATTAGATATATTTGAAAGAGCATGGGATGGATTAGTTTTATATATGTAAATGTATGTTCCCTGACGCTAAATATATTGTTAAGTCTATTAATATTATATAAAAAGGATGCCTCATCGAAAAATATACATGATTTTATGTAGGTGATCACGTATTCCAAGACATGGAATATATTATTTATATTGGGAATATAAAAACTATATACAAATGTTATCCTTGGCTGCTATATTTATGAATTTCATAAAACAGCGTACTCAAACAAAGTTACAAACAAGTTAGAAAGAATATGTGTGAGAAGCATGATTTAATTTTATAAATTTCCAGATATTGTCAACTTACGATAATATAACCGTGATATAAAAGCAATACATAATTCTTTCATATGATTATCGTGTAACCGCCCCCATGGTGCAAAGATATAAATAACATATATATTGGGATACAAAATATATATTTCCAATATGCAACTTTCGGGCAATTTTCGCATATATTAAAATTTTTTTAAATATACGTAAAACATATTTCTTGAATATCGTGTGGATTTAAAGAGAATATATCTTTTATACACTCAGCAACTTCGGAACCAGTCTGGATTCCCGAAATGGGAGTCTAATTCTGGCGATTGAGCTACCGGCCGAGGCACGTCCCCAGGTGGCGGATAGGGGAAGTAGCCAGCACTAGTAGGAGGGGCCGGGAGGGAACCAGCTGGGAATATCGTACCAGCAGGGCCCCACCAAGGAACCTCCGGAAATGCTGGTGAAGTGTCGGTACAATAAGGGAGACGACGGAGGTACAAGCCTGGGCAGTCGAACGAAGACCGACACCGCGGACCAGGTCTCCCAAGCTAAAGGCGTAAACTATCGTGCCGAAGGCTGAATGGCACAGGGGTGACACAGGGTGGATGACTCTCTGGGTCAATGTGTCTGAACGATGTCCTTGGGGCACCAGGTCGCACCCCATTGCATTCCAGACCTTGCTCTCACAAACCGGGCTCTGTGGGAGCGGACCTCATTCCCCGGACACACGATACAGGATGGCAGAATGGGCAGGTGTAGGGTGAGTGGGGCGCTGAGAACCACACTCCCGTGATGGGGCTCTGAGAACCACACCTATAACTGCTTTGATGGCCCTCTTGGATCTGAAGTCGCCACATTTAATGGCAATGAAGGCAGCCAAGGGCTCTGCGATAAGATCCTGGAGGAACTCGACCTTCATGCGCGCGTTGCTGACCAGGACGGAAGAATGAAAAAGATACTCCGGCTTGGCAGCGATGTAAGTGGGGGGTTTGAGGGCCTTCACCAGGAGTTTTGAAATCGTGAGACCGAAGAGCGAGGAACGGGCTCTGGAAATAGACCCTTCCTTCAGCCTAAGGGCCCAGCTTTGTACACTGACGGCACCAAGAAGTACTACAGATAAATGTGGGATGGAGGCGGGTAACTTCCACCACTTACTGACGAGATGCAGTAGATTAGATTCCACTAGCATCTCGAACTTAACGGGTGCAGGGGGAGAGGTGGGGCGCCTGCTTTTTGCCAGGCTTCCCAACCTTCTTAAACCTGGAGCCAAGGTGGTCGCCACTAGACAGGCATAAAATAGTTCTACTCATTATGCCTCTTCTGCCACCGCACTCGAAATCATCATACATACACTCAGCAAAAAGTCGGGGGCGATAAATTTTTCCAGGTTTTTGTCGCTGATTTTCGAAAGGCTGTACCTTTGCGGGAAAAGCTCGGATCAAGAAAAAAAGAATTTTCAGCATATATTACATATATATTCGATAATATATTTCGAAGATATTTCACGTATATTTCAACTATATAAAATATATGCGAGAATCAGCCAAACGTTGTATATTAACTATATATTTTTCATATATGTTCGATATATATTTTCTATATCCCAATTTATATTTTATCTACATTCCATTTCCCAGGGGGGGGGAGGGGGTTAAATCATACACGAATATCAGATATATTTGAAAATAGCATGAGATGAATTAGTTTTATATGTGCAATTATGGGTTTTCCCTCACACTGCATATATCATTGAGTATATGAAGATCACATAACAAGAACGACTCGAGAATCATGGTGGAATATTGGATCATATAGTTTCAGCTAAACGTTGTTCCAAATCCAATCGTTTAGTATATTTACTTCTCTTCATTTCGCCTATGAGAAACTTCATGCAAGAATTTTCAGAAATAGTTGTAAATATATAATCCCAAGACGGGTGCTTCTGAGAGATTGCAATTATGATATACATCTCATGATCTAAGAGGCATGCGTAGCTCCGTGGTAAAACGCGTAAGTTTAGCAATCGTAAGGTCGAGCGTTCGAGTCCCCAGTAGGTCCGTAAAATTTCCATGCAAAAAAAAGGTAAATTCGGGGCATAAAGCGGGTAAGAGAACGAATTAAGATGGGGTGCGGGTTTCAAGCAAGCGTGATAATTTGAAAATGCACATTATTGTGGAAGAAAATTACATTTTGGTAATACTAACCGAGAATATATTGGATATATATATTTATCCTCTATTTTACATGTATGTTGAGATATATACTTGATATATGAATTATAGATAAAGGGATATATATCTCGATATAGGTATTATATCAGCGGGGTGGCGATCGACCTGGAAAACCTGGAAAAGTCAGGGAATTTAAAATTCCTGGAATAGTCAGGGAAAAGTCAGGGAATTTTAATGTTAGTCAGGGTAATTCATAGTTTATTTTTTATTATCTCCATATTTTTAAGATTGATAGATATTTAATCGAAAAATTGAACTTTTCGATCAGTTTGAAATCTGCAAAAAGGTTCACAAAAAACCACAATTATGAAAATTTAACGCAGTTTCGGGGATAACTGTAAAATTCTAATAAACTAGGGGTGAGCAGTTGCTCGCTCGCTACGCTCGCTCGCGAATAGAGAAGCGCGTTGTTGGAGGAGTGCGTTATTGCTAATTGGAAGGAGTTAGTAGTAATATATTGTGATGTATGTGACTCTTCGAGCCGCACTAAGAACTTCCCGATAATTTCATTCACTTATGATCAGAAAAAATCATGAATGAAGAAAACGAATGCAAAAAACGGAGCTGAGAAGGAGTGAACTTTCAAAAAATTTTGGGTAGGTCTCAAAATATCGAGATCAATGTAAAATAAATTTTTCCTTTTCGGGATCCGTGCATAGACTCCACTTATTGGGAAGAAAAGAAAAATTTAATAATGTTTTTCTTAAAAAACTAAGAAAGTACTGTATCGATTTCAATCAAAAACTAATCAAATCGAATCTATATCGAGATGTTTCGATTGCAACATCGATCATATCGATCGCGTTATTGATTAATGAGAAAACGTGAACGAAAAAATTGGTCACATACATACACACACACACACACAGACATGATCGTAAAAACTATCAAAAAATGTTGGGGAGAACTCAAAACATGAAGATCGATCGAAAAATCAATTTTCCATTTTCGGGGTCATTACATAAACTTCCCTTATCGGGAAGTTAAAAGAATTGTTTTCAAGAATAACTAAGAATTTTAACGTAGGGAAACGTGAGGCAAAATGGACATTGTAATAAAAATATTGTAGATGGATTTTTTCTAATTATTTAATCGGGAAGCTGAGGGAATTTGAGTCGAGAAACATGTGCCAGGATTAATGATTTTTAACTTTTTGAGAATTCCATATTTTCTGGACTTTTTGAGGGGTAAGTGAAGGGATGTCGCTGTTGTTATTTCGCGCCACTTGGATGCGACATCTTTTCAATGAATTTGCTCGTCGGATAGCGATGTAAAATAATTGTTATTATTATGGAAAAAGGTTGCCACGGCTCAGGATCGAACCGCGGACCTTTTGGTTTCCAGTTGGGCACTTTGCCCCTGAGCTATCCGACCAGCTGTGCTGATAATTTCGGTTTCTTGATGTTATCCATTGTAGCGTTCGCTACATACCTCCCCTAGTTGGAGAGAAGCGAAGCTAGTGTCTTGCGGAGCTTCTGTGCAGGTCTTGTATTTTTGTGTTTGTGTGTGTGATGACATGAGGCTACTTTCATCTCTTCCTCATGTGTGTATGGGCCACAGCTGAGTAGTCCTCGGAGCTGGGTGCTGCTGCGCTCGGGAGACTTCGTGCGTCGTCGTGGACCGTGGGGCTTGGGCGAAGTCTGGTCTACCGGCGGCTGATGCGACATCTGCGATTTGCGCGTGTCGAGACCATTGGTCGTTTTTGTGTGTTTTCCTCCCCACTCCAGGCTTGAATTGTCACCCAAGTTCTGAAGGGATTGGTTGATTCCTGCGATGTTGAATGAACACTGAGGCTGCAGTCCTCGGTGTTGTAGCTTCGTCAGTGGTGCCGTTGTGTGGCGCTGTTGTTTTTCAGATGCTCGGAAATGTTCGTTGACGTTCGGGGTCACCATTTGAAGGGATGTTGCTGTTGTTATTTCGCGCCACTTGGATGCGACATCTCTTCAATGAATTTGCTCGTCGAATAGCGATGTAAAATAATTGTTATTATTATGAAAAAAGGTTGCCACGGCTCAGGATCGAACCGTGGATCTTTTGGTTTCCAGTTGGGCACTTTGCCACTGAGCTATCTGACCAGCTGTGCTGATAATTTCGGTTTCTTGATGTTATCCATTGTAGCGTTCGCTACATAAGAGCCTTTCGATTCTTGAGCAAATTCCGTTTTTCAGGAATATCTCTGGTTCTATTGGTCGTAGTGACCTGGAACCGAGTTTAAAGGGAAAGTGAGATCACTTCCCATCGATTTATGGGGTTCTAAGTATAAAAATATCGATTTTTCAGATAGTTATGAGACAAAAACCGATGATAATAATTTTTCACGGAAGTTCCCATAACTATCTGAAAAATCGATATTTTCAGATTCAAAACCCCTTAAATCGATGGGAAATGATCTCACCTTTCATTTGAAATCGGTCCCAGGTCGCTACGACCAATGAAACCAGAGATATTCCCAAAAAACCGAATTTCAAGAATCTCAAGGCTTTTTACCCCTCAAAAATGACAAAAAATATCAAATTCTTAAAGAATTGAAAAAAAATCAATTCTGGCACTTATTTCTCGCCTTACATTTTCTCAGCTTTCCAATGGAATAATTAAAAAAAATCCATCTCCAATATTTTCATTCATTCAAGGATTTTTTCATAATATATGCATAAAACCTCAAATGTGTCCATTTTACTCCTTATGTCCATATTGCCCCACTTTCCCCGATATTTAAATAATAGTTTTTTTTGTACGTCCTGGAATTTTTATTTTCAGTCAGGGAAAAGTCAGGGAATTTTGAAATTAGTTTTCAGTCGCCACCCTGATCAGGAATATACTAAGTGGGCAAATTTAGTATATGCTTTATATATAATATATTATACAATAAAATGTCTCAAAATTATATTTTGCATATATTTGTGCATCTATTTTGTGGGTCATTCCACGTCAAATCGACAAATGGTTGGAATCGACCCCCTCCGATTCGGATAAATTTTGGTGGAGAGTTTTGTCTCATCATAAAAGAAAGTTCTGCCGAAGGAAAAATTTTTTAAAAATTTTTCTTGAGAGTTATGCAAAATTGAAAATTTCACTGTTTTTCTGGTTTTATGAGTTTATTCATTTAATATTTCATAATTTACTGTATATTTAAAAAAAATCGCCGGTGCATTCAAAGAGGACACTTAGGGGTAAGAGAAAAAAAATGTTGGAATTTTTTTTTGAAAATTACCGAAATTGGAAAATTTTGAATTTTTCAAAATTGTAAAAAATAAACTTTGCAGTGAAATTCTGGGCTCAAAATTTTTTAATTCATAGCTCTAACATATCTTAAGAAATTCTGAAATTTTCGGGAGGGTGTTATTTTTTATTTAAATATGAATTTTTAACTTCCCGATAAGGGAAGTTTATGTAATGGCCCCGAAAATGGAAAATCGATTTTTCGATCGATTTTCATGTTTTGAGACCTCCTGAACATTTTTTGATCGATTTCGCGATCATGTCTGTATGTGTGTGTGTGTGTGTGTGTGTGTGTGTGTGTGTGTGTGTGTATGTCCGTAAACAGATGTTTCGTTCACGTTTTCTCATAAATTAATAATGTGATCGAAGTGATCGATGTCGTGATCGAAGCATCTTGACATAGATTCGCGGCCATTAGATTTTGATCGAAATCGATCCGGTAATTTCTTAGTTTTTTAAGAAAAACATTATTAAATTTTTCTTAACTTCTCAATAAGCGAAGTCTATGTACTGACCCCGAGGAGGAAAAATCGATTTTTTTATTAATCTCATATATTGCGATCTCCCCAACTTTTTTTGATAGTTTTTACTACTATTTCTGTTGTTATTTATCAGTCTTTTCATTCAACATTTTTCCTAATAGTAAATGAGAGAAATTATCGGGAAGTTCTTAATGCGGCTCAAAGAGTCACACTCATCACAATACACTCTTACTAATTCCTTCTCATCAGCAGTAAAGTACTCCCCCATTCGCAAGCGAGCGTAGCGAGCGAGCAGCTACGCACTCCTCTGTTCGCGAGCGAGCGTAGCGAGCGAGCAGCTACGCACTCTTCTGTTCGCGAGCTAGCGTAGCGAGCGAGCAACTACGCACCCCTAGTTGAATTTTGGCAAAATAATTTTTTTCCATTTTTTCAACTTTTCTGTTGAATATAATTATTCTACCACATGATTATTGAAGTTTAAGCGCTAAGATATTTTTCCAATGTTAATGGGATGTAAGAACAAAATTATCTCACGAATTTTATATTATTATTTGTTCATTCAGAATAATGTTTGAGATTCAAGGTGTCTCTGATCAAACGAAAGAATTGAAAGCATTAAACAAGTACTTAATAGCATTTAATTTTCAACCCTAGCGAATTCGTTTCGATCTTAAAAATACCCAAATTATCCTCTGAATTTGGGTATATTTTTAGTGATTTCCCTGTATAATGCTGGAATTATACCCAAATTATACCCAAAAAACACCGTTCTTTTGGGTATATTTGTGAATTTTCCTTACCCATATATACCATTTTTTTTTTTCAAATCAAATTTTAGTTTAATTGGTACTTCTGTACTACATGGAACGTTAAACGTTTATAAAGTAACATTTATAGAGGGGAATGACAAAAAAAAAATCGAACAATCTGAGGGGATCGGAACCCAGAACGTTCAGAATAGTAGTCTGCTACTCTGCAACTGAGCTGCCGAGTATCTAGGTATTCTCTAGTCAAATTTCAATCGTCACAATTTTATCGTCACTTAGAGGCTCAGATATTAGAAAAATGGACCATGGAGTATATCGTCGCTTTTGGAACAAAGGGGCGTCAGTCCTATGGATAAATATAGCATTTGCGCCTCTTTGTTTCTATGGCGACGATATTCGTACAGATTAATTGAGCGGACCAATTCATACTTCTTCTAATCACACTTTGTTTTCAATCAAAGAATTTCACAATTCTCTGTTTGAAAATTAACGATGTTTCGATTTTAGTAGTAAAGAGAGGAAAACAATGGTGTTTCATCGGGATAATTTGGGTATAAAAACTTCACGAATGTACTGAAAATATTAGTATTATTTGAGTATGATTGAGGTATAATCTGAAAATTATACCAAAATCCTACCCAATGTCTACTATACCGAAATTACACCCAGAAAATACTCAAAGACTCGGTATAAATGAATTCGCTAGGGAAGATTTCGAATCCTTTTAAATAGTACTTCATTTCATGAGAAATTATTTCTAATCTTTTTGTTCTTTCAGGGTCTGTTGGATTTTATTTGTTACGACGTTTTTTGGTGATTCCTTGTTCTGATGTTGTTGTCTCAGTCCTCTTTCTCAATCTAAAAAGAGACAGAATCATATTAATTTTCAAATAAAAGATCAATTGTTATAAATAACATATAAATAACAATTAATCCCCTTAAGACCCTTGTGATAATATTTTTCGATGGGGGGGGGGGGGGGGGGGGGCTCAGCAAGTTAGTATTAAACAATATATTTTACATTTAAATACAAATGAGAGGCTGCAAAAATTGTCAGTTACTGGGACACTGTCAGAAACCGGGGCCTCTATGGTAATAATTAGTGAAAAAGTGAAACAGAAGTCTATTTTTTCCTTTACTTTCTTTTGAGAGAATCTCGATAACTAGGAGAGTCACGTCATTATTGTCGTAATCCTCTTCTGCTGCTTTTTAAACTCTCTACAAAATAGATAATGATAAGAAAGATCTATCTCCATTAGTCTCCAAGATATTCACAAAAACAAGTTAATTTATTCGCTTTAATCTCTTCACCACTGAATTTTCGCAATAGCATGTACATGACCGATGGATGTCTTCCAGTGGAGACACTAAGAACGTGAAAACTATTCTATATTGGAATGGGAGGCAAACTACGAGGGAATTTGGGTTTGGCACTGGAGATGTCTTTCAAGGATGTCCTGTGTCTCACTGCTATGCAACTCCAGATAGAAATCTGTTCAAACATTTAGAATCTTATGATGCAGTCCTATTCGATGGAGACGAGATATATGGTAACTTACCATCACGCTGATCGAATCATCAACGATACATTTATTATAACATGGAATCTCCTGCGACTTTGTAATTTCAATCTTTTTTGTCATCATTCTCAACGGAATATCTAGGAAATTGATGAAGATACACACCTTTTGTTCTTGTACTTTTTTTCAGAAAATTTTGAAAGCAACAACAAAAGATGTGGACTAAGCCGCCTCATCTCGCTCATTTTTCGAGAGATTCTCAAAAAAATAATGCCAAGAAATAACGAAGAGGTAAAACAGGATGAATCGAGTTTTTGTCATTAGTTTTTTGGAAATATCTCGGGAACTAAGTGAAATACGCCTTTTTTGTAGCTATCAAAATTCTCTACGAAAGAACTTCAGAACGAAAGTACGTATCTTCATTAGTTCCCAAAATATGCTCAAGAAAAAGTTTAAGTGAAAATATCGTTTTCTCCATTCCACCCCCATCAATCTTGCTCCCGAGAGATTTCAGTTAACACCCCACTATTTCAATTGGACAATGGCATATCGTTTGGATTCTGATGTCATTCTTCCTCACGGTAGAATGAGAGACATTGCAAGTCAAGAAGTCGTGTCCCCACCAAATAATTCATATGATGCAGTTACTTGGAGGAATTTCAGTGACATTTCTTATAATGTGAGCAATGAAGTGCTAGAAATTATCAATGGAAAGAGACGACTAGCAGCTTGGTTTGTCTCACGCTGTAGCGTTAATTCAAAACGTGGAGTTCTGGTGGAAGAATTCAACAAATACTTCGACGTCGACATTTATGGACATTGTGGAGAATTGCAGTGCGATAGGAAAAATTCTGAGAAATGTTATAACTTGTTGGAGAGAGATTATTTCTTTTATTTTTCCTTTGAAAATAGTCTATGTAAAGACTACATAACTGAAAAGGCCTTTTCGCCAATGACAAAATACGTAATTCCAGTGGTTTATGGTGGTGCAAATTATTCGAAATTTCTACCACCTCATTCTTATATAAATATCATGAATTTTCAATCAATACATGAGATGGGAAATTTTTTGCTGAAATTATCAAAGAATCAAACAGAGTATTCTTCATATTTTTGGTGGAAAAAGTATTATGCTATTGAAGCCTGGCCAAAATCAACTCTCTGTGATTTATGCGCGAAGCTTCACAATGAAAGTTTACCAAACAAGTCTCTAGCAAATTTTCAAGATTATTATGTTGATGATCAGTGTTATGTCCCTGATCATTTGATGTGGTATCAGCATCAATTTGATGGAAAATAATTCTTATGTTCAGAAAGTTATGTCATTGATGCATTGATACATTTCAAGTAAGATGAAAATCTCATTACATTTTTCCAATTTTACAATGATTCAACAACTAAGATACTATGCTGTATGACTAACCATACATCATACAAATCTAAATGGGGCATTCCACGCCGAATCAATCACGTTTGAGCCCGACCTCGTTTGATTCAGCAAATAAATTTATGTTATACTACCCCACCAGAAACGTGTCTGGGAATTTTGAAATTTTTTTCAGTCAATTAATAAAAAGTTATGATTTTTCCAAATGGTGTTCTTTCCCTTCAAACGCTTATACAATAATACAACCAATAGATATCCACCGACCAAAAGGTGAACGGTTCCTGTTATTGAGAGTGATGTAAATAATTAAATGATCCTTATACTTTTTTCCTTAATTCCTGATTATTATACTCATATATACGCATGAACTATTTTTTACATATCGGTTGATCAAAATCCATAATCATGGCGCTGCGAATATGCTATTATCTATCTATTGGGGTTCTGAGTTATTTTCCCATTCTCTTCATCTAAAAGTGAATAATCATATTCCCAATGGGGACCCTAGAATTCGTGGGGGAAATGATTATATAAAAAATTAAAGCGGGTTTTCAATGGTTTTTTGCAGTTCATCTCCACAACAATCACTCTTAGCACAAAAGTAGGGGAGGGCGGGGCAAAATGGACCTCTCTTTTTTTGCATGATTTTTTTTAATGCAAAATATATTCACATTTTTGTATCAGGAGGAATGGGGGCCAAACGGGAGTTTTTTTTACTATTTTGACTTGAGTTATGTGCATTTTTCCGTAACTAAGGCACAGATGAGAATTCCTGATGAATATAGTACTTGACCAAATCGCTATATTTTTCTTTGAAAAAGGAAAAATATAATGTTTGATTTGATTAACTCTCAATATTTGCCAATCATAGATTACTCTCTTGCTTTGGAAGGTTTCATTTCATTCAATCGTGAATCCTGGAAATATTCGAAATTTGATGATTTTCATTAATTAATCTGCCATTCTGTATCGTAGCCAATGGCTTAGCGATCAGCTTGAGAAGTATTCAGGTTTTGCACGTATAAATTCATCGAAATGTGAGTACTCAATTGATTAAGAATGATTCAGATCTTCGGAAAATCAATTAGTAGTGAAGATTGTTAAATTTCTAATACTTTCAGGGTTCAGAACTGAATAAAATGAGATGTCTGTGGCATAGCGAGAGAGTTTTATGTTTTCATTTTCAACCATTAATAGCTGAAGGCAACAAGAATTTTAAGGGACAAAGAACGATTTGGTTAGGTACAACAGGGTGACGTTAACATCCACCTTACAAATTCTTGAGATCAGGAAAATAAGAAATGGCAATTCTAATGGTGCCACAGTCAATCAAGCTGGGGAATAATCATCTGAATAGTGACGGACAGATTTTTTCTGTAATTTTGGAGATTGCTACATCCAACATCGCTAAAAGTACCGCATTTGATGTCAACTCAATCTTTCCGTTCGATATCAGAAGAATTGTTGCATTCGGTATCACTTCGAGTATCGGTTTCGATTTTGCAACAACAAAAAAATTCTTATGGCTTGTGATCGTCATTAAAAATTATTTTATCCGTTTCCATTGATGCTCGCAATATTAGAATTGTAATTAGCGATTCTTCAAACCCTTGAATTTTGTGAGGTGGACGTTGACGTCACGCTGTATATCGATCAGGAACCTCCATCTGCGTCTTAGTTATGGGGCAAAAAATGATTTGAAGAGAAGCGCTCATAACTTAATTAAAAATAGTCAAATATTTGAAAGCTTCATTTCGATTTTCATCTTATCCCCCTTCCTCTTTACCCTCTGACTCGCAGCCTTCCCCCCACTACTGATGAGGATCTGACGTTCGATGTAGGAGGGGATGAGTAACGAACGCGCGAACAGTACCGTACCACCAAGTACTTGCATTGGTCAAGTTGCAAAAATTTTTTCTGAGCCCGTAGACCATTTTCAAAAATGAAAAAATTTTCGATTTTTTTTCTTTCGCTTCTTTTCCTCTCTTTGCATCATAGGGAATGCTCCAAAAAAATTTTCCTTGAAAGATTTCAAAACTAGACATTTCAAGCTTCAAAACGCTTTTTTCGCTTCCGAATGGAAGCATTGTAATCGTCATTTTTTTTCGAGTTTGAGTTTTCATCGGATTATGACTCCAAATGATCTGAAAATATAAAAATATTTTTTTTTCAAATGTCTGTGTGTATGTATGCGTGTGTGTGTGTATGTGTGTGATGACACATTCCATCACTTCATTCGAAAACAGCTGCATGTATCGATATGAAATTTTGAGGGTATATTCACTACGCGAGCGCAATGTTCTCAGCGAAATTTCAGCTAAATCGGTTCAATGGTTCTCGAGAAAAAGCAAATTGTCAAAAAATCGTTTTTTTGAATTTTCTCAGCGAGGAGATGCGCACTGATAGGGCGCACATTAAACCCCAAGGGTGACCAGTGCTCTGATTTTTCGTTTATTTATTATAATTTTTTTACTGTTATTTTTGAAAAATCGTAGTTATTGCGATAACTCAAGAAATATTTGAGCTAGAGACTTCAAATTTCGTGTTTTCGTACATCTTATGAGTGCCAACTTCGGTATTGAATTTCGGCGAAATTGACCCAACAGTTCCTGAGATATTTGCGGAAAACTATTGGATGAAAAGAGAGTATATGCACGGAACTGCTTGTCTGATTACATCCAAGCTGGGCTGAAAATATCAATTTAAATGAGCATCACCAATCCTAAATATTTTAGATTTTTCAAAGGATTCTTCTACAAGAATGCTAAATTTTTTTATTTCATAGAATGAAATTTTTCTCAATTTTTTTTGAAGAACACTAGTATTTATTATTTTATCATTAGGAAGTAGATAATTTTTGCTAAAAAATAAGACCGCATTCATCCTGATATTATTTTAAATTTATAAAAAATGAAGAGTTAAAAATCCCATTCGGAAGCTTCATGCCAATTGCATTGGCATAATATTAAATTTTCTTTGCGATGAATTTTCCAATAGTAAAGACACTATCAAGTAAATAACGAGGATTGAAATTTACGAAGAATGCCCATGGGGTGAAGCCCCTGCTTGTTTTTATTTCAATCCGACTATTTTTCATAAAGTTAGTCTTCCAAAAATCACTGAAACAAATGAAAAAATTTTTTGTTCCTTTCATTTTTTTGAGTAGTGTACATGAAATATCCCTTTTGAGATTCCGTGTCTACTGATACGTAATTCAACAAGAGGTTTGTAATATTACATTCATTACCTTTCTATGTCTTTTTCCTGTAGTACTACAAATTGTTTGGTAAATGGTATATCGGGCTTGTGCTCACATTTACATGACGTCGGTAGAAATACAAATTTTTCTGTAAATTCACAGAACTTACGATGCGGCATTTTACGAAACCTTCGTAAGCTGAAGAGAAACCACCAGATGTCAGCGTTATTCTTTCAGTGAAGTTACAAACTGTTTGTACGTATACGAAAATTTCTACGCCATGCAGTTCGTAATTTTACAAGAAATTCGTAATTTTGCGGAGTAGTTAGTAAACTTCAACGTTTTTCCAGTCGTGAGGTGACGAACTATTCAATACGTACCGTGACAAAAAGCTGGTAAATTTACAAATTCTTCTTGAATTTCACTGATTTTACTATTAGTTATTTTACATGCTTTATATTCGGGAAAATAGTAGGTACACGATGAAAAAATAGTGGAAAGTCAATTGAAATGATTAAGCTGAAGCGAATAAGTAATTAATGTTACAATTGATATCACCCCTCCTCTCATATTGAATAGGCCTAGACAAAATTTCCCCTGTACAACTGGTCATTCTAATTTATCCAGAATAAGCGATTTTCGTCGAGCATTATTTTTACAGTTATTTCCTACAGATATTAACCACTTATCTCTACGAAACTCCCAGCAATTATTTTTGGGCTGATGAAAGGAAAAGGAATGTGTTATGTATGATCAATGTACATATATTTGGGATAACATCACGTATGGCAAATGAAACGCAAACTCATTGGTACATTCAATATAATCAGTTCATTTGTTAGTAAATTGTATATCTCGTTCATTTTCTCAGAAGAATGAAATTAGTTTCCCTTCTCACATTGTGTCCTCTTCAAATTGTTCCGGAATTCTTCCAAAGCCATGCTCAGCTTCCTTACTCTCGTATCAAATGATATGGCCCTTCGCTTTCCTCCTCTCACTCTTTTGTATCCTGTAGTTGGATTAATGTTGAGGAATACTCTGAAATAGGAAATTTTATGAATTACGATATGAATATACGATACTAACTTTGCATGAAAATTGGTATTATTCTAATCAATTGGAGCACACTCAAGTCCATTTGGTACTTATTTCAGGCAGCGAGCGGAAAAAGAATATCTTCTGCAGTTTTTTTATAGTAACTTTGTCTGTAAAGTGATGAAACGCATAATCATACCCTTCGCTTAGCAGTACTTTCAGTACCTACGCTGTGAATTTCAGAATTGAATTGGAGTCATAATTAATTGTGAAAAAGAATTTCAACCACTACAATGTTTAGGAAAGAATTGCTACGGCGATATCATCAGAGTTTAAGCCATCTGTCGTTGCCTAAAAACTCAATGATTGATTATAAAGTTTCTTCAAGAGAATAGAAAGGTTTTATAAGGGTAGAAGACGAAAATAATTACTCTCCGCCGATTTCTCTAGCAGAAATGGTCTTTTATATGCGATGGATTCAATTCGTTCTTTAAATCTGATGCCGCTCCAGCTGATTCTCTGAAACTACATTAGTGGTTGAAGATATGTATTAAACGATAGGTATGTTTTGCTCTAAGTGCGCTATACGGGAAAATCTACGGCATCGCCATATTCAAATCTATTAATTTCTTTATACGTGAAAATTGTCAGTCTCAATACCACGCGTGCATTATCGAAGTCGGGAATTCTTCAAGAGTTTCGTTGCATAGCAGCAATTGGAGTAGGTTTAGAAATTTAAGAATCACGAACGCGAAGACAATGAATAGTTCATTTCGCAAAATAATCAAAATGATTTGCAAGGTGATGACATTTTGCTATGCTTCATATTACGGAATCTTTTATGATACAATTCTACTGCTTGAAATTGTAACGGGACAAATAGATTATGATGAATCTCAAATAGAACTCAAATAGAACCAACCTCTGGATGAATTCCAAAGTCGTTTTCACTTCTCCAGCGTATTCGAGACCGAAAACATAATAGGCAAGAAAAACAATCAAGAATCCTTGGAATGCATTTGTAGGATAAATACATTTGTCCTGATCAATGTATACAACATATGTTGCATTCACATCGTAGAGTGATTGTCCCATCATGATCAAAACTGGTGTTGGAGTAGTCACAAGTGATCTCAGTTCTTCTTTTGTTGTATTACTCTATAGAAAAGGAAATAATTCTCAGTGAGAATCATAAATTATGGAAAAATAATCGAATGAGAAATTAAACTTACGTCCACAATCCTAAATAGATGATCCGGATTCTCGTCAAAATATGCAACTAGCAATGGAATAATGCTTATGTGAATGAGATTTTGCCCAAGATCGTTCATTGCTTTGGCAGCCTCACATAAGATATCTCGCATGTTCTCCAGGTTCTTCGTGGATTCGTCAGCTTTTTGAAGTTGATATGTATTCATGTAGCTGTGAATAATACTCTGATACTCTATGCTTTCACGGAAAACACTGTCAACATTAGAATATCCAAGCAGTTTGGATGAATGTATTAAAAAATATCGTAGCTGAGTCAAAATTGACCATTCAGTGAGCATTTTTGGTATAGATTCCGTCCTACGGTTTATATCCACTCTCTGTGTCGGATACGGACTATCCAGTGCTTCTCGGATTTTTGCATCATCTGGACTGTTCTGATGTTGACTTTCTTTTAAAAACTTTTTTAATTCTCATTGGCTCTCCAACGTTTCCTCTGGTGGTGTATGAGGTTCCCATTCAGCACATCCGAATTCATCCAAGTTCCCTGAAGTTCTTCTTTTTCGTTTTTTACCGTTACCGGCACTGACTGGAATATCAGTTGATGATTCTCTCCTGGCCAACCGTTTTCTATTTGCATACGTATTGTAGATTTTATTTTTCAGGGACTCAAAACCTGTACCCACAACCTTCTTCCCCTGGTTATTTGTAACTATATCGCAAAAGGAATCTGGATATTTTTTGCATAATTGTGCTGCAATCTGGCCAGCCATTCGCAACATATGTGCGTTGGGTGTATTATCCATGTGATCAACAGCAATATGTGCTATTCTGGTCAGCAGACAAGGCATCAATTGAAGTTTTTTCTCACATACTTCAATAATTTTGGACGGTACTTGACACCATGGAAATGAGGCTGGATGAGATGAAGATCTATTATTCGCCAATGATGGAACGGAAGTACTAGCCATCCCTGGATTGATTGAGATTGTGGATCCTCCATTGTTTGTTACATTCCTGAGAGTTGGTTCATTTGAGATAATGACTTCAGAATTGTTGGAGGTTTCTGGTCGTGTATTTATTTCTCGGGATTCACCGGTGTTGTCGGGATGCTGCATCATTTCTGGTTGCTGAGAGAGATACGAAGAGCTCGAAGCATCACTTGTAGCACTCGATGATAATGAATCTGTGGCAGAATGAGATGGTCCTTCTTCTCGAGGGAGTATCAACATTGATGGCGGATTACCAAACTGTTTTATCCATTCCTGTAAGACTTCATAGTCTTTAATTTCAGTTCCGTGCCAGGTTAGCTGAAACAGAAATGACATATATTAACGAAATATAAATTCGACACTCATTTGAGTATTGAGGGAAATTGAATGACTGAATTTTGTACCTTGTATTCCATGGATGATAGTCCGAGTTTTTCCACTGATTTCTGAATAATGTCATCAAGATCATCTGCTATGATAAACTCTTCACGGCCTGTGATACTCCTCATTTGAAAAATACCCATTATTGTAGTCCTGAAACAAGTCGTATATTAATTAGGGTCATTTACTTATCAATTTTTTATTATTTTCATTCATTATTGTATAATTAACCTTCTCAATACTCCAGTGAATTTCAAGCAACTATTCCATGCTTCAAACGGATGCAAGGCATTGATCCTATGGTATATACGTGAAGAGGATAATAACTAGCGAAGCCTTGAATGGGTAAGCAATCATATTTTAATGTTCGTTTCAATTCATAAACCCGTAAAGTTCGATTAAAAATATGGTCGGCTATCTCAACAACAAGAGGAATATTTTTGGACGCATCAGCTAATATTGCTATAATTATGCCTATTCGCATATTAAACTGGTAAACTTCTTGTCCAAGAATGACTGCTTGGCCACTCTGATAACTTGTACCTTTTACTACAACTCTCCTACAATCTTCCAAGTCAGAATTTCCTAGATTACTCTTTCTTATTGCATTTCGAATTTCCGAACAGTAGCGGTCGACGAAAAATGGCGTTGACTGGATTATTTCAATTTCTCTGCGTATATCAGATCCTAATCGAAGCAAACATTGCAGTGATTCATGTTTTCCACTGAGAGTTTTCGTGACGTGGATAGTATTCCTTATAGCACGCATAACTCGTTCGAAAAATGTGTGTTTACTTTCAAATTGGAGAGTCCACACTTGCATCAATGGTCCGAAAAGAAAAATCAAATGAGGGTAGTGAGAAAGATAATGATGCTTGGGTCTCAATCGTTTCTCAGGGAGTAATGAAGCACACATTGCCAAATATTCATCAATGAGGGTTTGTAAATATGTTATGAAGGATTTTCTGATTTCGTACGCGTATAAAATCTCTAATATTTCCGAAAATAATAGAAACATATTCCAAAAATTGTTATTTTCATCCTTAATATGTTCCACAATAACCAGAGGTAACATTCGAATCAAAGTTAAGATTTCCCAAGCATTTCCAGATAATTTATTACTGTCAGACTTCACAATTGAGGGTTTAACTTTCATATTATCACTGGACCACGGAAAATTAGTGTTTCTGGAATTCATTTGGTCATAAGTGAACCATTTATCCTCCACTAATTGATTTATAGTGAGTGGAACATCATAAGCCGCTATTCTTTCAATTGTCTCATGGGCCAATCATGGTGGCAAGCCTGGTGAAGCTACATGGTAGCTTTCTAATTTGTTAAATTTGCTATCAAATTTCACTCCAAAATAAGGTTTTCCGCTAGTGACTGCTCGCTCGACATTTTCTTCATAAGAATCAATAGCTTTTGTAGAGAAAATTGTTTTTTTTCCAAAAAAATCGGTTTTTTCATGTTTTCCTTCACAATTCAAATTTTTTTAAAGTCATTTTACACATTTTCTAACATAATAAATTGAATTCATCAAGATAGCTATAATTATAAATTTTATATGAGAAAAATAGAGTCAATTTTATCCGGTTTATCCCATTGTTTTGAATTGTTGAGGGAGAGGGAACGCGGTGTGTAGTGAGAAGCAGCAAAGAAAAATTATCGATTATTTTTGCAGAATTGAAGACATTTACATGAGTAAGACAGAGACCGGTGGTGTTGGAGGGGGAAATATTGGGAAGAAGAACCATTATAGCCTTCTTCTGCCTAGTGAGTCTTCTGGTGTTGCTATGATGGTTAACTTTGTTTCTTTCTTTCGGAAAAAAGAAAAAGTGTAGTGTCTCAATGGATTACCGGTGGATTTACAATTCCAGATGAGCAATTTCGAAATTTTCTAAATCTGAATTAAAATTATATGCGTTTTTCAATTTAATTTAAATTTTTTTTTGAATATGTATGATAAAATTAATTGTTTGATATTATTCCACGCGAAGCATTCACGTTATTGACTAGGGAGAACAAAAGTACGCATTTTTATGCTCTATGTACTTGTTTCCTGAAAATAATTAAAAATTAAATTTTTGAAGCTCAAAGAAGGTGAGCGGTGTTTTTTGTCAATAAAATTCTTCAGCAAAATCCCGTGAGTCGCATTAGGGTAGGTTGTGTAGCTTCTTTTGAGGCCTATGCGCCACTACGTCCCCGTCGTGGCCTCGGGTAATGCAAAACGTGGTGATAATCTCAATTATTTGTAGTTTTCGTTCTTCGTTATTTTGGATTATGCTTCCCAGGAAAAAGTAGGTTGTAAATTTCGGAAAATTTTAATTAGAATGTTGTTTCGGCTTCGCGCTGCGTGACCGACCCCCAGACAATAGAAATACATTATAAATTTTCAATTAACTGTGTCCAAAAAAATTTTAATTTTTGGAACCAATCTCCTCTACTGATACCGAATCAATAGTCCTCAACTGATATTGTTGTGGATGGTAATGCTTCCCTTCATTTTCATAAAAATCACAATCTTTCAACTCACCAAGAAATTGTTCGCGTCGAATTTCACAATATCGGCAGAAATAATTCGCACGACTGAAATTTGTCAGATATCCACCCAACATATGACTACCAAGGTTGTCTCCAGCTATGAAAACTAGTCCGGCTTTTCGGAAATTACCAGGTGTTATCTCTATTCCGTCTTTTTCAAGAATTTTCAAATCGTCCACGATAGCACCATAAACTTTTTCATGATCAAAATCAACTTCTTTACATAAAGCAACTAATTGAATAGTGTTGATATCAGTACGAATATGGAAGGGTAAGTTTCCTAAACTCAAGTAAACTCCAATTATTTTGTGTTTGCCTTTTGCACTTCCTATGGGATTGACAAGTTCAAAACCATCCTGATACAGTATTAACTGAATTGCATCTGGATTCTTTTGGAAAAAAATATTGTTTTTATAGAGTATTCCGTCAGTAAAATCCCTCAAAACTCCGGAATCATGATGAGGGTTGCTATAATCCAAGTACTCCTTCAACGATTCGTTCTTAAAAAGACCTTTTAGAGTCTCTCCGATTGGTACGTAATGGAAAAAAATTTTCTTTCTGTCTTGAGCTCTTATTAATATTTGACGTGGGGTGACATAATTCAGTTTTTGATGGTAGAATTGTTTTCGACGATAATTATTTTTCAATTCGGAGTTTTGGAGAGCGAACGGATTGGATTGAGATAATTCCTTAATAATTGATTCGATTCTTTCATTAGCGATATTATCCTTTTGTAGAATATTTCTCAATTTACTTTTCATCAGATGCTGTTCCAAATCATGCAGATTCTGCATGTTCATAACTATTTCTTGAATGGTACTCACAGGAATAGTATATTGACTTTCCAATTTGAGATAAAAAGCAGCCAAGTTTTGTAAGAAAAGATCGTCGATATTCCCTTCACTGGCTAACATAGGTTCGTCTCGGCAAACATCGTCAGAGAATACCCTTGGTATTTCATTCTCATTGGTCTCTTCTGTGATTTTCTCTAGTTCCTCATTTTTATTCCTTTTTTGTGGTGATTCATAACTGACTATCGACCTATGTGCTCTGGACAAATGACTGGTGAGTGACGAAAGTATTGAATAAGATTTTGAACAATTGGAAGCAGGACATTTCACAACCACACCATCAGAAATATGATCTCTTAAATGTTTCATGAAAGATTGATAGTTGTGAGATTCATATGGACAAAGATTAACTTTGCATGTATAACGGGCGCTTTCATTGGATGTGATGTGATATAGGTGTTGCTGTGTAACTGATAAATTATGGAATTTATACAAGTGTGTTGTTAAACGTGTTTGGACCTTATAACGCTCTTTGCATCCGTTATATCCACAATGGAATTCATGACTGAGATTTTTGTGATAATGGTGGTGATCTAGATGTGATTTCCATAACGGTGTTTTGTGTAGACAAAATTGGCAAATGAACATCCCACCTGAAAGCATGGAAGAATTTAGATTGTAGTCCCTCCAAAAATCCCAGACGCATCTCGCCGTTTCAATCAAAATGGGGTAAAGAGGACCTTTTCTATAGTCTTGAGTGCTCAACGAAAAAGTCAACGCAGGATTTTCTTGAATCTTCTATTGAAGACATGTGTGAAATGAAAATTGATCAGAAAATTGACGAACGACCTCGACGCTGTTTTCAGAACTCCCGTTCCAATATTCCCTGTCTGCCAGTTGCACCAACGAGTAAATAAGCATCAGATGAGCATTGAAATGTATCGTGTTTCCTAATTAATATTATTCGTAATCATTTGGTAATATCTAATTATTGATAACCTATTAATAGTTTGATTAATAGGGTGTGATGATTCAACTCTACCGATACACCAAACTCTTCCCCCACTTGTAATCCAAGTGAAAAGGGTGGGAAGGTCAGGTGACAGATTTTGGGAGCAAAGAGCCCAAAAGAATCACGACTCTCGCTCTCTTGCTCGGCAGCAGTCAATGAATTGACTTCAGGAATAATTCGATAACGAGCAATTGCCAGTCATAAAGAATTAGACAGAACCACTAAATAATTATAATTCATAAATTTAGAATTATCATTTTTTGAAGACTTTTGATTCAATACTATATATATTGACGACTTTCATTTTTTTTGAAATTGACTGAAGAATATTAGAAAATTTATTATATTGAATTTGGTTTGTATGCGTGTGTGTGTGAGAGAGTAATTGGTACGTACCACATATTTTTTATCATTTGTGAAATTTGAACGGAACAAATATTTTTTTTTTGTTTTAATTATAATTAATGGAAATAAGGAATGATTAATTTTATTCAAATTTGAAAAGAAAATATGAAAATAATGAATGATCGATAATTCTTAAATTAAAATAAATATAACTGTTTCTTTACTTTGATATAATTTTTTTGTTTTAAATTATTTAATTTTACATGTATAGAATTATCTGCAGAATTATTTGCACTGCAATATTTCTTGCTACCTCTGTCATATTTTTCTCATTATTTCTTTTTATCGTCCTGTTGATTAAATTGAAATTATTAAATTTGCTTCGAGTAATATAATTTAAAACAAAAGTTACAATTGGCGCCCAACTTATGGCTTGATACCTTCGACCTCACATAAATTCTTTCTTTTGTTTCTGAATTCCGTTGATGTCAACAAACTCGAATCCAACTAGAGTCACGCGTTCAAACAAACAAAGCGAGTTAATAAGCCCCTTGGCTATTCATAATAAAAGAGAAAAACCACCGAAAAACAAAATCGGCGCGAAGAAAATTTTATCAAATAAAATTATTAATTCTGAAAAACTTCATAGGGAAACTGAAATGGAAAAAGAGTTAGAAGAATTGAAATTGGCATTAGAGCGGGAACAAGAGAGATGCAAGCATGTTAAGGAGGAGATGGAGAGACAACGGAAGCAAGCAGAAGACTTGCATATGGCAAATCAGGAACTGGTTAATCAAAAACAGCAAGTAGAAAAGATGTTGAGGGAGACTCAACAGGCGAACCAGCACGCTCAGCAAAACGGGGTAGATCAAACTCGTAATCAAGGCCAAGATAATGTAAGCCAGAATAACGGAAGTGATCAAATTATAAGGGGTTTGGCAAATCAAATCCCTTATATGCAAATGAATCCAAAAGTCCCACAATTTAGTGATAGAAGTAATCCAAAAGAATTTATTCAGGAACTCAAGGATTATTTTCGTCTCAAGAACGTTCGTGGTGAGTTCGAAATGATTTTCTTAGAAAATATTTTGAGCGGGCAAATCAAAACATGGTTTCAAGCAAACAAAAATAATTTAACATCATTTGAAGTATTTGAGAGAGATTTTCTTGAACAGTTTTATTCGATTCCTACTCGCGTTGCGCTGAAAAGTCAATGGTTAATTAGGCGATACTCGAGAGGTGAGGGAACCATGCAGGAGTATTTTTATTCTCAACTCAATAAATCTAGATTCTTCGATCCCCCCCTCTCAGAATATGAGGTAAATTTCTCAATAATACAACAAATGCCTGCAAGTGTCCAAGTTGCGATGTCAACAGTAAATTATTCACAAACAAATGTAGTTGCTCAAGCATTAGCCCAACTTGATATCGCACAAAATAAATTCAAATCCGATAATGAACTAAATAAAGGGATGAATCACATTAATGTTGGAGAATTATTTCCGGGTTACTGGGGACTCCAAGGTCATGCGTCGAATCAAAATTATCATTCTCAAAATTTCGGCAATCAAATTCGCAATGAGGGGAATTATAATAGACCTATTGGTAATTTCAGGGAAGGGGCATCAGGGAGTGGGGGATACAGACCACCGCGTGCTAATACAAATGAAATTCATGTTTCTCCGCCAATAATTCTGCCTGATACTCGATATCCTCCTCCGTATTTGAATCATCAATCATTGATAAATAATAATCTAATGAATCGACAAGATTTTAGCATTGTACCACAATTAAATGCTGGTTATTCTCAGTCTCAAAATACATCCAATCATGGATACAGCTCTTATAATGTCAGTGGAATGAATACCAATGCTAGTACATGTAATTGTAATTTTGGGGATTATTTGGATGAAATTAGAGAAGAGATTAGAGGGCCCATAGTCAATAATAACATGAATATTCCGATAGTTCAATCATGTCCTCACATAAGAGTAGAAATATACGATCAAAATGTTGATGCACTGTTGGACACCGGGAGTCAGATTTCTGCTATTTCAGAAGAATTTTACAAAGAAATTAGAACATCAAATAAGCTAGAGGTTTTGCCTGTCACAGGAGTGCAAATAACTTTAGCGATTAGCAAAAAAGTAACTTCGGTGCGTCATCAAGTGTTGCTACCAATGCGCATTGATAACATCTTAATAAAATATCCGACACTCATTGTACCAGGATTGAACCAGCAACTGCTGTTAGGCAGTGACTGGTGCAAACGCAATAAAATAATTATTGACTACGAAAACGATTGTCTTATGGTTCGGGGTGTCAGGCTGGCATCGGGAGCGTTGTCGGTTGAACGGGAGTCGCCAGACCAACTGAATCGTATACGTGTTTGGGATATTACATGTAGTACAATGTATATGAACGATGAAAATAAATGTAATGAAGAGAAAAATGAAGATATAATAATAGAAATAGAAAAAAACACAATGTCTGGCGTTTCCGGTTCATTCGCTGTTGATTCCACGATGGCGGCTCCGGGCCAGTCTGAGCTTGCTGAGCCTTTGATTCAAAAGTACGAGGAGTTGTTTTCTGATAAGCCAGGGTGTACCGACGTGTATCAGCATAAGATCACATTATTGTCTAGTAAATCAGTAATTAAGAGATCGTATCCAATTCCATTGGCACTTAGAGAGGCTGTTGATAGAGAGATTGAGAATATGCTGAGCATTGGTGTCATTGAGCGATCAATTAGTAGATTTTGTAATCCAGTACGGAGAGTAAAGAAGAAGGATGGATCAATTAGATTGTGTTTGGACGCACGATTTATTAATGCGGTAATAGAGGGGGATAACGAGAGTCCACCAAAAATACAGGAAATTATGCAAACCTTCAATGGTGCAAAAATTTTCAGTACTCTTGATTTAACCAGTGGTTATTGGCAGGTTCCTCTCGATCCAACATCTCGCCAATATACTGCCTTTCTTCATGGCACGACGTTGTATCAATTTACGCGTATTCCTTTTGGTCTTAA
The DNA here is from genome assembly GCA_963942555.1 of Aleiodes leptofemur. Taxonomy (NCBI): domain Eukaryota; kingdom Metazoa; phylum Arthropoda; class Insecta; order Hymenoptera; family Braconidae; genus Aleiodes; species Aleiodes leptofemur. The sequence continues at coordinate 6,314,520 of OZ012610.1, read as the reverse complement.
GACTGCTGGAAGTGGTTTCATCAGAGCTTTAAATCTCGCAATGGGGAACGAATTTAATGATTTTGTTACTTATTACATTGATGATTTAGTTATAGCATCAATTAATGAAGAAGAGCATGAAAAACATTTAAATTTGATTTTCGAAAGACTGTTAAAATATAATTTCACTGTTAAATTAAGTAAAGCGAGATTTTTCTGCCTTGAGGTACCATTTTTGGGATTCATTCTGTCAGCTGAAGGAATTAGACCAGAGGATGGTAAATTGCAGGTGATAAAGGATTTTGCACCTCCAAAAAATCGCACAGAGTTGCAACAATTTCTTGGAGTCTGCAATTATTACCGGCAATTTAGTGTAGCTCACGCCAGACTCGTTGATCCATTCAGAGAATTATTAAGAAAGGAAACAAAGTGGAAGTGGACGGAATCACATGATAAATCGTATGCAGCATTAAAAGACAATTTCATTAATTGTATTCATCTTTCACATTACGATTTAAGTAAACAATTCAGAGTACAAACAGATGGTTCAGATACGGGTATTTGTGGAGTTCTTTATCAAGTTGATGACCAGGGATATCATAAAGTAATTTCATTAGTGAGTCGGTGTTTAACTGCAGCAGAGCAGAACTATACAACCACTGAAAAAGAATTATTAGCAGTGGTGTATTCAGTTGAGAAATTTCGAGTACATTTGATTGGTAAAGAGTTCAAAATTGTAACTGATCACCAGGCTCTGACATTTCTCAATCGTTCACCATTTCATACTTCACGTTTAGCTCGTTGGAATTTATTCTTACAAGAATTCAGTTTTACTATCGAACATTGTAAGGGAATAGATAACGTGGTAGCAGATTTCTTCAGTCGTAATCCCGATAGCCAATTTCATATACAACAATCCACGAAATTTTCGATATCAAATTTAATCAGTTGTGATGATATGAGTAACGATTATCCAATGGGAAGTGTGTTGGTTTCAATAAGCAATCTTGAGTTAAGAGACGATGTGCGTAAACATCTCAAGAATATTCATAATGCTCAAAGAGAGGATAAGAGTGGGATGGAGTACATTGAAGCGATGAGGGAAACAGAGAATCGTAATCTTTTTCACGAGCATGAAGGTGTTTGGTTTCACAAGGCAAAAAATTCCGAGATGTGGCGATTAGTTATTCCAAAAAATTTGCAAAAAATAATTGTTGTTTCAGAGCATGAAAGAATTGGACACGGGGGAGTTTTCAAAACACAGAGTCAAATCAGGCGTAATTTTTGGTGGAGAAATATGTTAAAAGACGTGAAATATCTTGTATTAAGCTGTGACATGTGCCAACGAATTAAGCATCTTAATCGCAAGGTAGAAGGAGAATACGGTTGCATAAAAGCAGATAATCCAGGCGAACTCGTCACCGTGGATTTTTACGGTCCCCTTCCACGATCGATAGGCGGCGTGGAATATTTATCTGTCATATTAGATGTATTTTCAAAATACGTAAAACTCTACCCGATTAAAAAAGCAAATACTGAGACAGTTTTGCGGAAAATCCTCGTTGATTATTCAGAAGAAGTTGGGAAACCCATGAGAGTTTTAGCCGATAATGGCACCCAATTTCGTGCAAATGCATGGACTGAAACCCTAACTGATGCAGGAATAAAAACCAGTTTTTGTTCCATCAGACATCCGCAATCAAACCCCACGGAAAGAGTGATGAGGGAGTTAGGGAGGATGTTCAGAATGCTATGCTCTTCAAAGCACACGGGATGGGCAAAAGTAGTGTCGAAAATTGAAAAATACTTTAATTTTTCTACCCACTGTAGCACGGGATTCACCCCACATGAGCTTCATTATGGCAAATCCATTGAAGACCAGATTAAAAAATTAGTTACATTCCCAAATCAGGAAAATAAAATGACCCATGAACGAATGATTGTGTTGGCAAGAGATCAAATACAAAAGATGTATGAACAGAGAAAAAAACAACAGGGAGCTAAACCTCCAATGGACATTAATACTGGTGACAAAGTACTCCTCAGGGTTCCACATTTATCGAGCAATTCAGATCGGGTTATTCATAAATTCTTTCATCTTTACGAGGGGCCATATGTAATTAAAAAAGTAATTGGAAGCAATGCGTTCGTTCTTGAGAGAGAAAATGATAAAACTGAGTTGAAGGGAACTTACAATCGAACTAGTCTGCGTAAATATATTGAGCGTGTTGGGGAACCGAGTGAGGAACACAATGACGCTGAAGAATAAAAAAAAAAAAAAAAAGAAAAAAAAAAAAAAACTGTTGTCCTTCATCTTCTCCAGGCTAAAAAAAAAAAAAAAAAAAAAAAAAAAATTGACTAATCGAGGAATTATTGAAGGTGTTGAGTGTAAATTGTATTATTGTATTATTGTAGTATTGTACGAATAGTAATATTATGGAATAAGTAGAACAAAGTCAAGATAAAGTAAATAATTGATGTAATTATCTATGACAAACGAAAGTGCAAGAAGTCAATTGAATAATTATAAATTCTGGGTAGTTTTATAAAAAAAAAAAAAAAAAAAAAAAAAAAAATCAAAAAGTAAGGTCAATGATTACGATGAAAAGAAATGAATACAAGAATAGCTTGGCTATACAGGTGGCATTCTTGATAAAAACAAATAGTCATGAGAGAGTAAATAATTATAATGTAATAAATAAAGTACAAAGTAGATTGATTATGGTAGGATTGTAATTGACATTATATGAGGCAATGCGAGAAACGAATTCCATTTACAAAAAATATATATACATATATATATATATGTGTTAAGAGGTAAGAGAGTGAAGAGTACGGGATATCTTGGTAAAATAGCTAGGCTATACATGTGGCATGCTCGATTGGGAATCATCTAAGACAGCGTCGAACATCAGAATTACCCACTTCATGAAAGATCAAGACCATGGAAAAGAACACTCCCAGCATTCAATCATTGGTTTTTCCTCATAACACCTGGTTAACGAGGAAAAAGGGGGATGCTGTGATGATTCAACTCTACCGATACACCAAACTCTTCCCCCACTTGTAATCCAAGTGAAAAGGGTGGGAAGGTCAGGTGACAGATTTTGGGAGCAAAGAGCCCAAAAGAATCACGACTCTCGCTCTCTTGCTCGGCAGCAGTCAATGAATTGACTTCAGGAATAATTCGATAACGAGCAATTGCCAGTCATAAAGAATTAGACAGAACCACTAAATAATTATAATTCATAAATTTAGAATTATCATTTTTTGAAGACTTTTGATTCAATACTATATATATTGACGACTTTCATTTTTTTTGAAATTGACTGAAGAATATTAGAAAATTTATTATATTGAATTTGGTTTGTATGCGTGTGTGTGTGAGAGAGTAATTGGTACGTACCACATATTTTTTATCATTTGTGAAATTTGAACGGAACAAATATTTTTTTTTTGTTTTAATTATAATTAATGGAAATAAGGAATGATTAATTTTATTCAAATTTGAAAAGAAAATATGAAAATAATGAATGATCGATAATTCTTAAATTAAAATAAATATAACTGTTTCTTTACTTTGATATAATTTTTTTGTTTTAAATTATTTAATTTTACATGTATAGAATTATCTGCAGAATTATTTGCACTGCAATATTTCTTGCTACCTCTGTCATATTTTTCTCATTATTTCTTTTTATCGTCCTGTTGATTAAATTGAAATTATTAAATTTGCTTCGAGTAATATAATTTAAAACAAAAGTTACAAGGGTAGGGTAGAGCAAGACGGGCCACCTGAGCTAGCTGCTTCTTTTTGTGGCTCTCGAGCTTCAAATTAGTCTACTTTTGTTCTATCTCGAATAAATCCACCGACTTTTCGCCGAAATTCGAATTATTGACAAAAATCCAATTATTCTCTTCCAAGCGAATTTGATAGTTTATTACCATCCGATATAAACAAATCACGAGTGCATAAATCGAAACAAATGGAAAGGGGCAGAATGGATATGATTATCGAGTGGACCACGCACTACATAAGGAGTAGGAGAGTGAGGCATGACTCCTCAAAAATTAGTAACAAAAAAATCGTTTCTCGTCAAACCACGATACTTTTGACGTATTCAGTAATTTTCAAACGATTGCCGTTGTTTTTATCGGAACTGACTTCATTCACAGTCTAGGGAATATCATTTTTGTAACCCGAAGAAGTTTTTTGAACATTTTTTCAGATAATGAATAATTTTTTTTTCATTTTCCAAAATTGTTGAGAAAAGAAAAAATGTCACCTAATTTTTGAGAGTGGTCCATTATACCCTGAGTTGCGCGGACTGGTATGAAATCACTGAATAAATCGAAAGTATCAGGAGATGCGATAGCATCTCTTGACAAGTACTGCCCAACACTCTCTGTCAGGCAGAGGCTACCGCACTCCTATACAGCTAAATAGGATTTGAAAGATTTCAATAATTCTTTCTACAGTTAAAATTCCATCTCGTGATATAATTACCCGGCAATTCATTGATATTGCCGTTATTTTCGAATTTATCTACAAAAAAAATTGAAAAAACGATATTTTACGATTAATTAAAATCATTGGCCAGGATTCTTCTCCGAATTGAAGAAGCACCGTTGTGCTATTTTGTCTGCGACGATGCCTGAGTGCATTTAGCGTGTTCTCGACAATCTCACTCACCGGATAATCGCATTCAGCATTGGAAAAATTTCACCAGCTCCTAGAATTTATTTTAAGTGTCTTCCAAATTCGTAGGATACGTAATTTGGAAAATATAAAACTTTTCTATCCACTCCACTTATAAGAGTCAATTTTTTCAGAAATTTCCATTGAACCGATCGATCATAAAAAAATGAAAACAGCGAAGCGCGGTGCCTTGCTCACAGAGTGACCAGTCTAGAGTTGACGATTGAATCTCTCAATTAGAGTTCACACGAGAACTGTGAATGATATGAGAAAAAAGATATAAAAAAATGTTCCACTCTTGAAAATGAATGGAGTCGAGTCGCAGAGGTTTCTCCGTATTGAAATTTTTTACAGAGACATTCGCGGCCGAAAGTAAATGAGGAAAGACACTCCCCGCGTCTCGCCAGAGCGCCTTGCATACCGCGCGCCACTGCTTGTAATCCACGTTGGAATAAATATTATTCTAGAACTATTACTTCGGAAAATAAAAAAAAAGTAAATCACTACACATTCCAACACATTTTTCTGTTTATAAGTCATGATTGCGAAATCTCAAAAAAAAAAACTCCAGGAATATGAAATTTCAAAATCTAGAATATCGGCAATTTTTTAAAATTGTATCTTTGGTTTCAACATCAGAAGTTTGACTCTACAATAATACCGTTAAACTAGATGATAGCATAGATCGTTTTACCTGTAATAATGCACTTTTGTTGCTGATAAAGTTAATCACTTCATAAGACACTGAATCAAAAATTTTAAACTATATAGGTCTTCAATATGACATCGAAATTCGTATTCATACGAACTATCCCCCACGACTATTTGGCACTCAAAGACTGGTCGGTGTGAACTACTCGACGAATAAACGAAAACTGAAAAATAGCGTAAAAATTTTTCGTTAAAGTACACTGAGGGTCTACAAGCCCTTGTCCTCGACATGTGGTGACGAAAGTAAAACTAAGAAAAAAATTTAGAAGAGGAAAGCCTTAGTTTACCACCAACCCTCAAGGAGCAATAAAATGGTCAACCCAAACCTTCCTCTTTTTCAAAAATATTCAGCTCTTCTCTTTGTCGAACAATTCTTGGAAATTGAAAAATGTTCCTCATCGGTTACTTCATAATTATTTTTCTAAAATATTTAATCCATTTCGCTCATGTGAAGTTGTCGGAAAATATCTATTTTTTCACAAGTTCTAGCACCTATTCAGAATGTACTGAACCGAAATTGGAATTATATCTTAATAATAATATTTTTCTCAAAATAAAAATTGAATAAAGCAATGAAAAGCAAGTAGGAAAATTTGAAAATCATCTGAAATATAATGGAAACACTGTGTTGATTTTAAATGACTTTTTAGATTTTGCCATTTCAGGAGTGAAGAGATAAAGCAGAATAACTCCATTTTTTCAAGATTGCATTTATTTTGGAGGGATATCTCTGAAACTAAGCGAGATAGGGGTTTCTTAAAGGGATGTTTGTTGTAGAGAAAACTCTGAGCCACGGAAACGGTTCTGACAAAAATATTGTTATCTTGCTTAATTTTCGAGATATTCGACTAAGGATAATCATGAAAATAAGGCCAATCGTCTCATTCCCCTCTTTGCTTGTGATTTCGTTCCCATATTGAATGAACGGGAGACATTCACACGGATAAACCAGCTACTTACAGATATTAATGAAAATGAATTTCATGAAATTGAATCGTAGAATCCTTCCAATTTAGTCATACCTGCGTTGTCAGACAATACATATATTTCATTTCATTTTCGCACTCCCTTGTTATACATCCCTCTTTCCTTTACTTTTCCTCTGCAAGGGGAAAAACCGCAACCAGTTTCTTTATGAATGACCACTGCAGGTATGGACTAGCGAAAGAGAGAGAAAGAAAGACAAAGAGAGGGAGAGCGAGAGAGACAGAGACAAACAAATGAATCGTATCGTTTTTTCCCTTTCTCATTAAAAAAATGTGATTGGAGGAGTTTGGAGAGTACTAGGGTAAACGGTCCAGTCCGTGACCACTCACCAGTAAATGACCGATAGACAGAATAATAATTATAGTAATTTCATAATTGAATTTAAACTTGTTATTTACTACTATAAGTAATGTTACATGTATTTATCATGATTTAATAACAAAAAATCGAAGAAATTCATAGAATTATTATTTAAATAAATTGCAATTATACAGACAGTCCTGAGATTATCAGGGAAATACTCATTTTGACCTAAAATCCGTGAAAACAAGGAATTGAGGAAACTGTGTATTTTCACAGTAATGATTGATTTTGATATGGAACCAAAAATTACTCATCACATGTCAGTCATTCCCTAGTATCCTTCATTACTCTACTGAGCCAGTGAATGACCGACCAGTCATTTATTGGTAAGTCAGAGATTCGTCAGTACCACTGAATGCCTGTGTGAGGAATTATAGAAGATTTGCAAGCAGAAGGAGCTTCTGATATGTCACAAGATCTATCTCGCATCACTAATATGGACTATATTAAATTTATAAAGTCAGACACTTTATCGTTAAACTAAAATGTTGGAGATAATTTAATCAATAAATATGAGGCGTTCTACGTTATTCCACTTATTCTTTAAGATTTATTTTCCAATTCTGTTTATTTTTGGATATATATTTGGCATCGCTTAGGATAGTCATTTCTAATGGGAACAAAAAAAAATTCCAAAAATTATGACCATTTAAAAATTTGACAAAACGGTGAAGATGCACATTTGACTCCAGCTTTAAATGCTCCTATCTCGTTCAATATCAGTTCTATGAAGGAAATGCAAGAGTACTTTCTTATTGCGAAAGAGTGTACAATTACAACGGAAATTTATTTGCTGGGCATCTTCACCGTCTTGTGAGAATGGGCGTCTCCACCGTTTTTTCAAAATTTTAAATTGTCATGATTTTTGAAGAAAAATAATTTTCTTTGTTCCCATAGCAAATGACTTTCACAAGCTATTCCAATAATATATCCAAAAATGAACGAAATCGAGGAAAAAAGCTTGAAAAATATATACCAGAGTTTTTTTTTGAGACTGACATGCTTTAGCTAAATAACCAACTGGTAATAACAATGTAGAAGTCATAGATAATAAAAATAATATTATAGATTGAAGTTTGTTAATTGTTTAAATTGTCTACGGATCTGTCTGCATGATTTAATGTATTCAAATTCATCCTAAATAGGTACGAGGATACGTCCAAAACATAAATTGTTTAAACGGAAAAAATCCACTGGCAAACCATTTCCCGATTGACATGAACATATAATATTCCTAGAAAATATTTTTTTCTCTCAGTGCAAATTGTTATAATTGATAATGTTATGTTAATAGAGTTCGAGAATATTTCTATACATCTGAAAATAATCAGTTTCAGAAAATTAACATATATATCTTAATACATGAATACTGTGATGACAAGAATTCTTTGAAGAAAAATAATGCATTTTCAACTGAATAATAGAATATAGTTCTTTTCTCGAAGTGGAATTAATAATCTTTTCGTTCAGATGTAAAAACAATTGTAGAAATTAATTTGCATACTTTAAGCAATGAGTTAATACATCGGTCATTTACTGGACCATTCCCAGTCATTCACTGGGTCTTGGTACTTTACGCTATTTTTTATTAGTTTACAAAAAACCGTAATGAAATTGAGAAGATAGCACGATGGAGAGTGGAAGAAGAATGATTGCTGAATACCATTATATTAATGAAACTGAGTTTAAAAATTAATTACTATTTTTTATCAGTAGAAACATCCCTCACTACAACAGTTCGGTCATTCACTGGTCGTGTTACCCTATGTACTATAGTTCCCCACTCACTCTATTATAGAATGAATGATTCTCAGGAACAGAGGATGGTAAGATATTTAGGCGTGAGAGAAAGAAGGAAAATGAATTATCATTTCTTCCGAGAAAAATGCTTAACTTTTTTTCGCACTCAATGAATATTAGAATAGTACGATACAATCATCCCTTTACCTACATGGTCTTCGGCAATTACGTGCTGTTGTGATTGAATTCACATGGAAATTCGTATAATTACATATTCACGTAAGATATGCAGAAAAATGTGTCAATCCACAAAATCACGTGCAATTTACAATATGCGTTGGTAGCATACGACGAATTGACTATTCCCTTGTAAAGTTACTCATTTTTCTTTCATTTTCAAAGTCAGTGTATGTAAACTTTGGGTGAAATAGTCGAGTACCTACCGCGTACCAACTCAGTTTGTAAAGTTACAAGACGGGGGTACTGTAACGGCTACTGCACGGCGAAGAATGGTGCATTTACTGAACACATATTCTGTTATTCCTACTTACATTCAAAATCGTGTAACATTCCTATGTTTTTTCATCATGAATAGGATTCAGTTCAGGAAAATTGTATTTTTACTGCTCTTTCACAGAGAAAAAGCTCATGACTATACATTTTGGAAATTTACTAGACTTCATCACATTAATTTAACATATTTTTCTAACAGTGTATGTATACCAATGGAATATAAACGTCAGAGGCCTGAAATTAATGAATAATCATTTGAAATTATGATTATTTCCGCTAACAATAGAAATCCACTGTAGGGGAGGGTAGAGCTCATGGCCCTTGGGGCAAAATGGACGTCTTGTTTTGCATAATTTTTTTTTATCGAGCGGAAGTTGGGCAAAGTGGACATCGAACTGAAGCTTCCGAATTTTTGACTATTTTTATTTAAGTTATGGGTAGGGCCCGGACGTTTCTTTAAAATTCTATCCAACGTCAATATAACGCTGAGTCAAAATTTTTTAAATTTATTTATCCACGTCAAACTATTAAACTGACAGCTTATAAATGAATAGAAATTGAGAGAAACTTAAATAATAATAATTATGCGGTGTAAAATTTGTGGTAAAGCTTAAGGTAAGAAAAATACTATATTTTGCGGGGGTATGAGGAAAATTCGAGAAAACACTATATTTCGCTGGGGGAATTTGGTGGGAATTCGTCCAGAAATATTCTAAAATTAAAATTTTCCTAAATTACAAAATTAAAACATTTTAACTCAGCATTATATTCACGTTGATCAGAATTTTAAAGCAACGTCCGGGCCCTCGTTATGGGCACTTTTCTGTAAATCATTTCTTAGCCCATAACTGAGGCACAGATGGGGGTTCATGAGCGATACCTGGGGGCATATTCTCTAAAGTTGTGAGAGAGTTATCGTGAACGAGAGTGGCTCCGTTCACGGTACGAGTCAAACGGAGTGGGGGGAGTCGTGAACGATTCGCGCTACCGTGAACGATTCCTTTCCGTTGACGACAACACTGGTGCTTCCGTGAACGATTCCTTTCCGTTCACGACAACGACTGGTGCTCCCGTGAACGATACCTTTCCGTTGACGAGTAGAGAGTAGTAATTTGAGTGCTAGTATGTTGTGGACGGGCATTTTAGGTGTTTGTGAGTTAAATAGTTGGAGCTTTGTTATTGCTAAGAAAGCTAAAAAAATTTCTTCGTCTCTGCTGTCGTGAACGGAAAGGAATCGTTCACGGAAGCACCAGCGTTGTCATCAACGGAAAGGAATCGTTCACGGTAGCGCGAATCGTTCACGACTCCCCCCACTACGTTTGACTCGTACCGTGAACGGAGCCACTCTCGTTCACGATAACTCTCTCACAACTTTAGAGAATAGGCCCCCTGACCCAATTGCTCCATTTTTCTTTGAGAAAGGAAGAGGGTTTGATTTACTCAAGTATTAATATTTGACAATGATAAAATGAAATTCTCTTGCTTTGGAAGATTTCATTTTATGTAATTGTGAATACCGGAAGTATTTGAAACTTGATGATTTCCCTGAGCTCATTTGCGATTCTGTTATCGTAGCAAATGGCTTAGTGATCAGCTTAAGAAGTTTTAATGTTTTGTGCCTAGAAATTCATCGAAATATGAGTACCCAATTGATTAAAGATTGATTGAGATCAATTGTGGTTCTCATTTCCATGTTCAATAATTATTATGTTGGGATCATGAGACGTTGGAAGAAATTGATTCAACAATACTGAATAATGGCTAAATGAACGACGTTTCGCCTGCTTCATTCAATAAGGTACTGTTACGGACCCGTCTGGATGAAAGAGAAATGCATTGAATAAAATAATCAAATTAATATTTAAAGATTATTTTTATTTAAAAGAAAATCTCTTCTTCATTCATTTATCGGTTTTCACCTATTTTTCCATCAACAAGAGATATGCACACTGACCGGATATCGATGACGAACACAAAAAGAGAGACAAAAAGAGAGACAAAAGAGAGGCAAAAAGAGGCTTATGATAAAAAAAATTGGAAGAAATAATTTTTAGAGAGAAAAATTATTTCTTGGGATTTATTTTTAGAAATATTCCAAGAAAATAATTTCAGAGAGAAAAAAAAGAATTGTCTCTTGATTTTTTTTTTCTGGAGATAAAAATAGGTGGACGCAGGGACGTCCGCTAATCCCCGATATTGTCTCCTTATCAGCGGCCAAGATGGCTGCCCAAAAAGATAGCCAGGCTTGGACAACGCATCACCAGGGGTAGGGGCAATCACGGATTTGATCTATATAAGTTGCTCCATTTTTGGAAACGGCACTTTCAGTTTCGACAGTCATCACGTTACTCTGTCCGAATTTACATCGCTCGTCTTAGAAAAAAAGTTACTTTATTCAAAATTGAATTGAGATTTTCTAAACCTTAGCACATTAGTGCGAATCTCATCTCTGAGGAGAAGTTCAACATTCCATCCGAATCAACCAACAAAGGGCCAAGAATCATCATCAAAAAGTATTCATCACCTACGGCCAATCATTTCCTGCAGAGGCTCAGTATCCGGAATCAAAACCATTCTACCAGAGGAAAAATCGGCAGCTTATATCAACGTCCAACTACACAACAACCGTTAGTTTCTTTCAATCCCAATTGTAAGTTCATTTTTAAAATCAAATTACTTATCTTTAGTTTTTCCCTTCTCGATTTCATGGCCTCGACGCTAATTGAACATTAGGATCTATCCTCAAATATAATTACTGGTGTTGGATGAGAAATAAATACATTCGTTTTGGGCATTTAATCCTGAGTAAACATCTTATTCAAAGAAACCTTCTGTCCTTCAGACATCGGTACACTTCAGTGTTTTACCGCGGCAAACCGATCCCTAAATTCTAATCTTGGGTACAACTGCAACCGTGTATAGAACAAATATACACTGTTTTTCTTCATTAAAAAATCATTTAAATGCACGTATTTATTGGGTTGTAACCATAACAGTACTTTGTCTATTGTATATTTTTCCATGTGTCGCTGCTTTCTGCAGTTTCTTCACACTACATTTCTGGAATTTCCTCGGAAAATTTCTGATAGAAAAAATTCAACAATTATGAGATCCCTAAGTAAAGATTGAATTGTACTCCCTAATTTTTTTAGTCTCTCATGACAAAAATTACAACATCCCCAGTATGACTAGACGACTCTTACGCGGTGCGAGACGGTAGTGGTAGGGATGGTGAGCGCAGGATCGTACGCTCAACCCTATCCAAATTTGTTAGAGCATGTGAGTTCAAAGTCAATATTATGGGAATAAAATTTTTATTATATTTTCAACATTGTTCCATGACATTTCAAATACTTTTCTGTAATACTTCTCAATATTCAAACTTGAATCCAAATAAAACATTCAATATTTGTATGTTTTTACGGATGACTAGGAAGTCTATGGTTCAATTAAATAGAAAGATTAGAAAGAGAATACAATTGATGACTTGATATAGAATAAATTGAGGTGTATTCGCGTGTATCTCTACGTAACGCACTTAGTCATTTCCAAAGCTGAATTTCAGTACTCGACCTATCTAGTTGTGACCAATTCACTTAGATATGCATACAATCACTTTATTTTTCTACTGCTAGTCGGCTTATACTGACCAACATTCATCGGCATTAAGAAAACAATAATAAAAGAAAAGCGCGAAATCTTGCACCCGTTTTAGTATCCCGCAGTGACAGCCCTGAGTCGCACGACAAAGAGTTGAAAAGAAATTAATTTTCGCTCGTAATTTTGTTCAAGGCTTTCTGTGATGAAAATTACCATGCTTCGAATATCGATAATTATTCGACATTGGAATAGAATCGAATCTAAATCTGCAAAATTTATATTCATGGATGGTGAAGGTTTGTTTAACACACTTTATCGTTCAATCCGTTATCACAATGCTACACGATTACTTTGCCACTTGATAATTGGTTTCTCGAATCCAGTCATAACTTTCAAGATTTATGTTCCTCCATATGCTTAATCTGGAATTTATGTGGCGGAACATAGGAGCCATAGAAGAGCAACATCGAATCTTTCGTGAGTCTGATAATGAAAGGACCCGAAGAGTTGACTTGTTGCTAATCTCAACACGAGAGCACAGGGTTCCCCGGATCCTCCATTAGTGATTAATTCGACGCTTTGTGAGAAGTATAACTTGGTGATCGATCGAGTGTGATATTCATCGTAATACAGTTTGACAATGTCCCTGAAATTCATTCTTATTGTTGCACTATGTCTCTATCAAGTCAACGCTGCTTCCAATATATTCAACAGTTCGAAACTGATAAATGAATTCGGAAGAGAAATGGATGAAATCATTGACACTGCAATTAAGAATGAAAATAACGATCGTAGCATAATTAATGATATCATGAACATTGCAATATGTAAGTCGAGTGGTGGCAACAAAAATTCTGACGAAATCAATAAGCTAATGAATATTTCGTCACATCTCAATTATATTCTTATGCACATGGATCATAAGTTTGGTATAATTAAGAAAGAAATGCAGAAATCATCAATGCAATCAGAGATTGATCTGGTGAGACAGGGAATCGCAGATGATATAACTAACATAAGACGACACTACATGATGACTTCTAGGTATTCAGATGGAGTGGAATCTTATGATCGCGATGAATTGGAAAGTGTAATGAAGACACTGACTGATCAGACGAGTGGAAAAGATGTTCAATCAAGCCTGGCATCATTGTTTGATAGAACTGTAGGACAAGGAATTGGCAATTTGACGACAAATTTTCTGAAGCTGTATGGAGAATATTGGGAGGTAAGTTTTCCCCAATTTCCTATTCTGGAATTAATTAATGTTCTTTCCATAAACGAGATAACAGAGATCACGTGAAAAAAAACAGGATTTTTTGCAGTGAAGCCCTTTACGAAAAAATCAAAAAAACAATCGTGGTCATGCTCCCGCATGTCTGCATTGTGGTCTATTTTTGCTCCAGAATGGAAACTTTTTGATGAAAATTTTTTCCGAATCCGAGTTTTTATCGGAATATAACTCTAAATGATCCAAAACGTCGAGGAATGATAGTGGGGAAGACTGTCCGTATGTATGTATGTATGTGTGTATTAGGCTGGCCCATTTAGAAAAATTTTTGAATTTCAACTCTCGCATGCTCGAAAATGAAAGTTTATAAGATAAAAGAACAGTGTGAATTTTTTCCAATCTTTTAACATAGTTTCTCAGGCTGCGCGAGTTATTCAAAGTTGTATGAAAAATTTCGATCTATAGGCAATTCTCAACCGTAAAATTTGATGAGAAGTTAAACGGCGCAAATCACCTTCTATTGTCAGGTAGGAAAAGTATCAGGTCAAAGTAATGGGTATTCTAAGTCATGAATAAAAGGCTTAGTATTACCATTTACCTGCACTACCTGGCTTCAGATATTGGAAAAATTTTAGAAAATGTTTTTGTCGCAAATATTTTTATTAATAACTCTGTATACAATCGTGACATTTCTAAAAAATTATTAGCATTCATATTCTATCAAATCGAGTAAAGAAAACTTTGGACTATTTTTTTTTTTTTTGAAGTGTTTATTCATTTAAGCCTGTGTACATCATTTTTCATGGATATCTTAAAAACTGAGCGAGATAGAGCAATTGTGGCTGAATCTTTTTTTATAAAAAATTTTAAGAGCTGTTACAGAAGATGGGCATTACATCACTCTACCTGCCTTTGTTTTCAAGATATTCTCAGAAGCAATTGAGAGAAAAAAACGATTTATTCAGTTTTATTCTTTCACTTCATTCATTTTTTATGAATATCTTGGGGATTAAGCGGGATAAAGCTATTGATAGACTGATTTCAACCCAAGATGAAGGTGAAACTGCTCCATCTCGCTTATTCTCCGGAATATTTTCAAAAACAATTGATAGGAAAAATTGATTTATCCAATTTTACTTTTTCCTTTATTTATTTATGAATATCTTGGAAAGTAAGTGAAATGGAGCAATTGTGCTTCGAGCCTTGTTCATGGAGAAATTCAATAGCTACAACACAAGTTTGAGGTAAAATCACTACATCTCGTTTAGTTTTGGAGATTTCCTCAAAAACAATTAAATGGAGAAATCGATTTTTTCAATCAATTATTTTTGAGAATATCTCAGGAATTAAGCGCGATAGAGTGATTCCACTTCTATATTCTTTTGCAGCCCTTAAAATTCTCTACAAAATAGCATGAGAGTGCAATTGCTCTATCTCGTTGAGTTTCTGCGATACTCATGAAAAATCAGGCCAGTAAAAAAGTAGAATTAAATAAATCGATTTCTTCATTTAATTGTTCTTGAAAAGATCTCGGAAACTAAGCGAGATGGAACAATTTCACTTCCATCTTGGGGTGAAATCACTCTATCACTAGCTTTATCACGCTTATTTTACAAGATATTCATAAAAAATGAATCGAGTGAAGAAATAAAATTGAATCAATCAATTTTTCTCTCAATTGTCTTCGAGAATATCTTGAAAACAAAGCGAGATATAGTGATGCTAGGCCCATTTTGTTTGATCGCTCTCAAAATTTTCTATAAAAAAGGATTCAGCCAAAATTGCTCTGTCTCGCTTAGTTTCCGAAATATTGATTTAAAAAAATGAATGAAGTTAAAAAGTAAAATAAGATAAATGGATTTTTTTGGAAATTGTTTTCGAGAATATCTGGTAATGAAGCGAGATAGAACAATTCTAGTGTCATCTTGTTCTGTAGCTCTTGGAATTCTCTGTAAAAAGGATTGAGGCAAAATTGCTGTATCTCGCTTAGTTTTCGAGATATTCATGAGAAAATAAATCTAGTGCAAAAGTTAAATTGGATGAATCGATTTTTAAAAATTGCCTTTGACGATAGCTCGAAAACTACGCGAGATAGAGCGATTCCACCTTGATCTAGTTCTGTAGCTCTTGAAATTCTCAACAAATAAGAATTCAACTGAAATTGCTCCATCTCGCTTAGTTTCCGAGACATTCATAGAAAAATAGTGAAAATACTCGCTTAGTTTCCGATACATTCATAGGGAATAGGAGCCCAATAAACCCGTAGAAGACTAAATAAAGGAACGTTATTTGAAAAATTACGATTTCTCTTTGAATCGTCCGATTTTTACCATTCAAGTTTGACCAGCATCAGCGTTGATGGATCATATTCCTAATATTTAAAATACGTTCAGATTGTCAAGAATTATCGAATTTTGGCATAAAAATAAAAAAAGGGTGCGTGGAACCCACGCGACAGAAGTGAAACTTCTTGCTCATTGTGTATAAATAGCGATGAATTATTAGGATTTTTTCAAATGAACAAGTGATGATAATTGAGGAATGTGAGCATACGGGGTTAATTTCGAAGGGAAACGGCAAAAAAAGTATTATATATATAGTATTTTGGTTATCTGTTCACTAATAAATTATCATTTTTTCACGATTATAAAGTGTTCAGACAACTACATTTTTTAAAATCGTTTTTTTTGTAAATACACAGGGAATTGATCAAGATGGAGCGGTTTTGCTTCAATCCTTTCTTGTAGCTCTCAAAACTCTCTATAAAGGAGGATTCGTGCAAGCTTGCTCTATCTTGCTGAAATTCCGGGATATTCGAAGAAAACGTTCACTTCCATATTTTTCTCATGCTACATGGAAAGAAATTATCAGTAAAAAGTCCCGGAAGGTCTCGCTGAAAATTACCGAACTCTCCGGAATCATGGGACATTTCGTGATGTGTACAAAATATTGAAAAAATTCCATGGCAATTTTTTACAGGGGTACATCAAAAAGTCATGTTCGTTAATTTTTGACGCGCTAACAGCGCCATTTTTGATGTTCAGATGTGACTTTTTGATGTACTCCTGTGAAAAATTGCCATGGAATTTTTTCAATATTTTGTACACATCACGAAATGTCCCACGATTCCGGAATGGTTCGGTACTTTTTACTCAGATCTTTCATTATATTTTCGTTAGAATGCCTCTCCGTGTAGCCTCATAATATGGTAGACGAAGAGGCATAGTCGGGTACTTTCGATTGTTTTCGGTACATGAGCCGTTAGTCATTTCGCACTTGGCTTTGGATTGAAATATCTTGAAAACTATGCAACATTTATCGAGACATGCTGTGAATGAAATTCAGTGTGAAGATTGACGAAGAAAATAAGCGAAACGCCGTTCTTCTACGACCAGTAGTTTCCGAGATATCAATTTTTTAATGAATAGTTCAGAAACAATTGACGAGGCCAGATAGTAAACAAATGAGCGCTCGGACATCCTTCCTGAATTTTTCATTAAAAAATTGATATCTTAATAACTACCAGTCATAGAAAAACGGAGTTTTGCTTATTTCATCCGTTAATCTTCCCTCTAAATTTCATTCACAACATGTCTCGATAACTTTTGAGTAGTTTTCGAGATATTTCAATCCAAAGCCAAGTGTGAAATGGCAATTGTCTTCAGAAATAAAAAGCGAAGATTATGATGTGGAGCATAGTAATTTTCATAAAAATCTTCTAGAAAAATTCCCATATTATCCTCTCCGTGTATTGAAAAAAAAAATTACAAAATGAAAAAACAGTATGTATGTAGCACTCTACGCGAAGATCCTACCCCCCCCCCCCCCACCCCTCTGCCGTCTTCCCTCTCCGCCACTGAAGCATATGCTAGAGTGGCATCCCCACCAACGCACTCTCCTCTTTCTTGCTTCTACTTTTCCCCCACTACTCCACTACCACGTTCCCCTCAAAACCTTTCACTCGTTTGTGACGCGAGAAAAAAGTTGGTACCCTCCCAAAAGAAGTTTCACTTCAAAAACATGTACAGTCATTTATTACGTACAATAAAGGGATTAGGCCCTTCCGAAAAAGGTCCGTCTAGACCTGGGCAAATCGAGATCTTTGGGCTCCCGGTGCTCTCGACCTTCATTAGTACGGACAATGCCGGACGGTAATCCTGTTACTTGGGCCAGTCCGATTCTCCCCTCTCCTTCAGTAATGAGCAGGGACCGTCGATTTTTCACTTTTCCGTCATTTTTTTTTGCATTGGAAATACCAATGCTGGAACTAGAGCCGAGAACATGTTTTTCTTTCTGCGAAAAACCGTTTCTTAACCGACTTTAAATAAGTGAATTTGATTACCATTTTTCTGCGAGAACATGGCCGAATCTGAGTGCAGTAGCGAAATTAATTCATCCAATTCAATCATCAAATAAGAAAACCGAATACTTCTTTTCCTCACAATATTTCTTCGATTTTGAAAAATTAGGAGGAATTGCTGAATACAGTTTCTTTTCTTCTTTTTTAAAGATTTATGTAAGACAGAGACAAAGATTGCGGAAGAGATGCTTCTTTTTCAATTATTAGAGAGAGTTACCCCCCTATTTAACTAAAAATCCTGAAAATTGTAATTGCTCATCCCCAAATCAGTGCTTGCGGACCAATGACGAGCTTCGGTTAATGAAGTTTGTGATTGGGGGAGGTGGGAGGGGGGAGGAAGAATTTTGCATATGTGGTTTCCATTGAATAGCATTGATAAAATGTTAGCCAAGAGTAGGCAAAATTATAATTAGAAAATAACATCTTTAAATTCAAAAAAAGTTGCATAATTCCTTGCCACCATTTCTCGGAGGATATCTTCTGAATTCAGCGAGATAGTACAACTATCACGAGTTTCTTACGCGTGTTGAATGGAAATATATCGAAAAAACTTGAAATTATGCGCGTACTCGCACTCAGCTCCCTTTCCAAAATATCGTCGCACCGAAATATTTTCAATTGAAGAATTGGAGGGGGTTACGATTTATGACCGGATTAGGCTTCAGGCAGAAAGAGTGGTAATGGGATTAAAGCGCGGAGCTCCCGACTACCTGAAATATGCCCAGGTCTGGTCTAGGTCAGACCTGGGCAAATCGAGATCTTTGGGCTCCCGGTGCTCTCGACCTTCATTAGTACGGACAATGCCGGCCGGTAATCCTGTTACTTGGGGCAGTTCGATTCCCCCCTCTCCTTCAGTAATGAGCAGGGACCGTCGATTTTTCACTTTTGCGTCATTTTTTTCGCATTGGAAATACCAATGCTGGAACTAGAGCCGAGAATGTCTTTTTCTTTCTGCGAAAACCGTTTTTTAACCGACTTTAAATAAGTGAATTTGATTACCATTTTTCTGCGAGAACATGGCCATAGCGCAATTGATTTATCCAATTCAATCATCAAATACGAAAACCGAATACTTCTTTTCCGCAGTTTTTCCTCACAATATTTCTTCGATTCTGAAAAATTGGGAGGAATTGCTGAATACAGTTTCTTTTCTTCTTTTTTAAAGATTTATGTAAGACAGAGACGAAGATTGCGGAAGAGATGCTTCTTTTTCAATTATTAGAGAGAGTTACCCCCCTATTTAACTAAAAATCCTGAAAATTGTAATTGCTCATCCCCAAATCAGTGCTTGTGGACCAATGACAAGCTTCGGTTAATGAAGTTTGTGATTGGGGGAGGTGGGAGGGGAGCGGGGGAAGGAGAATTTTGCATATGTGGTTTCCATTGAGTAGCATTGATAAAATGTTAGCCAAGAGTAGGCAAAATTATAATTAGAAAATAACATCTTTAAGTCAATAATTCCTTGCCACCATTTCTCGGAGGATATCTTCTGAATTCAGCGAGATAGCACAACTATCACGAGTTTTTTACGCGTGTTGAATGGAAATATATCTAAAAAACTCGAAATTATTCGCGTACTCGCACTCAGCTCCCTTTCCAAAATATCGTCGCACCGAAATATTTTCAATTGAAGAATTGGAGGGGGTTACGGTTTATGACCAGATTAGGCTTCAGGCAGAAGGAGTGGTAATGGGATTGAAGCGCGGAGCTCCCGACTACCTGAAATATGCCCAGGTCTACCTGAACCGACTACCTGAAATATGCCCATGCCTAGACTCTAGGTGACCAGCCTACTCAGTTTCCACTTTATGGCAGTTATAAAAGCAGCTGATGACGTGAGGCACCTGACGTTGTTGCAAAATCGGAAAATTTTCATCGACTGTTTTACCATTATAAAAATGGAGAAAAAAACATTTTCTTTTCTGGAAATGATAGTCCATTGTATGAAGAACCAGTTGGTGAAATTCATAGCAGATCAATACAGTTTGAAGGCTACTTATGCGCCCCCAAAAACCTCTCATTTTGCCGAAAATGAGGTAATTTTTTTTCATTAAAAAACGTTAGAACAAATAACAAAAAATATTTTCTTGTTTTGAACATCATTCAATTACTTCTCCCAAAAGGGCTGACAAAAATTTAGTTAATTACATTGAAAAAAAAATGTAAAGTATTTTTGTGTATTTCCTATGGAAATAATCATTGCAAATAAGAACAATCAGCGCGGCTTCACAAAAGGTTTTTAAAAATCTCAAAAAATTTACACTGTTCTTTTATCTTATGAACTTTCATTTTCGAACATACGGGAGTTGATATTCGAAAAATTTTCAAAATGCGCCAGCCTAGTGTGTATGTATGTAAGTAAGTGCCCAACATTCCGTGTCCTCTCTCAGCAACTACTTAATATAGGAATTCAATTTTTTTACAGTATATTCATTCTTCGTGCCATTCACTCTCCTCAGAATTTCAGCTTGATCCATCGAATAGTTTCCAAGAAAAACGCATTATTCAAAAAATATTTTTTGCAATCTTTTGATAATGACTTGATCGATCTCTTTGAGATCAATAATAGCTACATTCCGTTCCCAGAGTGTGATAAATTTTCACCAATACTTTTTTTGTCATTGAGGATTGATTGAGAATTTTGAAAATCTCTTGTAGCTTCGATAACTCAACAATGAATTGAGAGAGAAAGTTGGAACTCCGCAGATTTATAGTCATAATGACTAGGGCTGGAGACTTTATTTTCGAAAACGACCCATTGATCAGAAGTTTGATTTAGTATCGAATAATTCAAATGTTTATGACAGATACGTCAAGACATTGAATTTATTAGAAGGTTAATCTTTCCTCTTCTTTCTTCATTCCAGGTAAATCTCTTATGCTAATCGGTTTGCCACAATCCCCGCGAATTTACCTTCCAATACATTCAATGTCTTGACGTATCTACCTTAAACATACGAATTATTCAATACCTATTCATTCTCAGCTTCAACGGCCTACTAGATCAAACTTCAGATCAATGGGCCATTTTCGAAAATAAAGTCTCCGGCCCTAATAATGACTCTTAAGAACTGCATAGAATCTGTTGGAAATCGGCCTAGTAGTTCATGAGATATTTGAGAAAAATTATTTTATAAAAATGGTGATATCATAAAAACTATTATAGCTAATGTATTGGAGTTTATATTGGAAACTTTATTGTAATGAGCGTAAATAATACCTCAAGGTGTCGATTTTTTGGACCAATCCTTATATACAAATATTTAGAAATTTATCATTTTCGCTTCCGAATGGGAGCTTTAAAAATTAATTTCTTTTTGAATTGGAATCCATTACAATACATCCATTAGGAAGCATGCTGCCTACGCAATTGGCAGAGGATTGATGGACGACATTTTAAGATTTTGTTTTTAAGGTAGTAGGATTGAATTGGGGTTCACGTTTGACACCATGATTTTTTGCATTCTATCGAAAGAACTGACTTCACTCTAGATGTCTGCAAATTTTTGAATTGATTCCCCGTGCAGTTTAGGCGTAATTAATCAATACTGTAGTATTACACTTTTAGCGATATCTCGAGAATGGTTCATTATACAAGAAGAACTATAGAGACATTCTTTCCTCCAAATTCAATTTCCTATTTTTTTAATTTTAAACTTCTCTTACTTCATTAGTAGTCTTAGGAGTTTTCTTATTTTAAGCATTGTCGTTTGAGAATTACTCCTAGAGGGAAAAAAATGAATCCTCACTAAGGATAAAGAAACGGCGGTAAATTGATACTATAGTGACGCTTAATAAAAGATGTCATAATTCCGTTTCTATTTTGGCTTTTTCCAATTTTCCATAATTTTTGGCTCCCAATGAGTCTACATTGAGAGTCAAATTGAGAAATTCATGAAATTTTTGAGATAAAATCGTAGAGATAACAGTTGAGTTGATAGACAGTTGAAACATACCATATTTTTACAAATTTAGAGTGAAAAACCGAATTGGGACAATATTTTGTCATGCGTTGGTCAAGTATCAACTTACCGAAACGGCTATTGAAGTTATGATTAGATTTCGAATTCGAACCGAATGCCGCACGTCCAGTTTGAATTTGTCTAGCCTCGCCTTCCCGAGTGAGATAGAGCCTCACTCAGCACGATCAGTAGAAGAATGGCCGAGAGTTATCCTATCGTAATGAGCTGTCCCAGGGCAAATTATCATTTATAATATCCCGAATGCTTGAAAATTATCGGGTATTTCCAGAAAGTTTTGTGGTGTGAAAATCAGCACTAGCAGAATTCCGGGCGTCCGTGCGCGAGGTTGTTTGTGTAGAACTGAACGCACACGTTGCTGAGCGGGTAAACTTGAGGAAAATACCCAATTGATTCTCAAGCACGAAGGATACTCAGGAGTTAATTTTTTCTATTCTAAAGTGGGTTGTAAATTGTTTTTTAAACATTTATTTGCTGCTTAACAACAGCCGTGGTATTATCGAAAATGAGCGATATCATTCACACCACTTAATGTCAAATCCCTTGCTTCTAGTGGTCGAAATTGTGATCGATAAAATAATCTAAAGAATTACTTTTTCGTGCCGTTTAAAAGCGGATCGAAGTTGATTTACGTAAAAGTAACTTTCTTGTTGATTCCTCTTTGGTTCAGAGCGAAATTGATTGCGCATCGATTGATATATTTTTTTGTGTAGCACTTGTGAATTACCGGTAGGGTGACGAAACTAAGATTGAATTTTATTCATGATTCCAGAGAAAAAAAATCGAATTATGTGGTGACGGACTATCCCCAAACAATTATTTGTACAACTTATACACTCTTCTTGTCTCGACGGAGATGATGGGACTCATACCACTCAATTATGGATATGAATTGCAACGCAAATTCTTTAACAGTTCGTAGTTTTGACTATATTTTATAGAATTGAATTGTTTAAGTTAAGGAAAATTCCCGATTGAAATCACTAGAAATTTCAATAATCATCTGATGAATTTATTCTATTTCATGCTAAAAACATACCATGTGAATGTTCTATCTTTGTATTATAGGTAGTGTTCAATATGAATTACGAGAGGCGCGAATCGCTAGAGAGCATCGACTCACCCAGTATTTCATAAGTTTCAAAAAAATCATCGAATCTGCATCTTTGAGTTTCCGTTCATGCGATCCACCTGAAAACATTCGAGGTCAGCTGTATTTTTGATACTAAGAAACATACTGCATCATTGTTGGAAGATCGAATTATGCTATTAATTTCAGTTAACTTGAACTTTCATATAATTTATTTGGTAATAACTATGTAAAATGCGAACAATCAAATTTGTAATTTCATCCAGAGTTATTGTTGGAATTTCCATAGAGCTAAAATTCATAGTATTTAATTTTTCTAGTAAGTCAATGTTCTTCTCTACAGATCAAACATTTTTTGAAATGGTACACCTCTACCAAGATATATTAGTCCAAGAAATCGGAAATCAAAAACTGGGCTCGTGTTTTGGTGATTGTCCCGCAATCGACTTGAAATCGTATGATACTTGCAGCAGGGTTCGCGAGTGTTGGACGATACCTAGTCCAACATGGTGTGAACCGGTAAGAAAATAATTCACATTTACCTAATACAATTTTCTGTACACTGGGACGTAAGTGAGACTTTCGGCCCTCGCTGCGCTCGGGCGTAAGCTCACTTCCGTCCCAGTGTGCAGAAAAATAGTATACACACCTTGGACAGTGAGTAAGAAAGCCTCAGAGCACATGTTTGTTGACCTTGGCTTCACCTCGGCCAACAATTACATGTGCTCTGAGACATTTTTTACATTACTGCCCTAGGCATGTAATATACTATTATGTGTGACCAGAGTGATAGATTAAAATTCTTCAGGCTGTTCCATGGAGAAGATACCAGTGGATTGGAGATAACACCGGTTTCATTTATGGAAATAAGAGCGAATGTACCGGAGGTCAACGACATTTCGACGCCTATTTCTATATGTAAGTGGAAGATAACTGCTAACTTTGATTCAATCTTTAAAATTTCAATCGAACAATATTTCAGTTCTGGGTGGTGTGACATGTGTTGGTGTACCTGCGAAGGTTATTCACTCGAAGCTATGGAGACAAGAAACAGTGTTCATGTGTTCAGTTTACTCCCCTCACAGAGTAATATTATGAATAATATGTAAGTAAAATATTCTTCAAGATTCATCACCAAGGGCGAATTATCTCCTGTTACCCTCAGGAATGAAAAGTAAAATTGGCCATTATTGGGTTAGTAATAACCAATCTCCTGAATATTAGCGTACTCTTAGACTCCCTCTAGCGTACTTTAAGTGTATATCAAATTGTGAAATAGCTCAGTTGACGATATAACTTTTTGGCGCGTAGAATCTGGGTCCTGAATTTGTTCTGACGAAACTACATGCAAACAAAAGTCTACTGTTCGAAATTTTTGAAAAAATTTACAGCAAGTATTCTCGAAAAATTCCAAGCATTGAGAAACCTCATTTGACCAGGCTTAGAGGAAAACAGCAGGAAAATTTGAATTGTTTCCTAACTTTCCACAAATTATTAAGCAAATAAAGCAATTAAAAAAGAAAAAACTATATGAAATTTCTTAATATTTGTAATTGTTCAAGACTATTTGACCTAAATGTTACAAATACTTCCATCAGTCCTTCTCCAACAGGTCCAGCTCACTATTCCATTGATTTAATATCATTAATTTCAGGGTTGTCACTGGTGTGAGATTCGTCGTTGAACATCAAGTAGTGCATATTCGGGTGAAGGAAGGACAGCTTGGAGATGAAGGTCAAATTGTAAAAGACTCAGAATCATGGAAGGACAATGAAAATATGCGACAGAGAATTATCGAAGCTCGAAAAGGAGATAACAATTTCTATGTGTCCGAAAAAGATTTTGTTGTTATTGATGAGCATCATAATGCCATCAATCTAGATGATATAATTGTTCCTCCAGGACATGTTGTTACAGGTATTAGGGTTCCACAAAGATGTAAGCACTCCCGGTTTGCTCCCTCACTTATAAGAAAATAATTGAAAATGTCGTGGATTCGTTGGCAAAACGTCTTGTGAGCTACATGAAAGCATAAGTCCAGTAAAGTGTCCCTAGCAGTTGCACTTTTCTGATGAATCCAAATGAATCCATCGATTCATGAGATAGTTGCATAATAATATAGAAGTAGCGAGAAAAGATAGATCGGAAATTCCGACGTAACTTCTTCTGCGCATATCTTCGAAATGAGTAGGTATTGGAGGAAAGCTCAAAAAACATTTCTCGCAGGAATTCTCCGGTTTTATCAGGGTCTCTCGGCGAATTTTTGTAAATCTCACACTTTCCAAGGCGATTCATAGTAATTTTCATGTGATTTTTATATTCTTTATTAACCCCTAAAATTTCAAGTATACTGCCCTATTGAGATGGGCATCCATTACGACATCACCTTAATCCTCAGTCAGCGCTATCAGATTCACTGTTTTAGAAGATATTCAGTTTTTGATTTAAAGAGATGCTTTCTCGATGAAGACTACTAATTTGATTATAGGAGGGGGGGGGGGGGGGGAGTAATTCGAAACGCCTTGATTCGAGACTTCTCGGCTCGAACCCCACCTGATCGTTCAGGATTTTAGCACCAGTTTCGAACAACAGTAGATATGACAACACTGTTCTCAATTCTACGCAGACTCATTCTTAAGCGAACTGTACTATTATACAATCTCTCGCTATTGCACTAGTTCCAGTATTCTCATTTCGGGAATTTTCCACAGGAATAAGATTTGGCTTGACACAAGAAAGAGGAATGAAGTCTCCCTGGCAACGGTTGGAGATTCAGGTCCAATATATGCCTTTCGACTCCACTTCAGGTATCCTTGATCACTCATCTAAAGCTCAATGGATGTCGTCCACTGTACTCCATACGTGAGTTCAAAATCTTGCATTTGCATGAATAAAGAAAAAAAAACGGCCTAATGGTAAATGTAAATATAAGCACATGCACGTTTTCAAAGTACACATGGCGTAAGACGCTATCACGTCTTCTGATAGCAGACGAATCCTGAAGGAGATTTGTCCAACAGTATCGGAGAATATAAGGAGAAGAAGTTTAGGAAAATACAAAAGTTTCTATGGTAGTCTTTTTTTTGAGAATAATCAGATTTCGGTGTGGCTATTCGTACATTGAGTGTCACGCAATAGACATGCGAAATCCACGCAATATCCACGAATTCCTTGGACGAAAATCTCGAAAACGTCACCTTTTTGGAGTGTCTTTTGCGTGGATTTAAGACTTTTTGGAGTAGATATAGCGTGGATACAGGGTTGCTCAATTATTGCGTGACTTTAAGCCCAATTTTGTCGAGGAATGAATTTCCCAATTTCTAGTGACTTTAGCGTGAATTTAACGTGACCTTAACGTGAATTCTGCGTGATTCTAACGAGCTTTTTTGTGTGAATTTAACGTGACTTTTGCGTGACTCTCACAACGCTTTTGCGTGCATTTAACGTGACTCTTACGTGAGTCGTACGGCGCTCTTCTATGACTTTTATGGCATTCTTGCGTGTCTATTGCGTGACTTTTGCGTTATTTTTTGGTAACTTTTGCGTGAATATAAACTGAAGAATTCAGTCACGGAATGAATGATCTCAGAACTAGATCCACGGAGGAATTCTTATGTGTATTCACGCAGCAGGAATCATCCAGAGATTTGTGCGTGGATATTTCATTCATAGTTAATAATCTCCAGCTTGTATCATCGGAGGAATTTTAATTTGGATTCAGATAACAAAAATCATTGAATGATTCTTGAGTGGATATTGTGTGTAGAGTGAATACTTTCCCATCTATATTCATAGAGGCATTTTTTCTTATATCCACGCAGGAGTGTTTAGTGATTTTTGCGTGGAGAGTCGATACTCTATGGTTTATATATTCACGAAGGAAATTGAACTTAGATTCACGCAACAAGAATAATTTGTTGATTGTTGTGTGGATACTACGTATAGAATCAATAATATCTAGTCTGTATCCATGGAGAAATTTCAACTTGGATCGACGCAAGTAAATCATTGCATGATTCGTGAGGGACTGTTGCGTGCAGAGTGCATACTCTCTTATCTGTATTGATGGAGGAATTTTTACTTGTATTCACTCAGGAATTCCCTTTTGTTTCCTGCACAGATATTGTATGCAGAGTCACGAATCCATGATACATGTTCACGGAGGAATTTCTACTCGAATCCACGTCATTAAAATCAGTGCATGACTTTCGAGTAATTATTGCGTGCAAATTAGATATTTTCCCATCTGTATTTCGATTTGTATCCACGTAGACTTTCTCTAGTGATTATCGCGTGGATACTGCGTGCAGAATCAATAATCTATGGTCTATATTCACGGAGGAATTTCAGCTTGGATCAACACAATACGAATCGTTGCCTTATTCTCGAGTGGATATTGCGTGTAGAGTTAACCTCTTCCATCTGTATCCATAGAAGAATTTTGGATTGTAGCCACGCACTGAAATTTCCATGATTTTCAGATGGATATTGTGTGTTGGGTTAGAAATCTATGATATATATTCATCGGGGAATTTCTACTCGTATTGACGTATGGAAAATCATTGCATGATTTCTGAGTGGATATTGCATGTAGAGTCAATGATCTATGGTTCATATTAAGGGAGCGATCCCACTTTGGATTCATGCAACAAAAATCATTGCATGATTCTTGTATGACTATCGCGTGTAGAGTGCGTACTCACTCATCTCTGTTGATAGAGGAATTTTAACTTGTATCCACGCAACAAGAATCATTGCGTCATTCTTGAGTGGATATTGCGCGTAGAGTCAAACTCTTTCATCTGTATTCATAGAAGAATTTTGCATTGTATCCATGCACTGAAATTCTCGAGATTTTCACATGGATATCGCTTGTTGAGTCAAACATCTATGATCTATATTCACCAAGGAAATTCTACTCGTATTCACGTATCGAAAATCATTGCATGATTTCAGAGTAGATATCACTTGTAGAGTAAATACTTTCTCTTCGATATTCATAGGTGAATTTGAACTCATTGATAGAGGAATTTTGACTTGTATGCATGCAAAGATTTTCTCGTGTTCCTTGCGCAGATATTACATGTAGACTCAAGAATCCATAATATACACGTAAAAAAATTCTGATGATGGCCCCCATCCCAAATTTGCCGCTTTCCATGGAGTTCTTTCCCATGGCAATTTCTTCATGACCATTCTCTCCACGGCGTTTCTTTGCATGGCGATTCTTTTCATGAATTTATGGTTATAGCGAATTTCTCCATCACAAATTTCGCATTGACAATTTCCACCATGGAGAAAATGCAATGGAAAGAAACGTCTTGGAAAGAATCGCCATGGAAAAAATCATCATGGAAAACAAACACCATAGAAAAAAATCCAATGGCAAGGAAAGCTATGGAAAAAAACCCATGGGAAAAAAATGGAAAGAATCACCATGGGAAGAAATGACATGCAAAAAAATGCCATGGATAGAATCGCCATGAAAAAATTGCCATGGGAAGGAACTCCATGGAAAACAGCAAATTTATGATGACGACGACATGGCCGGCGCCATGACCACCGCCATGGTCCGCGCCATGGCGGCCGCCATCACAATTTTTCTACGTGTATATTCCCGTAGGAATTCCTTTTGAGTGGATATTGCGTGCAGAGTAAATACTCTCTCATCTCTATTCATAGAGGAATTTGAACTCATATCCACACACGATTGTTAATGTGATTTTAGCGTGGAAATTGCGTGCAGAGTCAATGATCTATGGTTCATATTCATGTCGAAATTCCGACTCGGAGCCACGCAACACAAATCATTGCATGACTTTCGAGTGATTGTTGCGTGTGAATTGTATATTTCTCCATCTGTATTTCGACTTGTATCCACGCAGAATTTCTCGAATGATTTCCACGTGGATACTGCGGAGAATCAATACCCGAGTCGAAAAATTTAGTCTTAGACTAACTTCGTGAGTTCATTGGTTTTTAGTCTGGATTTCAAGTCGGTTGTAGACCTGGGAATGCAACTTTAAGGACACAAACTGACGCTATTTTCGACGAGTTTTCAGGAGTTCCTTCGGTATTTAGTCACCATTCCAATCGGATTCATCGGTTTTTGGCCTAAATTTTTTCAATTCAACTTTAAAAAATCGGATGGAGGAATAAAAATAATTGTGCGTTTGGGAATTAGATTCATATATCGTTTTTCATTTATTTTATTTGTGAAAAATTCCTCATGCATACATATCAGTCATTTTCGGTTGGTCGGTTTTTGTTCGTAGAATGCAACTTTTAGACTTTTTCCCGATGATTTTCACATATTTCAGACTAAAAACCAACGAAATTTTTCGACTCGGGTAATCTATGGTCTATATTCACGGAGCACTTTCAACTTGGATCAACACAACACGGATCATTGCCTCATTCCCGAGTGGATATTGCATGTGGAGTCAAACTCTCCCATCTGTATTCATAGAAGATTTTTGGATTGTATCCACTCACTAAAATTTTCATAATTCTCATATGGATATTGTGTTCAAGTTAGAAATCTATGATCTATATTCACTAAAGAATTTCTACTCATATTCCCATATCAAAAATCATTGCATGATTCTTGAGTGGATATTGCATGGAGAGTGAAGACTCTACCATTTGTATTCATAGAGGAATTTTGTCTTATATCCACACAGGAGTTTTGAGTGATTTTTGCGTATATTTTGCGTGTAGAGTCAATGATCGATGGTTTATATTCACGGAGAAGTTTGAAGTTAGATCCACGCAACAAGAATCATTTTGTGATTTTTGTGTGGATATTAGGCATAGAGTTAATCATATCCAGCCGGTATCTATGGAGCAATTTCAACTTGGATCCACGCAACAAAAATCATTGCATGATTCTTGAGTTACTCTTGCGTGCAAAGTGCATATTCTCTCATCTGTTATCATAGCAAAATTTTGATTTGTATCTACGCAGGAATTTCTTCGTGTTTCTTGCGCAGATATTCTATGTCGAGTCAAGAATCTATGATATATGTTCGCGGAGGAATTTCCATTCGTATTCACGTAATGAAAATCACTGCATGATTTTGGAGTCCATATTACGTGCAGAGTAAATACCCTCTCATCTCTATTCATAGAGGAATTTGAACTTACATTCACACGCGATTTTTAATGTGATTTTCGCGGGGACATTGTGTGTAGACTCGATAATCTCCGTTTCATATTCAAGGAGAAATTACAACTCGGCGCCGAACAAAGAAAATCATTGCATGACTTTCTAGTGATTCTCGCGTGTAAATTGGATATTTCTCCACCTGTATTTCAACTTGTATCCACGCAGAATTTTTCAAGTGATTTTCGCGTGGATACTGCGGAGAATCAATAATCTATGGTCTATATTCACGGAGGAATTTCAATCACACCTTTTCATAATATCGACAATGGCCGGACTTACAACCGAGAAATCATCAAGGAATCAAGTTTCAGAACAAATAGGGAATGTGCAAGCGAGGTTTGAACTCACAACCTTCAGAATACATGTCTGATAAATCTCTGACTCGATAAAACTTACAAGTAATGACTCATTACTAATGAGTAAGGCCGTGAAGTTCCACGTCTCAAAAAGTCTGATCTAGTTGCTAAGCAACCAAAATTTGTAAATATAGGAAAATGAAGCTTTCTTATCATGAAAACGTCAAAAATGACGTTCGACATTCGAAATTCGACTAACTGAATTTGCAATAAATTGAAAATACGGTCGCAATTAACAGTTTTAATTGGAATATCCTGTTTTATAAATAATCAAACGAAGCAAAATATTAGTTGAAAAAAAAAAATCTAAAATTTTTTATTAAATGGGGGGCGATTTTGAGATATATTCTTGAGAATACCTTGAGGTGCACCTTTAGAAACATCTTGAGGTACACGTCTAAGGGCAGTTTGAAGTGTAGTTCTGGGAAAATTTTGAGATTGTCTTGGACTTTCTCCGAAAATGTATCTCAAAATTTCCTCAGAGTATACCTCAAGCTGGCCCTGAGAAGGCACCTTAAGGTGTCCCTGAAAGTGCACCTATGATGTTCCCAAAAGTACAGCTCATAATCGCTCCAATTTGATAGAAAACTTCAGAGCACCTGTTTGATGTTTGTATGATAACCTGTTCCATTTCACAATATTTATCAACTTGGTTTGCTTAGCAGCTTCACCAGACTTTTTTAGACGTGTCACGGCCTCACTAATGAGTTAAAAAATTATATGATTCTTTTTTATTCGACATGTTTTGTTAGTATTATGACTTTTATCCGAAAAACTGTACAAAGGAGAATTTAAGCATAGAAATTAGTTCTTCAGATCATCAGGATTGTCTGGAAAATAAAACTCTCAAGTTCTATTCATACAATAACTGTTTGAAATGTGTATGAAAACGAACGTTACTGATAAATTGAGAAAAAATTCCCTTGTTATTTGCGCTACAAGACGAGTAGACGATTTTTTCACCTTCATCCAAATTTATCTTCGTTGGAAATTCAGTTCTCGATGAAACGATGTCTTCTTTATTTGATAGATCATATTTCATGAATTTCAAGGCATTGAGTTATCGAAAAATGTTTTATTCTTGAAAAATTCTCATGCACGCGAGCATTAACTGGAAAATCAAGATAGGAGGCCTGGACTTGGTGAAAATTTCTTTTTCGTAATAGAAAATGTAAATTTCACATAGGAGCCAAGGAAAATAATAGTCGTCAAGTTTGGCACAATCTAATATAAAGTGAAAAATCTATGATCTATATTCACGGGAAATTTCAACTTGCATTCACGCAACAAAAACCATTTAGGGACTTTTGCATGGATATCTTGTGTAGAGTCAGAGTTGGAAAGCTTGAAGTCTCTACTATCGAAATCTTGGAATGGAGAATTTTTTTGAACATCCGTTATAACGAGTAAAGAGGGTTAAAAGTGGACAAAATTTTTTACCGTTTTTTTTCATTTTTTCAAATTGCTCCATGGGACTTCAAAAAAACTTTTTCGACTCAACCCTCACCAGGATCGTGTAACGGTTTACTCAACTGGCCTTGAACCAACTGTTAAAGGCACTGAAAAAATTCTGAAATTAACCCAAAATTATGCTTCTAATTTTTTACTCCGTTTACTCCCAATTAATTTTACTTATTAAAAAAATGGGCGCCAGTCGTTTTTGCAGGATTCTACAAATTTGGGGGAAAACGACAAATTCCCAAGTTTCATTTTAATTTGACTAAATAACAAAGAATCTCCAAAATTACTTTGGGTTTGCCCGCTTAATTATTTGAAACTCTTGTCTTACCTCAAGGTGGAGAGGGGACGATACCCTCTCTTTGGGTATTCGGGACAAAGCAAAAACTTTACACAAAACTCCTGGAATTTTCGATTTGAACAAAAATAATGAGGTATATTTAAAGAGAAAATTATATGTACATTTATGTTTAAAAAAAAGGAATTTCTCATTAACTCAGAACGAACAAATATGATTCTAAAGTAGTGGGGGTTAACCCCACGCGAAACAGACAAATTTTAATGACTTTAACTCAAAATTTCTATTATTTGGGGACTCGCGTACCTTGTACTTGTGCCTCCTTCTATCCGTCTCAGTCTCTCTTAATTTCCCCTTCACCCTTCTTTACATGACTCAATTTTCTTTACAATTTTTTCTATACTTTTCTTTAATTTTATCTGGATTTTCTATACACGACGTAGCCGCCACGGTGTCCCGGGAGAAGAAGAACGAGTCTTCTCTCCCACAAGCTAGCGTTGGGTGCTCTCGGCTGTTTCCGTTCAACTTCGGTAGAGCCGAGGCCCCACTCGACCAATTATCGCGCGAGTCCCCCACTACTTTTTTCGACATCACTGACGTTGCTTGAATTCCGCGAATTCGATACGAATTCTCACTCTCAACTAATTTTGTATAACACACGAAAATAATCATAATAATTGCAATATGACAATATTTTCCCGACAATTAAACGGAAAAGTTTTGTCTCTTATTTCACTCGAGTCTTTTCTTTTCACACTGGTTTCGGCGCTGTCCCCGATGATCTCCTGCTTCCCTCGTTATTGGCCAACATTCCCTCGTGTTGGCTGATGTTGGACCAAATGAATGGATGCTGCGTCTTCCCAGGTTCCTCTCGAGTGTCCTTGGTGCTGCTAATCTGCTTGTGGGACTGGGAAAAATCCTTCCCAGTCCTACTCTCGTACTTTCCTCCAAATTTTGAAATTGAATCAAACAAAAATGAACAGAAATGATTAGTGAGGTCATGAAAATTGCTGACCTCACCCTGGACATTTGTTGCATTAACTCTATGTAAGTCCTATCCTCCCCAGGTACCGCGAATTGCGGTCATTATCACGATTTCAGTCAATTTTACTCATTTTCCGGTTTTCATTAACTATGTGACGGTAAAAACCGTCACAATCGTGTAGTCTGGCCTTTCAGGTTCAATTCTTTTTTTTTTTTTCTTACGACCATTTGTTGCTGAGATATCGTCAATTGAATCAAAAAAACACCCTTTTGTCTTCAATCGTGGATATCTCAGGAACTACTGATCACGCAGTCAGCGGATGATGAGATTCGTGAACTTGAATAAATTTCCTGTGAGGTTCTTGCACTGCTACATTGGAAAAAAAATTTTCTTCTACTTTTAAAATTGGTTCGAAAAAGTACCAAAAAATGAAGTTTTTTTTCTTTTCTGGAAATTGCCCTGAATTTCGCGAATTTTGTGAAAAATGCGAATGTTTTAACGTTTTTCTTTAGTTTACTGTGTGCCGAAATACCCCCTGAATTTTCAAGCCGATCAGCTGAATGTTTTTTTTTCCCGAATGAACAAAGTTTCAGCAAAAATCAAAGGACCACTTTTTTGTCCCTTACAGACCAATTAATGATGATTAGGGCTAGTGTTGATAACTCTCGTCTCGTATCGTCATCTCTATACCAGTTATCGTATCGTCTCGTCTTGCAGCTCGAGAATCGAATTCATTCTCGTCTCGTCTCGTTATTCTCGTCCATTCAAGTAGCTCGGATGACGAAT
Source organism: Aleiodes leptofemur (assembly GCA_963942555.1). Taxonomy (NCBI): domain Eukaryota; kingdom Metazoa; phylum Arthropoda; class Insecta; order Hymenoptera; family Braconidae; genus Aleiodes; species Aleiodes leptofemur. The sequence goes on along the minus strand of OZ012610.1, from coordinate 6,280,216 downwards.
TGAGAACTTGCATGGACTGGTGAGAAGAAACAACTGTTGAGGTACGTTCCCTCACCTAGCAATCGCTGGCAGTCTATTTCTTCCCAAGATTAACTCAGATGGCTCGGGATTTGCTGGCCATTTGTGCCTCAAGTACTGCATCTGAACGACTTTTCTCCAAAGCTGGACTGGTCCTCAGAAAACACAGGAATCGACTGAACAATGCTCATGTGGAAGTACTTTTATGCCTTCATTCTTGGTTCACCATCGCGGCAACACTATTCAGAACAATGTTCTTCTCAAATGAATGTTTTTTAACTGCTAATAAACTCATTATTGGGTTTCTAATGAAATTAAAAAAAAAAAAATTTTAACCCCCGTGTGACCACTCTTAATACGATTGTGCTGCAATTGATCGCAACTAGCCTCCAGCTGTATATACATCTTATCGGAGATTTGATAGATCATGAGTAATCTTTTCCGTCGATGAAAATGCCATCTTACCGACAGAAGTATGTCTTGATAGTGTGTGAAGACAACGTTGCTGAATGAAATCAAATTGTGATGATTATTTGAATAAATCGTCGTGGTGGAAAAATAAATTAGGTAATTCTTTTTGATGCTCTTCAAGAGTCATTATTTTATTATCTTGATAATTTCCCAGCTTTTGAGCAGTATAAGTTTTCTTTTAAGAGGGATCTATTTGCTGTTGTTATTATCCGTCGAAAAATCATGTCAAAAATCATGCAATGATTTTTGATGCGTGAATACGAGTGAAAGTCACTCCGAGGATATAGGTCACGAATGACTGGCTCAACGCGCAATATGCGCGTAAAAATCGAGGAAAAATTCATCTATGAATAGAGATAGAGTATTTACTCTAAACGCAATACCCCGACTAGAAATTTCAATCCGGGTCTCATCCGGATCTGATCAGGCTAGCCTGACTCCGGATGTCAGGTCCTGACTTGGATGCCACATCCGGTCCAAGCCTGGACTGTAACGCTTTGTCAAGTCAGGCCCTGACTTGACAAAGCGTTACATTCCAGGCTTGGACCGGATGTGGCATCCAAGTCAGGACTGGATAAGGCATTCCAGATCAGTGCCGGACGAAAAATTCTATACATGATCCAAAAGAATATAAACATTAATTAATAACAAAAAATGATTCATTCATTCACTTCCAATTGATTCATCGTTGTATTTGCACATGAGAGGATATTTTTCACTGAAATTAGACATTTTAAATTAGGAAATTAATTTGCACCTGGGTGGATTCGATCCGAGAACCTTCTGCGCACTAAGCTGACCCGCTAACCACTAGACTACAGCTCAGTTATAGCATTAGTCGGTCTGATCATTTACATAAACTTCTTCCATAGGGATATTCATAATTTTCAGAAGTAGATAATAAATCTGTGGAATCTCCAAATGATTCATTAACTGTTTATGATAAAGTTGATAGAAATTAATAAACATCTGGGGAACCTGATATGGTCCTGACCATTTCCGGATCAGGAGAAATTGATCGGACTTAGATTTTTTCACAATTCTCAATCAGGTTCTCCAAATCCGTAAGATGTCAGGGCCAGATCAGGGCAGTCTTATTCGGACACTCCAGATCCGGATTTGATCAGGCATGCCACTGCTATGCCGGATCAGGACAGCCGTACTTACTCCGGATCCGGATTTCATCAGGCATGCCACTGTTATGCCGGATCAGGATAGCCGTACTCAATCCAGATCCGGATTTGATCAGGCATGCCACTGCTATGCCGGATCAGGATAGCCGTACTTACTCCGGATCCGGATTCCATCAGGCATGCCACTGTTATGCCGGATCAGGATAGCCGTACTTAATCCAGATCCGGATCTGATCAGGCATGCCACTGCTATGCCGAATCAGGATAGCCGTCCTCAATCCAGATCCGGATTCGATCAGGCATGCCACTGCTATGCCGGATCAGGATAGCCGTACTCAATCCAGATCCGAATTTGATCCGGCATGCCACTGCTATGCCGGATCAGGATAGCCGCACTTAATCCAGACCCGGATTTGATCAGGCGCAACCATGGCATGCCTGATCAGGATAGCCGTATTCCTACCGGATCCGTACCAAGTGTGACAGCAGGCGTGCCAGACGAAATTTCTAATCGGGACCCACCCAAGAATCACGCAATTTTTCTTGCTGCGTCGATCCAAGTTGAAATTCTTCCGTGGATACACATTCTAGAATATTGACTCTATTCAGAATATCCACGCAAAAATCCAGAAATGAATTTAATTGCATCAATCCAAGTGGAAATTTCTCCATGGATATAGACCATGAATGATTGGCTCTACTTACAATATCCACGTGGAAGTCACGAGAGAATTCCTGCGCAGGGAGGATTTCAAATTCCGCTATGAATATAGGTAGAAGAGTATTCACTCTAATCGCAATATCCACTGAGGAATCATGCAATGATTTTTGTCACGTGAGTACGAGTAGTGATTCCTCCATGAATATAGATCATAAACGATTGACGCCCCACGCAATATTCGTGCAAAAATCTCTGAGAAATTTCTGCGTGGATACAGTTCGAGATTCCTCTATAGGTGCAGATAAAGAAAGGTTTACTTTACACACAATATCCACTCAAGAATCATGCAATGATTGTTGCTGTATTAATTTGAGTGCAAATTTTTCCGTTGGTGCAGACTAGTGATTATTGACTCCATACGTAATATCCACGCAAAAATCATTAATTGCTTCTTGTTGCGTGAATCTAAGGTCACGAGAAAACTACTACGTAGAGACAATTTTAAATACCTCTATGAATACGAATGGGAGAATGTTAACTCTACAGGCAAGATCCACTCAAGAATCATGTCTTGGCCTATGGTTCACCAATTGATTTAATAATTATTGAATAAATCAAAAACACTAAATTTTATGAAAATGCAGATTATATTCAATTGCATATTTTTTCCTTTTTATCATTTTTTTCGAAATTGTTTGTAATTAGATTGATAAGTCTTAAGACTCGATGACTCGGTGAAAATAAAAAAGATTGATTCGATATTTTAATGTTAATGTAAATAATAGAATTTATATTAAAAAAAAAAAAAAAAAAAAATGGAATTTGTCACAATTTACCAAATTTTTCCTGAATAATCTAGAAGAGTGATTCGAATTCAATTAGTTCCTCATAAATAATGTTTTTTACTTTTAAATGGAAGCATTGTAATCGTTATTTCTTTCGAGTTTGAGTTTTCATGGGATTATGACTGCGAATGATCTAAAATGTCGGAATATAATATTCTTGATGCCTAAATCCCATTTGAAATCTCTCCATGAGTATGGACCATAGATTATTGATTCTACACGCAATAATCACTCGAAAGTTATGCAATGATTTTTGTTGCGTGGCTCCGAGTTGTAATTTCTCCGTGAATACAAACCATAGATTATTGACTCTACACGCAATATGCACGCGAAAATCATGCAGTGATTTTTATTACATGAATACGAGTAGAAATTTCTCCGTGAATATACATCATGGATTTTCAACTCTACATGCGATATTCGCGCGAGAAACACGAAAAAATTCCTGCGTGGATACAAGTCAAAATTTCTCTATCAATACAGATGCGAAAATATGCAGTCTGTACGTCACTCAAGAATCATGCAATGATTTTTGTTGCGTGGATTAAAGATAAGATTTCTTCATGAATACAGGCTATATGTTATCAACTCTATACGTAATATCCACACCAAAATCACTACATGATCCTTCACTTTACTTGAACAGATTTTTATTGACATAAATAGAAAACATTTACATTACAACAATATTATTTACAAGTGAGTAATGTGGACATATGATTCAAAAATTAGCGGCAGTTTGTAGACCACTTGGACAATATGTAGGGGTATATGTGATTGATGAGCGGATTCGAATGTGTTTTCAAGGAATCGGAGACACTATTTGTAATTTTTAGTAAATGGGAATTCAGGGGTTGAATACTTGAGATTTCATGTAGAGTGGGGATAAGTGTTGAGCGGTATGTGCTATTTATTACTCTTGAAAATTGATTCTGTGTAATTTGTAATTTAGCTAAGAGAGAGGGAGCTACGTGCCAGACTGGGACTGCATTAGTCATTACAGGTTTCACAATCGTTTCATATAATTTAAGTTCGGTTTCATGAGAGAGAGCTTTAGATTTCAATAGGAAATATAAACGGCCCATTATCAATTTGGTTTTTTGAGTTATTTTTCTGATATGATTATTCCAAATGAGTCTATTGTCCATCAAGACAGCTAAGTACTCGGCGTTTTTGGCGATTTCAATCTCCTCATTGTCAAACATGATTCTTGTTGCGTGAATCTAAGTTCAAACTTTACTGTGAATTTGAACCATCGCCCAGATGGAAATATGAATGTCATATTTTGGCAAAAAATGTCAAATTCTGATCAAATTTGACAAATTTTCAAAAAAAATCCGTCATAATTTGACGTATTTTCACATAATCTATCATAAAATGTCATAATTTGACTTTTTTTTTGTCAAAATATGAGCATTTTCGACTATCAATTGGAACAGTATGTCATATTCTGTCAAGTTTTCCCAGAAAAATTTCTGTCATAATTTGACAAATTATGACAGAATGTGTCATTTTTTTTTATTTCATTGTGTGACACACAATTCTGGTGAATTTGACATATTCTGACAAAAACGTCAGAAAAATGAGAAAAAATAACAGGAAACGACAAATTTTATCATCATATGAGACTTTTTAACATGTAATTACAAAATATTTCCAACTCGTTCTCCGAATTTGTTATTTTCAGTAGAAAAATGTCAAATTCTGTCAAAATTATTATATGACAAATTTTAACTGAATCTTAGAGAGAACTTATGTCAGAATTTGACATAATTGCTCATAAACTGTCATTATCGGACAAATTTCGACATATTCCTTCGGCATTTGTGCCATTCTTTGAATTATCCAAATATACTATAAGACTTCATGTCATAATATGTCTTACACCTTGATGAAGAATAAGGGACTGGACATGGCATTGCATGACACAAGTAGGAAGGCCAACACAAACGGGTACTATTCTTTTATGCCGTATGGGAACGACCCATACAGATAATATCAAAAATGCGGTAATCTTCTTGAGCATTATCTTTGCCCGATCAGATTCACGAAGAAAACTGGCTCGCCCGTTTGAATTTATGACTTCTAAAACGATAGCGGGCTTAGGGACTAGTTCTCGACAATGCGCACTCTAGCGGTGCCTTCGGAACTACCAGTTTCAGTCATTTTCTGACAAATTGTGACATATTATGTCATATTTCCCCATTTTATGACTACTAAAATTATGACAGATTACGTTCGAAAGGGTAGGATATTTTTCACGAAGAAATTTCATTGATTTCCACAATTTATCAATTGATGACAAATCAGAATATGTCACAAAATGTCAAGAACGGTCATAAATTTTTTCGAACAAATGTCATTGTTTGACATATGTTTGACAAAAAATGTTAAATTTTTACAATTTAAGTCATTTTTGGTCAATGAGAAAATCTGACATATCGGTTATTATTGGTCAGAAAAAAAATTATATTTTCTATTGTGATATGTCGAAAAATGAAATATAATGACAACACTTGACATGATTCTCTTCAATTGTCCTATTTTATGATTTTTGTTATATTATGACTTTTTTCGTCAAATTATGACATCCACATTTTCTCTAAAATATTTGTTCGAATTGATCAGGATATGGCTAATTATGACATATGTAAATTGGTTATAATATGTCTTATTATGACATATTTTGTCATATTCTTACACTTTATGCCCATGAAAAATATGACAAATAATACCTGAAAAATTACCACATATTTCATGAGAAAATGTCATTGATTATCAGAATTTGTCAATTTATGACAAATCAAAATATGTCATAAAATATCAGAAAACAGTCGGAAATTTTCGAGAACAAATGACATTTTTTGACACATGTTTAACAAAAAATGTCAATTTCTAACAATTTTTGCCATTTTTGATCGATGACCGAATCTAACATATTCGGTCATTATTGGTCAGGAAAAAAATGTCATTTTTTGTCATAATATGTCAAAAAAGGAAGCATTATGACAGAATTTACCATCACCGTGATAATTTGTCACATTTTGCCTTTTTTTTGTTACATTATAACATTTTTTGTCAGAACATGTCATGCATATTTCCACCTGGGCGATCATTGACTCTACACACAATATCCACGCAAAAATCACTCAAAACTCCTGCGTGGATATAAGATAAAACTCTATGACTATAGATGGGAGAGTGGACACTCTCCATGCAATATCCACTTATAAATCATGCAATGATTTTTGATACGTGAATACGACTAGCAATTCTTCGGTGAATATAGATCATAGTTTCTGAACTCGACACACAATACCCAAGTGAAAATCACGAAAGTTTGAGTGCATGGATACAATGCAAAATCCTTTTCTGGATACAAATCGAAGAAGTTTGACTCTACTCTAAACAAGCAGGAGTCACACTACTTGTGCGTAATTTGAACATCGTACATTTAGTATTCTGCCAATGCGATTGGTAGAAAGCTTCCGAATGGATTTTTTAATTTTAATTTTACCATTATTGATTTGTGCGTGGAGTGGGGCAACCAAAATAGGCCTCAGAGGGTTAAGCTCATCCCAATTATAATCAATTGAATAGTTTTGAAGATATAGCTTGCTTTTTCTGATGTTTCTATGCTAATATCTGAGAAACTACTGGACCGATTCCGCTCAGTTTCGATACCAACCTTTATGCTCATCAGATGTATAACCTCACAAAATTTGAGGTCTATAGCTCAATTATTTATTAAGTTATCGTGGAATCAAGTATTTTACGAAAAATTTCTCAAAAGTTTTATACTGGACAAACTAAAAATCTGAGCTCCCACCACCTCCGGGGTCAAAGATGCAACTCTTGGACGCACATCTCCTCGTGGAGATTGGACGCTGTGATTCCATTTTTCATCGAGAGAAGTCGAAAAAACGATATTTCAACATTTTCATTTTTCTCAAAAACTATCCGGCCGATTTAGCTGAAATTTTTGTGAGAGCTTGGGGCACGCACGGCGAACTTATGGTGAAATTTTCAGATCACTCGTTAGCCCTACTTCAGAGTAAAGTGGAAAATGCGTCATCACATACATACACACGCACACATACACACAGACATTTTTTAGCAAGCAGAGGCGTTATATCCCGTGCGTTATTCGCTAAACCCACTCCTTACGCGACATTTAATATTTTGCCAATTCGATTGGCAAAATGCTTCCGAATGAAATTTTTTTTTTGTTCTTTTTTTTTTCATTTTTTTTTCGAATGAAATTTAAGACGGTATTCATGAAATTACTATTTATATTTTTCATTATTCCAAATGCAGTAACAAAACATGATCTTCTCAACAAATATGTACTTATGAGGACAAATTCAATGATGGTTCGATCTTTGGTGAACTTTTTTATTCATTTTTTCAAAAAAAAAAAAATCCATTTTTCAATCATAAATGGAAGACCCTACGACGAATCTGAAAAAATTGGAATTCGGGTTCCAAATAGGATTCCTATTCTTTCCGATTGTCGTCAGAAGAAAATGTACTCATTTGGTAGGAAAAATTGTCTATTTTCGAATGGTGAAATAAAAAATAGTAGTGTTCCTAGGGAGGAAGCTAAGAAAAACCGTGATTTTTGAAAAAACTAAGTTATCGGAAACTCTTACAAGAGACTGCCTCTGAAAAATCTGAAATTCTCACCATTTTTGGGGCTCATTGAGATGAATCTTTTAAGCTGAACTTGGGCGAAATCACTCCAGTAGTTTTCGAGATATAACCTCTTTTCATAAAATGGTTTTTGTGCAATATCTCAGAAACTACTGGACTGATTTCGCCCAATTTCAATACCAAACTTTTCGTTTATTAGATGCACAAACCCACGAAATTTGGAGTCTCTAACTCAAATAGTTTTTGAGCTATCGTGTATACAAAATTCAGGATAAAAAACACTGTAATTGAAATTATCCGCAAACGATGAATCGCAGCAAAATTTACCCCGAGTGAAAATTGTGTGTTCAAATGAGATGAATTTCATCGCTGAGAGTGGGGCTTGTGAATCAATTTTTCGCGGAGAAAAATCGAAAAAACGATTTTTCGAAAATTGGATTTTTCTCGAAAAGTACTCAACCGATTTCGCTCAAATTTCACGGAGAGCAATTTGCATGGGGAGAGAAAGTACTGTTAAATTTTCAGGTCACCAAGTATTATCGTTCCGGAGCAATGAACTGCTATCCGTCACACAAACACACACACACACACACACACACACACACACATACATACAGACATTTTTTAAAAATGTCATTTCTCGACATTTTGGAACATTCTGAGTCATATTCCGATGAATTCTCGAGATCGAAAAAAATCGCGTTTACAATGCTTCCATTCGGAAGCAAAAGGTAATGATTCGTGCTGTCTTGATCCAAGTTGGAATTCCTCCATGAATATAGACCATAGATTATTGATTCTGCACACAGTATCCATGCGAAAATTACTTGAGAAGTTCTACGTGGATATAAGTCAAAATAAAGATGGGAGAATATCCAATTTTCACGCAATAATCACTCGAAAGTCAGACAATGATTTTTGTTGCGTGGCTCCGATTTCAAATTTCTCCGTGAATATGAACCGTAGATTATTGATTCTACCCGCAATTCTCACGCAAGAATCATAGTAAAAATCGTGTGTGGATATATCTCCAAATTCCGCTATAAATAGAGATGAGAGAGTATTTACTCTGCACACAATATCCACTCAAAAGTCATGCAGTGATTTCCATTACGTGAATACGAGTAGAAATTCCTCCGTGAACATGTATCATGGATTCGTGACTCTGCAGACAATATCTGTGCAGGAAACAGAAGAGAATTCCTGCGCGGATACAAGTGGAAATTCCTCTATCAATAGAGATGAGAGAATATGCGGTCTGCACGCAATAGCCACTCAAGAATCATGCAATGATTTACTTGCGTCAATCCAAGTTGAAATTTCTCCATGGATACAGACTAGATATTATTGATTCTATACGTAATATCCACACAAAAATCACTAAATGATTCTTGTTGCGTCAATCTAAGTTCAAATCCCTTCGTGAATATATAAACCATAAATTATTGACTCTCCACGCAAAAATCACTAAACACTCCTGCGTGGATATAAGAAAAAATGCCTCTATGAATATAGATGGGAGAGTATTTACTCTACACACAATATCCACTCAAGAATCATGCAATGATTTTTGTTATCTGAATCCAAATCAAAATTCCTCCGATGATACAAGTTGGAGATTATTGACTATGAATGAAATATCCACGCAAAAATCTCTGGGTGATTCTTGCTGCGTAAATACACATAAGAATTCCTCTGTGGATCTAATTCTGAGATCATTCATTCCGTGACTGAATTCTTCGGTTTATATTCACGCAAAAGTTACCGAAGAATAACGCAATAGACACGCAAGAGTGCCATGAAAGTCATGTAAGAGCGCCGTACGAGTCACGTCAAAGTCACATTAAATGCACGCAAGAGCTTTGTGAGAGTCACGCAAAATTCACGTTAAATTCACACAAAAAACTCGCTGGAGTCACGCAAAAGTCACGTTAAATTCACTCAAAAGAACTCGTTAGAATCACGCAAAATTCACGTTAAGGTCAGGTTAAATTCACCTCAAAGTCACTAGAAATCGAGAAATTCATTCCTCGAAAAAATTAGGCTTAAAGTCACGCAATAATTGAGCAACCTTGTATCCACGCTATATCCACTCCGAAAAGTCTTAAATCCACGCAAAAGACACTCCAAAAAGTGACGTTTTCGAGATTTTTGTCCAAGGAATCCGTTGATGTGGCGTGGATTTTGCGTGTCTATTGCGTGACACTCAATGTACGAATAGCCACACCGATTAGATTTTCCAAAAGGTTCTTATAAAAATTGCTTCATTTCCACAGAATTTGGGAATATCGGCCAAAAACTAACTCTGAATTGAAAGCAACTGGATCCATTCCAGCACTTAGTTATTCACTTCGTTCATTGATTGATCAATATTCCATTTACAGAGAACTCTTGGATGTAGTCAGACGTCGTAGTCCAGAAAAATCAACCACTCAAAACGTTCCAAGCAAAGCATTGAATCATTTTATCAAATTCGGTCCTTCAATTTGGAAAGAGGACGCGGGACAAACGACTCTACCATTCTTAGACAGTATACCAGTGGAAACGATATCTGGTGCTCTGTCAGGTATTGGTTTGTTTCACAAAGGATCTGAAAGCTATGGAGGATTTTTATCGTTCCGATTGTATACTTTGAATTTTACACAATATATGATGGATAATCGGCTTGGTCACTATGAGTATTCAATTGATGATTCCGATCAAGCTGAGGATGACTAGATTGTGCTTGAGCTGCTTTAGGCAAAATCAACGTGTTAAAAAATCATGCCAACAAGATTTGTGGAGCCGTTCTATCAATTATTGTAACAATTCATGTTATTGCTAATATTATTCATATTATCTGGAATTCTATTATGGTTAGTTAAGATAATGATGAACAAATTTATATACTAATAGAAGAAATTTCGTAACTTGAAGATCTTTCGTGCATAATCTATTCTCATACACTCAACCTGTTAATGAGATGTTTGTTGTTTCTGAACAATGTTGCAAAATTATCGTTCGTTTATTTATAAACAAATAAACTTTAATTTTCGAAGACAGGCAAGTTGAAATTCAGAATTTTTCCTAAATGAGCTGGCCTAGTATGCATGGTTTGGGTTAACTCGGTCACTGTTGATAGCGTTGTTGATACGCCCTTTTCATGCTGATCCTTTTTTCTGAGATATGTATTCTTTAACGTAACTGAATTTGACAAAAGATATGAAACTTTCAAATCAATTGATTTAATTTTGTCAATCAGTGTTGTTCTAATTTCCCGGAAACTGAATGATTTGCCTTAATTATTTTCCGTAGAGAATTTTAAGATTTACCAAAAAGGATCAGGGTGAAATCACTCTACCTCGCTCAGTTTTCGAGGTATAGGGGTGAGAGAATCTCTCATCACGTGACTAGAGAACGTTGACGAGGTAGCTGGACCACTGACAGGTTCATGATGAAGTAGATGAGCTCGATGGGAGTTAAGCAAGAGTGATCGTGATCCGATTAATGAGAGAAGTGAACTACGATCATCATTCAATCGAATGAAAAATAAATAACATTTTAATAGGTAATGGTGTATGCCAACCAGGGTTGCCAGATGGGGCTACTTATCGCCATTCAGGCTACTTTTTGAATTGACCGGTTACTAAAATTCGGAGGAAGGCTACTGGTCGCTGCAAGGCTACTTTTTTATTTCAGTGAGAATTTTTTTTTCTACCTTCAATTTCATTCACTAAAAATAAAAAAATGGTGAGAATGAGAATGAATTGTGAGAATGAGAATACAATGAATATTTCCATTTGAATTTACCGCCACATTTTATTGCACCTTGTTATATCAACATATTATTCGGAATATGATTGAAAGTATCGATCGTGATGTCTCAAAATATAATTGAAACCAAAGGTGACAGTCATAATAATAATAATGATAATAACAACTAAACTAATGATGAAGACATTGATAAAGGTCTCACTTTAATCAAATATGCAGGAGACAATAATATTGATGAGCTGTCTGATGATATTGACGAGTATTGGAAGATATTTTATTTTCAGATGCCTTTCATTGCCTAGAAATTGAAAATTTTTATATTCTTCTATTGAATTAAAATACTTGTTATAAATTAAATATAAAAATGATAAAGATTAAAAATTTAACGATTATCAGAATGAATATTTAGTGATATATATTGAATAATGATAATAACATTTGTACTGGAAAATTATTCATTTCATGTCCCTTATTCAAAATAATTGCGGCTACTTTCGGCTAATTCAGCGCCACAGCTAGGCTACTCGTCAGCAGAAGAGTCTGGTTACCCTTTTTCTTAAAAAAATTCTGAAGGCTGTGGAAAGTTTTCTAGTATATTTTGAGACTGATTCCTACAATGAAATTGCAGTTATGAATTTTCGAAGGTGAGGACAATTGCGCTTGAAGTGTTTGAAGGGATATATCTTTTTCAAGGATTTTTCCATTTCAAAAATATATGAACCTGATTCTACTGAGGATATTGACTCCAAAATCCATCATAAAATTTTCCATCGCCTCCAGGAGCTTCTCAAGAGGAATAAAAAGTTCCAAAGTGATGATCTTCCAAATGTGACTAATGGCAGTCTGAGAGTGGCTCATACCCTTACAATTGAAACCACATCGCACAACACCGCGATGAAGTCAATTTGAAATTAAGTGAAGTCATTGAAATCAGTGAAATCACTTCAACTTTCTTGAAATCAATTCTGAAATCACTGAAGTCATTTGGAATCAATAGCAGTCACTAAAATGAGTGTTCTTTGCCACTGGTATATCTTAGACAAAAGTACAAATTATTTGAAATTAGAGCCAATGAGTGTACATGGGTACATCGATATTGAAAAGTATCAGAACTATTTCCCCTCTTGAGATAACTGAGAGTGGGGATTTAAAACTATTGTACCGACTTTATCTCTGGATCATTACCTTCAAGCTAACAAATTAATCTCACTTGAATAATTCACGACTATTTAATTTATTAATTTATTTTATTCATATATTTTGGCTTATGAGGTTAACAATAGTTCATATGATGATTTGTACTAGAATTTAGGTTGATATAGTTTGATTTCGATGAGATGGATGAATAATTATCCACTTGTCTGATGTTTACTAAACGGGTAGTTTCTAAGATTCGATTCGGAAAAGATGAGTTTCAATGTGAAAATAACTGGATATCTCAACGGAGCAAATTGTTCAACTAAACGGGGTTTTACTAACAGTATTCGTACTGTAAGCGGATTAAGAACTGACTCAAGTTTGTGCATTGAGGGATATATAGACGGAAAGTTGATAGGGCTGCCGAGTTTTAGGCTTGACGAAGTGAGATTTCTGTGATTGGTTGAAAATATTTGGAAAGGGAGAAACTTTTTGGTCCAAGCTGGGTTTTTCCGCAAGTCATGGGGGGAGTGTTTGGGTTTCCCCGCAGGTAGTGGTGGGAATATTTGGGCCCGTTGAATGAGACTGGTTGCAGAGGATTAGTGAGTGGTGGTCAAGTATTTTTGAGGGATTAAAAGTAATAATCGTAAAAACAGTGGGGTTGCTATAGTTCTTGAAGTAATAAACTTCTTCCAGTCCTATTTGCTATATGTTGAAATGAACTTAGAAAAATTCCAAAGGAAAAAATATTGTTATTTTGAGGAAGAGGTGAGAGCTGAATTGCTTTATTGGCCTTGTAGCTGTGTAGAATCCAGAGTAAAAATTGTTGGTAAAATATTAAAAAAATAGTTAGTTGAGCTCGTTTTATGGTTGTATAGAAAAGCAATTAGACATTCTAGCCGTGTTCATGACAGTCCCGGGCAAATCGAGATCTTTGGGCTCCCGGTGCTCCTGACCTTTATTAGTACGGACAATGCCGGACGGTAATCCTGTTACTTGGGTCAGTCCGATTCACCCCTCTCCTCCAGCAATGAGCAGGGACCGTCGATTTTCCACTTTCCTGTCAATTTTCGGAGGATATTTTTTGAATTGAGCGAGATAGCACAACTATCATCACGGGTTTTTTTAGGCGTGTTGAATGAAAATTCATCTAAAAAACTTGGAATTATGTTATTACTTTTACAATGTACCCGAGTTACTATTACAATGTACACGTACATTCTATAGGTACTGTGAATATAATTCATTATCATTAGAGCAATCATACGTTATTATTAATCAAAACCTAGTTCCATCTCCTCCAGACATCACGCAGAGCTCTCACGGATAAAACGCTACGTCACGCAGTGATGCCATGTTAGTTCCTGTACGCGTCAATTTCTTTCGGGAAATAGTATAAAACCATAAATTGCGATTGTATGAGATCTGTGAAGCCCCAAAAAAAAGGTTAATTATTTTTCCTGATTGTTCGAGGAAAGTACTGATCAGTCTTTAAATCAAATCTCAATTGTCATTCACGAGGTTTTTAATTTTTTGTGTTGGATTTATCGGTTTGGATCCGCATACTCATAAGAGGCTGTGTATAACCAGGGATTTTCAGTAATTTATTACGTCCAAATGAGATTCAAGAGCGAATTCAAAATTCTACATGAGTCGTATGGGATGTTTGAGAATAACATATTAATTTTTCAGCATTTTTTTCATTAGAACGCATTTACTGACCAACATCTTTGAGTGACTATTAGATGCTATGGGAATCATCCTAATGGATTTGAAAATCATCATCTCCAATACCAGCAGACTTATGCATTTCTGCATGTGTAGAACATCGTGAATGATATGTTTACCGAGGTACTATTCTTTGTAGATCACTCTATTTTAAAAGTGCATAAGCCTGATTCAATTGAAGATATCACAATACTTTCTATGATTTCTAGCCACCTTCCAAAAGGAATAATAGTGACATCCAAAAGAGTTTCAAGTTATGTTTCAAACATGATCAATATCAATCTGAGAATAGCTCATATCCTTAGAATAAAAAATCAGCCATTTTCATTTCAGCCGTTACTATTCCTCTCGAGATTTTCTTAGAGTTCATGCGAAGTATTTTAATGAATGTCGCAATCGGTATTTTGAATTAAATCAGCCTTATGCATTTTTAAAATAGGGAAATCGACAAAACAGACTATTTTTACTATAAACACTTTTTTCATGATTTTTGCTTCCGAATGGAAGCTTTATAATCGTAATTTTTTTCGAGTTTTATATTTTATCATAATATGACTGAAAATGACCCAAAACGTCAAGAACCACCGTTTCAAAAAAATGTCTGTGTATGTATGTGGGTGTGTGTGTGTGTATGTGTGTGTGATGACGCATTTTCCGCTTTACTCTGAAACGAGGCTAGCTAGCGATCTGAAAATTTTGCCATATGTTTGCCATGCGTGCCCCAAGCTCCCATAAACATTTCAGCTGAATCGGCCAGATAGTTCTTGAGAAAAATGAAAATGTCGAAATATCGTTTTTTCGACTTTTCTTAATGAAAAATGAAATTACAGCGTCCACTCTCAGTAAGACGATGCGCGCTTACGAGCTGCATCTTTGACCCCTGAGCTGGTGGGAGCTCAGATTTTCAGTTTATCCATTATAAAACTTTTGAGAAATTTTTCGTAAAAATTTTGATTCCTCTATACCTGAATAAATAATTGAGCTAGAGACCTCAAATTTTGTGAGGTTATACATCTGATGAGCACAAAGTTTGGTATTGGAACTGAGCAGAATCGGTCTAGTAGTTTCTTAGATATTAGCATAGAAACATCCGAAAAAAGCAAACTATATCTTCAAGACTATTCAATTGATTATATTTGGGATGAGCTCAACTCTCTGGGGCTCATTTTGATTTCCCCTCTCCACGCACAGATCAATGATGTTAAATCTAAGAAGAAACTTCAGCAACTCAGAAAAAACAAGGAAATGTGACAGACTGCTCAAACTCTCTGACCACATTCATTAAGGGATTAACAGTAGACACTAATTCTTTGGAAATGAGTTACCGTTATTATAAGAGAAAAAATAATTATTGAAATAAACTTTTTCGCATGAGGTTATACGGGTGATGGGTAATTGTAGCACAATTATGTTATTACCGACTGGTTGGATATGTAGTATTTTAAAATAGTAGTATATTAAGAAAACTGAAAATGTTCGTAGAAGGAAAGGATTTTTTACCCCTCAAAAATACCGAAAAATATGGAATTTTCGAAAAAATCTAAAAAAATACATCTGACACTTGTTTTCTAGCTAAGATTCCCTCAGCTTCTCAATAGAATCATCAAAAAAAATCCATCTCTAACCGTTTCATTACAGTGTCCACTTTGTCCCACTCTCCGCTATTGTATATAATACAGACATATATCTACACTGTAACATGAAAATTCTGAAAATTCCCGAGATTGCCTATTTCATTCATTTTTATGCAATGTTTCATATTAGAGAATTATTCTAGTATGTACCCCGCGTTCCAAATAGCCCCCGTTCCACTTTGCCCCACCCTCCCCTATATAATATATAATAAAGAAGAAATATTTTTTTTTCTCAAATTTATTTCTTAATTGATTTAATTTGCCGTATGAAGGACGCTGGTGGTATTAGTTCGAGTTTGAGAGAGAAATTCCGTAGTTCCCCGGTAGCTCAGTTGGAAGAGTATCCGGCGCATAACTGGAACGATCCGCTCAGTTTCAATACCAACTTTTGTGCTCATCAGATGTATAACCTCACGAAATTTGAGGTCTCTAGCTCAATTATTTATTAAGTTATCGTGGAATCAAGATTTTTACGAAAAATTCCTCAAAAGTTTTATACTGGACCAACTAAAAATCTGAGCTCCCACCACCCCCGAGGTCAAAGATGCAGCTGTTGGGCGCACATCTCCTCGCGGAGAGTGGACGCTGTGATTCCATTTTTCATCGAGAAAAGTCGAAAAAACAATATTCAGACATTTTCATTTTTCTCAAAAACTATCCGGCCGATTCAGCTGAAATTTTTGTGAGGGCTTGGGGCACGTACGACGAATTTATGGTAGAATTTTCAGATCGCTAGTTAGCCCCATCTCAGAGTAAAGTGGAAAAAGCGTCATCACACACACACACACGCACACACACCGCATACATACACACAGACATTTTTTAAAAACGGCGGGTCTTGATGTTTTGGCTCATTTGCAGTCATATTATGATAAAATCTAAAACTCGAAAAAAATTACGATTATCAAGCTTCCATTCGGAAGCAAAAACTATCTTCCGACATTTAGGCTCAGCTTGATCGACGCACTTTTGTCGATTGAAAAAATCGGTATAAATAAAGATATATCAAAAATACCGGCAGTTTGGCTGTTCGGTCTGTGTACGGCTCGGCGGATCTACCGGGTTAAGCAGCATTGCGTCTGGTTACTACTTGGATGGGTGACCGCTTGCCGTATACAGATTCGAATGACAAACTGAACCATACGGTTGGTGTGACTATAGAGAATTAGTGTGCCTTTCTCGTCAGCGTGACAGAAAGGCACATTAAGGCTCTGTACGAATCCGATTGCACTGATCAGGGTTTTCCATGGTTTCCCTTGGTCCACGGCAAATGCGGGCAGTATGGCAAGAAGTCGATCCATGGAGTCGCACGAGGAGTGGGGAAAGGAGAGAAAAATTGTAAAAAGCCGAAAGGTTATACATGGCTAGAAAAAAAAAAAATATATCAAAAATGTGTGTACTCAAAACCCTCTCCTGCCCTAGGTACCCCATTCTGCTCCAGTCTCCTCTATATATATTTTATATGAATGAATCAAATTATTTTCATCCAGAATTTAGTGTTTCATACCGAAATAATATTAGAATACTTTTGCATCAGCTTGATCCATTCTCTATCTTTCCTTTCATTAGCAAGGCTAACGTTAATCGAGTTTTGTTTCTACTTTTGTTATCGGGACTCACGTTAGTCGAGATTGATTTCCACTTTTATTATCGGGGTTAACGTCAGTCGAGTTTTGTTTCCACATTTGTTATTAAGAGTAATACTTTTATTTTCGTTTCATTCTTTGCCTAGAACTGAACCATATTAATGTAAAGTTTCCAGTCCCTGGCTAAGATGAGTGTTTCCGTTTAATTTTTACTTTCACTGTGGAAATTCAGAAATCACGTGGGTAGCAAACACGTGTAGAGAGGTCAATAATAGCAATGCAAGCGGTAAGTAAATACGCCGTTCTCCAAATCCTTCTTTCAATTCAATAATGAATTTATCTATCCTAGACGATTTGTCTTAAATGTCTTCATCGAACCGAATGGACTTTGGCGATTTTATCATTGGGTCTCATCAGCACGTTTGTTGTCATCAAGAACATGGAAACGACTACTGCGTTTAACTACCATGACAGTTACCACGATGACCTATTAAGTGAAGTTTATAATTATGGTAATGATTCGTTTTTAGAATTTTCATGCAAATATTTCCTCAGTACTATGAAATGAAATTCGGTAAAGAGGGGGAGAGGGGTAAAGGTCTGCCAACTGAAAAATATTGTATATTAGCTTCGATTACATAGGTTTTTAGCAACTGAATTTTCATGATTCCTCTAGTACCTTATTCTAACACTCAAAATAAGGTAGGGGAGGGAGGGGCACGACGGACCACCTAAGGCGGTTATCACTTCTTGTGGCTTCCAACCATCAAAGTAGTCTACTTTTGTTCCATTTCGAACGAATCCACCGACATTTTGCCGAAAGTCCAATTGTTTTTTTGGTAGGGCACGACGGACCATCACCAAAAATGCTCGAAAAAGAAAAAAAAAATTCTCAAATTTTTTCAACTCTGAAATCTTTTTTTTTTTCATCAATGAAAACATTTTTCTTCGTTTTAATTATTCTCATCATTCCAATTTTGTTTGTAAACTGCATTTTATACGTGATATAACCTCTTTCCCCTCCCCTCTGTCTTGTTGCAAAGAAGCTAAAAATTGAAATTCAATCATGATGATTTTTCATTTCCGAATAATAACTTTGTAGTTCAGCTAAATTTGAATTTGAAATTGCTATCGAAAAAAAAGTGGCAATACCGGAACTTTATAGTAATAATGGGCTTTATTCTGAATCGAAGAAATCATGGATTCAGCGTAAAAGTTGTGAAAGATGCTCTCATGATTCCTGTGCAGATATTGGTGAAGATTGTTCCAAAGAATACACCTGCAACTATTGTAAAAAGTAATTGGTTACGTTGTCGAAGAATTCCCAAACATAATAGTTAATTCATTTCTGTACTATAGGATATGGAAAAATTCATCAATTAATTGAAAATTCGTTAAATAGGGGAAGGTGGGATAAAATAGACACAAGGCGTAAAACGGACACGGGTTTTTGTATTTTATACTATGAAAGTTACTGGAAATCGATGGAAATATTGGAGACAGGTTTTTTCTGATGATTCCATTGGAAAGCTGAGAAAATTTGACATGAAAACCATGTCGCAAGTTATTTTTTTGAATTTTTTAAAAAGTTCATTTTTTGGTCAAGATTTGAAGGTGAAATCCTTCTGTTTCTGAAAAATATTCAGGTTTTTGGGAATATCTCTGATTCTATTGGTCGTGGTGACTTGGGGTTGATCTTGAATGAAAGTTGAGCTCATGTTCCATCGATTTATGTCATTGAAAAAAAAAAATTATCAATGTTTCTAGTACTTATTGTTAAGAAAATCGCTAGATTACCGACTGATCCTGAATCACCGCGGGATCAGAAGGTCAATCACGTCGAGATAATTACACGTATCGACACCAGAGGTGATTTGGGGGACCACCGGCGTGGTCTCCCGAATTATCGTCCTTCTTCGCGTGGGTCTCATCAGAGAAGCATCATCGACGTAAAATCATGTGAAATCATCGACTACTTTACTAGAAGCCAACGCCGAGTCGATAGACGCGTGGCGGTTATAATTATCCATTATATTCGAGGCTTTATTGAGAGAAATTAGAATCAGTGATCTAGAAACTATCGGCCAGAGACATTAATAACGATTTACAACCGGTATCAATATATTTGTGCAATTAATAAACATTGAGTAAAATTATCCAACGACAACGTGTGTGAATCTATCTAGAGCGAATAAAACCGACGCTGATGTCGATAGACGCGTGGCGTTAATAATTAATCTTATATATTTTATATATATAATAAAAAAAAGTTTGCTATGTGCGCGCCGATGAAACTCAGCAACCAACTCTCATAGCCCCATGGGTGTTATATGGGGTGTTAGCCCTCCACCCCCCATCCATGAAGAAGTTCTTCGTTTCCAGCTACGGGGGTTGATTTTCGAGATATGGGGGTAGCAAATAGTGCTCCTTATGGGGGTGAAATAATTTTCTAGATTGTCCCAAATGTTCCGGAACATTCTAGAATTTTCTAAGAAATTCAAGAACTTCCTAGAATGTTCCAGAAAGTTCAAAAATTTTCTAGAACATTTCAAGAGATTTAAGAATAATTTGAAATGTTTCAGAAAGTTTGAGAACATTCTAAAATGTGCCAGGAGGGTTGAAAAGTTCTAAAATGATGCAAAAGGTTTGGAAATATTTTTGAATGTTCCAGAAAGTTTGAAAATATTCTAGAATGTTCCAGAAAGTTTCAAAATTTTCTAGAATGATCCAAAAAGTTTGGAATTTTTTTGGACATGTTACAGAAAGTTCGAGAACACTCTAGAATGTTCCAAAACGTCCGAGAACTTCCTAGAATGTTCGCAAAGGTGTGAGAATATTTTGGAGTGTTCCAGAAAATTCAAGAATATTGGAAATTGGAAAAAAATATCAATATATCAATATCTATCTAATCTAATCCAATCTAATCTAATCTAATCTAATCTATCTAATCCAATCTATCTAATCTATCTATTATATATATAAAAGAAAAGTGTTAGTGGGTTTGTCCAGCCTTTTCTCTATGACAACCCACTGCCACCCACAAGCGGTTGTAGTGATAGGTCACCCTTGGTCTGCACTCTCAAGTAAGGGAGTTTGGCTTTGGTGGGTTCGAAGTGGGTGGGTGTGGGTGGTAAAAATGTCAGTTGGGATATTTCTATCCTTCTCCAACACGTTGTGTGGCTGAGATAGACTCGGGGTTGTGTTGAATGACATGAAGTGTATATATGTGTGAATATTCGAGAAATATCTTAAACATTCTAGAATGTTCTCGGGATTAATTTAGGAACCTTCTAGAATGTTCGAGAAGGCTGTAGAATTCTCGAAAACGTTTTAAAAGGAACAATAATAATTTGGAGCATTCGGGAAAGTTCGAGAACATTCTAGAATGTTCTAGAAGGTTCGAGAATTTTCTAGAATGGTCAAAAAAGTTCGAAGATATTTGGAATGTTCCAGAAAGTTCCAGAACATACTAGAATGTTCCAGAAGGTTCAAGAATTTTCTAAAATGTTCCATAAATTTTGAGAGTCTTTTGGGATGTTCCAGAAAGTTCGAGAACATTCTAGAATGTGTGTGATCCTATTATCACTGAGCGTACGATGTATTTCGACCCGGGCAACGCCGGGTTTCGCAGCTAGTATATATATAAAAGGAAAGTGTTAGTGGGTTTGTCCAGCCTTTTCTCTATAACCACCCACTGCCACCCACAAGGGGTTGTAGTGATAGGTTGCCCTTGGCTTGCACTGTCAAGTAAGGGAGTTTGGTTTCGGTGGGTGGAAGTGGGTGGGTGTGGGTGGCAAAAATGTCTGTTGGGATATTTCTATCCTTCTCCAATACATTGTATGGCTCATAAACTCGAGATTGTGTTGAATGACGTTAAGTGTATATGTGTGTGGATATTGAAAAAATATCTTAAACGTTCTCGGGATTAATTGAGGAACCTTCTAAAATGTTCCAGAAGCCTCTAGAATTTTCAAGAATGTTCTAAAATGATCTAGAATAGTTGAAAATGCTTCAGAATGTTCTGGAATGATCCAGATCGTCCGAGAATTTTTGAGATTCTTCCAAAACGTTTCAAAAAATTCTAGGATTTTCCAGAAAATTCAAGAACCTCCTAGAGAGTTCTAAAAAAATCAAAAAATTTTCAAAATGATGAAAGAGATTCAAGAATATTTTGAAATGTTCCCGAAAGTTCCAGAACATTCTAAAATGTTCCAGAAGGTTCGAGAATTGTCTAAGATGATCTGAAAGGTTTGGGAATATTCTAGAAAGTTTGAGATCATTCTAGAATATTCCAGAAGGTTCGAAAATTTTCTAGGATGTTCCAGAAAGCTCGGGAACTTTCCCGATTGTTTTAAAAGTTGCGACAATTTTCTAGGATGTTGAAAAAGCTGTGAGAATACTTCGGAATGTTCCAGAAAGTTCAAGAACATTCTCGAATGTTTCGAGAGGTTCGAGAATATTTTATAAAGTTCCAGAACATTCCAAAACTTTCGAGAATTCTCTAGAATGTTACAAAAGGTATGAGAATATTTTTGGATGTTCCAAAAAATATAAGAATATTTTGAAATCGTCCAGGATGTTCGACAACATTCGAGAATGTTCCAAAACGTTCGAAAATCTTCTAGGATGTTCCAAAAGGTGCGAGAATATTTTGGAGTTCCAGAACGTTTGCAAACATTCTAGGATGTTCCAAAACGTTCGAGTATTTCCTAAAATGTATTTCAAAAAGGTTTGAGAATATATTGAAATGTTTCAGAAAGTGCGGGAACCTTTTACAATGGTTCGAGAATATTGTAAATTTCGAAAGGCTTGAATTGTGGAACGTTTCAGAAAGTTGGAGGACATTCTAGGGTGCTCCTAAAGTCTGAAGAATGTCCTAGAAGGTTTAATGATACACTCAGCAAAACAATTAAAGGAGCAGAATTTTTTTTCCATATTTTCAGTGATTTTCAAAAGACTGTAACTTCGCGAAAAATGATCGGATCGGGATGAAAAAAAAAGAAAATTGAAGCTTGGACTGTGTGTTTTGAAATCTTGGGATGGAAATTTTCTCTGAACAGTATTTATAGTGCGAAAAAAGCGATAAAGGCGAAGGAATTTTTTTTTTTTTCAATTTTTGAAATCATCCATGGGCTCCAGAAAAATTTTAGCATGATTCTTCAGCTCCAATTCAATTTTTTTTTTCTGTACGATCATTTATCACTGAGATATCGGTAGTTGGATGAAAAAACACCTTTTTGTCTTCGATCATCGATATCTCATGAACTACTGGTCGCACAGCGAACGGATGGTGGGTTTCGTAAACTTGAATGAATGCTTTATGCATATCTTTTCATGTTTTCTGGTAAAAAAAAATTTTCGCATTCTCAAAATTGGTTTGAAAAAGTGGCAAAAAATGAAGTTTTTTGGTGTTTTTGAAAAATGACCTGAACTTTGCGACTATTGCGAAAAGTGCTAATGTTCTAGGGTGCTTTTTGAGTTTAAGATATGCCCAGACACCCTGCAAAATTTCAAGTCGATCGTTCGAACCGAAAAATAGATTCTAAATGTACATTTTGTAGTGCATTATATTTTGCTGTAGAAAAATATCATTGATAATTGATAATTCGTTGATAATTCATTCAACAATTTTTGCCATAAGTTGAACTTGGAAAACTGCGATAACCATCCGAAATTTAAAAGAGAACTATTAACAAACTAAACACGATATTCTAAAGGTTTTCGGGGAAATATAAGTTGTGACAACAGTGCGTTGGCTTTTGCAAGTATGGGTGCAAAAATCGTAGCACCTTCTGGCAATGGTCCATGGGTATATAACATCCATGGACAAATATATCATCTAGACTCAGCTTCGATTTCATAGATGCCTCACTTAAATTTTTCAATCTCTGATGCCTTTCCTTTACATTCTCTTTCATAAGTGGAACTTTAAGATTATTGCAAGTTTATGGGAAATGTTCGTGTGAATTATTGTTCAATGATTTGAAGAAATGAATTCCAATTTCCAGCTCATCATAGATAAATGTCGAAGGATCTTTTCCATTAATTAACGAAATGGTGAAAGCTATACGTGACAAAGACGCTATTATATTCATATTTTTTTTTTGCACAGTATGGTAAATAATTGCAGGATTAGTGGGAAGTAACTCATGAATTTACACATTCAAATAACTACTCAACTCCGGAGTAATCTCGCTATCACATATATGGATAATATCGTCACATTAATTCAAACAAATCCAATAATTTTCCAATATTTTCTCCGTCTTTTGATTAACTACAACAATCTGAATATGGTGCTCTTTCTCATCAATAAGGAATATTTCTCTATCATTATAGATGGATTTCATTTCTATTCCTGTATTATGGGAGAATAATTTGAAGAATTTGTCAATATGACATATTTCCAAGTGATAACTTCGATTCTTCTTCATTTTGATATTGTTCAACATATATCGTGTATCTTTTTTCGATGTGATTTATGTGGCTGTGCATGATTATCATCTGTATTCCTCTGAAGTTTATTAGTATTTCCATTTTCGACATTTTCCCTGTTCAATCTCTTGTGCGAAATCATTATATTTCAAATTTCTTTTTTTTTGTTGGGCATCTATAATTCCAGTGAGGTCTGATGTTATTTCATCATACAGAAACTCTTCATGAATATCATCTATCAATAGATCATATGAGTATTCTCTCAACCGATTTTTCTTGTATCGAATATTTGCAGGGTCTTTATCGAAACTCAAGGATATAGCAAATACGATTGTGAAAACTCCACAGTCTATGCAATTCTCTTGTTGAACGGTTTCATATTCTACTCGATGATGGAAAGGCTAGAGAATTTTCAGGAATTCCAATGAATTTAGAGGTAATTCAGCTACATTCATGCTATCGTATACCAAGATGACGTTGTTTCATAATGTGTACAAGTCCAATGACCTATTACAGGTTCAGAATGACGAACACTTTGATCATCAGTTCCAAATAGAATTTGGATATGTATTTCCTCTTCATTGATAGGATTGATGAATTCTGGTATTTCATACAGAATTGGTTCTTGTATAACTATTCCAGTCCTGTGTTGGAAAAAGTTGGCGCAATTTCAGCATATGTTCATCTTCTAATTTCGCAGGCTCATCGAAAATGAGCCTCTTCATGTGGTCTGATAGATTCATCATATTTTAATGATCAGAATAATAATAATGAGACAAAATAAGCAACTCTGCTCCTTCGACGATACCAATCCAATGATGAGACCATAACATTTAACTAAATGAAATATAATTCAAATGAATATTCATCAATAGATCTCACATATGAATAAGAATAATATCACTCACTTACCTTTCTGTTTTGATGTATCAGTAAATACTCATCATCAATGAGAAAGCACATATTATCACTAAATATCAGTCATCACTCCAATTAATTGCACATCGATTGAATTATTGGCATTTTCAAACAATATCCCGATGAAATTACAGCAAATGTCATATTAAAAACCCGAAAACAAATGACTACAATTCCACGATCAAATGTTTCATGAAATATTACTGTTCTTGCGTTCACTATTTTCTTCAACTTATCTGAATTCATTATTCATAACTGCTTCACTGCATTACTGCAGAGATGGGAATGATTCGGATATACTAAATATAATGGCCATTAACAATAGAATTTCCGAAATCAATAACTTCAAACCTTGTTTTGTTATTAAATATTTCGCCGAATATAATCGAACTTATGCGAAATGACGTACTCTATAAGTATTTACAGCCAGGGTAATTTCATTAGATTTGCTCTCATAGTTTCTGAGATAATTACAGATAACCACCGATCTATGAAAATTGTAAAGGCAATGTCTTCGGACAGGATTTGAAGATGACAATTATAGGTTTCGTGCCTCAAAATTTGATTGGACATTGTTCTCATGACATGATGTGATATAAGAAGTGGATGAATTTTCATCCAAGAATCAGACCTCCATCATATTACATCATGTCATAATATACAGGGTTTCTGGTAAAAAGTGTATTTCCTTTCAGCCAGCGGTAAAAGATACTTGAAGAAGTAATGTGTGTGTGTGTGTGTGTGTGTATGTGATGACACATTTTTCGCTTTACTCTGAAACGGGGCTAGCTAGCGATCTGAAAATTTTACCGTATGTTTGCCATGCATGCTCCAAGCTCTCACCAAAATTTCAGCTGAATCGGCCGGATAGTTCCTGAGAAAAATGAAAATGTCGAAATGTCGTTTTTTCGACTTTTCTCGACGGAAAATGAAATTCCAGCGTCCACTCTCAGCGAGGAGATGCGCGCTTATGGGCTGTATCTTTGAATCCTGGGGTGTCGGGAGCTCATATTTTTACTTTATCCAGTACAAAACTTTTGAGAAATTTTTCGTAAAAATCTTGGTACCTCTAGAACTTAATAAAGCAATTGAGCTAGAGACCTCAAGTTTTGTGAAGTTATACATCTGATGAGCACAAAGTTTGATATTGAAACTGAGCGGAATCGGTTCGGTAGTTTCTTACATATTAGCATAGAAACATCCAAAAAAGCAAGCTATATCTGCAAGTCTATTCAATCGATTATCTTTAGGATGAGCTTAACCCTTTGAGGCCTATTTTGGTCTCCGCACTCCACGGACAGATCAGTGATGGTAGATTCAAAATTAAGAAATCCATTTGAAAGCTTTCTGCCATTGCATTGACAGAATATTTAATGTAAGATGTTCAAATTACGCACAAGTAGTGGGGCTCCTGCTTGTTCTCATTTTTGTAACGAAATAGTCATTGGAAATCGAAAATTTTCTTACTGCGCAAATTAGAAATTACTATGTTCAATGTGAAGAAAAAATAAAAAACGTGGTGAATAAAAAAATTATCAGAGGAAAAACGATAATAATAGCAGTATGGTCCACTAAAATTATGCGAACATAGTAATTCAGTAGCGAAGAGGTAGAACAGGATAAGCCTATTTTTGTTAGGGACCATGATATTGAAATAAACTGATGGCAAAGTTTTCATTACAACCAAAAGATGTAATATAATTTAATGGATTATTTCGTTCAGTACAAGTTAATATAACTTGATTATATTGGAAGTTAGGCAAGAGAGATCGAAGCGACGTTCGTTAATCATCAGTACAATTAATATGATAAGAAAATCCATGAAACAGATTCCCGTTTCATCGCGGGTGTATTTGAATATTAGTTCTAAGAATTTTTTTTTCATTTAGTTTTTCCGAAATATGTTAGAAAATGAGCGAGATAGGGAAATTTTGCCCTGATCCTTTTTTGTAATTCTTGAAATTCTCTACCAAAAAAGTTGAGTAATATTGCCCTATTTCGCTTAGTTTCCGAGATATTTCCGTCAAAATGATCACAAATATAAGTCGATTTATTCTGTTTCTCTTCCTCACTACTGAATTCTCTTAATAATATTCTTGATATCCTTCAATTAACAATCCTCCCTCAAATATAAACACTAGCAGGAAAAATTAAGGGAACAAATTCCAAATTTTTAGCGATTTTTCAAAAGGCTTTTTCTTTCTTGAAAATGATCGTTTCAGAGGAGATAAAAAGAAATTTGAAGCTTGAAGCTTGAAGTTTCTAGTTTTGAGATCTCGATTTTTTCCAAGTAATGTGCATCGGGCAATCGTAATGAGTACTGTGAGGAAAAAAATTCCAAAAGTTTTTTGTTTTTTTTCGTCGGTGGACTTAGGGAAGAGTTTTGCAAGTCAAGCTTGGTATGAACCGGATAGCTCGTTCATTCAGCTTCAATTTTTTTTTCCACCTCGATTCGACCGTTTTTCGCTGAGATATTGGGCTTTGAATGGAAAAAAATCGCTTTATCTTTGATCATCGATATCTCAGCAACCAATGATCGCACAGAAAATAAACGGTGGGTTTTGAAAACTTTAATGAACTCTCTACAAGAATTGGTCATTGTTATTTCAGAAAAATTATCTTTTACATTTTTTACATGAATTTAAAAAAGCAAGAAAAAAAAGCTTTTGGTGAATTTTTGAAACATTAAACTTTCAATCAGCAATATCAAAAAAACCACTAATGTCAAATGTGCTTTTTACAGTTTGATATACCCACAAAAACTCTACGAAGTTTCTATTAAATCCAGTCCGCCATTTTTCGGTTTTATTCAATCCAATTTTTGAAAAAATTCAAGGATCACGTTTTTGGAAAAGTTCGATTCTTTTTTCTTCATAAATTTGAAAGCTGTTCAAAAATGAAAATGTGTGAAAAGCTGAGGAAATTATTTCTTTCATCTTGTTAGAGATTTTGAACTGTTGAGAGCATAAACGTCATCCTTCAATTTTTTCAAAAATTGAATTCTCCATCCAGATCACTCATTCGAAAAAATGTATTGCAATTACAGTTATGAATAAGTGGTTTAATTACACTGGCCCTGAGCGCTGGTTCAATGGAAGAAATATATCCATGTTCGACGATCGATTGCTAGAGGAACTACGTGAGCACTGGATAATTCATGCTAATAACAGGAATACGTGCTATTTAAACTGTCACCTTGAAGAGCTACATGTACTGGATCCACCAAAGGGACAAGTTGAAGTTATTAGAAGAATATTCAACAATAAAGTATCAAAAGAATTCATAGTAATTGGATGTGTTTAGTATTTGTTGATAACGTTGCGTTATTCTCAAATTTGAATATTTTTAGGAGGATGGGTTTTTCATAGAAAGCGGTGCTTATGATGATGAAACACGTAGTAGTACTTTTGCCTTAGAGAAACTGCTCAATTGGACTGGAATTTTGATTGAAGCCGATCCGATCAACTTCACTGAAATGTTGATCAAAAATAGAAGAGTTCATCTTTCACCATCATGTCTCAGTACTAAGTCGCACCCAATGAATGTAAGAATTACGTCGATAGGAATTTTTTTCTCGAATAATTGTTGGTTCATATAAGTTTACTGTAACATCCTCATTCTAGGTTTCATTCTCAATGACAAAGAAAATCGGTAGAATACACGTGCCACAGGGCAGACACAATTTACCTTTGATAAATACAATGGATCAAGCTCATCAGGGAGTACATGTGGGTGTTCAGTGCTTTCCTCTGGCTTCTTACATCGTCGCACTTGATATAAAGACAGTAGATTATTTTAGTCTTGATGTTGGGGGACATGAAATGGATATACTTGAAACAATCCCCTTTAATTTTGTAGATATTAAGGTAATTGCAGATGTTCTGGTGTCGAGATTCATTGTAATACGAGACGAGGATTCCTACGAGAATCAATATGTGAATGAAATTCTGAAATTGGGATCTGTTCACAGGTACTGTCGGTTCAATTCACTCACGTGGAAGGTGGT
The DNA here is from genome assembly GCA_963942555.1 of Aleiodes leptofemur. Lineage (NCBI taxonomy): Eukaryota > Metazoa > Arthropoda > Insecta > Hymenoptera > Braconidae > Aleiodes > Aleiodes leptofemur. The sequence goes on along the minus strand of OZ012610.1, from coordinate 6,251,238 downwards.
CGTCAAAGAATTATCAATTTCATGAACACGTGGAGCTATTCTGTTTATAGTTTCGTTACAAATAAAGACAATTTAGCAAATTATATAATTTTTATTAAGCGTGAACAAAAGTGACACATTAGGAAGAGGGTACACAATAAATCATCAAATAATCAGTTATGTAATATTCCGAAGCAATACAAAGTATCTTAGGGTTGTAGACTGTGGTATACTAGTCGATAATATGTAAGGTCTGTAAAATAACTGTTCGTGGTACTGTAAAAATGTTTTCAATAAATGGATATGCACCATTTATCGAATATTATCTCCGAATTCCATGAATAAGTAATTGACTCTTCCGACTTGGTGTCGATAGTTTTAATCCTCTACATTATCATCAATATGAATATCAATAAATGTTTAATTGCTGAACTCATGAATTCACCAACGGTGAGAACTTGATATACCTATTATCAGTGTGCAGTGTTTTGGCCATAGAAATACGGCGTGATAATCATCTATACCTTGTTTTGACGGAATCATTCTTAAACGAACACACTAGTTTTTCACAAATTAAATTTCATCGAGAATGATAATTTTCCCATAAATTATCGTCGATACACTATTATTGAACCTCGATCATGAAACCGCAGGGGATTCTTATTCAGCATTGATGGTACAGTGGTTCAACATTTATCCGTATTTATGCAATAAAGAAATGTCCAATGGTGGTACTCTTGTTCATTGATTACATTCCCAACATCATTAACGTTCTATTATATGAAGGTTTTCACAATTAATTTATTTGATATAAACGTTAGTGAATCAAATGAGATATTATATGAGTCGGCTCATAGATCTGAAGTAGAAAACTTAGAATCAAAACTATTGAGAGAATCGAAAAGTGACATTTTCATTCGTATGAAGGTTCTCCCCAGAAATTTTCGGTCATTATCCAGTGAAGTACAAATAATGTCAATTATCAAGTTTCTCACAGGCATTTCCTGAGACCTCAAAAATGAAGAAATTTCTTTACTGATTCTAAAATCATAGACTATGTGATTTATTAATTCTTTCATTTTTACCAAGGTAAATTCTGAACAACAGGCTTCAGCATTAGAATATGTTATTACAACTCTGCATTGACGTTACAAATTCAATGAAAGTTACATGTGACGAAGCACATAAGCTACTCAATACTTTCGTAAAACAATTATTCAAATTCCAAACCATGCCGGAGTCAAAATTGATATGGTAGGGCATGAGAACCGAAGAGAACCGAAGTCGCCCTTTTCGCTAATGTCATAATACCCCCCGTACACTGCCATTCAAATCGATATCTTGTAATACAGGTTTATTGGCCTGACTATTGTCACCCTATTCACCATCATCATCGCCATGCTCATTTCAAAGCAAAAAAACAATATGACAAAGAATGAGCTATCTCGTTTAGTTTCTGAAATGTCCTCGAAAAATTTCTGATACAAAAAATGTCAACAATTATGAGATCCCTGAGTAAAGATTGAATTGTAGTCCCTAATTTTTTATGAGTCTTTCACGACAAAAATTACAATATCCCCAGTATGACTGGTTATCTGGTGTTTGACCCTTTGCCGTGCCAGATGCGTCCCCACTCTCTTACGCGGTGCGAGACAGTAGTGATAGGGATGGCGGGCGCAGGATCGTACGCTCAGCCTTATTCAAATTTGTGAGAGCATGTGAGTTCAAAGTCAATATTTATATGTTTTTACGGATGAATAGGGAAATCTGTGGTTCAATTAAATAGAAAGATTAGAAAGAGAATACAATTGATGACTTGATATAGAATAAATTGAGGTGTATTCGCGTGTATCTCTACGCAACGCACTTAGTCATTTTCAAAGCCGAGTTTCAGTACTCGACCTATCTAGTTGTGACCAATTCCCTTAGATATGCATGCAATAACTTCATTTCTTTCTCCTGTTAGTCGGCTTATACTGACCAACATTAATTGGCATCAAAGAAACAATAGCAAAAGAAAAGCGTGAAATCTTGCATCCGTCTCAGTATCCGCAGCGACAGCTCTGAGTCGCACGGTAAAGGGTTAGAAATAAAACTGAATTTTCGCTCGTAATTTTTGTCAAGGCTCTCTGTGATGAAAATTACCATGCTCCGAATGTCGAAATTTATTCGACATTGGAATAAAAATTGAATTTAAGTCTGCAAAATTTATATTTATGGATTGTAGAGTTTTTTTTAACACACTATATTGTTCGATTCGTTATCACAATGCTACACGATTACTTAGCCACTTGATAATTCGTTTCTCGAATCCAGTTATAACTTTCAAGATTTATATTCCTCCGTATGTCGAATCTGGAATTTATGTGGTGGAGCAGAGGAGCCAAAGGAAAGCAACATCGAATCTTTCGTGAGTCCGATGATTATCGGACTCACGAAAGATTTGACTTCATCATATAAAGATATATATATATAATATATTATAAAGAAAAAATATTTTTTTTCTGTAAAATAATTTGCCGAAAGAAGGTCGGTGTGGGATATTTAGGGGAGACCGGGGTGAAGTGGGGTACCTAAGGGAAGGAGAGGGCTTTCAGGGCCCAAAATTTGATGTCATCTCTATTTTTCCCTATCTTTTTGATTTTTCGATCAATGAAGTCACGTCGATCATGTTGAACCCATTGGGGCAAAGTGGGGTACCCAAAAAAAATTAAAATTTCATTAAAAGTTGAGATTTCATTTTTTTTGGAAATTGATCATTGTGTTGAGTATTTGAAGCATTTTTGGGAGAGATGGTCTATTCTTATCTCAGTTTGAGGCAAAGTGGGGTACCAAAAAAAAAATTGAAATTTTATAAAAAGTTGAGATTTTTATTTTTTTCAACAGTTGATTATTCTGTTCGAGAGAAAACAAAAAATGAAGTATTTTTTTTAATTGAGCTGAACATTGCTAATTTTGCAAAAAGTGCAAATGTTTTAACGTTTTTTTTCAGCTTCATCTGTACCTAAACGGCCCGTAAATTTTGAAGCCGATCGATTGGACCGTTTTTTTGACAAAGACTAAAGATGTTTCTTCTTCGTTATCGTTCCATGATTCTCTATGTGTGGATGGGGTGAGTGAGTAAGGAAGGTGTGGATGGGGTGAATAAAAAATCACAAAAAAAGAAAATCTCCGTTCCTGATCATCATTAATTGATGTTTAAGAATCAAAGAAGCGTCCCTTTCATTTTCGCTACAATTTTGACCATCCAGGGAAAAAAAATATCTTATCCTATAAGACATGGGTCAAGTCAAAAAAAAATTTTGAAGACCGTGCACCATTTTGAAAAATGGAATTTTTCTTGCTTTTTTTTCTTCACTTTCATTCCTTTCCTGCGCCATCACTGATGCCCAGAACGTCATGAAAATGAACACTGGAGCATACATTGATTGCTCAAATAAAAAAAAAAGTGCCTCAAAAAGTTGGTACCCCACTTTGCCCCGGTCTCCCTTATTGATCAATTTATCTCGTGCCCAGACGAGAAATAATTGTTTGTAATGAAAACTTAAAGGTAAACACAACCGTTGTTGAATAAAACCAATTATTGTTTATATTGACGCATTTTGGCTGAAGAAAATTCAAATTCAAAAATACTGCACTTCCCCCCAATTTCCCTCACTCAATGAAGAATGAGCACTCGAGCAACCATTCTTGATGGAAAAAAAAAAATGTTAAAAAAAAATTGGTACCCCACTTTGCCCCGGGTACCCCACATTGCCCCCATTTCCCTTATGCCATAACGAATGAGCACTCCAACAAACATTTTTGATTGAAAGAAAGAAAAAAATGCTCCCAAAAAGTAGGTACCCCACTTTGCCCCGGTCTCCCCTATATGATTTTCATCATATGAAGATATATATATATATATATATATATATATATATATATATATATATATATATATATATATATATATATATATATATATATATATATATATATATATATATATTAGGGTGGTCGTTAAAAACTAAATTTTAGCAGACGCCCCCCGGAAAGCTTCTATTTGGTGAAAAACTGACACCATTTTTTTTTTTTTTTTTTCGACGATATTAACACGTGCCGCAGAGCACTTGAAGTTTATTTTCTGTTTTACGGGAAAAATGGATGAATACTTTTTTGTAGAGAATTTAATTTTCTACAAAACTTGTCATGACCATTTTTGCCGTAAGATGTATATTCATGGAGATATTTGCTAAAAACTGTCGTAAGTTTCATAACATGAGCATTCTAAGTATTGAAAATGTTAGGAAAAATATTTTCTAAAATGTGGAGGAATAAAAAGCCAGTTATAATGATCATAATATTATATTAAATTGATAGAAAGAATAGTGCACACATCAATTCTATTCCAGAAATAAATAGTGATTTTTTTTCGAAGCACACTATTCAATCCCACGTTTGGAGTAAATCTTCTTTGGTATTTTTGATATTCTTAGTCCTATAGTCATCTAGAATTTGGATAATGAATTGCTTCTGTTCTTCATCCTTCGTAAATGAATCGTTGTACACTTGCATCAATTTCACTCCTCGTTCTGCAGTATCATTTATAACTGACACATTTCTCACAGCGTTTAAACATTCTTGATACTTAGCATTTCCTGACCAGCTTTCACAATTCTCTTTCAGCCATCTTGTATCCAACCCAAGTTTATTGAAGAAATTGATAGAATAAGGATTGACGAACTGTTCTAATCCTTGTTCGAGTAGCTTGGGTACATCTGATTGAGATATCAAAGCTCTTTTGCTAATCTGAATTTGACCATCGTTCAATGAAGTGAGTTCATCTGCACCATCTGAAGTATCGAACAATTTTGTGACCATTTTCTTCTTTGTTTCTGTATCGACATCTTCATCGAATAAAGCCATCAAACAATTTTCAGAATTCAGATACCATAAATGGTTTGAAATTTTATCTAGAGCAGCTTCAGCTATTTTTTTATCAATAGATCGAAAGTTCTGAATAGATTTGATCAATTGAAAATCACAATTTGGCGCTTTGACTGATGATGGAGCTGTAAACCATATTTTCACATTAATTTTTACAATAAATACGCAAATCATAGCTAGGCTCTTCTTTTCCCCCGATGTTAATTGAAAGGTAGCCCTTAAGAGAAAGATTTTCAGACAGTATATTGCTTTGGCCATCCACCTTGCTTGGTACAGAGCTCCAGGAATACGAAATGTGACTTCATCCGGTATTTTTCCAATGAATATTGACGTCAATTTCAACAGTTCTAAATAATCCTTCCTTTCATGATTCAAACTTAGTTGTTTCTCAACAAATTCATGTATATCGAGAATATCATCCTTCGATATATCATGAATCATCGGATCTTCCATTCCACTTTGGAATTTCGTTAGATCTAATGCATCCCATTCTTTTTTAAATCTACCGAATAAAGGTACATTTGGTCCAGAAAAATTGGAGATTTGACTGTCAAATACAGCTCTTAATGTAACTTCAAATATATGATGTCGACATGGAAATAGAAGAAGATCTTTTTCTAATAATCCTTGAATCAAAGTTGCTGCACCATTGAGTCGGCCTGTGTTCGAAGCAGTGGTATCACAACATAAACCAACAACCAAATCACTAATCCCATATTCTTGTAGAGCATCAAAAACTGCATTTGCCATTGCACTACCGGTAGAATTTTCCAGTTGTGGTATTGATAAAATTTTAGTTTCTTTACCAGATGAAACTATTATTGGAAGACGTTCCACGAAATTTCTACCGGCGATATCAGGTAAGTGTTTATCGTCCCAATGAACAACCAATCGACAAAGATTTGTGTTTATGAATCTTTCCTGAATTTCTGCAGCTCTTTTTTCCCGGAATTTTTCTCGTTTTTGTTTAATTGGAGTTCTATTAACAATGTATTGACTGGCATCAAGATCAACAGCTTGGAGAAAAGTAATCACTAAATTGATTGCATTACGATCACTAATTTTACATTTATCCAACATCGTGCAGAGCTTTGGAGTAAGGATATCTAATGTTCCACGAATTCTTTTTGATGGTGGCGATTCTTCCAAATCGCATGTGAAACTAGGATCTTGATGGAGGCTTCTTTGACTGAATGAACTCGGTTGTGACGATGCGGCTTGTGAAGTAGCTTGGGAACTTTCTAAATTAATAACAAGAAGAGTATGAAAAATCGAAATTTTTGATAAATGAAATACTAAAGTTGTATTCATAGTTACCAGACGTTATTTCTTCAATGTCAGCAATAAATCCAACACGACCAGGTTTACGTTGATCCAATAAAAAACTCTTTGTCTTGTCATTAACCATTGTTAACGCATCATTGTGAGCAATATCGAATAAGTCATTTAAATGTGATGAAAATGACGCTTGGTTATTCTTTTGAGTATCACTTGGTCTTGATGAACTTTTCTGCAAATTTTGCCACTCATTGTATAAGTTGTCAATTTTTGTGATGCATCAACATTTTTTTTGCATTGGTATTTTTGCTTTCTGCCAAAAAACGATCAATTCATCATACACTAAACTTTCACTATCACGTAAATTGAAATTCAATCCTCGGATATTATGGAATAATATTTTCAGGATTTGTAAATTAGATGGTAATTGATTCCCTACAATCTGATAATGAGTACTACCAATCAAAATTACATCTTCTCTCACGTCTTGCATCATAGAAAACGATTGGATCAATTATCAACGCCAAGGGAATAAAACATTTATGTATTGATAAAATGATAATTGTTGAGAATGTTGAAGATAAAAGCAGATGAATTCAATTCGTGTCAATGAATTGTATCAAGTCGTAAATTTGGAGTCAATATTATCATTAATTCAGTTGTCAGTTACTTTGCCCAATGTATAACCTTAGAAAGGCACGTATCACAACACTGCACTCGTATTGTATTCCATTTTGCAACTCTTACACAAGATATATCATTTAATGTCCACATAAATTTAACGAATAACTATTGACTGAGCTCGGAGAATATGAAGAATGATGAGAACACTTCATAGTTGATGATTAGTACAGTATGAACCGATGAAAACAATTCACAAGATGATTCTCATGAGAACTATATATATGATAACCTAGTCGATAAGAATGGAAACTCACCAGGTAATTGAATTACTGATACGAATTTTATTCTGAAAAGTTAATGAGTAAATAATTCATATTTAATAATGAAAATAATAGTGTTCTATCATCGACAGTATCAGATATATTATCAATCTATCGCAATTCCATTACTTTCAAGGGGCGATATCACATAAAGGAACAATTATTGAAAATCAGTATTTAAAATATTTTTAATATAATTATTACCGGATTTTCATTCCTATACATTTTGGAAAATATTCTTCCTAACATTTTTGATACTTGGAATGCTCACTTTATGAAACTTACGACAGTTTTTAGCAAATATCTCCATGAATATACATCTTACGGCAAAAATAGTCATGACAAGTTTTGTAGAGAATTAAATTTTCTACAAAAAAGTATCCATCCATTTTTCCCGTAAAACGGAAAATAAACTTCAAGTGCTCTGCGGCACGCAGATATTATATTATTTATAATATATAATATATTATAAAGAAAAAAAAATTTTTTTCCGTAAAATAATTTGCCGAAAGAAGGTCGGTGTGGGATATTTACATGATTTTCATCATATAAAGATATATATTGTAACGTACCACTATTTGGCCGTTTTAACGAGAAGAGTGGATGGGTCTTTGTCCACGAACCAGAGAGACTTATTCTACGATATTAAATGATGTAGACGACACAAACTGTTTTATGCTCTAAAGAAGAATGTTTATTTCTCTTTTTAACAATTTTTACTTCTCGAGGAGCATTTATCCTCTTTACAAAATCAAAACCTTTTTTGTACAAAATATAAATTTCCTCTTTATTGAATCAATATTAAAAAAAAACAATTTTCTTTACTTGATGACTCGTCAAAGGCTTGGCCATAAATTTAATTATTTGATGAGACCATCTTCGTCGCGTTGGTGGGGTTTCTTCCTTCCTCACGATGAATGAGTAACCCTTTGATTTTACGTCTCACGTAGTAATTCCATTGATAAAGGTGTAATCTCTGGTGATGAATCTCAATTTCTCTTTCCTTACATTCCTATTCGTTGTCCTCAAATCGGACACCTGCTGCGTCGCCGACCGTTATGCCTCCGGCGTTAGCGTGGGTCTTTCGCACCTGTAAGGAAGATTTTATTGACTTATTTAGAGAAGAGAATAATATTTTTTTACTATAGATAGAAAATTGAAAAGCAGTTGGTAAAACTTTGATTGAAAAAAATTGAACAATAAAAATTGAACAAAAAAAATTGAAATGAAAAAAAAAACAAAAGTGAACGCAAAAATAAAATTGTACTCTCACCATCTGAATACACGTCACCACGACTATCCACCGGGAGACGAAAGCCATATCGAGCCAAACGCATTCACTGATTTTTTTGAAGGGAACCAGCAACTAGAGCATAGAAAAATGGCTCCACGAACGCTGGACAGTCATTCAAAAATTCATTGAATCGACCATCATGGCCCATCCGATGAAAAGCTGGGAAATCCTTTCCGAATGCTTCCCACCTGAAGCAGGATACATAGCGATGGAGCTCCAGATACTGTAGAAAATTGTAATGTATTATTTTTTTATATCAACTACTGAACCAGTTGAGAGAAACTCTACTCAATGATTTAAAAAATTAAAAAAATTAAATGAATGAAAAAATGGAAAAATGTTTTGGGGAAAAATCTGGATATTTAAATTCCATTTATAAAAATAATTCAATGTTTACTCACCGCACTTTTAGTTAATACTGCAGCTTGCATGTCAGTTTTTTTTATTTGATCCAACAATCAAAACACTACAGAAAAGAAAAATATCCTCAAAAAAAAAAAATTTCTTCCACTGAATCCAATTGATAAAAAAAAAATGTCACTTGAAATAAACGATGTGAAAAAATCACAACACAGCAAACTTTCAAGTCAATCAAAATGAAAAAATATAAAAAATCAGTTTTAAGACATAGAATTATAACTTGATAGTTTCCAATCAAATATGATAAAGCAATAATTCAATTTTTGAAAACACTCCTCGAACCTCAATGCACTTATCTTACTTTTGGAAAAATATAAGGCATAAAGAGAAACTGGAAGAAGCAACGAACTGCACACTCCAATGAAGAAGACTCAACTGATATTCAACACCCAGAGTGTGTTGGTCAAAAATGTCATTCATGTCCTTTGACACTTTTTGGGATGATGCGGTGTGGTATGATCCGAGATCAATGCTCTAATTCATGAGAGCCCAAGTGCACGCACGTACCCCAAAACGTAAACATGACCTCCACACGTAACATAAATATTTTTTACCAAGCAGACTTACTCGAGTCATCATATCCAGTGTTTTTAATTATTTCAATTGTACTATATAATAAAATTGAGATAGAATTGAGAAAATTTTCAATTTCGACACCAGATATATTGTAGGGCGGGAGATTGAAAGGAAAGAGAAAAATAAAGTTATGTAACAAAAATGTAAGATCATTAACTTTTTTATTCATTACCGTTTTATACATTTTAACTTGAAAAAGCAAAATATGTAGAGGAGATTATTTACACATTTTGCAGCGAACTTCTATTGGTTCCCCTTTTTTATTATGAATTGGGATGAACCATACATGCCCATGCTGACAACGATGATACTTTGCAGTGACTCCGTTAATCACACAACGATCTGACGCTAAAATCTCATCATTTAAAATCATTTCTTCGATTTTGCCTCTGATTTTCTTCATTGATACTTCATCAGTTTCCCACTCTGGAGGTATGGATATGTGAATGACATCATCCGCATTCATAACATTCTCAGGCGTGAAAAAAATATCACCATTACATGCGAAAATCAATTTTGCACGAATCCCAGCAACTGTGATATATTTATCCTCGGTCGGACTGAACATAGCACGTAGAATTTTCATAATTAGTTCATCTCTTGTGATTTTATTTTCCCATTCAATGGGAATATTGATATGAAGATGAAAGTCCTGATCGTCCTCGAATGTCTTCGAAGTACCATCTGCAGCTTTATTCATTGTGATTGCTATAGAAAAGAAATTGGAAACAGTGTCGAAGAATTCAACTGGATTGAAATTTTTCTATACTTACTGTCTGCAACTTAGCTGAAGTGGATAATACTCAAAACCGTTTTGTAATTTTTCAGCTTACGCGAATTATTTTATAGCGTTTTGATCCTCAGAAGAGGGGAAATATTTATGTAAGGAGACCAATCGTTTTCACGTTTAAATCCCCATACAGTGTTGTAATACAATCATTTCTTAAAACTGAAATTAAAAGCAAAAAAAATGAATCATTCGAAGTGATGAACAATTTATAAGAGCGAAGTATTCGATCTTGAAAATTTGCACTCTCTTATGATTAAATGTATACTAAACATTTGAGAATGTGTGAAGGGGATGATATCACTCTGAGTTTATGCAAACATCAAGAAAGGCTGTAAATCAAAGATCTGGGAAATCTCTTCAGTGGTTCACCTTATAAACAGACTTTGAAACACGCCGACAATTTCGCGAAATCAATTGAGCTCACAGCACGCATCACAACTTTTCCTAATTGCTCATTGATTTATGGATCAAACACATCTCAGGAGGTTCAACTCTTCTTAATATTGCTAAGTGTGAATTGTAAGAGATGCGTTTTAATAACGATTTCTTTATCGTTGTAGCGCTCATCTCTATATTTTTTCCCCTTCTCCGATTCTCCAAGGCATATATAAAGGCAACTACATGAATTTTTTTCATACGTCTCTCCTCCAAATATCGAGAGCTTTCATCAAAGAATTATTGAAATTATCGAAATAATGGAAGTCATTATTGAAATTCAGGGGCTTGTACGTGGTAACAATAAGTTTGTATTGAAAGAATTGGCTGCCGCTTCATTACAATTCGCTGATCGGGGAAAACCATTCACTGCATGCATTCTCTTCAAACCACCATGTCCATGGTGTGAATTGGATGATAAGAGTGCTAAAACCAATACGTGGCGATTTCCATGGATTATCATGGGACAGTGGAGTCGTCAATTACAATCGTATTGAAGAAGAACTGGGGATGATGTTGGAAGATGCAACACGAGTCTACATGAAAGGCACGCAGAAAATGAAATGGTTGAAGGATATGTTGCGGGGTCGTGTTGAAGTGATGGATCTGGAAGATTATAATTGTCCCAGCTCAAATTCGCTAACTCTCTTCCAAATGTCTCAACACAAAGAAGTTCATCAAAAAAGTACTGGAACTGGTGGAATAGCGGTCTGCGCGATGGATAATGTTCGCTACCTCAAGTATTGGTTTGAGAAAAATTGGGGTGTGTGGAAAAATGCACCGAGCAATGCACCCTCTCTGTTGTCAATGAAACCTGAAGATATGGTATATTTAACAGCCGAATTCCTGTGTCAGTCTGCATCCAATATATTTATTGAAGATGTGTGGGATAAGCTACCTGAGCATTTACAAAAAAATTCATTAATTGCAGCATGTCGTAGGTGTAAAATACATCATTGCAATGAAGAACTAACTCCAATGATTAAAGACTGCAAAATGTGTAAAGGTGATGAGGAGGCTTATCGAAAATACTGCACAGATGAGCGCAACGCTCGTAAACGCGAATTCCAAAATTTATTTGCTGGTGCGGCCAATGAAAGCGAGTTGAGAAATTTATTTTTCAATATTTCAAATGATGGTTTGGGGAATGAAAAAGGATTTAAAATAAATCCATAAAAGGGGAAAAGTTTATATGTATGCTTATATGATTCAGGAATTTTTTTTCTTTTAAATATGTATGTATTATTGGGCTTATAATAAAATGACAATAATTGTGAATCACTTGTTCTCCATATTTATTTCATCTCCTCCCTCTATCACACACCCATTTCAAAGAATTCTCTAATGGTATATAAGAAGAAGATTTTGTTTGAGCTGATCAGTTGATCGCTCCAGAGTTTCACTGAGATTCGAGAGAAGTGGATCATTCGCAAATTGAAATCGTTCCTTGAATTAGTAATTATGGAGATCATTGTGGATTTGGTGGGATTTTTCAAAGGAGCTAATGAAGAATTCATTTTGAAAGAGGTGGCGGCGACCACTGTAAGACCTATAGATGGTGGTCATCCATGGCTTTCATATTACGTTTTTCAGCCTCCATGTCCCATGGAGGACTTGGATGTTAATAGTTTAGCTACAAATTCGTGGTTGACATCATTTTATCATGGGTTATCATGGAAATGTGAAGACACACGTTATAACCAAGTTAAACCTATTTTACGTCGACTCTTCAACAACGTCTTTATCATATATGGTCTGGGAGAGCGAAGGAGAAAACAATTAAGAAAATTAATTGGATGTAATTACAACATTAGTAATCTAGAATTTTATGAGTGTCCAGAATGGACTGAATTGAAGAAATTTTCCGTCTATGGACATAAATATTTTCACTGTAATAAGAAGGAACCAGGAGATACTTATTGTCCCTTGGACAACGTTGGGCGTATAAAATTATGGTATGAAAGAAACTGGGGGGTTTAGCCAGGATCTCTCGCTCCAGCATTTGGTGCTCGTACTCTCTTCAATATGAAACCAAAGGATATGATTCATCTTGAAGCCGAATTTCTCCGTAATTGTGCCTCTCACATATACATTGATCATGTGTGGGACAAACTTCCAGACAATTTGAAGAAAGATCCACGCATTGCTGAATGTCGCAAGTGTCGCAAACATCCTAATCCAACTTCCAATGAATTATCACTGATCAAGGACTGCTGGATGTGTCTTAATGATGTTGAGACCGAGATTGAGGACAAGATGGAGAGAGAAATGAAAATCGAGCAGAATGACGAGAAAGAGGAAGGAAAGGGAGAAGAAAAATTGAGTGAAAGTGTAAAAGATGAAGAGAAAGAACATTCAAATGGAGAGAAAAAAGAAAAAAATAATGATATAAAAGAACCTGAAAATGAAGAAGGAGAGGAGAGAATAACTGCAGAAGAAGAGAAGAATGGATGAGAGGAGAAAAGTTCAAGAGAAGAAGAGGAAACAAGCAGGCGCCCAGTCCTTGTGCGTTACTTGAAAGTTTCAGTACTATGCTTGAATTTCATATTCTGCCAATGCAATTGGCAGACAGCTTCCGAATGGAATTTTCAATTTTATAATCTGCTAATAACTATCGTGATACATCTAAATTACGTTAATGAAGAACTCACTTTCCTCCCTCGCTTCTCTCTGTCAGAAACTTAATTCTTTACTCTCTCTGTTGAAAAAAATAGCATACGCACACCAGATGTATTCTTGCCTCCCTAGGTGTGTAATGTACTATTAGAACATTGTTTTTATATTTGAATTATACTTCTAAATCGAAATAGACGCCTGAATATAATCTGTCCCCCTTAAATAATGATATTTCATGAAAAAAAATCAATATTATACAAAAATTGAGATCATACAGTAAAATTGAAAAATTTTAAAATTGCATTTCAGGTTTTAATTAGTCTTTCTCGTTGTCATAGTAAAATGATAATGGGCCATTTTTTAGGAAAAATTGTCTACTTTTCAATTATTAAATAAAAAATACTAGCGTTCCTAGGGAAAAAATGGAGAAAAATTGAAATTTGTGGAACTATTTGTAGAACTATTTATTTGAGCACTCGTATCAGAAAATTCGAAGGAAAAATCTGAAATTATCAGCATTTGTTAAGCTCGTCTAAGCGAATATTTTAAGCCAAACTTGGGCGAAATCGGTCCAGTAGTTCCAGAGATAGAGTGTCTACTCATTTAATGGTTTATCAAGAATATCTCAGGAACTACTGGACCCATTTTGCCCAGATTCAATCCCAAAGGTCTCACTCATAAGATATACAAACCCACGAAATTTGAAGTTTCTAACTCAAATATTTTTTTAGTTATCGTGTTGCCCAGGATTTTCAAAAAAATACATGTTTGTTAAAATACCGGATAGACCAAAAATTTGAACGCTCGCCACCTACAGGGTATAATGTGCGCCTTATCAATGCCCATCTCCTCGCTGAGGATGGATGCTGTGAAATAATTTTTCGCAGAGAAAACTCGGAAAAACGTTCTTTTAATAATTGGCTTTTTCTCGGGAACCATTCGGTCGATTGAGCTGAAATTTCTGTGAGCACATGGCGCACACGTGGTAAATATACCGTAAAATTTTCAAGTTGATACATACAGCCGTTATTAAGAAAAGCGATGGAATGTGTCATCACACACACACACACACATACATACGGACATACATACAGACGACCCCAAAAAAATATCATTTTTCGACGTTTCTCATCATTTGGAGTCATATTCCGATGAAATCTCAAATTCGAAAAAAATCACGATTACAATGCTTCCATTCGGAAGCAAAAAAGGAAGATATTAAAGTAAAGGGAGAAGACGTGAAAGGAGGAGACAAAATAACAAATCTAAAACAGAAGAATGAATGAATGAATGAAAGAAATAAAAGAATCATTTTTCAATGAGTCTGTTATTCATATGTATTTTATTTCAAATAAAAAAGTTTATATACCAATTTTTTTCTTTTGTATACATTCCTCCCACCTCACTGAATGTTATGTAAAAAATCTCATGCATATAAAATTGATGGATCAAATGATTTGATGCATCAGATAATCCTGAAGACGATCGATTGAGTACAACGAACGGTCAACTATTCATATTTGTTGAAATGTGTGAATATCCATACATACGTCTCATTGAAAATGTATATATTCCGAAACAATGGATTGAGCGTGGTGCATGTCCACGACAAATTCATAAGAAGATCGTCTCCGGTCTCAATGATTATGAGAAGAAACCCTCATCGGACTGGTTTCTCACTATCAAAGGCATACGAACAAAAGTAGCTCTAATCAGAAATGGAGAATACCATTTTTTCCTACATCCCCGAGAAGATTCATCCGACTTTGAAAATTCATCCGACTCTGATGGGAATACATTGTCTTCTTGCAGCTCGTGCCATCATTCAGTCGATGAAGAAACAGAATAAAGTTTTCAATTTTTTATTTTTTAATCAAAGATTCAAAAATGTAATTTTTATACGCTTTTTTTTCAATTTTATAATAAACTTGAAATTTTATGATTAATATGGTTTCTATATTATTCAATCTAAACCCAACTGACCACACTCAAATTGTAACCAATGAATCAGCTTTCAAGGTCATCAATAGTACGACGCGTGTTTCCCCTTGTACCGATCCTCTTGCATCTATCCCCTCGCATCTTTCCCCTCGCATCTTTCCTCTCACATCTATCCCCTTCCATGTATCCCCCTCATCCCGCAAGTCTCTCCTATCACACCTCCCCCCTCACCCCCACCCCACCGCACCTACAAACACACCTCATACACCACCACCTCCACGCGCTGAGCCAGAACCCGCTCTGAAATCATCGATGAGCCAGAACCCCCCTTATATATCTACTGTCACTTCTCTTCGGCTCATATGTGCCACCATGTAAATTCTAGCTTCGAAACACAAAGGAACATAATTCTTGAAAATTAGAGCTGAGTCCGAGAAAACAATTATCGCGTGGCATAGTAATCGTGTAGCATTGTGATAACGAATTGAAAAATCTAAGGTGTCAAATAAAATTTACAACCCATAACAAGAAAAATCACATGCGCAGGTTCGATTTTTATCTGAGAGATCGAGTAATCATTGATATTCAGAGCATGGTAATTTTTACCACAGGCGACTTGGAAAAAAAATACAAAACGAGAATTGAATTTTTATTTTAGGTATCTAATAACTAGTCGCATTGGGAGCATCTGAATTGTGACCATAAAAGGTGTATGAAAGAATTGATTGTATTTAAGGGGTCATCACAGTGTAAAAAGTTTTCTGAATCAATTTTATCTTTTTCGACTCATTTTCCAGTATGGACAATTGCGAACATGCTGCAAAATTTTTATCGCAAGATAGGACACATGCATCTACATAATAGGGATCGTTTTACTTTAAATTGGGAGGAAAGAGTAAACTTTGGTGAGTTGGCCGATCCTGTCAACGTGGAGAATGAATGTGTGTCGTAAATAAGGCAAAAGTGGGGACAATCATGTGACAAAAATCACATATAATTTGCACCTCACTCATTGAAAAGTGGGAGAATGCTCGCATTTCCCTTCTGTTGTCAAGGCAGTGCAATTCAATGCCCTCGGCAATCAAGAGGAAGAGCGAGAGAGAAAGAAGGGAGTATCAAGTTAGACTACGTTTTTAACTCGTGTTTCCCATCTCGCTACACATTTCAATAAAAAAGGAGAGACTGGGGCAAATTGAAGTACTTAACCTTTCGTTACTCGCGCTATGAGCATGATGCCACCCTGATGCTATTCAACTCACGGCGGTTGTTTGAGTGCAAGTGAGATGCTAGAGAAAGCTAGAAAAAGCGCGAGTAGCGGAAGGTTAAGGAAAGTTTAGGTTTTTCGAAGCTTAAATACGATGAAACTGCTTTTTCTCATTGTATTTGTAGTGAGTGAGAAAATTTTCAACTGCTATGAGAAATTTTCAGCTCACATCTGTGATTTGACTTCGAAATAATCATGGAAGTCATTTTCGACCATTCGAGAATCATTTTGAAAAGGAAAAAATTATGGAATTTTTGGGGTACCTCATTTTGCCCCGGTCTCCTCTAATAAAAAAGTCGATATCAGACGATCCGTGTTATTTACACTGGATGTCCTCTATCTTTTAGAGCAATGGTGAATGGTCTTCACCATTATTTTTATAAACTTCTTCATCCTAAACGAAAGATGTCTTTCATTTCGAATGATTTCTCCAAAAATAAAAATAGAAAAGAAAGTCCCAGTTTTTCTGGACGTTATAGTATTATAACCCCGGATTAACAATAAATTCAACGGGAAGTTATATACAACAAAGTACGTAAGTTACTAAATACATTATCCAAACGAATTCGTGTAGCTTTCGTGCACGGCCACTCAAATCTAGATCTCCCAATACAATTTCACTCATCTGAATTCTTTGTAGAAGTGGTCAGAAACTTGGACTTTTCGATTTTAAACAATGATTTCATGAATAAATGATGATAATGAATCAAAAGATCTGTATACGAAGCGCCCTCACTCGTGGATATATGTAAGAGGAACACTGTACACCCCTCTAGATTTTTAAAAAAAAGGAGATCGTAAAATCATTTCAAATCTGTCCAGAGTGCCAGCTGCTGCACTGAAACAGAGGAGAGAGATTGATTTTTCTTAAGTCTAAGATGTGTGGGGCTTCAATTTCTCAAATTTCAATTGAATAGAAATAACAATAGTTTCTCTTTCAACCCTAACATCCGGACGTTACAGGTGTTTATGATTAAATGAATAGAAATTAATAAACTTCCGGGAAACTTGATAATATCCTAATCATCCCCGGATCAGGATAAATTGACTGAACTTAGATTCTTCCTCAATTCTCGATCAGGTTCCCCAGATCCGAGAGATATCAGGGCCAGACCAGGACAGTCTGATTGGAGTGAGCGTTCTCTCAGAAATTTTCCAAATAGACTATCCTAATGTAATACTGAGCAAGGCCATCCATGGCAAATAATTCATATGAAAACAGTCATGTTCAATTTTCCTCGCTAGGCTACCCATACGCAGTCTTGATGATGAGTATAGCCTGGATCAGTATAGCCTGATTGAAAACTTTTATTATTTTAATAAGGGTATACTGATCAGAGCTCTTGTACACCGAATCAGGATAGCCATACTCACTCCAGATCCAGATTTGATGAAGTTTGCCCATGCTATACTGATCAGAATAGCCGTACATATTCCGGATCCGGATTTGATGAGGCAGCACCACAACATGTCTGATCAGGATTGCCGTATTCATTCCGGATCTGTACCAAGTGTGACTGCAGGCGTGCCAGAACAAATTTCAAGTCGGGTTCCCATCCAGTTTTCGAAAAACGACATTTCTCTTTTTTTTCATCACATTCTCCAATTTTTGTTGATCTTTTTTGTTCCATCTTCATGCGAATTGATCAATTTTTCCATTTTTGGACTACAATATAGGTAATTCTTTAGATTTCTCCCAAAAACTTTCATTACCCAAAATTTATCGTTTTTGATGGAAAAAATAAATTTTCATGGAAAAAATTAAAATAAATTACTTCAACGATTGGAAAGCAAAAATGCCAATTGTATTTCCTCATCACAGTGCCTCAACTGTATTGGGCTCTCAACGAATCCTTTTCTCAGTGTGGGATTGAGAGTATAATCATTTTTAGTACTAAAAAACTTTCTTTCTGTAATTTTTTTCTCCATTGATTAACTTTCTCGATACATGATCACAATTCAGAAGCGAAAAGGCAAAATAGAGGGGTCAGTTCGGAATTGTTCCAAAAACTGAGCGAGAAACTGCCCAAATTTTGCCTTGACCTACTTAGTAACTCCTGCTTGAAAGTCTCTATAAAAAACGATATGGCAAAGAATGAGCTATCTCGTTAAGTCTCCCAAATGGCCTCGGAGAATTTCTGATAGAAAAAATGTCAATAATTATTAGGTCCCTAACTGAAGATTGAAGTGCCTGAAAAGAAAATTGGAATTTCCGCTCGTAATCTTTTTCAAAGGCTCTTTGTGATAAAAATTACCATGCTCCGAATATCGATAATTATTTAACACTGAAATAAAAATCGAATTTGAGTCGGCAAAATTTATATTTATGAATTGTAAAATTTGTTTAACACACTATATTGTTCAATCCGTTATCACAATGCTACACGATTACTATGTCACTTGATAATTGGTTTCTCGAATCCAGCTATAACTTTCAAGATTTATGTTCCTCCGTATGCCGAATCTGGAATTTATGTGGTGAGGCGTAGGATTCCGATGATAAAAGGACGCGAAGAGTCGACTTGTTGTTAATCTCAACACGAGAGCGCAGGGTTCCCCAACTTTTCTGTTAGTGATCAATTCGACGCTTTGTAAGAAGTGATTGTATAACTCGGTGACCGATCGAGTGTGCTATTCATCGCAAAATTATTTGACAATGTCCCTGAAATTCCTTCTTATTGTCGCACTATGTGTCATTCACGTCAACGCTACTTCCAATATATTTAACAGTTGGGAGCTGCTAAATGAATTCGGAAGAGAACTGTATAAAATCATTGACACTGAAATTAAGAATGATGATAATAACCGTAGCATTATTCATGATATGATTGACGCGGTGGATAAATTGAGTGGTGGCAACGAAAATTCCGACAACATCAATGGTAAGCTAAGGGATATTTTACCAAATCTGGATTATATTGCTAGGCACATCGAACATGAGATTAGTAAAATTAAGGAAGAAATGCAGGAATTATCAATGCAATCGAAGATTGATCTCGTGAGACGGGGAATCGTAGATGACATAGAGAACATAGCAACACAGACTGATCAGACAAGTGTAGAAGATATTCAATCCAGCCTGGCGTCATTGTTTGACAGAACTGTAGGACAAGGAATTGATGATTTGACGTCAAATTTTCTGGAGCTCTATGAAGAATATTGGCGGGTAAGTTTTCCCCAATATCTCGAGAACTAAGCGAGATAGAATAATTTTATCTTGAATCCTTCTTCGTAGATTTAAAAATTCTCTACAAAAAAGGATGAGAACAAAATAACCGTATGTCGCTTAGTTACAGAGAGATTAACAACAAACTGATGGCAAAGTTAAATCAACTTGTCTGGAAATCTTTCGTATTTGTAATAGATTCAGTTCCGATTACAAAGGAATATTCCAGAGAAAAGGATTAAAGTCAGAAGGGGGTACCAATGATATCGGCAGCGAGCGAGCCATGCCTACCCGAAGTTCGGTCTCGGTCTCGACCAGACTGAACTTAGCTTCTTAAAATAATATATGTTTCCATTCAGAAACGTCAAAGTGACATTTTTAAAGTCGTGTGGCGTTCTTGACGTGAGAATTTTTATTTGGAGTACGTGGGAAAAGGATTGGATATTTTGTCAGAGCGTGATGGAGTAATTATCAGATACTTCTAGAGGAATTTCAGAAAATGTGAGTTGTTGATATTCACACGTGTAAAATCGAGAATTGTCGCATTAACGACGCACTTGCGATGCATCAGCGATGCACTGAAGACGCATCAGCGACGTACTTGCAACGCATCAACGACGAATCAGCGACGTACTTGCAACACAGCAACGACGCACTAGCGAAGCATCAGCGACGTATCAACGACGCACTTGCGGCACATCAACGACGCATTAGCGAAAATAACTCACATTTGCCAAAATGCCTCGGGAAGGATTTTTCTTTCCTTTCGCTCTGGCAAAATATCCAATTTCACGTACTTAATATACAAATTCTCACTTCGAAAACGTCGCACACATTCACAAATATCACTTCGAGATTTCTGAATGAAAACAAATATCATCTTATGTGGCTAAGTCCAGCCTGGTCATACTCGAGACCGAACTTCCTGGCCCTAGTCATCAATTTTTCACAAAATTGGCTGTGTTTTAGAGAACCTTTTTTGTAGGGAATTTCAAGAGCTATAAAAAAGATCGACAAAAAGTTTCGTATTCTGCTCAATTTTTGAGATATTTTCCAAAGATCAATGGAAAGAGGTGGAACAGAATTTTTTTTTGACATTGTTTTCTTTTGAAATATATGGAAGAATAGAGAAGATAGGAAAATTGAAGTAGAGGTTTTTTGGTAAGGAATTTCAATAGCTATTAAAAAGGCCTCTACAAAAAAATTTCATATCCTGCTCTGTTTCCAAGATATTAAGCGCTTTTGTTTACTTCTCTTTTTTCAGAAAAGAATGAGATATGTTTCTTAGCAATGACATTATCTTGGGATAATGTCTGCATGTTTCTCAAGTTAATTGCAGTGTCAATAAGTAGGAAAAATAGGGATTTTTTGACTAATTGAGGGGACTAATTTTTCTTGATTATTCTACTGATAAGGAAAGGATTTGCTCAAGTTTTCAAAATATGATTAAATTGAAAAAACTTGAATTGATTCGTTCCTTATCAGTGGAATAATCAATGAGAAATTAATCCCCTCGATTGGTCAAAAAATCCCCAAGTTTCCTATTTACTGACTCTGCAATTAACTTGAGAAACATGCAGACATTATCCCAAGATAATGTCATTGCTAAGAAACATATCTCATCCTTTTCTGGAAGAAGAGAAGTAAACAAAAACGCTTATTAACGTTTGCGAGTGCGAAAATATTAGAGCCGATTCTGAGTCCGGCGAGTACATAATTTATGTACGTTCGGGGCATAATGCAAGCCTGCACCCTGGTGGCCGCTATCAGAATTCTTTTATGTGGTGCTTTTGACCAGCAAAATAATGAGTATTTATTTTAATATCAAAGCTGGAAAATCAGATTGCCGTTTGAGAACGTATATAGAAAGACTAAATTATCGATAATAATGGACAATGAATCATGTGAAATCAACACTCTCTAAAGTGAAGTGTAAAACTTTTGTAGATTTTTCAAACATCCTTCCTAACGAGTGCTCATATATTAACGAGAAAGAATCAGAAGCACTCCTATCTCAAATTGTACTCTGTTTAAAATGACCATTCGGAACCAAATTGCTAATGAATTAGCGGATAAAGCTATAAGCATAACATGAGAATGCGATTTTCCACTTGTTTTAGATGGGAAAGGAGGAACTATGTGGAAGCGGACTATCGCCTAATAATTACTTGTACAGTCTATACACTCTCATAGTAACAGCGGAGATGATGGGACTCATTTCGTTTGGTTTTTACTACGAATCGCACCACGAACTTCATAAGAATTGTTCGTAGATTCCACATTTTCGTACATATCTGGAGACATTTACGGATGACGATTGAAAGATATATTACCTAACTTTCATCTTCTGGTATTTCAGCCTCTATTGACCAGGTATTCGAAGCTGCGCAAAAGGAGAGAGAAGGAAGGTTGCTGACCTATTTCACTAAATTTAGGCTAGCAATTGACGACTCCCCAGTGGACTATCGTTCATGTGATCCTCCAGAACATAATCGAGGTCAGTCATCCTTCCTCCAAAAAAAAACGCAAATATGCTTTTTTATACTCGAAAATCTTTTTTTCTGTAGGAGACACGTTCTTCGAAATGGAGGGTCTTTATCATACTATATTGACACAAGAATATGGAAAAAATTATCCTCACTCGTGCCTTGGTGATTGTGATACTATCAATATGGAGAACTATCAGGAGAATGGCAAAATTTGTGGAAGGATCTCGCAATGTTCGACAATTGAAGATCCGGCATATTGTGAATTGGTAAATATCCAATCCGGGGAAGAGTGCTATTCCTAAAGCAATCCAATTGGTTTATTATTCAACGCCTGCCTAAAACCGAACTAGTGCTTTGGCCGATCGTTTCCTAGAAATATCTCGGAAACTAATCGGGATAGAGCAATTTCCGCCGAGACCTTATGACGTTTGACGCGATTTATTTATTTCACTGAGCTTGCCATTAACTATTGACTCTACTTTATTTTGGGTGCCAGTTGCTCTATTATTTCCATTTAATAATAATTGTCAGATGACCAATAGTTCGACTAGCTAGAATCTCAGGAGGGGAGGAGAACGATACTCCTTGCGGCCGTTACTTTACTTGTATGGAGTGAGACAGCCATAAGTAACTCGAATTCTAAATTAATAATTAGGAGTTAATCAAAGAACTTGACTCCATCTTAGATTTACAAAATGACCCTACTGAACTTGATAAATCATTAAACGGGCCAGAAGGGCGATGAAAATGAGCAGAACTGACCTGATGACGTTGAACTCCACTGAGACTGGACCTGGATTTGACGTTGAACTCGTCTATCGATGATAATGGCTTAACTTGACTTGACTTTGATACGACGACACGACTTTACTTGATGATTTACACTTTCCCCGCTCCCTTCTTCTATACTTGATTGATACTTCGATAAGAAAGCGATATTCCCCACTCTCATTTACGATCGCTCGTCGCATTAGGCCAAACTTACGTTGACGATTTATCTGTAATCCGTCAGAACCTTTGTTGTAATCTTCGAAATTCTCTGTAAAAAAAGCCCATGAGAGAAATTGCACTATCTCAGTTGGTTCTCGGAGTATTCTTAAAAATTAGGTAATGGCGGATATAATTGATTCATCCTATTTTACCTCTTCCGCACTTCACTACTAATTTGAGCTATGCCCAACTATTATAATATGAATATATTCAGATGATTAAATAAAAATTTCTGAAGACAGGACAACTTAGAAAATATCAGTGGATTAAATCTGCTGGTCATACTTATGGCATCGGATCCATGTGCTCAGGAGTCGAGAACTATACAGCAGTTTGGATCCTAAAGTAAGTGAAAAATCGGCAGTTTGTTCATTAATTCATGAGAACTTTACGAACAGGTCTGAACGATGCGAAACCTGTCGCTGCACATGTGAAGGCAATTCGCTCGAACTTGTGGAGAAGAATTCGAATAGCACCCATGTCATCAGCTTACTTCCAGTCTCCAGTAATATTTCGAATAATATGTACGTTGATAATTTTTGCTTGTTTACAGAATCGATGGGTTCCACGATCAATTAACCTAAAATACTCTCATATTTCAGGACAATTACTGGGGTGAGATTGAAGGTGACAGCTGGAATTGTCCACATTCAGATAAAAGAAGGAAAGCTTCAGGCTGCAGGTCAAGTTACAAGTAGCTCTACGTGGAAAGATGTGCCTGATATGGGGACCGAAATCTATCTAGCTAGGAATGGAAGCTCCAGCATTTATCAAGAGGGAAGAGACTTCATTGTTATTGACCAGTACCACAATGCCATCAATCTGGATGATGTGATGGCCCCTGATGATCATTTAATCACAGGTGATTTATTCCAACAAAATACAAATTGAGGAGGATAATCCAGTTCTAAAGAGGTAGAACAGGATAAGTCGATTTTTTCACCGATTATTTTCTAAGAATATCTTTATTTCATAAATACTCTCCCTTATAGCTCCCATTCTTTTCTCTAAAAATGGTTACCATGAAAATTTCGCTACCTCCTTCGATTTCCGAGACTTTTTCAATATACGAATAACAGAAAATAAAGTTATCCTGTTTTTTCTCTTCACAACTTAATTTTACGATTTATGAATTTCCTTTGGAAATTAATGCAGGATTAAAATGGGGCTTGGCCCAGAAAAGTGAGACGGATCCTGGATGGCGGTTGGAGATTCAGATTCAATGCACGCCGTTCAACTTCACATCGGGAGCTCTTGGGAACTCTTCTGTATCTCAATGGATGTCATCTTCTGCGATACACAAGTGAGTTGAACAGAGATATCCAAATATTATGCAAAAAAGGAAAGCAGTAGGACTTCGTCAGTGATTGAATTCGTGATATCAGGGTGGAGGTCCCATTTCAGAATTTAACAGTTGAATTGTTGAACAAATTTTGATGTCGAAAATTGTTAAGGGTACCCGAGTCGAAATTTCTCCAACGTTCCCTAACGTATATCAAGGTTTCGACGTAAATTCTTTTGATGTTGAGTTTTGCCGCGACTTTTTCAACGTTGTCCAACGTATTTCAACGTATTTCGACGTAGCAGTCCCGCGATTTGAAGTTTCGCGATCCCAGAATAATTCTACGTTGAAATGATCCCGAGTCGAAATTTCTCCAACGTTCCCTAACGTATATCAAGGTTTCGACGTAAATTCTTTTGATGTTGAGTTTTGCCGCGACTTTTTCAACGTTGTCCAACGTATTTCGCCGTAGCAGCCCCACGATTCGAAATTTCGCGATCCCAGAATAATTCTACGTTGAAATGATGTTAAAAATGCGTTCAACGTAAAAGTGATTTGTTACTGGCTTCGTTAAAAAAGTAATATTATTGGAAAAGGGTTATTGAATAAATTTAGATTTTAATTATCTCAAGTTTATTAAAGCCGTCGTAGATTACCTATTCGCAATGTCTACTGTTTCCTTGTACAATATCTATTATTTCTATTTTTGTAGATTTTTAATCAAATGTGATTCATTAAAGATAAAATTTCCTGTACTGATAACATCATTTCTATGGGTACAAGAATAATCTCATTTTGGTGATAAATCTTCCTGAGCCATTTTCAGCCAATATTTCAGAAAATGAGCGAAATAGAAACATTTTGCCCCGATTCTTTTCAGTAGAAAATTTAAAGAGCTACAAAAAAGGATTCAGGTGAAATTGCACTATCTCGCTCAGTTTCTGAGAAATATTGAAAAAACAGACGAAAAAAATGGGCTTGTTTCGATTTATCTGTTTAATTTTTCTTCTTCTCATTTCTGACGAATATCTCCGAAAATAAGCAAGATAAAGCGATTTCGCCATTTTTTTGTAGAGAATCTCAAGAGCTACAAAAAAAGGTTTGAACCAAATCGTTTTATCTCGCTTAGCTTCCGAGATTTTTTCATGATCCAAATGATAGGAAATTGATCCCTTCAGCTTCAGTCTTGTTCAAAACAGAGTGCAAAAGGCGTAAGTCCAATAGCTTCTACATCGGTCTTACATCGTTTTTGCCCGAATTCGTTATTACCGCATCAATCAATTGTCTTGTTACTGATTATAATTCTCTCAATTTTTGCTTCGATCGTTTTCATTAACTTCAATTTCCCTACAATAATTGATTGGTAGAAGAAGAAAATCGATACTACGATAGATATGATGACTGAGAATTTGGCAGTCCAGATTTGAAATTTTGACAGAACAAATTGTACAATTCTTGACATAGGAACGAAATTTCAAAAAAGAAAAAGAAATGAAAATTTTGAGAAAATTAATATTTTACAAAAGTCTTCTTTCCGAATTTCCTAAAAAAAACAATGATCTTCAAAATTTATTTTGAGAATATTCTTTTTACGAGTTATAATATACATTCAATGTATAATCCAATAAAGAAGAGTTTGAATTCTTTACTCGCCTACCAATTTATTTTTTTTAAATAAATTGGTTTTGATCAATATTTTTATTATCTCTAATTGAAAATCTCAAAAGGGTGGCTAAGAGGTAGAAAAAAATCAAAACCACCCCAAAAATGACGTTTTTGCCAATATCTCGGGAATGGCGAATAATACGAAAGAAAAGTTTCAAACAAAAGTTGAAGATATCGAAATTTCCCACAAAATTGTTCTGATATACTTTTTACGTATTTGCAAAATTAACCGAGATATTAACAGTTGAAAATTTTTGTATACAGCTCAACTGCGAGGCGAAAATCCGGAAATCTTCAAAAAATCGTATAAATGTGAAACATTCATATTTTTTAACATTTATTTTAAACATATCTACAGAATACGGCGAATAATTTCTGAAACACCGATTTTTTTTCGTAGACTCATCCAAAAGTTATTAATGAATTAATTGTTTAAACTTATTACTTTACTATTCAAATTGTATTTTAATTTTTTTTTCCTGTATTTAAATTCCCTGCATACCTCAAGGAATGCAAATATAAAAAGAAAAAAAACTAAAATACAATTTGAATAGTAAAATAATAAGTTTAAATAATTAATTATTGATAACTTTTGAATGGTCTACGAAAATAAATTGGTCTTTCAGAATTTATTCGCCGGATTTTGTAGATATGTTTGTAAAAAAAAATGTTAAAAAATGTAAATTTTTCATATTTATACGATTTTTTTGAAGATTTCGGGATTTTTCTCGCGGCTGAGCTGCATACCACAATTTTTGACTGTTAATATCTCGGTTAATTTTTCAAATACGTAAAAAATGTATCAGAACAATTTTGTGGATAATTTTGATATTTTCAACTTTTGTTTGAAACTTTTTTTTTCGTATTATTTGCCATTTCCGAGATATTGGCAAAAAATGTCATTTTGGAGGTGGTTTTCATTTTTCTCTACCCCTTCGCCACCCTTTTGGGATTTTTCAATGAGAGATGAAGAAAATATAGATCAAAAGCAATCAATTAAGAAAAAAATTAAGCTGATAGGCGAGTGACGAATTCAAACGCTTCTTTATTGAACTAGTATTAAATGTGAAAAAATAATATTACCTTTTTTGAAATTATTTTTTTAATTTATTCACAATGATGACAACTCTCTCCTTTGATTCATCATAATTGAAGAATGATTATTTGAAAAAATAGATTCATGTAGGCAGTCCGATTCATTGAAATTAGAGAAGCGTGCGTAGTTCCGTGGTCTAAAGCGTAGGTTTAGTAAGCGTAGGGTCGAGCGTTCAAATCCCTTAGGTCGTTAGAATTTTCATGCGAAAAAAATAGAGTTTCAGGTCCGAAAGCGATAGGGAAGTGTCTTAGAAGGGGTAATTGCTCTCAACAATGCGTGATGAACCGGAATTTTACATTATTTTTGAAAAAAGTTGTATTTTGGCAGTGGTAACTGAAGATTATTCTTTTACCGACTCAGTTTCGGTTTGTAGAAATAAAGGAGGAATTTTTTTCAGCGCAGATACGTCAAAAAATCTTTCAGCGTACTTCCAACGTATACGTTCGAATACGTTGAAATACATTGAAATGATGTTGTACGTTGAACGTTCAGTCAACGTCAAACATGGAAGAAATGGAATTATCTTCCCTGTTCTACGTTGAAATCGTTCAATGGTGCCTATACTAATTTCGACGTCCCTCGACGTATTTCAACGTATAAATTGGATTTGAAACACCACTTTTACGGCGAAATACGTCGAAAAATGTCGACTCGGGATGTTAAAAATGCGTTCAACGTAAAAGTCATTTGTTACTGGCTTCGTTAAAAATGTAATATTATTGGAAAAGGGTTATTGAATAAATTTAGATTTTAATTATCTCAAGTTTATTAAAGCCGTCGTTGATTACCTATTCGCAATGTCTACTGTTTCCTTGTACAATATCTATTATTCCTATTTTTGGAGATTTTTAATCGAATGTGATTCATTAAAGATAAAATTTCCTGTACTGATAACATCATTTCTATGGGTACAAGAATAATCTCATTTTGGTGATAAATCTTCCTGAGCGATATGTCTTCCCGAAATTCGATGCACTTCTGTGGTACATCATGATCGGAGATGAGTGATTGCATGATAAAGAGATATTCCTGATATGTGCCTCTCTTCGATTTATCAGTTTAATTTTTTTTATTGCTCATTTTCGGCCAATATCTCGGAAAATGAGCGAAATAGAGACATTTTGCCCTGATTCTTTTCAGTAGAATATTTAAAGGGCTACAAAAAAAGATTCAGGTGAAATTGCACTATCTCGCTCAGTTTCTGAGAAATATTGAGAAAACAGACGAAAAAAATGGGCTTGTTTCGATTTATCTGTTTAATTTTGTTTAGCGATTTCGCTATTTTTTCGTAGAGAATCTCAAGAGCTACAAAAAAAGGTTTGAACCAAATCGTTTTATCTCGCTTAGCTTCCGAGATTTTTTCATGAAACAAATGATAGGGAAATTGATCCCTCCAGCTTCAGTCTTGTTCAAAACAGAGTACAAAAGGCGTAAGTCCAATAGCTTCTACATTGGTCTTACATCGTTTTTGCCCGAATTCGTTATGACTGCATCAATCAATTATCTTGTTACTGATTATAATTCTCTCAATTTTTGCTTCGATAGTTTTCATTAACTTCAATTTCCCTACAATAATTGATTGGTAGAAGAAGAAAATGTATTCTACGATAGATATGATGACTGAGAATTTTGCAGTCCAAATTTGAAATTTTGACAGAAGAAATTTCACAATTCTTGACATAGGAATGAAATTTCAAAAATGAAAAAGAAATGAAAATTTTGAGAAAATTAATATTTTACGAATGTCTTCTTTCCGAATTTTCTAAAAAAAACAATCATCTTCAGAATTTATTTTGAGAATATTCTTTTTACGAGTTATAATATACATTCAATGCATAATCCAATAAAGAAGAGTTTGAATTCTTTACTCGCCTACCAGCTTATTTTTTTTAATAAATTGGTTTTGATCAATATTTTCATTATCTCTAATTGAGAAATCCCAAGAGGGTGGCGAAGGGGTAGAAAAAAATCAAAACCACCCTAAAAATGACGTTCTTGCCAATATCTCAGGAATGGCAAATAATACGAAAAAAAGTTTCAAACAAAAGTTGGAGATATCGAAATGACCCACAAAATTGTTCTGATATACTTTTTACGTTTTTGCAAAATTAACCGAGATATTAACATTCGAAAAATTTTGTATACAGCTCAATTCGAGGTGAAAATCCGGAAATCTTCAAAAAATTGCATAAATATGAAAAATTCATATTTTTTAACATTTTTTTTTAAAACATATCTACAGAATACGGCGAATAATTTCTGAAACACCGATTTTTTTCGTAGACTCATCCAAAAGTTATTAATGAATTAATTGTTTAAACTTATTATTTTACAATTCAAATTGTGTTTTAATTCTTTTTTTTCTGCATTTACATTCCCTGCATACCTCAAGGAATGCAAATATAGAAAGAAAAAAAATTAAAATACAATTTGAATAGTAAAATAATAAGTTTAAACAATCAATTATCAATAACTTTGAATGGTCTACGAAAATAAATCGGTCTTTCAGAATTTATTCGCCGGATTTTGTAGATATGTTTAAAAAAAAATGTTAAAAAATGTAAATTTTCCATATTTATACGATTTTTTTGATGATTTCGGGATTTTTCTCGCGGCTGAGCTGCATACCACAATTTTTAACTGTTAATATCTCGGTTAATTTTTCAAATACGTAAAAAATGGTTCAGAACAATTTTGTGGATAATTTTTACATTTTTAACTTTTGTTTGAAACTTTTTTTTTCGTATTATTTGCCATTTCCGAGATATTGGCAAAAAAAGTCATTTTTGGGGTGGTTTTCATTTTTTTCTACCCCTTCGCCACTCTTTTGAGATTTTTCAATGAGAGATGAAGAAAATATAGATCAAATCCGATCAATTAAAAAAAAAATTAAGCTGATAGGCGAGTGAAGAATTCAAACGCTTCTTTGTTGGACTAGTATTAAATATGAAAACATAATATTATCTTTTTTAAAATTATTTTTTTAATTTATTCAGAATGATGACAACTCTCTCCTTTGATTCATCATAATTAAAGAATGAATATTTGAAAAAATAGATTCATGTAGGCAGTCCGATTCCTCGAAATTAGAGAAGCGTGCGTAGTTCCGTGGTCTAAAGCGTAGGTTTAGTAATCGTAGGGTCGAGCGTTCAAATCCCTTAGGTCGTTAGAATTTTCATGCGAAAAAAATAGAGTTTCAGGTCCGAAAGCGATAGGGAAGCGTCTTAGAAGGGGTAATTGCTCTCAGCAAAGCGTGATGAACCGGGATTTCACATTATTTTGGAAAAAAATTGTATTTTGGCAGTGGTAACTGAAGATTATTCCTTTACCGACTCAGTTTCAGTTTGTAGAAATAAAGGAGGAATTTTTTTCGACGCAGATACGTCGAAAAATCTTTCAGCGTACTTCCAACGTATACGTTCGAATACGTTGAAATACGTTGAAATGATGTTGTACGTTGAACGTTCAGTCAACGTCAAACATGGAAGAAATGGAATTATCTTCCCTGTTCTACGTTGAAATCGTTCAATGGTGCCTATACTAATTTCGACGTCCCTCGACGTATTTCAACGTATAAATTAGATCTGAAACACCACTTTTACGGCGAAATACGTCGAAAAATTTCGACTCGGGTACTCTAGTTTCTTGGTTAAAAAAAAGACCTATCTTTCGGAATTTTTTCCGAGAATGCTATGGGAGATATGAATATAAAAATGAATAGGTATGATAAATGAAGTCCTAAAATACAAAATAAATTTTTTTTTCATCTCCTTTTTCCAAGTTTTGTATACAAAATCCATTGTTCAACCTAACGCTGTAATTTCGAGAACGCTCGGCTCCCACACGATTTCTTGGCAACGGCTTATCTGATACAAAAAAACAAAGTGCTTTAGATTCGGTATGATAGTGGCTACGGATTAAATCACCAAAATATTAATTTTCAACTAATTTTGTGAATTTTATCTTCAAAAAATCAAAACAACTGAAAAAAGTGTTCATTTTTCACTGTTTTTTGTAAAAAAAAAAAAATAGTAAAGATCAAAATTCCAACTTGATAGAGGTTCGTCTTGTAATTTCTTATGTGTAAAATATGTGATGTAAATTTCAGAAGGATCGGCCCACTGGTTCTGTAGAAATCGTGTTCGAGGTCCGGAAAAGCGTTGTTAAGAAAAAAAACGCGTTTTAAGTTGTTTTGCACAAGAATTTTTTCCTTTTTAACGAAAATTTATAAACAAATTTTACCAAAATTTACTCTGTGATACCTGCACAATGTTCTCAGATGTACATACATTCGAAGAATGTTTTTAAAAAAATGTAAAAGAAAAAAATTCAAACTAGAGTACATCCTTAATTTGTGTCATTTCGAGATTTATCTTGAGAAATTTGGTTAAGGGGACTCGGTGGTCTAGCGCTCGGAAATTTTAGTTATTTTTAGAATTTTTTTCCTTCAAGATAGAAATAATGAACAACGATCTTCAAACTTTTTAGGTATATGAGAACACTCATCCTGCATACAGAAACATTCTTTTTGAAAGTGGAAAAAACATTCAATTATGTGAAAAATGGCGCTAAATGAGACTCTCTCAAAGAAAATGGGCCTGGGTGATTGGGTTGATTTTGAATCTCCTATTCATCTAAAAAATAAAAACTTATGAGCGATCTTATTTAGCCCCATTTTTAACATAATTGAACTTTTTTTTCAATTTTGAAAAAAATATATTTGTATGCAGCATGAGTGTTCTCATATGCCTAAAAAGTTTGAAGATCATTGTTCATTAGTTTCACCTTCAAAAAAAAAACCTCAAAATCCCTCAAATTTTTGAATGCTAGACCACCGTGGCCTCTCAAGAGGGAGATGAATTTCGAAATGGAGTTCTTTCACTCAATTCATAACTAAAATCCACATTTAGCATCATCCTGATCCCTCCCAAAGTGCAAGTGCTATTTTCCCACCATTTCGTTCAAATTCGTTCAATTTTATCAGCTGGCCTACAGAATGGGAAGTAACAATGCATTTGCTGGGAAATTGTGATTGAACTTAAATAAGAATATAAATGAATATTCACTCTCGAATGGAGGCACTCATTGTTTTTAATCCTGAATACTTTGTTTATAGTCAACCATTGGAGCTGGGAGAGAATGATAATCCAGAAAAATCAACGGATCTAAATATCCTGACAAAAGCACCAAAGGGGTTCGTCAAATTTATGCCTTCAAGTTTCGCCAAAGACGCAGGACAATCGACAATCCCATTCCTAGACGGTGTACCAGTGGAATCAAGATCAGGTCCTCTCGCCGGGATTGGTCTTTTTCACAAAGCAGCTAAAGGCTATGCCGGATTTCTTTCGCTCCGATTGTATTCCCTGAACATGGCAGCATACATGTCAATCGATCCCGATTCAGCGATGACTCAGACTTACTACTATGTGCATGATGATATTGATGATAGCGAACAGGATGACGATAGTCAGGCCAATAAAACTGTATTGAAAAATATCGATTCAAATGGCAGTGCACGGAAGGTATTATTATACTAGCGAAAAAGGTGAACTCAGCTTTGTTCGGCTCTCATGCCCCACCACGTAAATTTCGACTTCGGTACGGCTTGAGACTGGAAGAGTTGTTCCACCAATGTATGTAATACATTATGTACTTCGTGACATGTAATCTTTCATTGTACTTGTAATATTAATGCAAAGTTATAATACCATATTTCCATACTGAAGCCTGTTCTTCAGAAGTTACCTTGGTCAAAATAAAGGTATAATTGAATCGAATAAACTCTGTTAAATAATCATCTATCGTGATACATCGTTCGGAATCATTGTTCGGAAGATATATCGTTCGGTTGCCTCTGTCAACTTTAATTTCGTTGTTAGGAGATTCTCATCGATCAGCTCTCGCTTGTCTCAGAAGAATGCTCAACAGCATCTCCAAGGATCAACTTCTTTTCCACTCTTCACTCAGACTTCCCTAACGGTTTTGAGAATGCGCAAAAAGTGCGGTAAATTTTTCGTAATAACGCGGATGCCGCATATTTACCGTAAAAATTTGGTAACAATACGGTGTTGATAGAGTTATCTGACCAGTTTTTTAACCATAGTACTGCCGTAAAATTACGGTAGAAATGCTATCAGGTTATCCTAGTAATGCCATAAAATTACGACAGAAATGCTATAAGGTTACCGTAGTAATGCCGTAAAATTACGGTAGAAATCTTGTATGGTTACCGTAGTAATGCCGTAAAGTTACGATGAAAATGCGCAAATTATACGAAAAATGTCGACAGTCAAACTGCATCAATTCGATACAGGAACAGAATGAGTTCAGTTTTTTCTATTCGCATATGTTTAAGGGGTTAGAGCACTGGAGGATTTTCAAAAAATCTATTTGTTGGCTTAACAAATCATTTGAATGTTTAAGAATGTGTGAGGGGAAAGTTTATTACCTGATACCAGTTCTTTCCGAAGAAATTTTGAAATTTTCTTAATATAATAACAATCGGAAAACGTGGGAGCGTTTTGCGCCATGTGTACGTTTACAACGTGCACTGGCTAACTATATTTTTATTTTAGACAGTTTTTTTTTTAATTACGCCTCCTCCCTCGTCACAAAAAATACTGGACGCTGATTGCAATACTTCAGTAGAGAAATAAACCTTCTTTGTTTGAAAAAATAATTTTTTTATTTATAGAAAAAAATTTTGATGGAAGCCACACCCCATCCCGACATTTTCGGTTAAAAAGTTTCTCGGTGAGACATTTCGTTGTAACGTTGGTGGTACTGACTGTAAATGTATACCTGTCGAAACAAAAACAGTGCACCCTAACCTCAAAAAGTTCGGAATAATATAAGCCGTGTTAGGCAGTTTCTCAAACGGAAAAAACATTATCAATTTATAAAAAAATATGAATAAATGAGAGAAGTTGATGGGAAAAAATCACAGCTCATATTGTATCGGAATAATTGAGTGATCCAAAGAAAAAAGAATACAATTGGCTACAGATAGAATCATGGAAAAAAGATTCTGAGGTTTCTGAAGGTCCAATAATACTAATAATTAGAAATGAGCAATTCTATAAAAATTTTCAGTCAATCATTTAACCCTATAAGGAACTGGGCGTTTCTCCTACCAGTTCCCCGAGTAGAGCATACGTAGAGTGGGGTACCCACGGACCATTCCAAGCGAGCGCGCGAACGTCGGCAACAGTACCGTACGTTTCAAAACATAAAAAATGTGGGGTTCAATGACGTCAATATACACAATAAATACACTGGCACTAACACTGTCACTATAGTTATCACGAAAGAGAATTTATTAATGGAAACAACAAAATAAAATTTTATCATAACCAACAAAAAGTATGATAACATGTAAGTGGGTGAAAAACACTGGCGAGTACGGTCCTGGGCCGACGAACATCGCCGCGCGATTGGCTGTCTCCCACTCTATAGCCCCAACTACGTTTTACTACGACTTGGGACTTAGAGGGTTAAGTATCGTGCCGAAATTCGAAGTGATTTTTGAGTTTAGTTTTTGAGGGAAATATATTTGAATTTATAGATTTTACACGGGGAGATGAAAAAAAGGACGGGATCTGCTATACCGCTCACACGGTAAAGCAGACTTTATGCTAATCCTATCGGCTTCCCATATCTCTCTGTACAAAATTTGGAACTTCAAATATTTTTTTCTTGAAAACTTCGCTCCAAAATCGTTTCAAATTTGAGCAGGACATTCCTTATTATCTCATTAATTCATTATTAAGGATTCAATTGAAATGAGGTGATACTGATGTTCGAAATTCCTCAAAAAATTTAAGTTCTACATAATTCTATGAATTTTCAGTCATTTTTTTATCATTTAATTCTTTTTTCACTAAATGATCATAATCATATTAAACATAATAACAGCGTTCTAATCTGTCACATGAAATTGATCCTTAAAAAATTGCGTAGATTTCTGTCAAAGTATCACACGTAATTTTCTCTCTTTTTTTTATCACTCTCGCCCATTTCTTCGAATTTTCATTATTCTCAGACTAAATTGGAAACTTAGTGGAAAAAACTGGACGCCCCATGTGCATTTTTACCAATAGTGGAAAGATAAAGCTATTTTCTTACGTAGAAGGGCCTATCTCCCCGTCTTTACTGCTGCAATTATAGGTGAACATTAACTTAGAACGGGAAAGGGCGGCACGACACTCAATTTCAATAGTTCCTGATAGATTTAGATGAGTTCTATAGCTCTAGCTAGGAAACTTCGATAGTTCATGTATTGCAAGCATCGAACTGCATTTTTTAGCTCCTTTGGTAAATTTTAGTGCTGAATAACAAGCGCACGACCGCTAAAATGAACGTAATGAAGTGACTACACCATGATACTATGGATATTCATCAGCTCTATTCGCAAAGACTATAGTTCTGCTCAGAAACTAATCCGGCTTAGAATTAATTAAGAAATGAACTTGAAAAGTGCCCATATCCATCAGCTGTACGTTTGGAATGGTGTGAACAGAAATTTTGCATGAAAATTTCATTAATAAGAATGAGTTCTATCTGCTTCCGGGTTAGTTCAATTCATCAACTCAAATTGAATATCCGTTACAGAAAATGAGATTAGATGAATGCTCAATAATGAAAGTCACCATAGTTCTTCACATCAAGTGTGACTTAATGATTCCGGAGTGCATACTACGCGATAAGTTCTATGAATTTCAATGATAGTTCACGATCAGCTAGCACTTAAATACAGCAGTTAGCCAACAGCAGTTAAGAGCTAGCTACTATTGGAACCTTAGGTATGATTGTACCCATTTTATCAACTTTATTTATGGTCGAGGCATGAGTTGTATCTTTCTAAGAATGAGTTCACATTGCTCCGGGCCAGAAACACTCACAGTTCATGGTCTGCAAGCTTGAGGATACAGTCGTGAACTCTTTTGAACAATTTCAGTGCTAAATAACAAGAGCACGGAATCTGATCTGACTATTTAAAAGTGACTGCACCACAATACCAGAAATATTTGTGGGTTCCATTCCTAAAAACTACAGTTCAGCTTAGAAACTAATGTGATTTGAAATCAATTGAGAAATCCATTCATAATGTGCGTATATCTATCAGTGGAATGTCTGAAGTGGTATAAATAATAATTTCGCATTGTATTTCCATTTAAATGAATGTGTTTGTCGTTGGACTCACGATTTTGTAATCCTGGAAAGTGATTAATTCTCCAGTTCTGAGTGGTACCAGAAATGAGCCTTACTCGAATATGATAAATGAGTTTCTGTTAAGTAAATTGTAGATGTGAGATAGGAAATGGTAAGGACTAAATACATGGAGACTCGGAAGTAGTTGGAGACTGGATTCCCTTGTAGAATTGTACTTTATTGTAGGAATATACAAGTTCAATTATACTTTTAAAACTGACTCAAACTAATACTAACATCAATATTTATCCTAGCTTGATTTCTGCTGATTGGTTGTGAGTTAGGTAGTGGGAGGTAAGTGTGTGAGTGGAGTTCATCTAAGGAGTAGGGGTATGTGGGTTCTCATTGGTTCGGCAGCGCACTCTAGGGTTAGAGAGAGCGATAGTATTTTTGAGGATTCACCAGGGATTAAGGGTCATAATCGTATGGTTCGTAGGGGGTCTCTTTGTTTACAAAGTAATAAACGCTTTGGAGAATCTAATATAAAGGTGTAGTTGAGGGAAAAGGCCCTAAACCAGGTGAAGTTCGGGATTTTTGGGTTTTTCTTCAGTTCATTATTTCATTGCGGGGAAAAACCTGAATACATATTTATTTTGTCATTTATTCAAATTGTTGGGTTTTTCCCCAACGTTGGGCACTCAACAAAATGATTTCTCCCTTTTTCTGGCGAGTTCAATTCACTCGTTTGATTGAAACATCAGTTATAGAACATGAGATTAGATGAATGCTCAATGATAGGAGTCACCAATGTTCTTTACATCGAGTGCGACTTGATGATTCTGAATTGCATACTACGCGATGCGTTCTATAACTTTTAGTGATAGTTCATGATCAGCAGACATTTGACTACGGCATCTAACGAAATTTGCAGATTAAATGTTGAGAGCTAGCTAGAATTGGAACCTTGAGTACGATTGTACGTGTTTTATCAACTCTAGCCGAGGTCAAGGCACAACTCCATATAGTTTCAGCTAAGGAACACTTATGGCTCATATCCTGAAAACTTCATGATGTAGTTTCGAGGTTCTTTCGATAATTTTAGTGCTAAATAACAAATTCACGGAAGCCTATACAGGGTGTATTGTAACTATGTGGACAAACCTATATAGCCTTGTAGGGGGTGACGAGACGATCAGAATTGGTCCAGGGAAAAATGTTGTACGACCGAAATCGGCCGAGTTATAAGACTTACAAGCTGCCCAATCGGAGCGCAGCTTTAGACGGTCGTGATGCTGGCATCCAGATATACCGGAAAGTCAGCTACGTTCAAGGTTCCAGAGGTTATCATCGATCTTATGGTTTTTCTCGGCTCTCGAATACAAAAATAATCGAAAATACGAAAAGAAAAGATGAAAAAAAAGAAAATCGAAAAATTAAAAAAAAAAAAATGAAGAAAATAAAAAAAATAGATGGAAAATAAAAAAAAAACAGATCAAAAAAACAAAAAAAAATGAAGAATACAAAAAGGAGAGATGAAAAAAAACAAGAAAAGAGATGAAAAAGCTGAATAAAAGAGATGAAAAATTCAAAGAAAAGGGTGAAAAGTACACAAAAAAGAGTTAATTTTTGATATTTTTCGATTCTTTTTTTCGTCTTTTCATCTCTTCCTTTTGTCTCTTTCATCTCTCCTTTTCGTTTTTTTCATCTCCTTTTTTCGTCTTTTTCATTTATTTTTTTTGTATTTTTCATTTCTTTTTGTCGTCTTTTCTATATCTTCCTTTTTGTATTTTTCATTTCTTTTTTTTTGTTGTATTTTTCATCTCATTTTTTTTTTGGGTTTGTCATTTTTTTTGTCTTTTTGATCAGTTTTTTGGGGATTTCCCATTTCCCTAATGGATCGGGCGATTGCATATCGACCAGACAGTCGATTTCTTCACAAACTCGACTGTCATGTGACCATGATGCGACTGCGTGTGCCGACGATGCGACTGCAATGCAGCTGCGATCTGATCGCATCATGATCGAATCACGGTTGATTCCGTGAAAAAATCGACTGCCCTGTTGCATGATCCACCCGGTTTTGTTTCTATTTTTTTGATCTCTTTTTTTTTTTGATTTTTTGATCTCTTTTTTTTCATCTCTCTTTTCGTATTTTTGATTATTTTTGTATTCGAGAGCCGAGAAAAACCGTAAGATCGATGAGAACCTTTGGGGCCTTGAGTGCAGATGACTTTCCGGTGTATCTGGATGCCAACGTCGCGACCGTCTAAAGCTGCGCTCCGATTGGGCAACTTGTAAGTCTTATAACTCGGCCAATTTTGGTCGTACAACATTTTTCCCTGGACCATTCCTGATCGTCTCGTCACCCCCTACAAGACTATATAGGTTTGTCCATATAGTTACAATACATCCTGTATGAACATAATACAGTGACTACATCACGATCCCAGAGATATTTATTAGTTCCATCCCCAAAAACTATAGTTCTGCTCAGGAACTAATGTGATTCGGAATAAACTCAAAAATAAACTCATGCCGTGCCTATATCTATATGCTGAACATTTGAAGTGGTGTGAACAGCAATCTCGCATTTTGATTCTATTGAGAAGAATGAGTACATCCACTTCCGGGTTAACTCAATGCGTCCAACCAAATCAAATATCATGTTGACAAATTGAATGAATAACTTCCATTCGGAAGCATATTGCTAAAGTATTAGCAGAAGAAACTATATCAGTTGGAAAGCAATACTATTATCCACTTGTTTAATTAGGGAATATTATGAGAGAGGCGGAGGGAGGGACGGCTCGATGGCTTTTCACCCCCCCCCCCCCGGGTAAAAAGTCACGTTACAGAATGGCAACGAGCCCCAAAGGTTCTCGTCATCGAGCTACTTCTCGGAGCACTTCTCCGGCGATTTCCTAACTAAACTAACCAAAGTAATGTGTGGAACATGGATCTTGTCTGTCGATGCCACTTAAATATAAGCGGGACTTACTCCCAAAATTAACTCCCTAATTTACCATTACTAATTAACCTAACCGGGATTCACCGCCCAAAATTTCACAGACGAGGCACAGATCTTGTCCGCTGCTGCCTCCCGCTCCAACACACAATTCCCCAGAATAAAACTAGCTTCCAAAATATTAACAAAATCCCCTTATTGGAAGCGCGAGTTGCCAGCAGTTTTCAACCTCACTTTTTGCGATTTTTCCGATCTCTAGCCTCGCTTTCTCTCTAAACGGTCACGTTACGCGGGTTTTTACGGGGTTATGTCACGGGGTTCGTATATCCAAACATACCCGAGCATCGTCGGGTATGTTTGGTTCACCGGGTCTGGCTCTGTTACGGGAGTGATTGGGGGAGGGGAGGCCGTGCTTTTGGCAAGTGCCACGACTCATTACTAGTGGTGGTACACATGGGGCTACTTGATCTTGAGGTCGACGTGCTTGAAGGGGAAGTTGCAGCACTCGGTACGGGACTAGTTCCAGGCTGAGTGATCGTTGGTGGGGTCTGGGGCTTCCTCGATAGTTGATCAAAATGTCGACGTTACTGGGGCTGAGATGACGGTAGATGTAAGATTTAAAAATCCATTCGAAAGCTTTCTGCCAATCGCATTGGCGAATATTAAATGTACGATGTCCAAATTACGCGCAAGTAGTGGGTCTCCTGCTTGTTTCCAGTACAGGTGCCAATCGTGGTGTATGCAAAGATGCGAGGAGATACCATGAGCTCCGCACTTATCGCAATACAGTTCATCATCGACCTTGGGACATCTTTTGCCTAAGGGGCCGACGTAGTGGCATTTGAAATACCACTTGGTACACGGGCAGAATTGATCAAATTCTGGCCCTGGTTAGTCGAGCTTGGTACCATTCGGGTACTGGGGAGGGAGTCTTGTTTCGACACGGGAGTTTACTGTAGCTCTGTTAGAGGCACAGATATCAGTGGAGGCTGAGGCTTTGGATTTGGCGTGTGACGGGGTTACTGAGTGGGTTGTAGGGTCCATGACGGGGGTGGTGACAATATTGGAATGAAGCTGCCTGTGCTCTCCATCGCTAGCTGCTACCGAATACGGCATTGTTACAAGGGACTCACCTTTCTTGGTCTTCGGGGGTGGTCTTTTAGGAGGGAGACCCGGGGGTATTAACGTCACTGGAACCTTGACGGAGGTCCAGGGTGTCTGCTCCTGTGACTTTGGTACGGGATTCCTTGGGGCTTTTCGGGATCGTACCCGTGGACTGCGTTTTGACTGATACGGGAGCTGAAGGGCTGTGACGGTAAGTTGTTCCGCTGAGACACTTCTCTGAAGTGGCAGTGACGGGAATGATGGAACAGCACTGAAGCTCGCTGGAAAAAGCAGGGTCATGTGCATCAATCCCTCCAGGGTTCTGATGAGGCCTGGTCCACATCTCTCTTCTTTCTCCCCCTCTCTTTCCTTCTCCTTCGGTGCCAGATCTTTCTCCTTTCCGTTAATCTCCATGTCTCCTGGTGTTGACAGTAATCGATTCATTATGAATGAAACATTTTTTCACTGGTATAGCTGTTGTCCATGAGAGTTCTCTGAGGAGTGCTACAGAAGGAGTCTACGGAGGGAAATGATAGAAAAATACTTCTCTTTCGTCACGAGGTTTCTACTTCAAAGTTTTCGTTCCGAGTTCCTTCATTTCAAGGGTTGCGGTACAGGGTGCTGTTCAACGAAAAATCGTTCCAGCCTGGAACGAATAACGAGAGTGTTTCGGGGAAATTTAACGGTCCGGGTTATTCCAATTTGTATTGGGCGTCACTGCATGTTCTGAGGAGATCTTTAACTCTTCCGATGCTACGGGATTTCTTTTTTTAAATTCATGTTACGGGTGTTCACTGCCAATGGTACAGGCCTTCGAGGAGTGGAGGCGTAGTATTGGGCATTTTATACGTCTCCCTGCAGATTTCTCGAGTTACAGGACGGAACGTTACACTAGTGCAATTGGTCATACACGGAACTGTCGCACTTTCTTCACTTCACGACACTTCATCGTTTTTGAAGTGAAACTTCTATAGGCGCACTGGGGTAAAATTTAACTTAGCGTCACGGATGACTCACTCCGAATGCAACGGAAGTGACGTACGCGTCAATCGGTGTGGGTTCGGTTATTGTAGTAGTGTAATATTGGAGTAGAGAGAGAGAGAGAGAGAGTCCCAACGTATATCGCTGAGCTCCCCCAGCAGATGTCTCTTTGGTCATCGTAGCGTGCCTTACAGTCATACTAGCCAAAAGAGGATCCTCGGAAATATTCGGCTCCTACGCTACAGCATGTAAATTTCAGCTTCGAGTTGACTTCGGAGGATAGTTCTTTGGCTGTTCACTACACGGAGAGGATAATATGGGAATTTTTCTAGAAGATTTTTATAAAAATTACCATACTCCACATCATAATCTTCACTTTTTATTTCTTAAGAAAATCACCATTTTACACTTGACTTTGGAGTGAAATATCTCGAGAACTACTCAAAAGTTATCGAGACATGCTGTGAATGAAATTTAGAGGGAAGATTAACGAATAAAATAAGCAAAACTCCGTTTTTCTATGACTCGTAGTTATTAAGATATCAATTTTCGAATGAAAAATTCAAGGACGTCCGAGCGCTCATTTGTTTACTATCAGGCCTCGTCCATTGTTCCTGAACTATTCATTGAAAAATTGCTATCTCGGAAACTACTGGTCGTAGAAAAACGGCGTTTCGCTTGTTTTCTTCGTCAATCTTCCTTCTGAATTTCATTCACAGCATGTCTCGATAAATGCTGCATAGCTTCGAGATATTTCAATCCAAAGCCAAGTGCGAAATGACTAATGGCTCATGTACCGAAAACAATCGAAGGTACCCGACTATGCCCCTTCGTCTACCATATTATGAGGCTAGCATTAGAAAAAAAATTGGAAGTAAACGTTTTCTTCGAATATCCCGGAATTTCAGCAAGATAGAGCAAGCTTGCACGAATCCTCCTTCATAGAGAGTTTTGAGAGCTACAAGAAAGGATTGAAGCAAAATCGCTCCATCTCGATCAATTTCCTGTGTATTTACGAAAAACTGATTTAAGAAAATCTAGTTGTCTGAACACTTCATAATCGTGAAAAAATGATAATTTGTTAGTGAACAGATAACCGAAATACTATACGCAGATACTCAAATTCTCAAAATGTTGTGTTCATGACACAGCTAAATGCGCTGAGCTGTGCTTTTTGCCGTTTCCCTTCGAAATTAACCCCGTATCCTCACATTTCTCAATTATTATCACTTGTTCATTTGGAAAAATCCTAATAATTCATCGCTATTTATAAACAATAAGCAAGAAGTTTCACTTCTGTCGCGTGGGTTCCACGCACCCTCTTTTTTTCTTTTCACGACCGTGACGGTGTGTTTTCACTCTCTCGAAACGGGACTTCTTTTTTTTGAAGTGAAACTTCTTTTGGGAAGTTACCAACTTTTTTCTCGCGTCACAAAACGAGTGAAACGTTCTGAGGGGAACGTGGTAGTGGAGTCGTGGGGAGAAAGGAGAAGCAAGAAAGAGGAGAGTGCGTTGGTGGGAATGCCACTCTAGCATATGCTTTAGCGGTGGAGAGGGAAGACGGCAGAGGAGGGAATAGGATCTTCGCGTAGAGTGCTACATACATACTATTTTTTCATTTTGTAATTTTTTTTTTCAATACACGAAGATGATGATATGGGAATTTTTCTAAAAGATTTTTATAAAAATTACCATGCTCCACATCATAATCTTCGCTTTTTATTCCTGGAGGAAGTTACCATTTTACACTTGGCTTTGGATTGAATTATCTCGAAAACTACTCAAAAGTTATCGAGACATGTTGTGTATGAAATTTAGAGGGAAGATGAACGAATAAAATAAGCAAAACTCCGTTTTTCTATGACTCATAGTTATTAAGATATCAATTTTTTAATGAAAAATTCAGGAAGGTCGTCCGATGACTCATTTGTTTTCTATCGGGCCTTGTCCATTGTTTCTGAACTATTCATTGAAAAATTGATATCTTGGAAACTACTGGTCGTACACGGAGAGAAAATTATTGGAAAAATTCCCATTCCAGAACAGTAATGCTGTATTGGTCAGCATTTCTGGCCGATTATGTAAAACAACATAAGAATAATTGAGAGCTGAACGATTAATATCACGATTTCGGTTGAGTACTTTTTAATGTGCGAACCGTAATTTTTTTCATCCTGACTAAATTTTATAATACGTCTGTCAGAAATTGTATGAATAATATGGTATTTGAAATTTCTGTTATGCAGAACCATAAAAATTACTAACACACTCACATTTTTTCCAGTGCCGAACTGTGCATTCGGAACCAGTCGGAGATATCCGTGATCGATCGTGTGGGAGTCGGGAATATTCGAGAATACTCGTAGGAAATCATGATTAACGGTTGCAGTTTCAGTGCATGTTGTATTATTTACGATTGATAGACAATATGAAATTGAGTGCAAGAAAGACACAGAAAACGATTAATTAGTATTATTAGTGTTTAGCATTGTGGCAAGAGACAGCCGGCTATTTTTGTAAGTATCAGATATATTTTTCAGTCATTTAATATTGATATTTGGATCAAAGCATGTGGTTTAGAGGCTAGCTATTTTTTTCTCACTGATTTGTGGTTTCTAACTTTTCTGACAGACATATACACTCTGTAAAGTGCTTAGAAATTCAGTCTTATCAATATCTCACAATTGGGATGGTTAATTTTTCCACAAAATGAATGAAAATAATCGTCTAACCACGTGGTTCCATCTCCAATCCCGAATCATTAACCTCAAATCATTGCATGTGGTTTTATTGTGTGAAATTCATTTTTTTATTTCCAGCTCGTGATCAACTTGGTAAGATTAATTTACCCATAAACTACAAGAAGAATTATAGCATCCGAGCTGAACGAGAACTTTCTGAGAAATCGACTGATTATTTCTGCGCATAATACTAGTGAATTTGTGGATGAGTGGATGGAATTTTCTTTCATATATCCACGAAACAATACAAAAAAAAAGTGGTCGTGAGCAATGTAGATAATTATAATTTGTTCAAATAAAAAAAAATAAAGACCTAATATAATGTTTATTCCCCCACCCTGCCTACTATTTTTCAATTAATGATGTAACGGTTCAAAAGTATGAAACAGTCGACGCTTGAAAGTAAGGTGAGGTTAGTAAAATTTACGGTTCTGGTATAAGATTTTTTGTAATGCCAACGTCAGTTAATACAATTCTAGCTCGTAATTTTTATTTTCCGAA
This sequence comes from Aleiodes leptofemur, assembly GCA_963942555.1. Taxonomy (NCBI): domain Eukaryota; kingdom Metazoa; phylum Arthropoda; class Insecta; order Hymenoptera; family Braconidae; genus Aleiodes; species Aleiodes leptofemur. The sequence continues at coordinate 6,206,642 of OZ012610.1, read as the reverse complement.
AACTATATTCTAGTCTCCTCAGCATAAATTTCTATACGAATAGCATCTGAAATTTTGACACAAGCCGATTAAAAAATATTGAGAGAATCTGTTAAAATTTCTCAAACGAAGACTAAATTCTCTCGTACAGTCCGAACGCTACAGGATTACGATGCTGCATAGTAATTTTTCGTAGATTTTCTCTATAATTTTTCTTATTTTTCTCTCTCCGTGTAGAAAAACGACGTTTCGCTTATTTTCTTCGTCAATCTTCCCTTTGAATTTCATTCCCATCATGTCTCGATAAATGTTGCATAGTTTTCGCGATATTTCAATCCAAAGTCAACTGCGAAATGACTAATGGCTCATGTACCCAAAACAATCGAAAGTACCCGATTATGCCCCTTCGTCTATCATATTATGAGGCTAGCATGAGAAAAATATGGAAGTATACATTTTCTTCGAATATCCCGGAATTTCAGCAAGATGGAGCAAGCTTGCACGAATCCTCCTTTATAGAGAGTTTTGAGAGCTACAAGAAAGGATCGGAGCAAAACCACTACATCTCGATCAATTTTTTGTGTATTTACAAAAAACTGATTTTAAAAAATGTAGTTGTCTGAACACTTCATAATCGTGAAGAAATGATAATTTGTTAGTGAAGAGATAACCAAAATACTATAGGCAGATACTCAAATTCTCAAAGTGTTCTGTTATGTTCCTGACACAGCTAAATGTGCTGAGCTGTGCTTTTTGCCGTTCCCCTTCGAGATTAACCCCGTATCCCCACATTTGTCAATTATTATCACTTTGTGATAATCGAAAACTTATTTCTTTTAATTCTGATTCCATTAAAATTTTATAGATATATTTTCAAAATTATGTTGAAACTGAAAGTCATCGAATTTTTAATAAGATATAAAATCATGAGAATCGTACATAAAAAAAATATTTTGATAAATTCAGCAGACATTTTTTATTCGACCTCAATTTTTTATGCGAGCGAGTATTTGTAAAAAAATATGTTTACATAAAAACACGATCTCAAAATTTTTCAATCATTCATCACACACGCAGTTTATTTTATGAAAGTCTTATTTTTTCGGATTGTCTATTTTGTTATCTCACTAAATTCACAATAAAAATGCCATGAGTTGATAGCTTCAACTACTTATCTTGATGCTGATAATGTGCTGCAGTTATGCTCTCTTCTTCTCACTATTTTGGATAGCCTCGCCAGAATTAATGGAGATCTCTCAAAATTTGTGTCTGGACTCTGCGACGGTCAATCCAAGAAGAGAGTGAATTTCTCGTCACTCGTGGGCAAATCGTCCTTTCGATCATAGTCCGCTCTATCAATCATTTTTGCCAAAAATGATTGACCAGCCGATAAAATAGGACTCCGAAATCCCAATTCTCTCAACTTGTTCAATTGAAAAAATCCTGATAATTCATCGCTATCTATACACAATAAGCAAGAAGTTTCACTTCTGTCACGTGGGTTCAACGCACCCTCTTTTTTGTTTTCTCCATTTATTCGGGCGATGAAGCTAAGGGAGTATCCACACTCTGCGGATCACGTGAACAGGCCTTTTGTCCTCGCTGTTTCTGCCTTTGACGAAGAGTGCGAGAAAGATAAACGGGAACGAAAACAAAGTCGAGATTGGATCTCTCTCTCACTTTTATAGGGCTCGTCAATTCTATTTCCAATCTTTTTTCAAATCTCGCGACTCAAAATGACGTGAAACACGGGTTGATACTTCTCCGAAAACTATGAGACAATAGAGTTCCCCACGAGTATTAATAATTTTGAGATTTTATTCGGTTTACCTAATCCTCTGTGAAATCGAGAGACAATAGTAACAGGCCACCTGATCTCACTTTTTATTGTTACGGGGAATTGAATTAGGTGATTGGAACAGGGTTTATTTTTCACGGAGAATTTTATTGAGTGTTACATTCAATAACTCGAATAAAATCGTATTTCAGTGTTGTCGCTGTACGTCACGAAGATGAATGTTTCCTCTTCGAAACAGGGCCACTCATTTCATGTGAACTATAACGTTTACTTCGAATAAGTTTTCGGTACTTTTGAATTGTTACGTGAAATTGCGGAATCATGAAAATTAATCAATTAATTAATTGGAGTAGACTCGTATAATTGATGAGTAGATAATTCGAATCGATAAATTGTAACGCAATGGGATAATAGAGCGCGTATTTTACTTTTCGTAAATTTCTCGAAACTGCGCACAAATTTTATTTCTTCTGTTACGCCTCGAAATGAAGACACACAATAGCGACAGGTCGATCACGGGCTCATCCGGTGACGTAATCACCGAATGTTACAATAGGACTAGAATTTTGGACGGCATTTTTGTAACATTGGAATAGAATAAAATGATGATTCTAGAATTTATATGAATTTAACTGATTTTAAGTGATGGCATGTTTTTTTCTTTTCCCCTACAAATTCTCCTCTCTTTCCCGTATTCTCAACTTCTCCCAACTAACTTATCGAACAACGGATCGGGCCCCACGTTGGGCGCCATTTTGTAACGTGATTTTTCATCTCGATTTTTCATCTCCACCTCTCTCAATAAAATTCCCTAATTAAAATAAAATAATTGGCACCGGCTGGTTTTTCATTCGGAACCACTGAACTGGAAGCTGCTCGGCGGCCTCCTCCACATCTTCACGGCCAAACTTGTGGTAGCGAGGAGTTCCGCCGAGAACGGAATGAAATAAGAGGAAGGGGGATGTTACGTTCTTCCCGGCTAGCCACCAAGAGAAAACGTACCTGAGTCAGGAGGGAATCAGGGTTGATAACCCGATCCGTTGCCCTTTCCCATCAACCGGAAATAATCCCTGAAATCTGACCAGAACCTGAAAAGTGAGAAAATTGGGAAACGAGGATTTCTTAAATAAAGCACTCAAACACTAGGGAAATCTAAGGGAAAAGTAGAGTATATCGAACCAAAATAAGAATCATCATTACATTGTATTGACTCGATTGAATTACCCAAGATTTACCCTCCAAAACGTCTCAAGGCACGGAGATAAGAAAACAGTTCCCCAAGAAAAGAAATCTTCCCAACAAAATAATAGTCGAAAAATAATATAATAAAACAAAAAATATTAAATGGTCCAATTACAGATTTTAATATACAAAAAAAATTAAAATTGTAAAAGGGAAAATTATTTCACAACAAACCGAATTTTTCAAAAAATAACAATTAAACTCAATGAGTACAATAACCATCCTGAGGCACCCCAATTCTCGGAACTCGGCCGAGCGCTGAGCGAGGCGATACATGGGGAGGGGGACAGTTTCCTCTATGACAATCCAAAATAACGTGACTGGGGGGATGAATTAGGGCTCGTTGGGTTTGGGGGGATCAGCCCCATCGGATCGGGTTGGTTACAGATTTTTCCCGTAAGAATTTCGTGAGTCACGACGCAAAAACCATTTCGCCCACCTCAACGCCATGAGTGCGACAGAGATAGACGCATGGCTCGACACGGCAAATCAATTGCTTTGATTGTCGACTATTATTCATTTACAGTTTAAAAATTATTTATCTATTGGCTTCATGGAAATTCAATAAGAGACCCTTTTTGTAGTGCACGAGATTTTTGACATTTACCCTCAAATGTTTATTTCTCTCGATCCTACGTTTTTCATCAGCTCGAAGAACAGATTCCTTGTGAACACACAAAAGGAATATTTACTCAGAATGAATGGAGTATACATCGTTCTTATGTTTCTTCAAATTGAAAACGTGTGGATATAGGTAGTGACTTTATCTTCAATTTATTACGTTCTACTTGATATTTTTTTGATATGATTCGGTAAAATGATTTCTGCTAAAATCATTTCTGAACAAATTCGAAAATATCAAGAAAATCGATCTGAATTCATTTTTCTTTATTTCCAAAATGAACTATCCCGAGTAGGGCTATTCAATGGCCAAGGTCGGTCCAGTTCTGAGCCCGAGTCGAACCACTGAATAACTCTACTCGGGATGATCTACTGAAAATAGAATTTTCATCAGAAGAAGCTCAACGAATGTTCAATTAATATTTCAACTGGATAGTTTGATTTCTCCATTGTTTGATCTATAAATTGAGAAAAATGGAATGAAAAAAAAAAAACAATTGGCCCCACGGATCCATTTCGCCCCACTCTCCTTCATTAGAAACTTGAAAAAATAGATCACGCTGCAGACACACAGGAGCATCTCCGCAATTACTTTTCGATTTTCTCGTGAAGGGTTTTATTCCGAAAAAAATCCTAGTTTATATCGAGGGGATTTCCGCTCATTTCTTTAGAAAAGAAACATTCCAAAATAGTATATTAGGGAGAACTTACTGCAACATATTCTTCATACAGCTTCAAAAAAGTTGACGACAAATTGGAATTTTCTGGTCCTACAATTCTGTCATACAATGACGTCAGGCTTGATCGAGCATCTTTCCCGCTTGACCGATCAGTCAGTGTCTTTATTACACTTGTTAATTCACCACGATTATAAAATTCCGCTCCATTTGAATACCCAGCAGCCATCATGTAGTGTCGTCTTATGTTTGTTATGTGACTGGCGATTTCCCGTTTCACCAGATCAATCTCCAATTGCATTGATAATCCTAGTATTTCTTTGTGACAGGATGCAAATTCGCCTAACGTCTCACGATTATTATTTAGGCAATTTCAAAATCTTGCGCCAGAATAGCGACTCCTGGTTATCAAATTGACATTAAATCCTGGCGAATAACGACTCATTCATTTTGACCAATAAAACTAAAGGTACTTGGTATTGGAAGAGAAAGGGGGGGAGACGGGCTACGGGTGTGAATCGCACACTTCTTCTTTGCCTTTAATAGAGAAAACAGCGTGAAAATTATCGTAAAATTCTCTCGACTGAAAGAGACGCACAAAGAGTTGTCAAAATTATTAATAAATTATTACATTTGATTCGTGATCTATTGTTGTTGTCAATTAAATTATTGTAATCATCAATTAAATTAATCGTCGAACGAGTGTAGCTGAATATATTTAGACAAGGATTTAATTGGTAAGTAAACCTGAAAATTCTACTCTACTCGGCTTCACTTGCTCAGTCTGTTTCGTGTTTTGGGTCACCCAATCGAATTTCCCCTCAGATTGTCAAAATTCTATGTGATAAAACTTTTGTTAATTTTTAGAAAATTAACTGGCGCCTAACAAAATAAATTTTCTTGTCAATTCGAGCCTCGACAGCCTCTGACTCAGGCCGCGTCGAGTGAAGGGATTTTCTGAATAGAATTAAAATAATTAAATCTCAATAAAATAGTAAAACTCGATATAAATTGATTGTCAGAAGAAAATCCTGTCTCATCTTTTTCAATTATACCAAAGTTTTGACGCATGTGCGTAACGATATAATTAAGTTGTGACGAAATAACCATCAGCACATTATCAATTTTTCCAGAATTTTTGTTGCAGTCACTAAATCCATCCATCGCACTGGTCATAATATCATTAATCATCCTACGATTATCATCTCCATTCTTAATTGCAGTATCAATTGTTTGCACACATTTCCTTTTCAAATCCAAATATAAGATTCAAATTGTGGAATATATGGGAAGCAGCGTTGACGTATATGACACATAGTGCGACGATAAGAAGGAATTTCAGAGACATTATCAATCGATTTTTCGAAGAATATTACGTGCGATCGATCCCCCAGTTATACGATGACTTGTCACAAAGCCTTGAAATGATTACTAATGAGGAACCCTGCACTCTCGTGTCGGAATTAACAATAAGTCGATTAGTGGTGTCCTTTTATTGTCGGATTAACGAAAGATTCGGCACACGGAGAAACATAAATCTTAAAAGTTATAGTTGGATTCGAAAAAACAATTATCAAGTGACATAGTAATCATGTAGCATTGTGATAACGAATTGAATAATGTAGGGTGTCAAATAAAATTCACAGACCATAAAAGAAAATTTATACACTCAAATTCAAAACTGGTGTTACGAAACTATCGAAGGTTATTCGATACATCGAATTTGAATGCGATTAATCGAATATGTGGAAAAATGACGATCGGAAGTTGTCTGAAAATGATAGCAATTAGAGGCGCAGCGCGCCTCTAAGTGCTATTATTTTCGGAAGAAAAATTAATGCTGGCGCACGCAGCGCGCTTTTAATTGCTTGTAATCTCTCAAAAATAACTGTTCGAGGCATTGTAAAAATGGTTTTAATAAATGGATACGCGAAATTTATCGAATATCATTTCCGAATTTTATGAAGAAGTCATTGACTCTTCCGACTTGTGTCGATAGTTTTAATCCTCTACATTATCATCAACATTAATGTCAATAAACGTTTAATTGCTGAATTCATGAGATTTTGAACGGTAAGAACCCGATACACCTACTGGTATTGCACAGTATTTCTGCCATAGGAATATGGCGCAATAAACATCTATCAATCGCGTTTTGACAGAATCACGTTCAAACGAACACACTAGTTTTTCACAAACAAAATTTTATCGAGAATTATGTTTCGGAAAGGAATTTTTCTAAAAATTATCGTTGATACATTATTGAATCGCGATCGTGAAACCGCAGGGGATTCTCGTTCAGTATTTATAGTACAGTCGGTCAACATGCATCCGTATTCATGCAATAAAGAAATGTCCAAATACTGGTGGTACTCTTGTTCATTAATTATTTTCACAACATCATTAATTTTCTGTTATATGAAGGTTCTCACAGTTGATTTATTTGATATAAAAATTAGTGAATCAAATGAGATATCACATGAGCTGAATACTCTAGATGAATTTGAGGTAAATGAAATTACATTATTTCTTGACGTTTCTCCGATGATATCTCGGTAACGAATAGAAATAAGCCCTTTTTATTCAATTTTTTTGATACACTGTTAAAAATATATGTAAATTTCTAGTACTTTTACAGTACACCAGTACAGTAAAATCATGTACTTTGTACAATAATGAGTATTCGCCTGATTTTTACTGTAAAATTCTAGTACAAAACTTTAATTTTACGCTCATGTACTAGAATTCTATGATTTCATCCTGTAAATTTACATGACTAGTACAGTACCCTGTTCAATGATAGAATTTTCTACTAAATATGCTCGAGTATATGTAATTTTCTTGTATTTTTATCGCACGACTGTACAATGAGTTTATAGTATCGATGGAAGGAAATGTAATTGTTCTATCCAAATGAATTTTCATATACTGTATACACTACAGTGCATGAAAATTACAAGAAATAATCACATGACAATTGGTCCTCCAGGAAATTCATTACGTAAAAGACTAGTGACTTCATTTACACCATATAAATAATGACCTTTCTTCATCTGTTTCATTCATTATAATTAGTTAATATAGATGTAGATAAAGACATAGATTGCATAACTCAATTTTGAAAATACGATCCAGTTACACCTGACCTTACAGAAAAATAATTGAGGTGTTATTCCACATAATTTCAAAAAATATGGAAAAAGTTCAGTATAGGAAATTTGTAAGATATGAAACGAAATTTCAAAGCAGTGGTTGACCATAGAGGTCGGTTTTTTCCCCATTTACCCCTTTTCTTTTACCTGGAATTTCCCCGCAGCGAACCTCTGTGTAGCTCTGAGGGCTGCAAGATGGCATTTTTCGTTACCTTCAGAGACTATACTCTTGCAATGTCCATTTTAGTGTTGAGTTTGCTACTGTAGTAGCCACTTCAACTCGAGTTGGCATAGTATTCAAAGCGTGGTTTAATCTATTTTTTCAATTTTTTGCAAATGCATATGTCAGTGATGAATATCGAAAGTGTTCACTATTCACCGATGAATATTGAAAGGTAAATATCAAGACTATGAAGTGAGATTTATATTATTTGACCCATGCCAGAAGAAAGAAAAATAAGTTCAAAATATTTTATTCAAATATCTCTGCTGCTCAAACAATGAGTTTCACGTATTAACCCGCTGTGCCTCATTCATGATAGTATTCATTGTCCTTTTCTATTCTCTTTGACAACTTTTCAGACGGACACTCTATTTTTTCAAAGTTTTTCCCCATTTTTATCCTCGATGACACTACCTGACATGAAAATTTTTATTCATCATCTATTTATTAGGGTCATTTATGGTCGGGGAAAACCCAGCGCTTTGTCACCAACTACTTCCTACTCCCTTGTACCTGATCAGCACTCTTTCGTACTGTCTCACTAGATTTTACTTCATGAACATCCCTTTCACCTACCCTCGCGTTTGCTACTTCATTTCTCCTATCAGGTAAATTTTCCACCAATCACAATCGATTTGAGACATCCCCACTAGTTGTAATGTCAAATTGCAAAATTTTTAATATGAATGTTCAGTTGAAAACTAATCCTTAAATCGATTACTTGAGTTTCGGATAAACTCAGCTATTATTACTTTGATAATTTTTCTCCTGGCATCATCTCGTTAAAGTAATTAGTACCTAGTTTCATGCAAGCTCTCTGAAGAAAGTGTCTTTTTTTATTCAAGTGGTAAAAGAAAAACAGTTATTTTCATTTTCATTGGGAAGAGAAGACTTCGATTGTTTGGGATTTACAAGTATTCAACAGTTTGCAAACACAGGTAAGGACGAATACAATTATTCAATAGATTTATCATAATTCATAAAAGGAATCCTTCAAAAGAGTATCCATGTTCCATTTTTAGAATTTTTTTTGAATCCAAATAATCTAAGTTTGAATTAATTGTAAATAATGATTGATGAGATTTCTCGTTTCAAATGGCTTTTGTATTCGTGTTGAAAATATTCAAATGTTTTATTGAAAATGATTCATCTCCAAGATTTGAAAACGTGAAGGTTCAAGTGAGAATCTCAGTGATTTTTTGAGAAGAAATAGCATTTTATTAACCTACGGCGGGAAGAAGGTAATTTTTCGTTATTTTTCGGTTCAGCGAAGCAAGGGTGACCGATTTTTGTCGAAATTCATTTTTTTCTTACATGGTGCGTCTAATGTTTTTTTAACACAAGAGTGAAGACAAGTTTTTAACCGAGCGAAGCGAGGTGGGAAATTCAATTTTTCTTAATTCAGTGACGAGAAAAAACTTCTATTCTGAAAAAATTTGAAAAAAAAATTTCTATTTTGTTTCACAATTTAATGGCCGTACTTCGATAGTAATTTTGTAATGAACGACTCTTATATTCAAAATAATCCTTGGTTTTATTGATGACAGACTGGAGACTTAGATGACAAGTTTTTTCATTGTTCATACTGAGAAGAAAAATCGATCATCGAAAAAGTTATCTTTGAATTCAATAAAAAAAAATGATAATCACAGACAGTTATCCATAGTTTATTACAAACTCTATTTTTTTGATCAAGTTATTCATTGATTGATATGAAAACTCTTATCCTAAAGTGGTATATTTATTCTGCGAACAAGCGAAAAATAACAAACTTGAAAAGTTGTCAATTCGTTCCAAACAATGAGTAAAAATATATTCAGTCCAATAAATAGAAATATTCCATTCAAATAACGCATCAGTACTTTCAATGAATAATTTCTCAAAACTCATAATTCTTGATTTTTCTCACTTTCAGCAAATTTATTTCTTGGGATTAAACATTTTTTTCTTAGTGTGAAGATATTTATATTTGGTTCAAAGCTTGCGTGGAATCGGAAATCTCCAATTATTTTATTTCTTAATTCAAAGACGAATTTTTCTATACAATACATCTTTTCTCTTAGTGTATTTTTATCCTGCAAATCTACAAATAGTGTTTTATTCAATATTACAGGAAAATCACTTTACGATGAAGTCGCCATCTATGCATTAGCAATGGATAAGAAAATCGCATTCCAGTGAGTGGAGTCATTGATGGTTTCCTATTGACTTTCGCATTGTACTACATCTTCGGCTGTGCTTATCCAGAAAATTTGTATCGTTCCCTCGAATTCTTTCAAAGGTAAGAAAAAACGAAATTTCTTGAAGAATTTATGCCAGTTCTAAACGTTTACGAAACAATCATTATATTTTCCACTGCCATGCTTAATATTGCGATTGTTGATAACATGATGTTAATAGACTGATTCTTTCCATTGCTTTCAGATGTTTCTTGCAAATGAATCCTAAGGAAGTATGTAAGAAAGTGGCCAAAAGGACGAAAGTGACCCCAGTAGATTCGAAAGTCATGAAATTTAATGATGGCCTGAAGGACCAATTGAGCTAATGAATGAACGTTTCTTCGAAATTGTACCAAATATTGAATAGAATAAATGAAAGATTTACTACATAAATTCCCTGGCATTCATATTTTCATGTCTCGCAAGAGAAATAATATCAATATAAATTATATATTAAAATATCTGTGCATTGTGGAATACTGTGAAAGTAAGAGAAATTCCATGCATTTGTAATGTAATCTTACAGTACTATCATTATCGAATATTATATTACAAAGCAGGAAAATAACCGTAAAGTACTATATTCTCGTACTGTAATATCACTGTACACACCGTGAAAATCACTTTACAGTAGTACTCAAATATTACTGTACATGCAATGAAAATCACTGCACAGTAGTATTCGAATATTACTGTACATGTAATGAATTTCACTGTACAGTAGTGTTTGAATATTACTGTACCTGTAGTGAAAATCACTGTACAGTAGTGTTGGAATATTACTGTACCTGTAATGAAAATCACTGTACATTAGTGTCCGAAAATTACTGTACAAGTAATGAAATTTACTGTGCAGTACTGTACATCGATGTACAGTAAATTTACAGTACCATGCAGTGAAAAAACTTCCAGCACATTTACAGTAATTTCTGGCCAAAAATTTTTAACAGTGTAGATTCGAAATTAAAAAAAAAAGAGATTAGGATAAAGAGATAAAGCCATTAGTTTTCGAGATGTTTGAAAAAAAACTGATGCACTGGCAGAAAGATGAAACACAAATCAATTGTGTTTCCTTACTGTTTTTTTTAGCATATCTCGATAGCTAATGGAGATACGCCTCAGTTGTCCTCCTTTTTTTTCGCAGCTCTTGCAATTTTCTGCTAGAGTGAATGAGAATAAAAAGGACTTATCTCCATTAGTTTCCGGGATATTCATGAGAATGAGTCAAGTTGTCCTATTTTACCTCTTCACTAATGAATTTTCATAATAGTATGTACATGAACGATGGAAGTCTCCGGGTGAAGATGCTACAAGCGTGAAAATTATTCTATATTGGAACGAGATCTATCGTGAGAGGCACTTTCAATTTGACACTAGAGAGATTTTTCGAGGATGTCCTGTACCTCACTGCTATGTAACACCAGATAGAAAACTGTTTAAACATCTAGAAACTTTTGACGCAGTTCTATTTCATGGAATCGATGTGGATTTGAATGATTTACCATCGCACAGATCGAATTATCAACGATACATCTACTTTTCCTGGAAATCTCCTTCATTTAGGTAATCTCAATCATCTTCGTCATGTTTCTTTATGGAATATCTCGATAACTCATAGAGATTTTCGTAGAAAATTCGAAGAGTTATGAAAAAGGATGAAGACCCAATCACCTTATCGCTCAGTTTTCGAGATATTTTCGGACAACTAATGACAAAAATTAGCGAAGCGGTAAAACGAAGATGAATCTAGTTCTCTTGTCATTAGTTTTTTGAAAATATTTCGGAAACCAAGCGCGATTCGCCCTTTTTGTTCTCATCCTTCTCTACGGCTCAAGGAATTCTCTATTAGTTACCAAGATATGCTCGAAGAAGAAGTCCAGCGAAAAAATGTTCTTCTCTATTTCAGGCCCATCAATAATATTACCAAGGAATATGTCGTAACGCCTAACTATTACAATTGGACAATGGGATATCGTTTGAATTCTGATGTCATTCTTCCTTACGGTAGAATTAGAGACATTGTAAGTCAAGAGCTCGTGGCGCCACCTAATAATGCATATGATACAGTTACTTGGAGGAATTTCAGTGATATTTCTTACAATGTAAGCAATGAAGAATTAGAAATTATAAGTGGAAAAAGACGACTGGCAGCTTGGTTCGTCTCTTACTGTAGCACTGATTCAAAACGTGAAATTCTGGTCGAAGGACTCAAAGAATACTTTGACGTCGACATTTATGGAGATTGTGGAGAATTGCAGTGCGATAAGGAAAATTCAGAGGAATGTTATGACCTGTTGGAGAAAGATTATTTCTTCTATTTTTCCTTTGAAAACAGTCTATGTAAAGATTACATAACTGAAAAGGCCTTTTTACCAATGAAAAAATATGTAATTCCAGTAGTTTATGGCGGTGCAGATTATTCAAAATTTCTACCACCACATTCTTACATAAATATCATGAATTTCCATTCAATACATGAGATAGCAAAGTTTCTTCTAAGATTATCAAAGAATCAAACAGAGTATGCCTCATATTTTTGGTGGAAAAAGTATTATGTTGTTGAAAACTCGACAAAATCGGCACTCTGTGATTTATGCTCGAAACTTCACAATGAACGTTTACCAAACAAGTTTCTAGAGAATTTTGAAGATTACTATGATGATAATCAGTGTTACTTTCCTTATAATTTGAAGTGGTGGCAGTATGAACTTACTGAAGATAATTAACGTATTTTTTATTCCGAGAGAGGTGTGCCATGAATGAATTGATACATTTCCAGTAAACTGAAGAATTAAAATTACATTTTTCAAATTTTACAACGATTCAACAAATAAAATACTGTGGCGTATGAATAACTATATATTTCATAGATATAAATATAAATATATCTCTAGGATGGTGATCGTTTTATTTCAAATTGGAAGGGAAGATTTGAAAGCGAAGAAGAGACTTTAATAAGTTAGTTAATTTTTTTTAAGGTAAAGAATGAAAATGTGTCTTAAATAAAACGACTTTCATATTAAACTGAACAGTACAATACGAGGTGTTGCTCACTCCTAAAGTCGTGGCGCCACACCGCGATGAAGTCAATTTGAGATCAAGAGCAGTCATTGAAATCACTGAAGTCAGATGACTTCAACTTTTTGAAATCAATTCTGAAATCACTGAAGTCACTGAAAAGAGTGTTCTTCGCCACTTGTATACTTGAGATAAAAGTACAAATTGTTTGAAATTAGAGCCAATCAGTGTACATGGGTACATCGATGATGAACAGTATCGAAAAACTATTCTCCCTCCTGAGATAACTGGGAGTGGGGATTTAAAGCCACCTAATAATATTTTTAAGGCTGTTAAAAAATATTTCCAATGAAAAACATCTAAATATTGTAATGTGTCAATGTATATAAAAAGTTTTTGTTTCAATATGATAAAAACCCGTTTTTCCCCACCCTCTTTTATTCGTAAAAATTTATTTATTGTGATTTCAATGACTTCATTCTATTTGAAGTCACTGACTACAAATTGATGAAGTCATTGGCAATCAATTGCAGTCATAAAGTAACGTTAATCAGCGCTTGAAGTCATTGAAATCACATTTTTCCGAAGTCATTGAAATCAGACACTAAATTCATGTGGAGTCGACTTCATTTTGAACAAGGCGTCTGGAAGGCCATAACAAAAAACTTCGCTGACTGTCCCCGGTTTTCCAGGTCGAAAAAATAATTCTTCCCTGAACAATTTTTAGTGTCTTGCCCACGGTCGTATCCAGTTGAATTTTATTTGTTGTGAAAATTCAAGTCGAATTTTTCATACATAATAATAGGAATTAAAATTTTCCACAATGATTTTTTCTATAATGCTCATCAAACTAGCCGCAAATAATTACATTTCGTTGCCCTATGTTAATGAATAGAATTCATGAAGAAAGTTCAACATTTTTCCAACGATGTTATTAACATAATATGAATCATTATTAATCACAGCATAATAACTCATTTTGAAAATGTATATAGAATCGATATAGAAAAATAGTGAAAATACGAAGCTGTATTATAATATTTTTTTGGCATCAAAATCACGTGTGTCTCAACTCTCTGATTTTTTCGTCAATGTAAGCAGTTGCATTCACAGCATCATCGAGTACTTTCCTTTTTTTTGCTTCTAGTTCTTCTACAATTTCAGCCGATCGTTTTTGGGTTTTTCGCGCTACTTCTTTTCCTTCTCTCATTTTTTTTGTTCTCCTAGATCTTCTTTGTACCACGCGTGAGAATCACGAGCAGCATGAATTAAAGGTCTTGTCACCACAAAATTGTGAAGTCTTCCCTTCGATTGAATTGCATCGTAAATTGTCCTCTGTAGACCAGGATTATAAGGCGAAAATGGGGGTCAACCTCGGAATTCGAGCGAACAAGCTGGATTTTTGCATGGACCTTTGTTTTAACCTTCTAAGACTTGTCTCAAAAATCTAATATCATATCGTGCCGGCGTCTGGAGATATCGAAGGTCAAAGGTCACAAAAATCGGTTTTTTGTGAATATCTCGTTTCCTTTGCACTCTATGACATTTTTAGTTATTAGGAAAGTCAGAGAACATAAAATTTCCTACAAATTCCATTGGAAGTAATTTTCGATATCATGAGCCGTTCTTGAGATAGAGTGTGAAGAGTGGGGAGTGCTCCGCCCTGTACTTGATAATTCACCCTGGACAGTCGAATGCAAGTAATAATAACGGTTTTTACATTAATTAATAATAAATAATATCATTATTATCAAAAATATTCAATTATTCACTAATTGATTGATGATATTTGTAAATTATATTACTAAGACATTTGTATTTAATAGAATTCAATTTACTTATATTCATTGTAAAATAATTGAACGATATGGTTTTCACGTCTTTTCATGCTTTCTTTGTCTATCATAATTATATTTTCAATCAAAAATAAATTGGAGATTTCTTCGTCGAGATGTGTGATATCGATGAAGAAGAAGAAGATGAATCTTGATTAATGGGAATCACTGTAAAAAAATGCTCTTCCATTAATTTATTGAATTCCAAGTTTGCTGTACTCATTTTTGAAAATTACTGGAAGTACCCGAGATGAAAAAAATCGAGTCTTTCAGTGGTCGAAAGACTCCTGTCCCGGTATCTGACAGAGTCCCTATTCGCGCCATGGCAGGGACTCTCTAGAGACACCTTGCTGACCTCCCGTACGGGACACGTGTCTCTCCTACAGGGACTCTCAGTCCCTGCTCGACGAACCAGAGTCCTTACTTGAGAGACTCACAGTCTCTCAAATAAGGACTCCTCCAGTCTTTCTTCGAGAGCCATCGGTCTTTCTATTTTCCAAAAAAATATTCATTTTTATACATATTTTTTTTATTAAAAAATACATTAATCAATATTTCATTGAAAGAATATGTAGTTTTCGGGAAAATTGATTTAGTTTCGTCACCAGTTTTTTTTATAATATCTCGGAATCTAAGTGAGATAGAACGATATTGCCTTAATTTTTCTTCAGAGGGAATGGCAGAAAATATGGTTGCAATAGATATAAGTAATGTACTTTCCGTGTGCTTTCTTTTGGAGAGTTTCACAATGAAAGTATTTACATTATAGAGCCTGTCAATTTGATTGAAAAAGAATAATCAATTATGTGTGTTTTTCCTCTGAATGTTCAATATTTTGATTAATTTCAAACAAAATTTATAATATAAACATCAAAACTCAAATATATCCATTTTACCCTTATGTCCGTTATACTCCACTTTCCGTTAATATTGAGAATTTTAATCAAAGTCAAATATGAAAAAAATAATAATTCCACGCTTTCCAAAAATCATAAAAATTGAGAACTTAAAAATTATTAACTTGAAATGAAAAAAATGATTCATTTCTCGGTCTCTCTCATGAAGACTTATGTCTTTGTGAATCTTTATAAATCTACTGAGAGCCTAGCAAAGATAGAAGTCCTTACGGGAGAGACCAGCAAAGATTAAAGTCCTTACGGGAGAGACACGAGAGACACTGTAGAGACAGTTGCGAGATTTGCGAAACACTCCAGAGACTGAAAAGTCTTTCTGGGAGTCTTTGACGACCGTAAAAGACTCTCAAAAGACTCAAAAATTTTATCCCGGGAATACTTAATATTTTCTTAACAAATGACTCATTTACTAACCTTACCTACAAATATCATTAATTAATTAGTGAATAATTGGATATTGTTGATAATAATAATATTTTTTACAATAAATTAACGTGAAAATCATTATTATAACTTGTATTCCACTGTCCAGGGTGGATTATCACGTATTGAGCGGAGCACTCCCCACTCTTCACACTCTATCTCAAGAACGGCTCATAATATCGAAAATTGCTTCAGATGAATTTTGTAGAAAATTTTATGTTCTTTCACTTTTCTAACAACTAAAAATCTCATAGGGTGCAATGGAAACGAGATATTCACAAAAAAACGATTTTCGTGACCTTTGACCTTCGATATCTCCAGACGCCGGCACGATGTGATATTAGATTTTTGAGACAAGTCTTAGAAGGTCAAAACAAAGGTCCATGCAAAAATCTAGCTTGTTCGCTCGAATTCCGAGGTGAAATCCTTATTATCCTGGTCTACGATAAAAATTAAAGAATTGCCCTCTTAACGACCACCCTAATCCAGACTGACATCTTTTTAAAATGTAATTTTTCGACGTCTTGAACATTCTGAGTCATGTGCCGATGACATTTCGAAATCGAAGAATGTCGCGTTTACAATGCTTTCATTCGGGAGCAAAAAAACTATATGGCAAAGGATGAGCTATCTCGTTTAGTTTTTGGAATATCCTCGGAAACTTTCTGATAAAAAAAATTTCAACAATGATGAGATCCCCTAGTGAAGATTGAATTGTAGCCTCTAATTTTTTATAAGTCTTTCATCATAAAATTTACGATATTCCCAGTATGGCTGGTTATTTGGTGCTCAAAAAGAAAATTGAATTTTCGCTCGTAATTTTTTTCAAGGCTCTCTGTGATGTAAGTTACCATGCTCCGAATGTCGATAATTATTCGACACTGAAATAAGGATCGAATATAAGTCTACAAAATTTATATTTATCGATTGTGAAGGTTTGTTTAACACACTATATTGTTCAATCCGTTATCACAATGCTACACGATTACTTTGCCACTTGATAATTGGTTTCTCGAATCCAGCTATAACTTCCAAGATTTATGTTCCTCCGTATGCCTAATCTGGCATTTACGTGGCTCAGCATAGGAGCTAAAGAACAGCAACATCGAATCTTTCGTGGGTCCGATAATAGAAGGACGCGAAGAGTTGACTTGTTGTTAATCCCAAAACGAGAGCACAGGGTTCCTCCGGCTCCTCTATTGGTAATTAATTCGACGCTTTGTAAGAAGTATAACTCGGTGATCGATCGAGTGTGGTACTCATCGCGAAACTGTTCGAAAATGTCCCTGAAATTCATTCTGATTGTTGCACTATGTGGCATTCAAGTCAACGCTGCTTCCGATATATTCAACAGTTCGAAGCTGATAAATTGGTATCACGTCTACAAAACACAAGTAAATGTTACCACTGTACATTTCAACACAAAAATTCAACACAGAAAAATTCAGCACAGAAAAATTCAACACAGAATAAAAAATGAATTCGAAGGAGAAATGAATGAAATCATTGACACTGCAATTGAGAATGAAAATAATGATCGTAGCATAATTAATGATATCATGAACAGTTCAATATGTAAATTGAGTGACGGCAACAAAAATTCTGACGAAATCAATAAGCTAATGAATATTTCGTCACAGCTCAATCATATTCTTATGCGCATGGATCATAAGTTTGCTATGATTAAGAAAGAAATGCAGAAATCATCAATGCAATCAGAGATTGATCTGGTGAGGCAGGGAATCGTAGACGACATAACTAACATAAGACGACACTACATGATGACTTCTAGGTATTCGAATGGAGTGGAATGTTATGATCGCGATGAATTGGAAAGTGTAATGAAAACACTGACTGATCAGACAAGTGGAAAAGATGTTCAATCAAGCCTGGCGTCATTGTTTGACAGAACTGTAGGACAAGGAATTGGCAATTTGACGTCAAATTTTCTAAAGCTTTATGGAGAATATTGGGAGGTAAGTTTTCCCCCGCTTCCTATTCTAGAATTAATTAATGTTTTTTTCCTAAACGAAATAGCGGAGATCCCGCCAAAACAAACCAGGATTTTTTGCAGTGAAGCCCTTTACGAAAAAATCCAAAAACAATTGTGGTCATGCTCCCGTATGTCTGCATTGTGGTCCATTTTCTCTCCAGAGTGGAAACTTTTTGATGGAAATTTTTTTCGAATCCGATTTTTCATCGAAATATAACTCTAAATGAACAAAAACATCGAGAAATGATAATGGGGAAGAATGTCCGTATGTATATATTAGGATGATTTTTTTTTTAAGACTATTTTTTTTATCGCTCCCAGGTTGAAATTCTGTTGAAAATGGCAAAAACAGAATTCTCTCAAAATTTCAGCCCTTAATATTAATATTAAGTGCTCTCCCTTAAGACAAAACGATTTCCTATTGAAATAACATGTAAATTTTTTTTTTTTTTCAAATTTCTATAACTTAGCGGCGTTTTGTGCTATCATATTGCTCAACCTCGCAAATTACTCATGATTAGGTGCTCTACAAAAGTTCCCATTGTGACGTAACTGTAACTTACACCGGTAAGGCAGTACAGATTACTAAAGTGAATTTTTGTGCGAATTTTTCGTGTTCTTGTTGTTATTTCTGCAATGGTTGAACTTACAAAAAAAATGTGAACGACAAGCTTATAGAAAATTGAATTTTCTACAAAAAAAGGCCTCTGAGCCAAATCTCTAAGATTGATATTTCTCGAGATATTGAACTTTGACTTCTTTCCAGGAGCCCATTTTGTCTAAATTGACATACGTACCAGTTACACTGTGTGCCAGTTACGGTGTTTCAAATTCGAGGAGCCTGGTAAGAATGGGTCTGATGTCGTCATTTTTTTATATTTTTGATGAATTTTTCTGAAACCTCGAGTATATAGTCAATCATTAACTCAAGTATTATTCTTCCATTGTCTGTTTTTCTACAGAAAGGAAATATCCAAAAAACGTCTTTTTCAGGCTCTCACAGTGGTGTAACCTCTTAACGAAAAGGGATAAAGTAAAAGAAAACGAGTACAATCGTCCTATCTCGCTAATTTTTCCAGAATTTTGTCAAAAAACTAATGACAAAAAATAGAGTTATTCTAGATAGACTTTTCGTTCAATAATTTTTTGAGCATGTCTTACGGACTGAGCGAGATAGCACTATTTCACGCGAATCCTTCTTTGATGAGAATTCCCAGAGCTACAAAGAAGGATCGTGACACAAAAGGCGTACCTCCATTATTATTCGAGATATTAAAAAAAAACTGTTGGACGAAAAAATCCGACTAGAATAAGTCTATTTCCTGGTATTTTTTTCACTAAATATCTTAGAAGCTGAGCGAGCTATCGTATTTCCACAACAATCATTGTCTGTAAACAATTTTAAGAGCGCCGAAAAAGCATTGAAACAAAAAACCCGTATCTCCATTTATTTTGGAGATATTTTCGGAAAACTGATGAATAAAAATACAATTCTCTTATTTTACCTCTTCACTCGTGAGATGCGATTTGAGATTCAATAGAAAAATAATTTAATTAATGTTCTGATTCACTTCCGTGTTAATGATGCTAAATGTAAAGTATCCTGGGACATTGGGAGGTTTCGAAAAAACAATACTAAGACTATCAATTCGCGACGTCTCGCTTATAATTTGAGCTTCATCAGTAGTGCAATATTGTTACAAATAGTTGAACGTATATTCATTTATTTATTATATTGAATGAATTCGCAATATTGGAGGTTCTCAACATCAATCTATTCAGGATTAAATTGACAGAATACTGAAAATGTCAGGAGCCCGATGAAGTCTAAATTCTAAGCGAAACGTCACGAATTAACAACTTTTTGGTATTGTCTTTTTGAAATCTTCCAATGTCACATGATACTTTAAATTAATATTTTAATCTTGTGTTAAGGGCAGGAAGCAGTGTCTCCAGTCATGGAGTTGAAATTCAAATTATTTGATCCTGTCAACAAAGGCAGGACATACAGGTCCTACACATACGATCTCTTCCTGTAGAATTACCCATTTCGGCATACACGACTTTTTGTTTCTAAGCCCTCGATATCTGATTCCACCTCAAGGTATACACATTAAGATAAGGTGACATATCTTGAACGGGAATTACGTGTTAAGAGAATTGAGACTCATCTTATTTGTTTTTCATTAATAATATTGACCCAAATTGCTTTCCGGCCAAATTTCTTCGCGACATGATGTACCATCATACAGTCTATCAATTCCCACTAATAACTCTTTTTCGTAAAAAAATTCGACTTATCCTAGTTTACCGCTTCATCACAGATTCCACATTTTTGATTGTTAATGTATCATAGATTGAGCTAAGATTCCATAAGAAAAAAGTAACTAACCAATAAATTCAAATAACCAGGCGTACTATATTCAACACAATTTCTTTCAAGAAAAAATTCAAAAACAGCATTCCTTCTTGCATCTTCTCACAAATTTCAGCTTAAATATTCTGAATTATTCATATTTTCCGTCATTCGTAGCTCGAAATATATAATTACTCGATAATTTTGTGTTGGGAAAAGAGAAATCAACATTTTTCAAATTTTGACTCATTAATTCACTGAAGATTCGTCCTGAGAAAAAGTCAATGCTCAATATCTCGAGACATATCAATCTTAAAGATTTGGCTCAGGGGACTTTTTTTGTAGGAAATCAAATTTCCTATAAGTTTGTCATTCATATTTTTGTGTAAGTTCAACCATTAAAGAAATAACAAGAACACAAAAAATTCGTACGAAAATTCACTTTAGTGATCTGTACAGCCTTACCAGTGAACGGTACAGTTACGTCACACTGGGCACTTTTGTGGAGCGCCTAATCATGAGTAATTTGCGAGGTTGAGCAATATGATAGCACGAAATGCGGCTAAGTTATAGAAATTTGAAAAAAAAAAAATTTTACATGTTATTTCAATAGGAAATCGTTTTGCCTTAAGGGAGAGCACTTAATATTAATATTAAGGGCTGAAATTTTGAGGGAATTCGGTTTTTGCCATTTTCAAAGGAATTTCGACCTGGGAGCGATGAAAAAAAAAAAGTCCTCAAAAAAAAAGCACCCTATTATATATATATAATGCATATATGTGTGGACATATATAAATTTTCATGCGGGTTCCGAAGGAAGTTTCAAAAAAAAAATCGATCCTCAGTAAAGATAAACAAACGGCTATTGAAGTTATGATGAGATTTCGAATTCGAACTGGATGCCGCACGTCCAGTTCGGATTTGTCTAGCCTCGCCCTCCCGAGTGAGATAGAGCCTCACTCAGCACGATCAGTAGAGGGATGACCAAGAGTTATCCTATCGTAATGAGCTGTCCCAGGACATAATTTCAAATCGAGGTTGTAGCTCTGCAGAATAGCATATATGGGCAAATTATCACTTATAATATCCTTAATGCTCGAAAATTATCGGGTATTTCCAGTAAGTTTCGTGGTGTGAAAATCAGCACTAGCAGAATTCCGAGCGTCCGTGCGCGAGATTTTTTGCGTAGAACTGAACGCACACGTTGCTGAACGGGTAAACTTGAGGGAAATACCCAATTAATTTTCAAGCACGAAGGATGTTCACGAGATAATTCTTTCTATTTTAAAGTGGGTTGTAATTTGTTAATAAGCTTTCATTTGCTGCGTAGCAACAGCCATGGTATTATCGAAAATGAGCCATATCATTCACACCACGTAATGTCAAATTCCTTGCTTCTAGTGGTCGAAATTATGATGGATAAAATAATCTAGAGAATTACTTCTTCGTGCCGTTTAACCGTTGAGGACTCGCGCTCTTTCTAGCATCTCACTTGCACTCAAGCGAACGCCGTAAGTTGAGTAGTGTCTGTGCGACGCCGCGCTCATAACGCGAGTTCTCAAGGGTTAAAAGCGGCTCGAAGTTGAGGTACGAAAAAGTAACTTTCTCGTTGATTCCTCTTTGGTTCAGAGCGAAATTGATTGCGCATCGATTGATATACTTCCTTGTGTAGCACTCGTTAATTACCGGTAGGGTGACGAAACTAAGATTGAATTTTATTCATGATTCCAGAGAAAAAAAATCGAATTATGTGGTGACGGACTATCCCCAAACAATTATTTGTACAACTTATACACCCTTCTTGTTTCGACGGAGTCGATGGGACTTATACTACTCAGTTATGGATTTGAACTGCAACGCAAACTCTTTAACAGTTTGTAGTTTTGACTATATTTCATAAAATTGAATTGTTTAACATTAAGAAAATTTCCGATTGAAATCACTAGAAATTTCATTAATCATTTGATAAATTTATCCTATTTTATGCTAAAAACACACCATGTGAATGTCTCATCTTTGTATTATAGGTAGTGGTCAGTATGAATTACGAGAGGCCCACATCGCTAGAGAACATCGACTCACCCAGTATTTCATGAGTTTCAAACAAGTCATCAAATCTGCATCTTTGAGTTTCCGTTCATGCGATCCACCTGAAAATATTCGAGGTCAGCTGTATTTTTGATACTAAGAAATATTCCTGCATCATTGTTGGAAGATCGAATTATGCTCTGAATTTCAGTTAACTTGAGCTTTCATGTAATTTATTTCGTAATAACTATGTAACATGCAAAGAATCAAATTTGGAATTTCATCCAGAGTTATTGTTGGAATTTTCATACAGCTAAAATTTATAGTATTTAATTTTTCTAGTAAGCTAATGTTCTTCTCTACAGGTCAAACATTTTTTGAAATGGTACACCTCTACCAAGAAGGTTATTCAGTTGAAGCTATGGAGACAAGAAACAGTGTTCATGTGTTCAGTTTACTCCCCTCACAGAGTAATATTATAAATAATATGTAAGTAAAATATTCTTTAAGATTCATCACCAAGGGCGAATTATCTCCTGTTACCCCCAGGAATGAGAAGTGAAATTGGCCATTATTGGGTTAGTAATAACCAGTCTCCTCAATACGAGCGTAGTTTGAAACTCCCTCTAGCGTACTTTAAGTGTGTAACGGTTGGCTCGGCTGACCTTGAACCAGTCGTTGAAGGCACAGGGAAATTCTCAACTCGACCCAGATTTATGCTTTAGATTTTTACTCTCGATTAATTTTCCCTCATTTGACTTGGGCACTAGCCATTTTTATTGAAGCTTCAGAAAATCCGGGAGAAAAAGGCAAATCCCCAATTTTGCTTTAATTCAATAATAACCAAAACCCCAGAGAGACTCAAATTTTACCCGCTTTCTCGTGTGAGACCCTTATTTTATCCCAAGGGCGAGAGGGGACGATATCCTCTGTTTGGGTATCCGCGGCAGAACAAAAAATGTACGCAAGACTCCTGAAATTTCACTTCAATAATATAGATTTGATATATTCAAAGAAAGTAAAATATATAGTTGTAAATCAGAGAGATTATGAAATTCTTCAAGGAATTTTTCATGGATGGTATTATTATTATTATTTCATCTTAATCATTAATTCAAAATGTGACTCAGAACGAACAACGATAACTTTACTTTAGCGTGGGTGATCCCACCCAAAACAGACGCTAACTCGCCGTTTTATCCAAATTTACCTCAATAGTCTTGATTCTTTACTCAAACTCTTGATTTTAACATGAAATATCAATCTTTTTTAGGGGACTCGCGTACCTTACTTTCTGTGCACTCCTTCCGTCCGTCTCGGCCTCTCTCAATTTCTTTGCTTGACTTGATTTTCTACAATTTTCTTGACTTTTCTTTACGTTTATCTAAATTTTCCTTATACGATCTAACCACCGCGGTGTCCCGCGAGAAGAAGAACGAGTCTTCTCGTCCATGCATTGGCGTCGGGTTCGCTCGGCTGTTTCCGCTCAACTTTGGTAGAGCCGAGGCTCAACTTGACCAATCATCGCGACAATTACCGGAATTATATGGAATTTCTCAATATTTGTAATTGTTCAAGACTATTTGACCTAAATGTTACAAATATTTCCATCAGTCCTTCTCCAACAGGTCCAGCTCGCTATTCCATCGATTTAATATCATTAATTTCAGGGTTATCACTGGTGTGAGATTCGTCGTTGAGCATCAAGTAGTGCATATTCGGGTGAAGGAAGGACAGCTTGGAAATGAAGGTCAAATTGTGAAAGATTCAGAATCATGGAAGAACAATGAAAATATGCGACAGAGGATTATAGAAGCTCGAAAAGGAGAAAACAATTTCTATGTGTCCGGAAAAGATTTTGTTGTTATTGACGAGCATCATAATGCCATCAATCTAGATGATATAATTGTTCCTGCAGGACATGTTGTTACAGGTATTAGGGTTTCGCAAAGATGTAATTACCAATGGTTTGCTCCCTCACTTATAAGAGAATAATTGAAGATATCGTGGATTTGTTGGCAAAAGGTCTTGTGAGCTGTATTAAAGCATAAGTTCAGTAGGTGGCCCTAGCATTTGCACTTTTCTGGTGAATGCAAATGAATCTATCGATTTATAAGATAGTTGTACAATAATGTAGAAGTAGCGAAGAAAGATAGATCGGGAATCTGCCGTAACTCCTTTTGCGAATATCTTCGAAATGAGTTGGTATTGGAGGAAATTTCAGAAAACATTCCTCGTAGGAATTCTCCGGTTTTATCAGGGTGTCTCGGCGAGTTTCTGTGAATCTCACAGTTTCCAAGGTTATTCATAGTAATTTTTATGTGATTTTTACATTCTTCATTAACCCCTGAAATTTCAAGTACACTGCCCTATTCAGATGGGAATTCATTATGACATCACCTTAATCCTCAGTCAGCATTATCAGATTCACAGTTTTAGCAGATAATCAATTTTTGATTTAAAAAAATTGATGTTGTACTACTAACAACAAAGATCTTCTGCTTTTCACCAACATCGGAAGTACTTTACCATTGACGATAGGGTACAACCTCTTGCTATTGCTAGTTCCAGTATTCTCATTTCAGGAATTTTCCACAGGAATAAAATTTAGCTTGGCTCAAAAGAAAGAAGTGAAGTCTCCCTGGCAACGGTTGGAGATTCAGGTCCAATACATGCCCTTCGACTCCGTTTCAGGTAGCCTTGATCACTCATCTAAAGCTCAATGGATATCGTCCACTGTACGCCACACGTGAGTTCAAGATCTTGCATTTGCGTGAATGAAGAAAAAAAAGTGGCCTAACGGTAAATGTATATATAAGTGCGTGCACGTTTCAAACGTACACATGGCGCAAGATGCTATCACGTCTTTTGAGAGCAGACGAATTCTGAAGAAGATTTTTCCAACAGTATTGGAGAATCTACAGAAGTTTAGAAAAATACAGGAGTCTCTATGGTAGTCTTTTTTTCTTTAGAACAATCAGACTTTTAGAACGGTTTTTATAAAAATTGCTTTATCGCCACTGAATTTCGAAATATCGGCCAAAAACTAATTCTGAATGGAAAGCAGCTTGAGCCATTCCAGCACTTACTTAGTTCGTTCATTGTTTGATATATCAATATTTCATTCACAGAGAAATCTTGAATGTAGGCAGACGCCGCAGTCCGGAAAAATCAAGCACTCAAAACGTCCCAACTGAAGCATCAAATCACGTCCTCAAATTCGGTCCTTCAATTTTGAAAGAAGACGCGGGACAAACCACCCTACCATTCTTGGACGGGGTACCAGTAGAAACGATATCTGGTGCTCTGTCAGGTATTGGTCTGTTTCACAAAGGATCTGAAGGATATGGAGGATTTTTATCATTCCGATTGTATTCTCTTAATTTCTCACGATACATGATTGATAATCGGCTCGATCATTATAAGTATGTAATTAATGATTCCGATCAAGCTGAGGATTAACAGATTCTGCTTGAGCTCCTTTAGGCAAAATCGACGTGTTAAGAAATCATGCCAACAAGATTTGTGGAGCCGTTCTATCAATTATTGTAACAATTCATGTTATTGCTAATATTATTCATATTATCTGGAATTCTATTATGGTTAATTAAGCTAATGATCAACAAATTTATAGACTGATAGAAGAAATTCCGTACCTTGAAGATCTGTCGTAATCTATTCTCATACACTCAACCTGGTAATGAGATGTTTTTTGTTTCTGATGTTGCAGAATTATCGTTCGCTTATTCATAAACAAATAAACTTTAATTTTCGAGGATAGGCAAGTTAAAATTCAGAATTTTCCCCAAATGAGCTGACCTAGTATGCATGGTTTGGGTTCACTCGGTTACTGTTGATAGCGTTGTTGATACACCCTTTCCATGCTGATCTTTTTTTCTGAGATATTTATTTACATTACTGAATTTGACAAAAAATATGAAACTTTCAAATAAATTGATTTAATTTTGCCAATCAGTGTTTTTCTAATTTCCTGAAAACTAAGTGACTTGCCTCAATTATTTTTGATTCCGAATGGAAGCATTGTAATCATGATTTTTTTTCGAATTGGAGATTTCATCGGAATATGACTCCGAATGATCGAAAATGTCGAAAAATGATATTTTTAAAGAAATGTCGGTAAATGGTGAGTTTTACTCTGCCAAAAAGATTAAATATTTAATAATTTTTCCAAATTTTTTTGAACTGACTCGATATGTTATGATGTAGCGGAGGTCGGTAGCAAGACTTCGAGGCAGGCAGACAAAATCCTAATTAAATTTTTTCCAAAAAACATCGAACTTTTGTTGGAAGTCCCTAACCAATTGAACCAAAAAAAAACCAATGAATAAAATTGAGATTATCACCACGTTTTGCGTAACCCAAGGCCACGACGGGGACGTAGTGGTGCATAGGCCTCAAAAAAACCTATCACGACCTATCCTATGCGACACTCGGGATTTTGATGAAGAAATGTATTGACTCAAACACCGCTCACCTTCATTGAGCATTAAAAATTTTAATTTTTTAACTTATTAAGAAAACAAGTACATAGAGCATTGAAATGCGTACTTTTTTCTCTAGTCAATAACTTGTACACATCGCGTGGAACTATATCAATCAAAAATTACCTCATAGAAATTGAAACGAAAAAAAAAAAGCGAAAAAAAACCTCAATAAATTTAATACGGATTAAATGAAACCTCGAAATACTCATCTGAAATTTGGATTTTCCAAAAAAAAAAAACCATTCGCAGTGGTGGCAACTAACTTTTATTACAAAACACACAGTTTTGATGTTTCACTGCAGAGAACCAAAATCATACTGGTCTAGAAAAGGCTCATTTGGTTGAATTACCAAATTTGCTGTTTTCTTAAGACCATTGGTCTCTGTTTATCATTGTGTTTTCACACCAACTGTCTTTGTCAGGAAGAAATCGATTATTTCACGACTACCTCACCTCTCATCCTACCCCCTCTCCCACACTCAATCAAAACAATGAACTCTACTCTCTTTTAAATTTAATATTTTTCTCTATTACTCTAAGATAAAATTTGATTAAGCAAGAATGTTATATTCATTGAGTTGTTGAACACAATGAATAAAATTCAAGTTTTTTGACTCGAAATTCACAACTCGAATTATTTTGTAAAAAAATTTTTTGTAATCATAATTTTCATGAATCAGCCTCAATGCGAGCCTAGAATAGGCGCATTGAACCTGACGGATGAAAAAAATTGCAAAGAAAACGTTCAAAACACTAATTTTCAGTTGGCAGAGCTATACTGCCCATTTACCGAAATGTCCGTATGTATGTATGTATGTATGTTTGGATGTGTGTATGTGATGACACATTTTATCGCTTTTCTCGATAACGGCTATACGTATCGATCTGAGAATTTGAGGGTATATTCACTCTGTGTGCGCGATATGCTCACTGAAATTTCAGCTCAATCGGCTCAATCGTTCCCGAGAAAAAGTGCATTATCAAAAGATCGTTTTTTCGAGTTTCTTCAGCGAAAAATTAATTCACAGCATCCATCCTCAGCGAGGAGATGCGCACTGATAAGGCGCACATTAAACCTCCGGGGTGGCGATCGCTCCGATTTTCGGTTTATCCAGTACGTTAACAAACATGTAATTTTTTGAAAAATCTGTGCAACACGATAACTCAAGACATATTTGAGTTAGAACTTTCAAATTTTGTGGGTTTGTATATCTTATGAGTGAAACCTATGGGTTTGAATCTGGGCGAAATCGGCCATGTAGTACCTGAAATATTCTTGAAAACCCATTAAATGAGAAGACGCTCTATCTCTGGAACTACTGGATCGATTTCGCTCAAGTCTAGCTTAAAAAATTCGTTTAGACGAGCTTAACGAATGCTGATAATTTCAGATTTTTCCATCGAATTCTCCCATACGAGTGCTCAAATAAATCGTTATTTCAGAAATTGCAATTTTTCTCCATTTTTGCTTCCCAATGGAAGCTTTGTAATCGTAATTTTTTTCGAGTTTGAGATTTCATCATAATATGACTGCAAATGACCCAAAACGTCAAGATCCGCCGTTTTTAAAAAATGTCTGTGTGTATGTGTGTGTGTGTGTGTGTATGTGTGTGTGTGTGTGTGTGTATGTGTGTGTGTGTGTGTGTGTGTGTGTGTGTATGTGTGTATGTGATGACGGATTTTCCACTTCACTCTGAAGTGGGGCTAACTAGTGATCTGAAAATTTTAACATAAGTTCGCCGTGCGTGCCTCAAGCTCTCACAAAAATTTCAGCTAGATCGGCCGAATAGTTTTTCAGAAAAATGAAGATATCGAAATATCGTTTTTTCGACTTTTCTCGATGAAAAATGGAATCACAGCGTCCACTCCCCGCGAGGAGATGCGCGTCCAAGAGTTGCATCTTTGACCCTGGGGGTGGTGGGAGCTCAGATTTTTAGTTTGTCCAGTATAACACTTTTGAGAAATTTTTCGTAAAAATCTTGATTCCACGATAACTTAATAAACAATTGAGCTAGGGACCTCAAATTTTGTGAGGTTATACATCTGATGAGCACAGAGGCTGGTATTGAAACTGAGCGGAATCGGTCTAGTAGTTTCTTAGATATTAGCATAGAAACCACAGAAAAAGCAAGCTATATCTTCAAAACTATTCAACTGATTATATTTGGGGCGAACTTAACCCTCGGAGGCCTATTTTGGTTTCCGCGCACAGATCGATGACGGTAGATGTAAGATTGAAAAATTCATTCGGAAGCTTTCTGCCAATTGCATTGGCCGAATATTGAATGTACGATGTCCAAATCACGCGCAAGTAGTGGGGCTCCTGCTTGTTTCTCTAAGAACGGGAATATTTTTTATTTAATAATTGAAAAGTAGACAATTTTTCCTAAAAAATTAGCCCATTATCATTCCGCTATGACAACGAGAAAGACTAATCAAAACCTGAAATTGAATTTTCAAATTTTCCACTTTCATCGTATGATCTCAGTTTTTGTATAATATTGATTTTTTCCGTGAATTGTGATTATTTAAGAGGGACAGATTAAATTTAGGCTTCTATTTCAATTTTAAAGTAGAATTCAAATATAACAAACAATGTTCTAATAGTACATTACACACCTAGGGAGACAAGAATACATCCGGTGTGTGTATGCTATTTTTTCCACCAAAGGGAGTAAAGAATTAAGTTTCTGACCGAGCGAAACGAGCGTAGTTATGAGCAGATTATAAAATCAAGAATTTCATTCGGAAGCTTTCTGCCAATTGCATTGGCAGAATATAAAATTTAAGCATAGTACTGGAACTTTCAAGTAACGCACAAGGAGCGGATGCCTGCTTGTTTTCGTTTCAATCTGTATGAGGTATATTTAGATTGATATTGTTCAACACTGATGTGTACAATTTATTGACAAATGAGAAAGAAGTACATTTTTAAAAGCACAATGTGCATAAAGTGCTTGTTTTCGTAGTAATATAAAAATAAAAAATAAATTTTATGCCCAATGGAGGTGGGCGGAGTTTGTGTCAATTAAATCTTCATCTAAAATCCCGAGTGTCGTTTATAAGATGGGTTGTGATAGGTTACTTTTCGAGGCCTATGCACCACTACGTCCTCGTCGTGACCTTGGGTAACGCAAAACGTGGTGATAACCTCAATTTCACCCTCGCCTGGTCAGTCTTCCACCGTCAAGAAGCGTTCACCCCGACTCCGGGCTCTATGTGCGGGTGGTAACTCGTATGAAGCATTGTGGGTCGAAGAGTAAACCATTCCTGACGAGTGGTTCGGGCTAGAGCCCTGGCCGGCCTGGGTGGTGATGGCTGTATGGGCTCCTGCTGGCTTCGAGACGTGGCAGCCGATGGCGTGCAGGAGTGTCCATTTCGGACTTTCGCTCCGAGAAACCCGCAGAGGTGACAAAAAGGCTTCTCCCTCTCCTCACCGCACTCCTCGAACGTGTACCCCTTCGTCCTGCACTTGAAGCAGGAGGGCGCACGGTGTCTCTCAGTCCCTTCCTCTTCTTTCTCAGAAAATATCAAGAGACTTCCATAGAGCATTGGTTCAAGTTTACGAATCCCATATCCGTTCGTTCCATGATCAGTAGTTCACAAGATATGGATGATCAAAGACAATGCTTCTTTATATAACTGCCGATATCTCAGTGACGAATGGTCGTACAGCAAAAAAAAATTGAACTGAAGCTAATGAATTAGGCGAACCAACCCCCCCACCAGTTAAACCAAAAATAATTCCTTGGGAGCTCGTGCACCATTTGGAAATAGAAAAAAAAATTTGCATCAACTGCCGTTTCACGTCATACATGATGTTAAAAAAAATTTCATCTAAAAATTTTGAAAGTAGACATTTTAATATACTATTACATACCGAGGCCAGTAAAGTAGGAAGTGTCTCAGAGCACATGTGATTGTTGGCCGAGGCAAAGCCGAAGTCAACAAACATGTGCTCCGAGGCTCCTTACTTTACTAGCCTAAGTGTGCATACTATTTTTCTGCCCGATTAAGCCGGAAAGCGGCAACTTCGTTTAGCGCAACGGCCCGAAAGTTGCCACTTTCCGGCCGGAGGGCAGAAAGCTTCATTTTTTGTATCTGGGAAAAAATTCTGCTCCTTTAAGGTACTTCCGCAGTAAGTAAAGGGCAGTAGATCCAAATGTGCCACAGATTTGGAACTTTGAGGATATATTCTTCTTATAAGTAGAGATAGTTTCATAACGATCGACAACATATTTTTTTGTTATTAATTATTAAAATCATTAATTTACAGAGGCCCTAATGACACGTACTTTTTAATAAATTGTTTAAAAATCATCGACAATGTGCTGCAGTCTTACACGCGCGCGAAATCACTTCCCATATTATTTATAAATATAACTTGATAATTTTTTTAATATTTTACCACGTAATCATTGAGAAATATCAATTAATCCGTGTGTCAACACCATTGGGGAGCCGTGTGTCACCACCATTTTACCATAACCTCATAATTATTTCATGGATTAATTGATATTTCTCAATAATTACGTGGTGAAATATCAAAAAAATTATCAAGTTATATTTATAAATAATATGGGAAGTGATTTCGCGGGCGAGTAAGACTGCAGCACATTGTCGATGATTTCTAAACAATTTATTAAAAAGTACGTGTCATTAGGGCCTCTGTAAATTAATGATTTTAATAATTAATTAAAAAAAACTACGTTGTCGATCGTTATGAAACTATTTCTACTTATAAGAAGAATATATCCTCAAAGTTTCAAATCTGTGGCACATTCGGATCCATGCCTCTTTACTTACTGCGGAAGTACCTTAAGGAGGTTCTACACTACTCAATGTGAAATCGTATTTTTTTATATTTTTGCATGAAATTTTTTAAGGTTACAGACAAATATATCATACACTTTTTATTTGAATGATTAATGCATTGACCGTCTAGTTAGCGAGAAAAAAAATCGTAAAAATGCGGAATTTCAAATGCTTATACACAGCCCTTATGGCAGAACCACTTTATTGGCGACGTTTTGTATTTTTTTTTTTTTTTTTTTTTTATTTATTTCCTTTTGGTATTACCCGTTCTGGTTTTATACCCTCCCCTTTCATCTGCCTTTTTTGCCTTTTTGCCACCTTCCTTCCCTATTTGCGAGAGCCATGGATCGACTTTCTATTACTGCCCGCATTTGCCGTGGACCAGGGGAAACCATGGAAAACCCCGATCAGTGCAGTCGGATTCTTACAGAGCCTTAATGTGCCTTTCTGTCACACTGACGAGAAACGTACACTAATTCTCTATAGTCACACCTCACCGTATAGTTCAGTTTGTTGTTCAAATCTGTGTACGGCAAGCGGTCACCCATCCAAGTAGTAACCAGACGCAATGCTGCTTAACCCGG
The DNA here is from genome assembly GCA_963942555.1 of Aleiodes leptofemur. Lineage (NCBI taxonomy): Eukaryota > Metazoa > Arthropoda > Insecta > Hymenoptera > Braconidae > Aleiodes > Aleiodes leptofemur. The sequence continues at coordinate 6,174,260 of OZ012610.1, read as the reverse complement.
TAGATCCGCCGAGCCGTACACAGACAGAACAGCCAAACTGCCGGTGCGACGTTTTGTATTTTTTTTCAATAGACCTAACAGATTTTTTTCCACTAAAAATTAATATGATATAATTGAATATGTATAGAATTGAATGATATTCTTTCGGACCCACCTCACCGGCCAAATAAGCTCAAGAAACGCAATACAAAAAAATTTATTTGTAGTAAACACGTCATGGCGGCGGAAACGATAGACGGCCTGGGTACGCTGCATGCATCAGCTGATCGAATATATATCAATGTATACCGATATGTTTCTATTCCGTAATTTTTTCTTTTCAAATGCAATTATTTGTTGCTGACAGATTCTTAACATTGGTAGAAGAATTTATTAATATTTCTAAGGAACAAAGCACAATAATCGAAAATTGACATCCAAGAATTTGAAGTTTGCAGGCAGCCGCCATTCTACTACTTGAATATTTTTAATACTTCTATTATTGTAGAAATCAATTAATAAAAAAAGCGATATAACATGCATTTTTCATAATTAGAAGAGTTAATTTTCGTCGGGTTTTTACTGATTAAAAAAATAAATAATTATGTTGCTTTCTTGGACTACCGTGTGAGTATAGAACCTCGTTAATTGATTAGCTGAGTACATGACAATCATGGAAAATCTTCACTATTTCCAGTGCACTCTCCATAGCAGAGCTGAGAGCAATAGAATCCAATGAAAAATAGAGTCCTCATATTTTTCAATTAATGCAGAATAGTATATTACATGCCTAGGGCAGTAATGTAAGAAATGTCTCAGAGCACATGTAATTGTTGGCCGAGGCGAAGCCGAGGTCAACAAACATGTGCTCTGAGGCTTTCTTACTTACTGCCCAAGGTGTGTATACGATTTTTCTGCACACTGGGACAGAAGTGAGCTTACGCCCGAGCGCAGCGAGGGCCGAAAGTCTCACTTTCGTCCCAGTGTACAGAAAAATAAATTGTCAATATTTTTATTTTCAAGTAAGAAATTCTATTAGTTTGAATTGAGTTTAGATTGAGATTATGTATGCTGCATTCCCGGAAGACGTTGGCTTGGCCAAGACCAAAACCGCTATTTGAAAGCAAGGTTCACTTACAGCAGTCCTGTAGCACTGTTACCCGCACATGTTTGTAACTAACAAGACTGCGCCTGAAAAAGCCCTAGCTGTGGTAAGGTTGCATTTTTTGATTCTGCACTATTTATGTTGCGCCAATCTTGAAACTCGCAAGTGCAAGATATATCGTTTTCTGAAGCATAAACCACTAGAATTATGTATTTTTTCAAAAATATAAAGGCCTTTTCAGCTACATAATCTCTACATAGAATATGTTCAAAGAAAAATCAGAAGAAATAATCTCTCGCCAACTGGTAATAACATTTCTCTGGATTTTCTTTATCACACTGCAATTTTCCACAATCACCATAAATGTCAACGTCGAAATATTCATTGAGTCCTTCGACCCGAACTTTACGTTTTGCTTAGTGCTACAGTGAGAGACGAACCAAGCTGCCAGATCTCTCTTTCCACTTATACTTTCTAGCTCTTCATTGCCTAGATTGTAAGAGATGTCACTGAAATTCTTCCAAGCAACTACAGTAGGGGCCAAGTGGAGTTCCTAAGAGAAGGAGAAGATTTTCTGGGTCCAAAATTTGGTTCCGTTTTCATTTTACCTAGCTTTTGTTTTTTCAATCGATGAAAACACGTCGACCCTGCTGAGCCCATTGGGGCCAAGTAGGGTACCCAAAAAAAATTGAACTTTTGTAGAAAGTTGAGATTTTTTTTTTCAGTAATTGATCATTCTGCTGTATGATGTAATCGGTGAATGCGATATTGAACTGCAAAAGGTACACTCAACATTAGTGGTTTTCTCGAGATTTCTGATTGAAAGTTTAATGTTTCGAAAATTCATCAAAAGCCTTTTTTTTCTTGCTTCTTTGCATTCATGTAAAGGATGTAAAAAATAATTTCTTCGGAAAAACCAATTCTTGTAGAGAGTTCATTGAAGTTTTCGAAACCCACCGTTTATTTCCTGTGCGATCATCGATTGCTGACATATCGACGATCAAAACGATCTTTTTCCGGCTTTTGTAAAGAAGACCTCGGAATTTCAAACTGTCAATTCAACCGGAAGTGATTTCGTTGACTAATTGTACTCCCAATATATTACAGTGTCAAATCAGTGAACTACTGACCCGCGCAACTTTCTTTTGGTTGTCGGACTGGGACAATAACACAGGTGGTTTTCGCAGAGAAAAAGTTTCCAAGTGCCAATCAACGAGAAATCTGTTAACATCGAAAAGTAAGACTGTTTCAACTTATATTTATCAACAGGAAAAGATTCTTCAACAATGTTGTTTCATGAATTTTTGAGTATTTGTGAAAAAAGAGAAAGATTATCGGAGTTTTTGTCTGAAAAAAAAGTAACAAAGAGAGGACTAATTTGTCCACGTTGCCGCAAAGATTGCAGGCTGAATAAAGACGAATTATTCTATACCTGTAGAAAGTTACATAATGGAAAGAAGTGTTACACAAAAATTTCAATTTTTAAGGATAGAATTTTCGAATTTGCAAAAATTAACATTTGTAAAATTAATCGTTTTTTTGGTTACAAATTAATATTTCATCCTACACAGATTACTTTGATGCAACTAGGTAGAATATCTTCTGTAATGGCGGTAGAATGGAGTAAAACATTTAGAGCTTTGTGTAAAGTCCATTATTTTGAGAATTTGAGGAAATTAGGGGATAAAGAAGTTATTGAAATAGATGAGACTCGTATTGGCCCAGGAGATAATTTACGAAGAGCCAGACTTGGGTATTGGGTACTAGGGGGGATTGGGAGAAGAAGTAAGAGAATTTTTGCTGTATTAGTAAAAGATCGTTGTAGAAAAACACTTCTTTCCATCAAAAAAAGATATGTTGTAAGAGGTGCTACTATACATACTGACAGTTGGAGTGCCTACTGCCAACTCTCTGATGAAGGGTTTGAGCACTTAATGGTTAACCACTCTAGAAATTACGTTAATCCCAACAATGGTGCCTACACCCAGAACATTGAAAGCTTCTGGAGAAGTCTCAAGAATTATTTACCAAAAAATGACTTAAGGAAAGAATATTTTTTTGACCACTTTGCAGAATTTTACTTTCTATTTAGACACTGTCATTCAGAAATTGTTGATGAATTTTTTGATGTTGTGAGAAGAATAACGCCTGATGAGATTGAAATAGCACAGATTAGCACAGGAGCAAACCACATGTACAATTTTTGAGAAAAGTCAACCTTTGAATAATCAATTTATTTAATTTCGTTGTTGTTTAGTTAAAATTTATAATTTATTGAAATATGCATGAGAATCCGAGGTTTTGAAAGACAATGGACTATGGGTTTCTATTTAACATTATGAGAAAAAGGAGTGTGAGTGTATGAGTTGAGTGTGTTTCAAAAAAGATTTAAGATTATTATTATTTTTTTAACAAATATTGCCCTGTTGATGGGGGGTGTGGCGTAACCGAAACATGTTCATCCGTGTCATTCTTCATTTCATTCTCATAATTGGTCAGGTGAAACGGGAGATCCGGCTTCATAAGCGTGAGCTCCAGGTACCATTTAATGACCTCCATAACCATCAACATGTTGGACTTGTTGGCTCTTGAGTTTTTACAAAACAGAAGGGTCAATGACTCAATGAGTAGAGAAAAAACTTAAATTATTTGAAATAAACATCATAAATTTCATAACTAACATCTTATCAATAGATTGACATGGATTAAAAATGAACTATTGAATGATTAATTAATAAAAAGAAGGGGGTGCTCTCCTATACTGAAGCCTTCGAGGTATTGTAAAAATATTTTCAATAAATGGATATGCAAAATTGATCAAATATTATTTCTGCATTTCATGAAGAAGTAATTGACTCTCTCGACTTGTGTCGATAGTTCTAATCCTCTACATTATTATCAATATTAATGTCAATAAACGTTTAATTGCTGAATTCATGCGATTTTCAACGGTAAGAACCCGATACACCTACTGTTATTGCACAGTATTTCGGCCGTAGGAATACGGCGCGATGAACATCTATTAATCGCGTTTCGACAGAATCACGTTCAAACGAACACATTAGTTTTTCACAAACAGAATTAGTAAATTGATACTTGACCGACGCATCCCAAAAAACTGCCCCAATTTGGTTTTTCACTGCAAATTCGTATAAATATGGTATATTTTAACTGTCCAGAGGATCGGTCACATGACTTCAAGGCGGAAAGAAAGAATCCTAATTAAATTTATGGAAAAATACAACCAACTTTTTCCTGGGAAGTTTAACCCATTCAATCAAAAGTGAAAACCAAATAAAAAACCTAAAAATTGAGATTATCACCACGTTTACTCATACACGTTTACTCACTGCCATTAAACAAATAAATTGATTAATAAATTAATTTTTATTAATAAATTTTTTTTTTTTTTTTTTTTTTTCAAGAGAATCAAATTTCGGAAAAAATATGTAATGCGCAAGCAGGATTTGAACCCACGACCCTCTGATTACATGTCAGGTGCTCTGACCACTGAGCTATTGCGAGTTACTATATTTACCTTCAAATTTTGATGCGAAATCATATCGAGGCAATTTTTCTGAAAATTATCGTCGATACATTATTGAACCGCAATCGTGAAACCGAAGGGGATTCTTATTCAGTATTTATAGTACAGTCGGTCAACATTCATCCGTATTCATGCAATAGAGAAATGTCCAAATACTGGTGGTACTCTTGTTCATTGATTATTTTTACAACATCATTAATTTTCTACTATATAAAGGTTCTCACAATTAATTCATTTGATATGAAAGTGAATCCAATGAGATATCATATGAGTCGATGCTGAATACTCTAGATGAATTTCAGGTAATGGAAATTACATTTTTTCTTGGCATTTAGCCCTTTTGCTTCCGAATGGAAGCTTTGTTTTCGCAATTTTTTTCGAAATGCCAATTTTCATTGGAAACGACTCAAAATGATGCAAAACGTCGAGAAATCATAATGAGAAAAAAAGTAGACATGTATGTATGTGTGTCTGTATGTACGACTTTACGACTCTCTATTACTCGAGAACGGTGAGAGATAAAAATCTGAAATTTTGGCAAGATATCAGTTTTGATGAAGTGTATGTCCCATAAAAATTTCAGCAAGATCGGTCCAATGGTTTCTGAGATATATAAATTTTTTAAAAATCGTATCTTTCGATATTTCTCAATTTGTGTGAGACGAATTCCGTTCAAAATTTTACTCAAGATTCGCAACTATAATATTTAACTTTTGGCGAATCTTTATGAATTTAATCCCATTATTCTAGTAGTTATTAATTTTTTTGTGCTTTTTTTCAAAAACTCGGTTTTACGACGATAGCTCAATGAATAATTGACTTAAAGACTTCAAATTTTTTTTCTGTATATGTAGTTTCTGATGAAGATGGTTGGGATTGAATCTGAGGCATATCGGCTGAACGGTTCTCGAGATATTTTGAATCGAAGTTTTTCCGAAAATCGGCTGTATCTTCCAAACTACTCATCCGATTTCATCGGGACGGAGCTCAAAAGATTCGTGTTCATGAGCTGAACAAACCCTCAATTTTTCAAATTTTTAGATGAAGTTCTCCGCTTATTATATTGAAAAATGTATTTTTTTCTTAATATTTCCAAAAAAAATCCGAAAAATGCCAATTTTCTCGATTTTTTTGAATGGACACCCCTATTTTTTATTTGGTTTTCTGAAAGAACACATTTTTTTCTTTCAAATGAGCCTCTACTCACCTTCGTAGGACAATCAGAAACTGTACCCAAAAGGGAACATTAAAAGTGAACAAATGATTTTTTATGTAAAATTTAGCATATATGATTTTTTTTCGAGAGAGATGATAGAAAAAATTCAAGAAGAACCATTCGGAAGTATCCTGCTAATTCATAAGCAGAAATTGAAAGGAAGAAATGACGATTTAAAGGATAACGTAGAAAAAATAGCAGCCAACCCAGCGAGGAACGCCTGCTTGTTTACCACAGATAAGCCCTTCTTATTCAATTTTTTTAATAGATTTGAAATTTCAAAAAAAAAATCGATTAGGATGAAGAAGGTATAGCCATTAGTTTTCGAAATGTTTGAAAAAAAATAATACATCGGCAAAAAGGTGAAACAAAAATCAATTTTTTTTCCTTACTTTTTTTAGAGCATATCTCGATAGCTGATGGACATACGCCTTAGTTGTCCTAATCGTTTTTTTTTGCAGCTCTTGCAATGCTCTGTAAAGGTAGATGAGAAAAAAAGGACTTATCTCCATTAGTTTCCGGGATATTCATGGAAAATAAGTCAAGTTGTCCTGTTTTACCTCTTCACTACTGAATTTTCATAATAGTATGTACATGAACGATGGAAGTCTTCGGGTAGAGATGCTACAAGCGTGAAAATTATTCTATATTGGAACGGGATAAATCGTGACAGGAACTTTCAATTTGGTACTGGAAAGATTTTGCGAGGATATCCTGTACCTCACTACTATGTAACACCAGATAGAAAACTGTTTAAACATCTAGAAACTTTTGATGCTGTTCCATTTCATGGAATCGATATGGAATTGAATGTTTTACCATCACACAGATCGAATCATCAACGATATATCTACTCTTCCTGGAAATCCCCGTCATTTAGATAATCCCAATCATCTTCGTAATGATTCTCTATGGGATATCTCGATAAGTCATGGAGATTTTTGTAGAAAATTTGAAGAGTTGTGAAAAAGGATGAAGACCCAATCACCTTATCGCTCAGTTTCCGAGATATTTTTAGACAACTAATGACAAAAATTAGGGAAGTGGTAAAACGAAGATGAGTCTAGTTTTTTTGTCATTAGTTTTTTGAAAATATTTCAGAAATCAAGCGCGAATCGCCCTTTTTGTTCTCATCCTTCTTTACGGCTCAAGGAATTCTCTATTAGTTACTAAGATATGCTCAAAGAAGAAGTCGAGCGAAAAAATGTTTTTCTCTATTTCAGGCCCATCAATAATATTACCAAGGACTTTGTCGTAACGCCTAGCTATTACAATTGGACAATGGGATATCGTTTAGATTCTGATGTCATTCTTCCTTACGGTAGAATTAGAGACATTGCAAATCAAGAGCTCGTGGCCCCACCAAATAATGCATATGATACAGTTACTTGGAGGAATTTCAGTGAAATTTCTTACAATGTAAGCAATGAAGAGCTAGAAATTATAAGTGGAAAAAGACGACTGGCAGCTTGGTTCGTCTCTTACTGTAGCACTGATTCAAAACGTGAAATTCTGGTCGAAGGACTCAAAGAATACTTTGACGTCGATATTTATGGAGATTGTGGAGAATTGCAGTGCGATAAGGAAAATTCAGAGGAATGTTATGACCTGTTGGAGAAAGATTATTTCTTCTATTTTTCCTTTGAAAACAGTCTATGTAAAGATTACATAACTGAAAAGGCCTGTAACATACCATAATTCTTAAATTACTTATTTTTAACTAGTTCTTAGACTTGAGAGAGAGGGAATGAGAAATGAGAAGGCAGAACACAAATTTTAAAAAGAAAATAAAACAATTTATTCAATTTAAACTAACTACTACATAAAGAAAATCAGTATAGATGTAAAACGGGAAAATAATACATATATATATTTTGGAAAGTGTGGGTGTGTGTGGGTGGAATGAATGAAATGTGTGTACTATATATAAATTATCAATGAAAAATTATGCCAAGTATATACGTTTTATACATAAAATCAAATTATCAATTCTTAGAAATTCAATAATAATAATAATAACACTCGGAACCGCGAGTTCGTTGTGCTTCACTCGGGAGTCCCCGATACTCCGTTGTTTTTATTAACCTCAGGAAGTCGGCCTTCCGTTGGCAGAATGTCGGCAGAATGTCGGCGTAATGTCGGCAGAATGTCGGTAGGATGTCGGCAGAGCATTGTCAGAATACTGGCTGCCAACGTTGCCCACGCGAAGTGCAGAACACTCGTTGTGGTACGGATTTGGGAGTGAGACACTCTCGGAAGTCTCCTCCGTTGAGTGGGCCTCAGGTTGTCGAAACCGCCGTTGGCCAGGGGGTGAGACACTCTCAGGATTTTACTCCGTTGAGTTGGCTTCGGGAGATCCGTAACCTCCGTTAGCCGTGAGCCGTCTGATTAATTTGGGCGAGCGTCGCCCTTTTATACCCGCCAGAGCCCTTCTTTTATTCCCCCACCCCTAATTGTCACGTGATTTTTCCGTAGCAACGAAAATTGCCATGGCAACCGTGATTTGGGGTGGGGTAGGGCCGTATGTAGCGCTCGGGCCATATTTAACGTTTTTCATACGTTGCAGGCCTTTTTACCAATGAAAAAATACGTAATTCCAGTAGTTTATGGCGGTGCAGATTATTCAAAATTTCTACCACCGCATTCTTACATAAATATCATGAATTTTCATTCAATACATGAGATAGCAAAGTTTTTGCTAAGATTATCAAAGAATCAAACAGAATATGCCTCATATTTTTGGTGGAAAAAGTATTATGTTGTTGAAAACTCGACAAAATCGGCACTCTGTGATTTATGCTCGAAACTTCACAATGAACGTTTACCAAACAAGTTTCTAGAGAATTTTGAAGATTACTATGGTGATAATCAGTGTTACTTTCCTTATAATTTGAAGTGGTGGCAGTATGAACCTACTGAAAATAATTAACGTATTTTTTATTCCGAGAGAGGTGTGCCATTAACGAATTGATACATTTCCGGTAAACTGAAGAATTTTTTTTTTTTTTTTAATTAAAACTGAAGAATTAAAATTACATTTTTCAATTTTTTCAACGATTTAACAAATAAGATGCTATGGCGTATGAATAACTATACATTTCATGAATATAAATATATTTTATAAATATAAATATATCTCTATGACGGTGATCGTTTTATTTCGAATTGGGAGGGAAGATTTGAAAGCGAAGAAGAGACTTTGATAAGTTAGTTAATTTTTTTTAAAGTAAAGAATGAAAATGTGTCTTGAATAAAACAGCTTTCATATTAAACTGAACAGTACAATACGAGGGGTTGCTCACTCCTGAAGTCGTGACGCCACACTGCGATTAAGTGAATTTGAAATCAAGGGAAGTCATTGGAATCAGTGAAATCACTGAAGCCAGATGACTTCAACTTTTTGAAATCAATTCTGAAATCAGTGAAGTCACTTAAAATAAATTGAAGTCACTGAAAAGAGTGTTCTTTGCCACTCGTATACTTGATATAAAAGTACAAATTGTTTGAAATTAGAGCCAATCAGTGTACATGGGTACATCGATGATCAACAATATCGAAAAACTATTCCCCCTCCTGAGATAACTGGGAGTGGGGATTCAAAACTACCTAATAATATTTTTAAGGCCGTTTAAAAATATTTCCAATGAAAAACATCTAAATATTGTAATGTGTCAATGTATATAAAAAGTTTTTGTTTCAATATGATAAAAACCCGTTCTTCCCCACCCTCTTTTATTCGTAAAAATTTATTTATTGTGATTTCAATGACTTCATTCTATTTGAAGTCACTGACTACAAATTGATGAAGTCATTGGCAATCAATTGTAGTCATAAAGTCACGTTAATCAGCGCTTGAAGTCATTGAAATCAGACACTGAATTCACGTGGAGTCGAATTCATTTTGAACAGGGTGTCCGACAGGCCATGACAAAAAACTTCCCTGACTGTTCCCGGTTTTTCAGGTCGAAAAAATAATTCTTTCTTGACCAATTTTTAGTGTCTTACTCACGGTCGTATCCAGTTTTATTTTATTTGTTGTGAAAATTTAAATCGAATTTTTCACACATAATAATAGGAATTAAAATTTTCCACAATGATTTTTTCTATAATGCTCATCAAACTAGCCGCAAATAATCACATTTCGTTGCCCTATGTTAATGAATAGAATTCATGAAGAAAGTTCAGCATTTTTCCAACGATGTTATTAACATAATATGAATCATTATCAATCACAGCATAATAACTCATTTTGAAAATGTATATAGAATCGATATAGAAAAATAGTGAAAATACAAAGCTGTATTATAGTATTTTTTCGCATCAAAATCACGTGTGTCTCAACTCTTTGATTTTCTCGTCAATGTGAGCAGTTGCTTCCACAGCATCATCGAGTACTTTCCTTTCTTTGCTTCTAGTTCTTCCACAATTTCAGCCGATCGTTTTTGGGTTTTTCGCGCTTCTTCTTTTTCTTCTCTCATTTTTTTTGTTTTGCTAGATCTTCTTTGTACCACGCGTGAGAATCACGAGCTGCATGGATTAAAGGTCTTGTCACCACAAAATTTTGAAGTCTTCCCTTCGATTGAATTGCATCGTGAATTGTCCTCTGTGCAATCAGGGAATTTTCACGTTGATTCTCCCTTAGGAAGAATTAAAATTCCAGATGAATCTTAGAATTCCCTGACTTTCCCCTGACTTTTCCCAAAGGATAAAATTCCCTGACTTTTTCCGGTTTTCCAGGTTTCCCTGACCAATAGACACCCTGTTGAAGTCATGGTATCACTAAATCCTTGAGTGAGTAACCCCTCGGTACATTATTGAAGAATGGCATGCTTGCTTATGCAAAAAATTACCTCAGAAATTTTAGGTTCATACCCATTAAACGACAGATAATCTCAATCATCAAGTTTTTCGTGAAAGTCTTCTGAAACTTCAGAATAATTAATCAATTCCTTCAGTGATGTTATAAACATAGTCTATATTAAATAATTAATTCTTTATTCTTTCCAGGTTCAATTCTGTAGAATCGGCTCTTCGTACAAAATATGGCATTACAACTTTGGATTAACTGTACGAAAAATGAAATGAGAAATTACATACAACAAAGTACAGAAACTACTAAATACATTGGTAATTCAAATTTGTAACTCAAATTGATCTGTAATTGTTATGTATATTGCAGAGTTTTGATTTTAAAAAGTTATGTATATGGCTTCTGAGAATAAACATCATAAAAAAAAATAAAAAAAGCATTAGTGAAACAATTATCCAAACCGATTCATGGATCCCCCGTGCACTGCCACTCGAATCGAGATCATCCAATACAATTTTATTGACCTGACTAGCGTTATCCTTTTCACTATCATCAAGCGTATGCTTATAGTGGTCATCCCGATTCTTTGCTAAATCGGGAATCCCTGTCATGTATTTTCCCATGTCTAGTGAATACAATCTGAGCGATAGAAATCCTGCATAGCCTTCAGTTGCTTTATGGAAGAGACCAATTCCTGTGAGAGGACCTGATCCTAATTCCACCGGTACACCGTCTAGAAATGGGACTGTTGATTGCCCTGCATCTTTAAAGAGACTTGAAGGTATAAAGTTGACGACTCCCTTCGGTGCTTCAGTCGGGATATTCTGAGCCGTTGATTTCTCTGGACTATCGCTCTCTTCCAGCTTCAACCGCTGACTGAAAACAAAATATTTAGGATTCAAAACATTGAGCGCGTTCATTCAGGAGTGAATATTTCTTCATATTCTTGTTTGAGTTCAATTTCATCTTTCCAGCTAATACATTGTTACTTCCCATTTGCAGGACAGTTGATAAAATTGACCGTATCGGAAGAAGATGGTGGAATAATAGTACGTGCATTTTGGAAGAGGTCAAGGCATTGCTAAATGTAAATTTTTATCATGAATTGGGCCAGGGAGTTCCACTACGAAACCCAGCCTTATCTGGACCGAATTTCTCAGAATAAATTTTGAAATTAAAAAATTAAAATTTTCGATATCACCACTGGCTCAAAAACTCAACCGTTTAATTCTAAGATAGAACTCCTTGCCTCTAATCACGAATTTTTCAATAGTAAAGTTTTACTTCTCTCCCTCGTTATGCCATATTTAAATAATTTCGTTCAACTCACTTGTGTATCGTAGGAGACGACATCCATTGAGATTCAGACGAGTTCCCAAGAGCTCCTGATGTGAAGTTAAACGGCGTGTATCGAATCTGAATCTCCAATCGCTGCCATCCATATTGCGTCTCGTTTTTGTGAGCCAAACCCCATTTTATTCCTGAGTAAATTTTGGCAAAAAAATTGAAAAATAGCAAAATTCAATAGAGAATATCCCGGAAATTAAGCAAGATAGCGAAATTTTTGGAACACCCTTCTTTGTGGGAGAGAATGAAAGCTACAAAGAGGGTATCCATAAAAATTCCGCTGTCTCGGGTAATTTGCCAAGATATTTTCCAAAAAAAGGGATCATATTTTCAAAATGGTCTCCAAGAAAGTTCGACTTATTCTGTTCTACCTCTTTGAAACTGGAGGATTCTTCTTAATCTGTATATTGTTTAGAAAAATCACCTGTGATTAGATATCCTGGAGGGGCCATTATATCATCCAGATTGATGGCACTGTGATACTGATCAACAACGACAAAGTCTCTACCCTCTTGATAAATGCTGGAACTTCCATTCCTAGCTCGATTGACTTCACTCTTCATGTCAGGCAAGTCCTTCCACGTAGAATTGCTCGTAACTTGACCTGCAGCCTGAAGCTGTCCCTCTTTTATCTGAATGTGAACAATTCCGTCTGTCACTCGCAATCTCACACCAGTAATCGTCCTGGAATATGAGAATATTCAGTTAATTGATCGTGAAGCTTATCGATTTCGTGAACAAGAGAGAATTATCAACGTACATATTATTCGAGACGTCACTGGAGACGGGCAGTAAGCTGATAACATGGGTACTATTCGGGTTTTTCTCTGCAACTTTGAGCGAATTGCCTTCACAGGTGCAGCGACAGGATTCGCACCATGTGAAAGTAGACCTGTTTGGAAAATCCTCATCAGTTAAGAAAAAAATTGTCGATTTTTCACTCACCATTGAAAATAAGACGCATTATTTTTCGTAACTCCTGAGCACTCATCACCCGCTCCATAAGTATCACCGGCAGTTTTAATCCACTGATATCGTCTCACTTGTCCTGTCTTTAGAAATTTTTATTTAATCACCTAAATAATAGTTGAACTCAACTGAAATTAGTTGTGCGGTACTGAAGAAGTGAAACCGAATAAATCAATTATTTTCGCCATTAATTTTTGAGCAATATCTCACAAACTAAACAACATAGCGCTATTTGCCCCAAGATTTTTTTTGAAGAAAATTTCAAAAGCTACGAGAAGATACTGGCGACAATTGCGATATTTCGTTTATCTTTGAAGGTATTCTCAGAAAATCATAAGTTAAAAAAAGTCCGAACTCATCCGGTTTCAGGCAGGAATTGAATGATAAACCAACTGAATTGCTCTAAAAATAGTATTCGTCCGCGGATTGAATATTTACCAATTCACAATATGTCGGATTCTCAATTGTCGAACAATGTGAAATCCTCCCACAAATTATTCCATTGTCCTCATAGGAAGTCATGTTGATAGTATTACAATCACCATAGCACGAGTCAGCATAATTTTTTCCATATTCTTCGGTCAATATAGTTTGATAAAGACCCTCCATTTCAAAGAACGTTTCACCTACAAAAAAAAAAAGATTTTTGAGTATAAAAAAGTATAATTGTATGTCTCCTGTGGTGGAAGAATGAATGGCTGACCTCGATTGTGTTCTGGAGGATCACATGAACGATAATCCACTGGCAAGGATTCAATTGCGCTCTTGAAGTTCGTGAAATAGGTTTTCAACCTCTCTTCTCTCTCTTTTTGCGCTGCTTCTAATTCCTTATCAATAGTAGCTGAAATATCAACAGATGAAATTCACGTCATATATATTTTAGTCCTTATTCATAATTATCTTCGGATATGTCCAAAATTGTAAAATCTACAAACCATTCTTATGAAGTTTGTGCTGCAATTCATAGCCGAAACTGAGCGAGACGAGTCCCATCATTTCCGTTGAAACTATCATAGTGTAGAGATTGTACAAGTAATTATTTGGCGATAGTCCGGTCCCACACAGCTCCGCGCCTTCCATCTGAAAAAAAGCGAAAATACTATGCAATAATTTCTATATTATCATTGGATAGAGGTATTGCTTCGATTTTTGACTATTATTCGGTTAATACTTAGAAATTCTTCTTGCAGTCCATAAGATTCTTGACATTTTTCCTGTTTTTTCCCTCAATTCTGCGCTTTTCATAAATTTGAAAAAATCATATTTCTAGTGTCTTCAAAAATTAGAGTCAAATTTCTTTAATCTTTTTTAGTAAATACTTCGGGTGTGATTAATCACATACGGGCTTTAAAGAAAAGATTTCCGAGAAATTGATATCATTTATGCAAATCTTGGAAAATTTCCAAGAAAATTGTTGAAGAATTTGGATTCAAAATAATATTAGAAAAGAAGCAAGAAATAATTGTTTCAATTGGAAAAAAAATTGATAAGTTATCAAAAATGTGAGTTCTCTACAAATCTGTGAAAATATGGAAATACGTGGACACATTAGACATCACGAGAATTAAGAAAATTGATTGAAATAATTGTTAACTTAAAAGCACTGAATTAAAAAAAAAAATCGGTATGCATATTTATATGTTTTCAATTCTTTCAATTCAATCTGTTCTTTCTGATTGAATATTCTTTGTTGTGGTGAGATAAGATTACTCAAAGCACCTTGAAGACCTCCAAAATTGGTTTCTTATTTTCTGGAATAATCATTGCGTACAATCATGGTGTTCACGACGATTTGATTGAAGCAGCTTAAAAAATGTTGAGTTAATATTTGAAGTAGATTGTTTCATTCAATAATTTCTCAATGTATGGATCATAGAAAAAACCTATATATTTCTGTTTGATGTGTGAACAGTTGATGGAAAAAAAAAGATATTCATTTTGTACTCATCCTCGTTACTATATCAACAGTATGAAAATGAAAACGCTGGATGATTATGAACTAATCCAAATTCAGGAGTTTTAGCAAACACTTCAAGAGTGATTGTAAGCTTTCAAATTCCTCGAAATGGTCAATTCTTCATTGTCTTTACTGCAGTCATCAGCGATGATGCTCTGTTTTTTTTTTATTTTATATATTTTAGAATTATTCCTCTTTTTTTTCTCCAAACAATTGAATTTTAATCATAGCAAACATGACGTATGGAGATTATGGATATCCAGCGCTCTTGGATCAATTCAAATGTGCAGCCTTCATAAACTACAAGATTGATTATTCGATTGATTAAACAAAACCCTTTAATTTAAAGAAAAAAAAATGAAATTGATCAATTTGGTACCGAGTTACGATTATTTGTTTATGCGCTCGCGCGCGCCGCGCCTATCTTTTTAATTGAAAAATTTATATCTCCCAAATAACAAATGGTAGAGACATGCAGTTTTTTTTGAAATATTCGGAAATCTATTCTTTACATTTCTCCCACTGCATGTCTCGATAAATTTTCAATAGTTATCGAGATATTTCAATTGGAAGCGTCAAGTAAAAGGGCTATTTTTTAAACAAATAGCGAGCGCACTTTAATTTTTGGTCAAAAACTTTCTTTGCATTTTTTCATGAATTTCAAAAAAAAAATCATCAAAATCGGAGCATGCTAAAATAAAAACCCAAAATCGACCCCTTCGATCTCCACACCGACGCGTCTATAACTATTAAATATGTGAAGGCCGGACTCATAATAATTCCACATTATTCATTACTTATCAGTTTTTTTCAAACAATTTTGCCTCCTTCTCCTCTTAATATTATTTGGAATAAAAAATTCATATGAATAATACCGATTCCTCTACAATTGGATAATTTTTAGTTCCATACTCAAGAGATTAATCGTACGCATTCCTCTTTGAAGAGCCAATTATACTATAATTAACTAATTATACCTGAAGAATTCATTAAGATAATTTCAAAGAGTTGGCACATAATCTTAGAAGATGCTAGAAAACTTTGACATTTTTTTCCAAAAGTAATGAAACGTAAAATTGAGAAAATTAAAAATTCAGGGGAAATGCTAAGAATTTCATGGAACGTAAAATGAACGGGTCTCTCATTGAATTTCCATAAATCCAATAGAAGGAAAATTTTCAGTCAGTACACGAATAATAGTCAACAATCATGAGAATTACTCCATTCGAGAAAATTCGAAAAAAAAATGAATCTGCATTTAAGAGTGTCAGGAAATAATCCTAAAAGTATGAAGAATTCCTTCGACGCGATGTGGCATCATAAAATAATTTAAAACCATTGTTAAACTCAAAAGCATTGAATCAAAAATAAGCTTGATACACGTATTCACATGTTTTCTATTCTTTCTAATCAACTATTTTTTGTTGTGACGAAATCATGTACTCAAAACACGCCCGAAATTAATTCCTCCCATTTCGTGTCAGCTTACGACGTCGTAAGAGAACAAAAAACGTGCTTTCGCCCGGAAAAGTGCGATTTACCCAGAAAATAATTTTTTTTTCCAAAACTACGTAGTCTACGTAGTTTAGATAGAATAATCATTGTGAAGCATAATATTTCCGCACATCTAAGTGAGAGAACACAAAAAATGTTGAGTTAATATTTGGAGTAGATTGTCTAATTCCTTCATTCTTCAATGTATAAATCAAAAAAAAAAACTCGTGTATTCTTGTCAAATGTTTGAACTGTTGATAGAAAAAAAAAAGATATTAATTCAGTACTGTTCCACGTTGCTATACCCACAGTATGGAAATAAAAATGCCAGACCATCACGAAGTAGTCTGAGTTCACTAGTTTTAGGGATCAATTCAAGAGTGATTACGAGCTTTTGAATTCCTCGAAATGACGAATTCTTTATTCTTAATTGTGTTAACTGCAGTCATCATTAATGGTATTCTTTTCATCTGAAAATTTGTAAATTATCCGTCTTTCGTTTCTTCAATTAATTAAAATTTGATTATAGTAAACGTAGCATATGGAGATTATGGATATCCAGCGCTCTCGGGTCAATTCAAATATGCAGCCTCTATATATTAAAATAATGATCACGAATGTACTGGTACTATTATTAATGAGAGATTCATACTAACCGCAGGCCACTGTGTCTTAAATAGAGCAGTGAAAAACTTGACGGTGGGAGTTGGATTTGTTCAAGTAATAAATCCGAGACCAGACAAGTGGCATGCAGTAGAGAAAACATATCTTCATCCGAGCTATGGCTGGCCCATATGTGGTTCTTCAATTGCGGATCATGATATTGGCATTATTAAGGCAAGTTCCTTCATCATCAATCTTTAATTTTGCTCACATTTGATATGAAAAAGATTTTTTGAAGGAATTTCTATGTCAAGCTACTCGTTTCAAGTGCACAAATTTTTTTTTCTCCATTGAATTAATCTTATTATAATTATGAGTTACACTCTCATAAGTCACAAAATGACGTATACGGAATTTTCTACCGGAACGTAAATTTGGATATTTGTTATGGACACCCCATATAAATTCTACTTTCTCAAAGAGGAATTTTCCAAAAAATCGTCCGGTTAAATGAAGTGAAATGAATTGCTAATGAAAACTTTTGCATTCTACAATAAATTCTGGACATTAAAAAAAGATGCCAAATATTAATACCTCCCTAATTATTGACAGTGAAATTTGTATGAATAATGTATTTTTTTTTTTTTTCATTCATTAGCTCGCTAATCCACTAGTTTTCGGTGCTAATGTTGATTCAAGTTCACTCGCAACTGATTCACATTCTTCCACTCGTAATGGATGTATGCTAGCTTCGTTCAGACGAGAGTATAATACGACTGCAAGACCCCCTTATGTAGTACTATTACTAAGATGGGTATCTCTAGTTGTATATAAAGGCAATGATTGCTCCAAGTTCTATCCCAATGTTTATGCGAATCAAATGTGTTTTCACAATCCATTCATGGAATTGAGGCCTATGCATGTAAGATGTGTTTTTTGAGTTTCATTTTATTGATTAAAAGGAACAAAACATTAATTATTAATTAAATTATTTTTTGTTTTTCATGCAGGGAGACAGTGGATCTCCAATTAATTGCTTCGGGAGAGTATTCAGTGTACTTAATAGTGGTATGACCGGGTCAAATGCTCCAGGAAAACTGTTAGTGATTGCTTCCTACCTCAGTTGGGTAGACGATGTGAAAAATGGTCGTATTTAGATTTTTTTTTCATTCATTTAGAAATGTAAAGATTTAATGTATTGGGTATAAGAAAATTTTCTTTCAACGAATTAAGCCAAAATGAAGGTTTGGCGGTGAAATTCATATGATATTCATCATGTAAAGATACATTTGAGGAGCATCAGTTTTCGTAATAAAACAAAAAAAGGTTACGTTTTTATGAAACTTCGCGAACAAGTTCATTAAGTAATCCAGAATATACCATAATTTTTTAGAATTTTTCCACCGCCCAATAATAAACGAAAATGATTATCAAAGTTGGAACTTATGTATAGGACGATATGAACAGCGAAGGAACTTAGCAAAATTACTACTTTACCAGCGCATTGGTAAAGAGGGAATCAAGCTAAGTCCTTCAGCGAGCCATATAACACTGAGTAGAAATTCGAATTTCAACAAGTATTTTCGTATATTATTCGGTGGTGAAAAAATTTGGAAAAATGACTATACATTCTGAATTATTTAATGAACTTGTCCCTGAAGTTCCATAAAAACGTAACCGTTTTTTGTTTTAGCATGAAAACTGATGTTCCTCCTTAATTTATTAAGTATAAGAAAATATTTTTTTTTGTCTCGAATGTATTTCATGTGTTATTGAAGATAAATAAAATTTTGATGATTCTCAATTGTATTCATCGCTAAATTCTTTCCAAGAATTATTATTTCGATACCGAAAAATCGGGGAAGAACAGGGAAAAATGGAACAGAATTTTTTTCAATGACCTATATTGAAAACTTTAAAAAAAAATCAGACGACTTTGTAGATATACTAGAACATCTCCACAATTTTTTTCGATTTTTTATCGTGAAGGCTTTACTCCGAAAAAAAATTCAGGTTCATGTTCACTTAGTCGCTGTTATTTCGTGTAGAAAAACGAAACATTTAAGAATAGAAAAGTGGAGAGAACTTACTTTAACATATTCTTCATACAGCTCCAAAAAATTTGACGTCAAATCGCCAATTCCTGGTCCTACAATTATGTCAGACAATAACGCCAGCCTTGATCGAACATCTTTTCCACTTGTCTGATCGGTCAGTGTTTTCATTACGCTTTTCAATTCATCGCGATTATAAGATTCTGTTTCATTCGAATACTTAGAAGTCATCATATAGTATCGTCTTATGTTTGTTATGTGATCTGCAATTTCCCGTTTCACCGGATCAATTTTCAATTGCATTGATAATTTCTGCATTTCTTTCTCAATTATACCAAATTCATGATCCATGTGCATAACAATATAATTAAGTTGTGACGAAATATCCATCAGTTTTTTATTAATTTTTTCAGAATTTTTATCGCGACCACTCCATTCATCTATCGCACTGTTCATAATATCATTGATAATACTACTATTATCATTTCCATCCTCAATTGCAATGTCAATGATTTTATACATTTCTCTGCTAAATCCAAGTATAAGTTTTAAACTGTAGAATATAGTGGAAGCTGGAGAATCTCCGGCATTGACGTAGATAACACATACTGCGAGAATAAAAAGGAATTTCAAGGACATTGTTAAACAATTTTTTGATAAATATCACTTGCGATCGATCACCAACACTAACAAATCAATTCTCGTAATATCAAGTTACCACATTTTAATATTTTTTGACTCTTTTATAAACTTATATATTAGTGTTTTTATTTCTTGGAGAATTGAAAATAACCGAGAGTTATCAATCGTGCCACTTGTCACAAAGCCTCGAATTGTTTTGATTATTACTAACAGAACAGAGAAGTAGGGGAACCCTCGCGTTGAGACAGTTTGTTTGAGGTTAAGAACATAACGGCCAATGGTGTCCATTCACATGAAAGACTGGTTGAGGTGTTACGTAGGTAACTAGCCAATGGGGAAATTCCCCACTCGACCAAAATTCCCCAATCCTTACAGTATTTAAAATCCCCAACACTTTGAATTTTTTCCTCAATGGAATTATTTTCAAGAATACTTTTTCAAAACCTCAATAAAACGATTTAGCAAACACTTCTTCAAGCCTCAACCCAAGCACGATGTGTAAAGGTAATTAAACATCTGGCCACCAAATTTCAAGCGAGCTGCAAACTGTAAAAACCATAAAAATAATCCTTCGCATTTCTTCAATTGTAAAAGGTTTCACTTTTACAATCCTAAGAAATGTCCCTCTGTCTTTTCTTTACTTCTTCTATTGTTCACCTCAACACGTGAAAGTCATAAAACCCGTAAAACTCTGTTTTATTGGGAAAGTACGCAGATCCCTGATTTTTCCCC
Source organism: Aleiodes leptofemur (assembly GCA_963942555.1). Lineage (NCBI taxonomy): Eukaryota > Metazoa > Arthropoda > Insecta > Hymenoptera > Braconidae > Aleiodes > Aleiodes leptofemur. Next base: position 6,153,805 of record OZ012610.1, on the reverse strand, counting down.
TTTCTATGGTCAAGAATCCCTTCTTCGTGGTTCAAGCGCTTCACCCTCGGACCTCCCCCTCCTCAACCCAAAATCGAAGATCCTGATTGGCAAACCTACTACCCCTCTCCCTCAGCTAGAGGGTTGGGCCTCACGAAACAAGAACTTGGAGGAAGAGTAGAATTTTTAGAGACAAGTACTTCCGAATGAACTTTCAAATAGTCGAGATCTCAGAATAATTAGTAAAGTTTCTAATAAAATAGTTGTGAACTTAAATATAATTCGAATAAGTGACAAGTTGTATCACTGATTGAACATTAGAGTTTAGTGAATGTAATTGTAATCTATGAATACCATTTGAGTGAACATTCCATGTTAATTAATAAAACAATCAAGTGTTAGTGTCAATTTAATAGTGAGTTATTTATTTCAAACTTCCCACACTTTTGAGCAGAGCGCTTTAGCGTCTCCACGGGCTAGAGAACCTAAATAATAAAATCACTGAATATATTCCACAACAGAGGGGATCGCGACTTGGAAATCACCATCTTGAAAAGGCGGCTTTTTCATTTTGAATTGAACAGCGCGATATTAAGGATGTATGATCACGACAAAAATTTTCGATTTGGGTCGTCAAAAGTTTTTTATAGTTAGATTATTCCTCGAAAAATTTTATCGTAAAAAGTCCGGGGTAGCTATCCATGCATATAAGAAAGAAAAAAAATTATTGAAAATGGACAGAAAATACATGGTTTCTTATGGAGAAATAGGGGTTACGGCCATAAATTAAATAAATGTTAGATGTTCAAGCTTGCGTAGTATGAAAAATTACTATGCATAAGAAAGATGGATAGTGTAGTAACTCGACAATATTTTTAAAATACTATGCATCCATCCATCCTGCGAAGAAAGGTCCAATTGAAATTCAAATTATTCCATTTAATACTTCTTTTCTCGTCACACTCGCCATTTTCTGCTCTCATGAGCGCCACAGCCGGCCAATAAGAGAAACAGAGGAGAGCCCCGCAACCTCCCGGGCCCATCCCCACCACCGTTTCCCCCACTCCCTCGATCATACATCCTTAAAAAGTCACATTCTCACACTTATAAAGAATTTCTTAAGGGGGGGGGGGGGGCGGGCAGGTAAGGGTTTACGCGTGAAAAAAAACGCTTTTTTCACGAATTTTTTTTAGACGTATGGATTGAGCAAATTTATCGAAACCTTTTGAACATTATTAAGTATGGATTCAACAACATTCAGTAATTTTTTCAAACGAAAATATCCACTACAAGCCGGTGACGGAGTTTTTCCGAGAACGTCTTTTTAAATAGACGATTTGCAGTGATCACTGTATCTCAGCTGGAAATCATCAGGAATAAACAACCATTGAAATTTAGTCAAAGTATCATTAAAGCCTCCCCCCAACGATCTCTGATTATTTTTTCTTTCATTTTTCAATTTTTGGTGGTCATTTAAAGTAAAAACTGCTATTTTTAACGATAAATTGCACTATTTTGTAGGTGGAAAACCCCCTTAATGTAAAAAAAAAAATAATCAGAGATCGTTGGGGGGAGGATTTAATGATACTTCGACTAAATCTCAATGGTTTTTTTTATTTCTGATAATTTTCAGCTGAGATACAGTGATCACCACAAATTGTCTATTTCATTCTTGGAAAGGCTCCGTCACCGGCTTGTTGTGGAAATTTTTGTATAAAAAAATTACTCAATGTTATTGAATCCATGCTTAATAATGTTCAAAAGGTTTCAATAAGTCTGCTCAATCCATACGTCTAAAAAAAAATCATAAAGAAAGTGTTTTTTTTTCACGCGTAAACCCTTATCCCACCCCCTTAAAGAATATTCAGCTATGACCTATTGAATTAAGCTACAGGCAATTTCGATCATCAAGTTTTTCACAAAAATCTTCTGAAATCCCAAGAAAATAAATCACTTTCAAATTACATTCCATCCAATTATTTCTTTATTTTTTCCGAGTTTTATTCTGAAGCAAAGGATCTTCAAAAAAGGTTTCGTCAAAATTTGTAGCATCGCACTTAGTTTCCGAGATATTCTCAGGAAATGATTGGCAGAAAAAGTTGACTAATATGTTGACTAATGAAGTTGATAAATAAACCAACTAAACTTTGGTACTTGCCCCTCTCATAGGGGATATAACCATATAGGAATAGAAGAAGAACCAATTAGACTGCCTCAGCAATACCACACATCCTCAAATTGCATATTCACCAATTCACAATATAACGGATTCTCAATTGCCGAACATTGCGAAATCCTCCCACAAATTATTCCATTGTCTTCATAGGACGTCATGTTGATAGTATTACAATCGTAGCACGAGTCAGGATAATTCTTCCCAAATTCCTCAGTCAATATAGTTTGATAAAGACCCTCAATTTCAAAGAACGTTTCACCTACCAAAAAAAAAGATTTTTGAGTATAAAAGACCATAATCGTGTGTCTTTTTCGGTGCGAGAATGGATGACTGACCTTGACTATGTCCTGAAGGATCACATGAGTGATAATTCAATGGCAAGGATTCAATTGCTCCTCTGAAGTTGATGAAATAGTTCTTCAACTTTTCTTCTCTCTCCTTTTGCGCAGTATTTAATTCCTTATCTATAGTCGCTGAAATACCAGAAGAGTAAATTTACGTTATCTATCTTTCAGTCCTCATTCATAATTGACTTCGGATATGTACAAACTATGATAGTGTTGAGATTGTACAAATAATTGTTCGACGATAGTTAGGTTCCACACAGTTCCACTCCTTCTATCTAAAAAAGAGACGAAAATGCTATGTAATCATGTCTATAATATCATTGAATGGCGTAATTGCTTTGATCGTTGACTATTATTCGTTTAACGTTTAAAAATTAAGCTTTCATTATATTTATAGAAATCTTATAAGAGATCCGCCTTGCAGTCCATGATATTCTTGGTATTTTCCATTTTCCTCTATTCTACGTTTTTTTTAATCAGTTTAAGAGAAAACTACATTCCCAGATTTTTCAAAAATTAAAGTCAATTACCTCAAGTGTAATAAAAAAAGATAAATAGGATTAGTTCATGACGTATAGCCTTGAAAATTTTTCTATTTCCAGAAAATTGGTATTATTTATACAAATGTTTCAAAGTCCCCAAAAATCATTGAAGAATTTTTAATTTCAAATGATATTAGACCGAAAAATAGAAAAAATTGTTCCAATTTGGAAAAAAAATTTAATAATTAAAAAAAATGTAGTATTTCTGCGATTCCGTGAAAATGTGGATAATATGCAGACACGAAATGTCATGAAAATTAAGAAAATTCATCAAAATAATACTTTTTTCCTTTCAATTTGAAGGAACGTATGAATGAAGCATACTCTATTCTTTCTGATTAAATATTCATTGTTGTGGTGAGATAAGATACTCAGAGCACCTTGATCACTCTCAAAAGTAGTGTTTCCCTTTTTTTTCTGTCTCAGTGCATGACCTAATTTCGGTAAGAATGATCATTATTTACAATCATGATGATCACGCCAATTCGCATGAGGAAGTTCGAAAAAATGCTGAAGTAATATTTGAAGTAGATTGTTTGATTTCATCATTCTCCAATGTATAAATGAAAAAGAAAAACCTATACATTTTCGTTAGATGTTTGAACTGTGGTAGAAAAAGAACATATTTCATCAGTACTCGCTCACGTTGCTATACCAGCAGTATAAAAATGAAAACGCCAGACAATCACGAACTAGTCCAAATTCAGGAGTTTTAGGAATCACTTCAAAAGTCATTACAATTTTTCAAATTCCTCATAATGGCGAATCTATCATTCTTCTTTGTATTAACTGCAGTCATCATTCATGGTATTTTTTTCCCTCAAATATTTTCAAATCATCCCTTTTTCTCTTCTTCAATTAACTGAAATTTGTTCATAGAAAACGTGGCGTATGAAGATTATGGATATCTAGCGCTCCCGGGTGAATTTAAATATGCTGCTTCCATATACTACAATAATAATCGCGAATGTAGTGGTGCTATTATCAATCAGAGATTCATACTAACTGCAGGACACTGTATCAAAAATAGAATAGTGAGACATTTGGTGATAGGAGTTGGATTTGTTCATGTAATAAATCCAAGACTAGAAACGTGGTATGCCGTAGAAAAAACATACGTACATCCTCGCTTTGGCCGGCCCATAAAAAATTTCCCAATTGCCAATAATGATATTGGTATTATTAAGGCAAGTACTATCATTATCAATATTCAATTCTGTTCATATTTGGTATGAAAATATTTTTTTTTTTAATTTTTATGTCAAACTACTCATTTTAAATGCATAATTCCATCTGCATTCCACTTTTCTGAGACATAAAGAACTTGAGTTCTTGAGAGAAGGAGGAAGTACAAGCAGCTCAAGCAAGTTCTATGTTGAAAAAAAAAAGATTCTTTCTAGAAGTAATTTTATTATAATTGTTTATTGCAGTTTCGAGGCAAAAATGAATTGCTCATGAAAACTTTAGTAGTCGATAATAAATTCTGATTTTTTTAAAATACCAAATATTACTATCTCCTTGGTTATTGACCATGAAAATTGTAAGAATAATTTTTTTTTTCTTATCTTCTTCAATTAGCTTGCTAAGCCACTGGTTTTTGGTAGTACTGTTGATTCAATTCAACCAGCAACTGAATTAAATTATAGTGTTTGTCTTACATGTACACTAGCTTCATTCAGACAGGAGTATATAACTACAGCATATCCCCCTTATGTAGACCTATCATTACGGTGGCTATCTGTATTTGTATCTAGAGGGATTAATTGCGTCAAGTTCTACCCTGAAATCTACAGAAATCAAATGTGTTTTTATAATCCATTCATGGAACTAAGGCCTATTCATGTAAGATGTGTTTTTTTTAATTTTATTCTATGAATCAGAAGGAACAATACATGAAATATTAATCAATTAATTTTCTATTTTCTTCATCTAGGGAGACAGTGGTTCTCCAATTACTTGTGATGGAGAAGTATTCGGTATACTTAATAGTGGTATGCCCAGGGTGAAAGGAAATTTCCCAGGAAAGATGATCGCAGTTGCTCCTTATCGGAGTTGGATTGAAGATGTGGTAAATGGTCGTACTTAGATTTTTTTCGTTCATTCAACAATGTCTCAAATGTATTATTTATGTGTTATTAAAGATAAATAAAATTATAATAATTCCAAATTGCATTAACTGCCGAATTCTTCTTGTGATTTATTTCAATGTCGAAAAATTGAAAGAGAATAGAGCCAAATGGAGTAGAATTTTTTTCGATGATTTGTAGTAAATAATTTAAAAAAATGGACAATACTGTAGACATACTGAAGCATCTTTACAATTCTTTTCACTCCGCAAAGAAATCCTGGTTCATGTCGACCAGGTCTCCGCCATTGCGTGTAGAAAGAGGAAAATTCCTGAATAAAAGATTGGGAAGAACTTACTTTGACATATTCTTCATACAGCTTCAAAAAATTTGACGTCAGATCGCCGATTCCAGGTCCCACAATTCTGTAAAATAATGACACTAAGCTTGATCGAACATCTTTTCCACTTGTCTGATCGGTCAGTGTTTTCATTACACTTTCCAATTCCTCGCGATTATAAGATTCCGTGTCATTCGAATACTTAGCGGTCATCATGTAGTGTCGTCTTATGTGTGTTATGTGATCTGCAAATTCACGTTTCACCGGATCAATCTTCAATTGCATTATTAATTCTCGCATTTCTTCCTCGAGTATACGAAATTCATGATCCATGTGCATAACAATATCATCAAGTTGCGACGAAATATCCATCGGCTTATTATTAATTTCTTCGAAATTAATCGGCAAGTCGGAGGGGTTGAGGCCTGTTTGCCTGTGAGAAATTTTCAGAATCTTTAAAAATAATTTAAAAAATTATTTAAGAAAATCATCTCGAAAAATAGATCAAAAAAAATAGAGTGAAGGTCTGTAGAAAAATCATTCAAAAATATCGTATTCATCAACTGTTTATTTCGTTACTATTACGTAAAGTCGTTTTCCTCATCATGATTTCCGAATCAGCAGAATGATTAGCCAAGAAAGAAACGTAACTTTTCAATCGAAAGAACCAAAGAAAGGACACAGTTATAGACTTCCTGCATTAATGAAGTTGAAAGAAAACGATATTGTATAAATAAGTAAACAATAGATTTGTAAGATGGTTCAGGCCTCAAAGAAATCTAATCAACTTGTTGAGTTCATGAAAATCGATTACAAACGAAAGATTTTCAAAGTATGAAATTTCTTTTATTATTCTATAAAATGTTTTAATCATAATCGAAATTCAGATGATGTGAATATTAGCGATAACATGAATAGATACGAAATTTAATAAAACTCCCCCATGAATCTTGCTTGCATGATTTTTGAATGCGTCGATTTTCCCCAAAACAGCTCCAGTAATCTGTTTATTCTCAGCTTGATCAGAATCATCAATTGAATACTCATAGTGACCAGGCTGAGTATCAATCATATATTGTGCGAAATTCAGAGAATACAATCGGAACGATAAAAATCCTCCATATCCTTCAGATCCTTTGTGAAACAGACCAATACCCGACAAAGCACCAGACATCGTTTCCACTGGTACACTGTCTAAGAATGGTAGAGTCGTTTGTCCCGCGTCTTCTTTCCAAATTGAAGGACCGAATTTTATGAAGTGATTCGATGCTTTGGTTGGGACGTTTTGAGTAGTTGATTTTTCTGAACTACGACGTCTGGCTACTTTCAAGTCGTCCCTATGAATGAAATATTGATTGAACGATGAATGAAGTAAGTAATTAAGTAATAGAATGATTCAAGTTGTTTCCAATGCAGACTCCGTCTTTAACCGATATTCTGAAATTCAGTGGAAATAATGAATTTTCCTGTGGATTTCTGCATTTTCAACTTACGTATGTAATACATCGGACGACATCCATTGAGGTTCAGATGAGTGATCAAGCATACCTGAGGTGGAATTAAAAGGCATATATTGAACCTGAATCTCCAAACGTTGCCAGGGATTAACCGCTTCTCCTTTTTGAGCCAAGCCAAATTTTATTCCTGTGAAAAAATTTCGATATCAGAACTACATATCGTCAGTTGAGTAGAAGAGGTAAGAGAGGATAAGTCAATTTTTTCCAGATCTTTGTTTGAAAATAGCTTGGAAAATGAGGGAAATAGTACGATTCAGTCCTTATACTTTTTCTGTAGAGAATTTGAAAAGCTACAGGAAAGGATTAAGGCAAAACTGGCGTATCTCCATTAATTTCTAAGATATTCTCCAGAAAAGATCAGGAAAGAAAATCGATATATCCTGTTTATCTTCTCGTTACTGAATCGCGTTATCGTGGAACTTTTATACCTGTAACGACATGTCCTGGTGGAACAATTACATCATCCAGATTAATGGCATTATGATACTCATCAATAACAGCGAAATCTCTCCCAGACACATAGGTATTCTTATTTCTCCCTCGAGTATCCATTATTCCCCATCTCATATTGACATTATTTTTCCATGATTCCGAATCTTTTAGAATTTGGCCTTCATCTCCAAGCTGTCCTTCCTTCACCCGAATATGCACTATTCCATGTTCTACAACCAATCTCACACCAGTGATAACCCTGAAATTAAGAATATTAATCCAATTCAATAGTGAAGGACCAGGAAAATAGGTAAATATTCTTTGCATTTAGACAGTAGAGAATTAACTTTCTTTCCTCGCTTTGCTCGATTAGAAACGTAGTTCTTTACTTCCTCGGTACAAAAAATATTGTATGCACTGTAGATAGAAAAAAAGCCAACTTTAACAAAAATTTGTCTCCCGAGCGAAGCGAATTGACTTCTTTCCTCCCTAGATGCATAGGATCGTCTGCTTAAAAGCAAAAGGGCGTAAGTGCTATGTATAAGCATAGCACTTACGACCCTTTCTCGTTAAGACGACGTATAGTATATTATACTATTACTTACATATTATTTGTAATATTACTCTGTGAGGGAAATAAGCTGAACACGTGAGTATTGTGACTTTTCATCTGCATGGCTGTCAACGAAGTACCTTCGCAGGTACACCAGCACATATGACACGAAGCACCGCTGAAATAGAATTCGATTAAAGAGTTACCGAGTCAATCAGAATCAGGAGTGATCCTCCACTTACTAATATAAAAAGTGTTCGTAATTTCGTTGAACTCCAGCACATCCGTCCTTATTTCCATAAACGTAACCATCCTTATCTTCAATCCACTGGTATCTTCTCGGTCCATCACTCTAAAGAATTTTCATTTATCACTCATGTTATATATGAATTGTATTAGATGAATGAAAATAAATTTTTTTACCAGTTCGCAGTATGTTGGACTTTTTACTGTCCAACAGTCGTAAACCCTGCTGCAAATATCATACGATTCCAAGGTAATTGTGATACATTCACCACGACATGAGTCCCATTTGTTCTTTCCACGTTCTTCGATTAAGATATCTTGGTAGAGACTCTCCATCTCAAAAAATGTTTGATCTGTGGAGAAAAATATTGATTAATGATATAGCACACTATTAGAAAAAATTAAAACTTGTATCAATATATATTTTACGTAATCCATTTCTGATAGAAAATTCAAGGAACATAGGATTTTTATAATCCAATAGGCATAATGAGAAAATTTGGCAATGAATGTTAGTTTCAAAAATTGAAAAAAAAATTAAATACGATGAATCATAACTGCATGAAAAATTTGAAGAATAACTCTGCATGAAATTACAATTTCTCCTTTTATTCTTTCGTGTTAAATTAGTCTTTGAGGAATAAATTTCATGAAATTTAAAGTGAACTAAGATTTGTTGGATATTTCTTCTTTTTTTGATTGATTTTCGAACAATAATTCTTTGACAGTGGTGCAGTAATTTCTGTATTCTAAGTAGAGAAATGATTAGCTGACCTCGAATATTTTCAGGTGGATCACATGAACGAAAACTCAACGATGCAGATTCAATGGTTTTTTTGAAACTTATGAAATATTGTGTGAGCCGATTTTCTCTATCGATTTGCGCTTGTCGTAATTCATGTTGAACGCTACCTGGAATATAGAGATTGAAAAATTCGAATCGTTCTTTTTCAGAATGAAATGAGTTTATCATATAATGAAAAAATCATTGATGATTTTCATCAGAAAAAATTTCTCAACGTGATACAATTTCATTTTCGGAAATATCTTGAAAATTACGAACAGTTGAGGAGTTCATGTTGCAGCTGATATCCAAAACTGAGTGAAATGAGGCCCATCATTTCCGTCGAGATAAGAACAGTGTATAAATTGTATAAATAATTATTTTGGGACAATCCGTCTCCGCATAATTCCATTCCTTTCATCTGGAACCATAAACAAGATTTGATCATAGTATTATGAAATTCGTCTGATTTCAAATCGCTTCTCTGAATATTCTCCTGTTACAATTACTAAAGAAATTCCATAATTCCACACGAATCATTTCTTTAAGACAAATGATAAAGGACATCAGAATTGCATTTGCTGATTACTCTAAGATTTATGAAATGAATCTTCACAACTTGATAACATACCTTCACATACTTTTCATAAAGATCCAGAAAATTTTGATTCAAATCACCAATCGATGATTGGGTAACGTAGTCAAATAATGATTCAAGACTTGGCCGAACACTTTTAACACTAGTCACACCAGTCAATAATTTCTCAAAATTTTCCAATTCCTCTCTATTATAATTTTGCTTATCACTGGAATACTTCACAGTATTTTCGTAACATTTTTTTATATTCTTTATTTGTTCTGAAATTCTGAACTTCACATTACCAATTGTCAATTCCAATGGTATTCCATCAATTTTCTTCTCGATCACACTGAGCCGCTGTTCCATTTGTTTCAGCAAATAATTCAACTGCGACGAAATATCCGTCAATTTATTATTTATTTGTTGATAATTTTCATCATTGCTTATATTCGCTACAGTTTCAACGAGTAATTTAATAGTTTTGGCAGATCCAATTCCTGTACGAATTATCTCATATATTTTCCTTGTGAATTCAATTATGGATTTCAAATTGCGGAATGAAAATAATGTACCAGAATTTACTGCATTTACTTGCATCGCACATAGCGAAAGAATGAGAATAATTTTTGGCGACATTCTCAAATGATTAACAAATCAATCCTCAGTGATATTAGATCAATCCACTTCAAAAACAAATAACTTCTTCCAATCGAAAATAATTATCATTCAAATCATCATAATCCTGCTGACTGTTAACTTGCGCTGTATGAAATTTTCTCATTAATTCGTAAGATTTGGGAAACCTGTAGGTAAAATTATTCACGATGTATAGCGCAATGGAATGAGGATGCGACTGCAGAAGCAGTTGGAGAACTATGAGCTCTTCGATATTTTTTTTCATCATTTTTTATCTCCCACTAACTCCTGCAAGCCCCTCCCACGTGAAGAAAATGCTTACGTATTGATAAATTCGAATTACCTCATATCTTTCCTACGAAAATGTAACCGAGATGTATTCAAATTCTCAGTAGAATCATTTTACAAGGAATTGTTTTTTTTCATAACTAACTTGAAGAAAGTTTTTTTTTTAAAAGGGATTTTTCATTTATTTGTTTTTTTTATACGACAAGAGTTTAGAATCATTTTTTTTTACTAAATAACGGAGCATGATGGTAATGCTTCTACTGGCTTGACTCTAAGATATTTTATGAATATCTTTTAAAGCAGATTATTTTGTAGATATCTTGGAAACGATGAACTTGGCAGGAATTTATCAAGAAACTCTTTTTCGTAGCCCAGAAAATTCTCTGCGAGAGAAGTTTTTGTAAATGTGTATCGAGTACGTCTGTTCATGATTCGTTTCATGGTCTGGACTTTTCCATGAGATTGAAGTCGCCTTCATTAATTTGGATGTGAATTACACTATTTTGTATGACTAACTTTACGCCGGTAATGATCTTATGAAGACTTATGGAAAATTCAGTGAAGAAGTTATAAAGCAATGATTATTTTGAATTTTAAATTAGTGATCGAGCTATAAAACGAGAAAAATCTCTCGATAATGCACCAAAATAGCAAAAATATTATGCAATAATTGCTATAATATCATTGAATGGAGTAATTACTTTGATTGTTGAGTATTACTTGTTTAACGATTGAAAATGATTTTCCTCAATCACTTTTTTTTCTCAATTCTGCAATTTCCATCAGCTTCACGAAAAAAAACAGATTTCTGAAATCTTCAAAAATTGAAGTCAAATTTCTTCATTTTTTCTCAATGAACTCTTCAGGTGTGATAACAAAAAACGATATGTAGAATTAATTCATCACGTAGGGAATAAAAAAATTTCCCGTCCTTGGAAAGTTGGTATTATTTAGGAAAAAAAATTCGAAGTCCACCAGGGGAACTGTGAAAGAATGTTTTCATTTCAAATAATATTGGATGGAGAAGAAGAAACAATTGTTTCAGTTTGAAGAAAAAAAAGTTCATCAGTAGTGAAAAATGTGGGAATACGTGGACACAGAAGACGATGCACTGTCATAGAAATCAGGAAAACTCATTAAAATAATTATTAACTCTAGAAAACTGAATTAAAAATAAGGAAATAAAGAAATATACATGTTTCCAGTACGAAGGAACATGAGAATGATATTTACTCCACATTTTGCGATTAAATATTGCATTCTTCGATTAGATAAGGTATGTACTCAACGCAATTCGCTAACATCCAGAATAAGTTCTCGCTTCTTTTATCTCAGCTCATAACGTAATTTTGGTGGAATAATAATTGTCACCTTATAGTCAAAGTTCCTTCCTTCTTCAATGTATCAGTCAAAAAAAGCAGTGGAATATTTTTGTGGATTTTTTGAACTTTTGGTAGAATGACAAGATATCCATTTAGTACTCGTTCACGTTGCTGTAGCATCAGTATAAAAATGAGAACTCCAGACAATCACAAACTCGTCTAAATTCAGAAGTTTTAGAAATCACTTCAAGAGTCATTAAAAGTTTTCAAATTCCTCATAATGGCGAATTCATCATTCTTCATTGTATTAACTGCAGTCATCATCAATGGTATTTTTTCTCCTCAAATATTTTTTTTTTTTTTTTTTTTTTTTTTTTTTTTTTTTTTTTATTAATATTTTTAAATTATCCCCTTTTCTTTTCTTCAATTAATTGAAATTGGTTCATAGTAAACGTGGCGTATGGAGATTATGGATATCCAGCACTTCTGGGTCAATTTAAATATGCTGCCTCCATATATTACAATAATGATCGAGAATGTACTGGTGCTATTATCAATCAAAGATTCATACTAACTGCAGGACACTGTATCTTAAATAGAATAGAGAGAAATTTTACGGTGGGAGTTGGACTTGTTCAGGTAATAGATCCAAGACCAGAAACGTGGCATGCAGTAGAAAAAACATATCTTCATCCTAGCTATGGCTGGCCCTTATGTGGTTCCTCAATTGCGAATAATGATATTGGCATTATTAAGGCAAGTACCTTCCTCATCAATATTTAATTTTACTCATACCTTTTATGAAAAAGATTTCTTGGAAATTTTATGTCAAACTACTTGTTTCAAAAGCAAAAATCCATCTGCATTTCACTTGTTTGAGACATAGAAAAAAATTAATTTTAAGGACCAAAAAAAACAAAAGTACTAAGCATTACTAAATCATTAATTATTGACAATGAAAATTGTACCAATAATTTATTTTTCGTTCCTTCTTCAATTAGCTCGTTAATGAACTGATTTTTGGCGCTACTGTCAATTCAATTCCACTGGCAATTGACTCACGTCCTTACGCTCGCATTGGATGTATGCTAGCTTCATTCAGAAGAGAATGTAATACAGCTGCAAGTCCCCCTTATGTAGATCTATCACTACGATGGTTATCTGTAGTTGTATCTAAAGGCAATAATTGCGTCAAATTCTATCCCAATATTTATACGAATCAAATGTGTTTTTACAATCCATTCATGGAAGTAAGGCCTATTCATGTAAGAAGTGTTTTCTGAATTCCATTTTACAGATTAGGAGGAACAAAACATGAACTATTAATTGATTTACTTTTTCATTTCTTCATCCAGGGAGACAGTGGTTCTCCAATTACGTGCTATGGACAATTATCCGGTGTACTCAATAGTGGTGTACCTGGGTCGAATGCTCCAGGAAAACTGTTGATGGTTGCTCCCTATCTGAGATGGATTGACAATGTAATTAACAATCGTATTTAGATTTTTTTCGTTTAATCAACGATGGAATGTATTTGTCTCAAATGCATTTGATGTGTTATTGAAAATCAATGAAATTCTAATAATTCCAAATTTGCATTAACCGCCGAATTCTTCTACATTAACTCAATACAAAAAAATAGGGGAGAAGTCAGCTGAATTGGAGGGATGGAGTTGAATTTTTTTATAAAGATTTGCATTGGAAAGTAGAAAAAAAATTCATCAACAATGTAGAAATACTGGAGCATCTCCGCAATTTTTTTCCGATTTTTTCGTGAAGGGTTTTATTTTCAGTCCGAAAATAGATCCTGGTTCATGTTGATCTAGTCTTCGCTATTTCGTGTAGAGGAGGTAACATTTCAGGATAGAAAATTGGGAAGAACTTACATTGGCATATTCTTCCTACACATGTAAAAAATTCGACGTTAAATCGCCAATTCCTGGTCCCACAATTCTGTCAAACAATGATGCCAGACTTGATCGAACATTTTTCCCATTTATCTGATTGGTCAGTGTTTTCATTACACTTTCCAATTCATCACGATTAAAAGATTCTATTTCATTTGAATACTTAGAAGTCATCATGTAGTGTCGTCTTATGTTTGTTATGTGATCTGCAATTTCCCGTTTTACCCGATCAATCTTCAATTGCATCTATAATTCTTGCATTACTTTCCCAATTATACAAAATTCATTTCGGCATTGATGTAGACATTTTTAAACGATTTTTCGTTGAATATCACACGCGATCACCGAAACTAACAAATAAATTCTCCTGATATCAGAGCACTTCATTTCAATAGTTTTACTCTTTTATAAACTCAAGTATCACTTTTTCATTGCTGAAGAATTAAAAATAACTGAGGATTGATAATATCATTGTTTAAGGTATTTCGAGCGCGGTATCACTTTAATTGAGAATTTTTTCTAAGTAGGCTCAAAATGTAGATAAAAAAAAAAAAAAAATGTTTGTTATGTCCCAAAAATTAACTTGCCTATCTGGAAACAGAGATATCGGCCCTCAAAGTTTGGCCTTTTCCCCCCTTGATAACATGGAGATTCGTCAATTTAGTCATATTTTTCCCAATAACTTCTTCAAAATAATTGAGATTTCAAAGGAAAAAATCCCAGTGATAGTGTCAGTTGTTAGAAATATTTACAAAAAAAAAAAAATACATGTGCCCATTCAGTTTACGAGACAAAAAATGTTGAAACATGAAAAATTGGAAAAAAGACACATACACAAACGCAGGCTCGTGCATACACACACACGAGCCCGTGTACGTGTATATCCATACACACTGCGTTTGAGTGTATTACGCCAAAGACGTCTCTAAATTTTATTGAGAGAAAAAATTAAAAAAAAAAAAATATTGATGAATCTACATATTCAGTTTATTTTATGGATTTTACCGTGAAAATAAATGTTGAACAACATGTTTCTCTAGATAAAAAAACCTGTTGATCAATTTAATAACATAATATGGCCATGCTTCTTTTGCCCCATTGTACCCTTGCTAGGTACGAGGTGGAGCGCTCGAAATACCTTAAGAACGGGAAGAGACAGAATATAGTCCGATTTTTAAAAGGATTACTTTTCCGAGAGCCCAAAACCGTATCTAACCTTACTTAAAAAAAGTAAACCTTTCGGTAATCGGACTATAAACACGAGTGATGTATGAGCTTTAGAACACAGTAGTCGTTTTTATGCTTTTTTGACTCTAACATATTACCTGAATAGTTTAAAAATAATGAGATTTAGAAAAAGGAAATTTCCGAATCAGCGAGATAATTATCGGAGAAAAAGTCACTACTCTCAATCGTGGAGGCCGGAGAAAGGATAGAGTCAGTAGCTAGCTACACTAATGGAGTGCAAAGAAAACGAGATGTATGAATAAACCAACGGTAGATTTCCAAAATCGTTCAGAAATTAAAAAAAAACTTATGAAGAGGTCGGGCTCATGAGAATAAATTTAACACAAAGGATTGTCAAAGCATGAATTTATTTTATTAATAAAAAAAATTAATAGAAGCTCATCCATGAATCTTGTTTGCATGATTCTTGGATGCGTCGATTTTCCTCAAAACAGCCCGAACAATCTATTTATCGTCAGCTTGTTCAGAAGCATCAATTAATACTCATAGTAGCCAAGCCGATTATCCATCATATATTGTGTAAAATTCAGAGAATATAATCGGAACGATAGAAATCCTCCATATCCTTCAGATCCTTTGTAAAACAGACCAATACCTGACAGAGCACCAGATATCGTTTCCACTGGTATACTGTCCAAGAAAGGCACAGTCGTTTGTCCTGCGTCTTCATTCCAAAATGAAGGGCCGAATTTGATGAAGTGATTCAATGCTCTACTTGGAACGTTTTGAGTGGTTGATTTTTCCGGACTACGACGTCTGGCTACATTTATAATGTCCCTGTGAATGAAATACTGATTAAACAATGAATGAAGTAAGTAATTAAGTGCTGGAATGGATTTAGTAGCTCTCAATTCAGAGTTAGTTGTTGGCCAATATTTCGAAATCAAGTGGAGATAAAGCAATTTTTATAGAAAACTTTCTGAAAATCTGATTGTTCTTAAAAAAAAAGACGTCCATAGAAACTCCTGTATTCTCCTAAAATTCTGTTTATTCTCCAATACTGTTGGATTCTCCAGGATTCGTCCGCTATCAAAAGACGTGATAGCATCTTGCGCCATGCGTACGCTTAGAATGTACAAGCGCTTATATATAATTTTACCATTAGGCCGTTTTTTCCCTTTATTCACATAATTGGTATAGGGTTTTTTCATATATAATTTTTCCTATTGACACCTCCTCATCGCCCACAACCTCAAGACAATAATGTTAACTACACTTGTATGTATGTAAAAGCCCAAGGGCCAGATTTTTAAATCTGGTGATTTGACATGGAATGCCCCATATAGTGTTTGTAAATATATACTGTACACTACTCTCTCTCTCTCTCTCTATCATGTTAATAAAGAACTTTTTGAATTAAAATTAATTTATTCACATAAATTCAAGATTTCAAACTCACGTATGAGATACAGTGGACGACATCCATTGAGCTTTAGATGAGTGGTCAAGGATACCTGAGGTGAAGTTGAAAGAGATATATTGAACCTGAATCTCCAACCGTTGCCAGGGATCAATTGCTTCCTCTTTTTGAGCCAAGCCAAATTTTATTCCTGTGAAAAAAACTTGAAATGAGAATACTGGAACTAGTGCAGTAGCAAGAGGTCGTATAACATTAGAGTTTACCTAAGAATGGGTCTGCGTATAATTGAGGACAGTGTTGCCAGATCTTCTGTTTTAGTAGCAGATCTTCAATTTTTGAAAACAGTTCCCAATTCTATCACTAATACCCAAAGACCGGCAGCTTACCCTAACATCGATGGTAAGTTACCTCCGATGTTGATGGAAAGCAAAAGATTTTTGTTGTTAGTAGTAGAACAGAAAATTTTTTGAATCAAAAATTGAATATCTGCTGAAACAGTGAATCTGATAACGCTGACTGAGGATTAAGGTAATGTCATGATGGATGCCCATCTCAATAAGGCACTGGCCTTGAAACTTTAGGGGTTAATGAAGAATGTAAAAATCACATGAAAATTACTATGAATAACCTTGGAAACTGTGAGATTTACAGAAATTCACCGAGAGACCCTGATTAAACTGGAGAGTTCCTACGAAAAATGTTTTTCGAGATTTCCGATAACACCTACTTATTTCGAATATATTCGCAAAACAATCTACGATGAAATTTTTTATCTATCTTCTTTCGCTACTTCTACATTATTTTACAACTATCTTATGAACCGATGAGTTCATTTGAATTCACCAAAAAAGTGCAAACGCTAGGGACACTTTACTGTAGCGGAGAGGGGTGCACCTTTGAACAAAATGATTTTTTTTCAATTGATAATATCATTGGGACTTTTCTTTCAATTAACGAAGGTGTATGAACGCTAAATATTCAAAGTATTGATTCAAGATATCAAATATTGATGATTAATTATTTTATTATGTTAAAATTAATTATTAGAAAAACAAGAAATGTTTGAAGGTGCCCCCCTCTTCCCTACTTATGCTCTAATATAGCTCAGAAAATCTTTTGCCAGCAAATCCACGATATCTTCAAGATTATTTTCTTATAAGTGAAAGAGCAAACCAGGAGTAATCGCATCTGTGTGGGACCCTGATACCTGTGACAACATGTCCTGGAGGAACAATTATATCATCTAGATTGATGGCATTATGATACTCGTCAATAACAACAAAATCCTTTCCGGACAAATATAAATTGTTATGTCCTTTTCGAGCTTCGATAATCCTCTGTTTCATATTTTCATTGTTCTTCCATGATTCTGAGTCTTTCACAATTTGACCTTCATCTCCAAGCTGTCCTTCCTTCACCCGAATATGCACTACTTGATGTTCAACAACGAATCTCACACCAGTGATAACCCTGAAATTAAGAATATTAAATCAATGGAATAGTGAACTGGACCTGTTAGAGAAGGACTAATGGAAATATTTAAAACATTCAGGTAAAATAGTCTTAAACAATCACAGACATTGAGAAATCTCATATAGTTTTTCCTTTTCTAATTGCTTTGATTTGAGAACAGTTAGGGAACAATTCAAATTTTCCTGACGTTTTTCTTTAAACCTGGTCAAATAAGGCTCTTCAATGCTCGGAATTTTTCGAGGATACGTGTCCTAGATTTTGCAAAAATTTCGAACAGTGGATTTTTGTTTGCATATAGTTCCATCAGAACTAGTTCAGGACCCAGATTCTACGTGCCAATAAGCTATATCATCAACTGAGCTAATTCACAATTTAATATACTCTTAAAGTACACTAAAGGGGGCTAAAAGTACGCTTATATTCAGGAGATTGGTTATTACTAACCCAATAATGGACAATTTTACCTTACATTCTTGGGGGTAAGAGGAAATAATTCGCCTTTGGTGATGAATCTTGAAAAATATTTCACTTACATATTATTTGTAATATTACTCTGTGAGGGAAGTAAGCTGAACACATGAGTACTGTGTTTTTTTCTCTGCATAGCTGCGAGGGAACTACCTTCGCAAGTACACCAACACATATGACACCAAGCACCACTGAAATATTGTACGATTAGAATCTTAAAGATTGAATCAAAGTTAGGAGTTATCTTCCACTTACTAATATAAATAGGCGTCGTAATTTCGTTGAACTCCGGTACATTTGTTCTTATTTCCATAAATGTAACCGTTTTTATCTTCAACCCACTGGTATTTCCTCCGTTCATTACTCTAAAGAATTTTAATTTATCACTCTGGTCATACAGACATTTTATTAAGCGAATGTAAATTATTCTTTTACCAGTTCACAGTATGTTGGACTTGGTATTGTCCAACAGTCGTAAACCTTGCTGCAAGTATCATACGATTCCAAGTTGATTGTGATACATTCACCAAGACACGAGTCCCATTTGTTCTTTCCACGTTCTTCAATCAATATATCTTGGTAGAGGCTCTCCATTTCAAAAAATGTTTGATCTGCAGAGAAGAACATTGGCATAAATTATTAATTTAATTAGAAAACTCAAATACAGTCGAACCTGGATAAATGAGAACTGGATAAGCGAGGAAACTGTATGAGTGACAGTAATTAACAGGCCCCTTCATTTTAACCCACGAAAACCTCTAATCATTACATACCTCTATAAGTGAGAAAAATGACTCCTGTACTTCTGTAAGTGGGAGACTCGGATAAGTGACAAACCTCTATAATATAAGAGAGAAAAATTTCTGTTCCCTTCAATTCTCGCTTATCCAGGCTCGACTGGATTATGAATTCTAGCGGTATGAAATGAGTTATTGCGAAATAAATTACATAAAATTTCAAGTTAACTGAAATTTGTATAATAATTCCATTATCCAACAATGAAGCAGTAATTTTCTTTAGCCTTAAAAAGACAACTGACCTCGAATATTTTCAGGTGGATCGCATGAACGGAAACTCAAAGATGCAGATTCGATGGCTTTTTTGAAACTTATGAAATACTGGGTGAGTCGATGTTCTCTAGCGATTTGCGCCTGTCGTAATTCATGTTGAACACTACCTATAATATAAAAATAGCACATTCACATGCTGTGTTTTCAGCATAAAATAGAATAAATTTATCAGACGATTAATGAAATTTCTAATGATTTTAATCGGAAATGTTCTCAATGTTAAATGATCTAATTATCTGAAATATAGTCAAAACTACAAACTGTTGAAGAGTTTGCGTTGCAGTTCATATCCATAACTCAGTGGTATGAGCCCCATTATCTCCGTCGAGACAAAAACAGTGTATAAATTGTACAAATAATTGTTTGGAGATAGTCCATCACCACATAACTCGAGTTTTTTCCTCTGAAATTATAAATAAAATTCAATCTTATTTTCGACATCCTGCCGGTAATTCACAAATTCTCCCCAAGGAAATATATCAATCGATGCGCAATCAATCTCGCTCTAAACCAAAGGGGAATTAACGAGAAAGGTACTCTCTTGCGACCCAGCTTCGACCCGCATTTCAACAGCACGGAAAAGTAATTCTTCAGATTGATTTTTCCATCAGAATTTCGACCACTAGGAGCGAGGCATTTGACATCACATGGTGCGTATGATATCGATAATTTTCGATAATACAGCAAATAAATTTTTTTTAACCCTTCAAGTACGGGGCCCATGCGCTGTGGCCTGTTCCTATCGGCTGGAAGCTTTCTGACGATCAGATTACAATCAGAACCGTTCATCCAAAAATGATGGAGAAACTTCCATTAGTTGCATTGGCTTTCCATAGAAATACTATAGAGATATCAATTTTTTTCAGATTTTGCTTTATAGAAATATGTAGTGAATTTTCAAGCCTAATTTTAATCCTATCAGATGATTAGTTGCTGCACTAGTCTTACATGCTAAATCCATTTATAACGAACAAATTATCAATTCGATTGAAATTTGTATTGCGCCATTTGATAGAAGAACCTTGAGTGTACTTTGAGTAAAAATTTCAGAATTTTCAAAAAAAAATTTATTGATAAACGAGACGATTGAATATATGGAGCGTGAAATTTGTTTATGAAAAAAAAGTAGTGAAAATATTGCAAAAAAAAATCTTCACCACTCTGAAGACAGTTCCATTATCTACCCAAATCAAATTTTTCAATGTCTCCATCTGTGATAATATTTGAGAAAATGATTTTTTAATGTTAACGGAGAGGGTCGATATGATTTATGGACCCCTTACTCGACGGGTTAACAAATTCCAACCCACTTTACCCCATGAAACTGTCAAATTCATAAACCTATTCGCCAAAATTAGATATGAAAAAATTCACCCCTGAATACCGCTCGTGCTTGAAAATTAATTGGGTATTTTCCTCAAGTTTACCCGCTCAGCCACGTATGCGTTCAGTTTGGCACAAAAAAACTCGAGCGCGAGCATTCGCGATTTTGCTAGTGCCAAATTTCACGCACGTGTTACTGACCAACCGAACTTTCGGGAAATACCCGATAATTTTCAAGCACTCGGAATATTATAAGTGATAATTTGCCCATATATTCCATTCTGTAAAGCTATAACCTCGATTTGAAATCCTGTCACGTGGCAGCTCATTACGATAGGATAAATTACGGTCATCCCTCTACTAATCGTTTCGAGCGAGGCTCTATTTCACACGGAAGTGCGAGGCTAGACAAATTCGAACCGGAAGTGTGGCATCCGGTTCGAATTCGAAATCTAATCATAACTTCAATACCCATTTCTTTATCTTTCAGTGAGGATAGATTTTCTTTCCCTCTAATAGTAGTTCTCAAACGACAATGTATAAAATAAGGGGACTTCTAAGGCTACTAATGGAGCAAGAGGAGTTACTCAAATGAAGATATATAACTTGATAACATACGTTCACATATTTTTCATAGAGATCCAGAAAATTTGGATTCAAATCACCAATCGATGATTGAGTAACGTAGTCAAATAATGATTCAAGACTTGGCCGAACACTTTTAACACTGTCCAATCCAGTCAATAAATTTGCCAAACTTTCCAATTCTTTTCGATTATGATTTTGTTCTTCACTAGAATACCTCACGGTATACTCGTAACATTTCTTTATGTTTACTACTTGTTCTGAGATTCTGAACTTCACATTCCCAATTGCCAATTCCAATGGTATTCCATCAATTTTCTTCTCGATCATACTGAGCCTCTGTTCCATTTTTTTCATCACATAATTCCACTGTGATGAAATATCCGTCAATTTATTATTTATTTGTTGATAATTTTCATCATTGCTTATATTCGCTACAGTTTCAACGAGTTTTTCTATAATTTCGACGATTTCAATTCCTGTTTGAATTATTTTATCTATTTTTCTTGTAAACTCAATTATAAATTCCAAACTTTGGATTGAGAATAAAGGAAAAGAATTTATTGCATTCAAATGCATCGCACATAGCGCAAAAATAAGAATTAATTTTTGCGACATTCTCAAACAATAGCTTCTTTAAATTGAAGATAATTATAAAACGAACACGCATTCACCGTGGAACTCTCATTGCACAACTAAAAGACAATGAAATTAGAACGTGGCGACAGAAGCGGTTGGAAAACTATAACGTTTTTATTACTTCTTCCAATCGTATTTTTTCTGCAGGTCAGGTCTACAAAATAGTCACTATCACGAAAAGAAAAAGCTTATGTTTTCGGAGAACTGGCATTACTTAACACTTAACACTCTAGAAGTTTTATTAGCATATATACAGCAACTATGTACATTTATCTACAAAGAGATATCAGGATCTCGAACGATGGGAACAGCCCGGAGGCTTTAACACATAATTATCGTGAGGTTTGGTCGTTTGTGCTCACATGAGTGTAGAAAAAGAAAAACAAAATTATGATAGGGAAAATTAATAGTTCAAAAAAAAAATCCTATAGAGTCTGACATTACTTTACACTATGCCTACGAAAATGGAATCAACGTGATTCAAGATTCTCAATAACATTTCAATAAAACTGACTTAAGAAAGCACAAAAAATTTCATACAAATCAATTGAAGAGGGAGATTTTTCACAGGATTTTATATCTTTTTGTTTTTTGATGAAACGAAAATATAGAAACTGTCTGCAGTAATGAAATAGAAAGCAAATGAGTGGTGTAAATAAACCGACAATAGATTTGCAAAATCATCCAAGGACCAAGAAATCTCATTAACAGGTTGGGCTTGTGAAGATAAACTACATAATAAAGTTTTTTAAGGTATGAAATTTCTTTTATTATTTTATGAATTTTGCGATAATTATTTGAACTAATCATAATCAAAATTCAAGTAATATGAATAATATTAACGATAACATGAACTGATACAAAACTCAATGCAATTCCTCCATAAATCTTATTTGCATGATTTCTAAACGCGTCGGTTCCCCCCAAAACAGCTCCAGTAATCTGTTTATCCTCAGCTTGATCAGAATCATCAATTGAAAACTTATAGTGACCTGGCTGAGTATCAATCATATATTGTGCAAAATTCAGAGAATACAATCGGAATGATAAAAATCCTCCATATCCTTCAGATCCTTTGTGAAACAGACCAATACCCGACAGAGCACCAGACATCGTTTCCACTGGTACACTGTCTAAGAATGGTAGAGTCGTTTGTCCCGCGTCTTCTTTCCAAATTGAAGGACCGAATCTGATAAAGTGATTCGATGCTTTGGTTGGGACGTTTTGAGTAGTTGATTTTTCTGAACTACGACGTCTGGCTACATTCAAGAGTTCCCTGTGAATGAAATATTCATCAAACGATGAATGAAGTAAGTAATTAAGTAATGATTCAAATTGCTTTCAATTCACACTTAATTTTTGACCGATATTTCGAAATCAAGTGGAGATAAAACAATGTTTCAAGAGTTCTTTTTGTAGACTTATTGTACTTCACAAAAAACAACTTAGATGAAAATTTCTGCATTTTTAACTCACGTATGAGATACACTGGACGACATCCATTGAGGTTTCGATGAGTGATCGAGGATACCTGAGGTAGAGTCGAAAGGCATATATTGAACCTGAATCTCCAAGCGTTGCCAGGGATTACCCACTTCTCCTTTTTGAGCCAATCCAAATTTGATTCCTGTAGAAATTTTGCGATACTAGAATTACATATCGTAAGTTTATTAGTAAAGGTAAAACATGGTAAGGCGATTTTTCCAGATCTTCATTTGAAAATATCTCGGGAAATAGGCGAGATAGAGCGAGTTTATCTCGATCCTTCCTTTCATGAAGAATTCAAAGAGTTACAGGACAGGATCAAGGCAAAAAAGACGCATCTCTATTGATTCCTGAGATATTCTTCAGAACAGATCAGGAAAAAATCAATCTATCCTGATTCAGCTCTTTGCTATTGAATGGCATTATTGCGAAACTGTTCTACCTGTGACAACATGTCCTGGTGGAACAATTATATCATCCAAATTAATGGCATTATGATACTCATCAATAATAACATAATCTCTTCCGGATACATAGAGATTCCCATTGCCCCTTCGATTCTCCATTATTCCCCATCTCATATTGACATTATTCTTCCATGATTCCAAATCTTTTAGAATTTGGCCTTCATCTCCAAGCTGTCCTTCCTTCACCTGAATATGCACTATTTCATGTTCTACAACCAGTCTCATGCCAGTGATAACCCTGAAATCAAGAATATTGAACCAACCCGGGAAAAAATGTTTAGATCTGATCAGATCAAATTAGATCTAATTTGATCGGATCAGATCTGATTAAATTGATAAATTTGATATGAATAGATCTGTTAGAGAAGTACTGATAGAAATTTTTGTAATATTCCGGTGAAACGGTCTTCAACACTTGCAAAATTTGAAACATCACGTGTAGCTTCTTCAAATATTTTGAAGTTGAGTAGAGTTAAAGAAAAATTCCAGACATCTTCTAGTAGGTCATAAAATTTTCTACAAAAAAAAATCTGTAGTTTTTCTCTGAACCTTATCAATTTGAGGATATTTGCCAACGAAGATATTTGAGATTTTCGAATATCCGGAATTTCCAGAAAGTACTTTCATTTGCATTAAGTTCAATCGAAATGATTCCAGGATTGAGATTCTACGCATGTAAAACAAAATTATTCAATATTCACTAAAAGATAGTCAGTGTATGGACACATGAAAATGGGGAAGATTAGGGCAAAATAAACCAAATCAGCGAAATGTATTGGGATTTTTTTCTAAGTAAAGACCTCCAGGGGAAACTCCGAGAAAATTCATTAACAATGAAGACGTGTTGGAGCATCTTCTCGAAATTTCTCGGAATTTTTCGCAGAGTCCTTCACTACGAAAAAAATTCCTAGATCATTTTGTCCTGGTCTCCTCTTTTATCTGCTGAAACATGAATAAAACGAATCTGTTGCTAATATTCCAGAGATTGGGAGTAGTAATAACGCAATAATTACCCATTTTACTCTTCTTCTCTGGAGTAAGAGAAGATAATTTTATTTTGATGACGAATTTTAGAAAATATTTTACTCACATGTTATCAGTAATATTACTCTGGGAGGGAAGTAAGCTGAACACATGAGTACTGTGAGGTTTTCTTTCCATAGCGGTGAGGGTATTTCCTTCGCAGGTACACCAACATACATGACACCAAGCACCGCTGAAATGGTGTTTGATTAAAATCTGACAAATTAAATCAGAGTTCGAAGTGATCCTCCACTTAGTGAGTTCTAATATAGTTTTTGTTTTTCTAGTTTGAAGATTACCATTAGCGTAATATTCACCAATGAGTACAGTAGATATATACAATATCCATATACAAACTTACAATTTCTATAGATTTTCGTAGCCTCAGCCCTCAACGATATTCAAGTTGTTCCGAAAATCTATTTTTCCTTTTCAATTTTGGTCACTTTCGATAGAGTAGCACGAGGAAATTTTTAGAAAAATTACTTTACACCACGGTACCGGAAAAATTAAGCAAAAAATAATTTTTGAAAAAATTAAATTAACATTAACATTTCATGAGCGTCTTGAGCAACATTGAAAAAAACAAATCTGAATAGTGTATTTTCAGTAAACAAACATTTCTGAACTCAAATATGCCCTCCACAAAATTTCGACAAAAATGGTGGTTAAGACGTTATTTCTTATCACTCTCCATATATTCCTATTCGGTAGAATGTCTATTAATTTTTCAAATCATAGGAAACGATTGTTACCGTACAAATAGCGACGATTTATCAAATTAATTACATGAAAACATCAATGGCGGTCTATTGGTATTCAGAATACGAGAATTCTCCAATTCCAGTCCCAGATCCTGGGACACTGTGAGTCGAATTTGAACAATATTGGATATTTATAATATTATTTAATAACCATTCACTATCGTGGAGATCGCTTCAATATTGGTGAAATGTTACAACATCGGAATATCTAGAATATTTATGATAACTTGGAAAGAAATAAAATAAGATTAGATCATTTGGATCTGCTACTTGAATTGCCTTAAGCTTTTACATACATTTGATTGATTTTTATTGTGTTATATTTCATGGAAGATGATGGGTGGTTCATTGATTTTGGCAGTGAGGAAAAGTAGTTGCTTGAAAAACCCTATATACTTACTAATATAGATAGGAATGATATTTTCGTTGAACTCCGGTACATCTGTCCTTATTTCCATAAATATAACTGTTTTTGTCTTCAACCCACTCATATCTTCTCCGTTCCTTATTCTAGAGAATTTTCATTCATTACTCAAGTTATACAGAGATTCTATTAGGTGAATATGAATAGATTTTCTCACCAGTTCGCAATATCTTGGACTTGGTATTGTCCAGCAGTCGTAAACCCTGCTGCAAGTATCATATGATTTCAAGCTGATTGTGTCACATTCACCAAGACACGAGTCCCAATTGTTCTTTCCGTATTCTTCGATTAATATATCTTGATAGAGGCTCTCCATTTCGAAAAATGTTTGATCTGTGGAAAGAAACATTGCAAGACGATGTATTATTACACTGTTCGAAAAAATTGAAAGTTCAATATTAATATATTTTCCATATTAATAAAGCGATTTTAATTCGAGTTAAGATAGAATTATTTTTGGAAATTCATTGCTCATAGAAAGTTCAAGGAATTTATTCCTCAAAAACTCATCAAACAGTCAAACAGTTGATAAAATTTGGAGAATAATTCTGAAATTACAAATTTTATTCGATTGTTTGATGATTTTTTGAGGAATGAGTTCCATGAAATTTTAAAGCAGAGATCGGCAAAAAAAATTATCTTTTTCCATTTTCTAATTTTTTGAAAAAATTAGTAATTGGCGAGAAAATATGACTAATTTTTTTCGAAAAAATTAGTAATTAGGAAAAAATTATTACTAATTATTATCGGATCTTAATTTTGAGCGTAGGGTGGTTATGAAGTGCAACTCGAGTGTTACAAAAAATAATACTCAGCTGATGGGTTAAAATTTTTAATAAAAAAGATTTTAGTTGACGTCAAACATTGTATTTACCCAGTAATGAAGTATATAAAATTTACCACGATCAATTGAACTTCTCTATCATGTTCAATTTAGAATATTTATTGAGATTATTTCTGTACTAAATTTATTATCAATATAAACTTGTATCGAGTAATACTTTTTTCCTGATTACTAATTTTTCGAAAATAATTAGTTTTTTTTTTTTCCTAATTAGCAATTTTTCGAAATAATCAGAAATATCTTTTTCCTAATTACTAATTTTTCGAAAATAATTAGTGATATTTTTTCGAAAAAGTTAGTAAAATTTCCTAGCTAAATACTAATTTTTTGAAAAAATTAGTAATATAATCAAAATTGTTACGAAAAAAAACGATACCGCCGATCTCTGTTTTAAAGTAACTGAAATTAGTTGGATATTTTCCTTTTTTTCGTGTTACTTTACAATAATAATTCTCTAACAGTGGTGCAATAATTTTACTCTTGTCAGTAAACAAATAGACAGCTGACCTCGAATATTTTCAGGTGGATCGCACGAACGGAAACTCAACGATGCAGATTCAATGGCTTTTTTAAAACTTAGAAAATACTGTGTCAGCCGATTTTCTCTGTCCATTTGTGCCTGTTGTAATTCATGCTGAACGTTACCTATAATACGAAGATAGAAAATTCATATCGTTCTTCTCCAACATGGAATATGTTTATCATGTAAATGAAAAATAGTTTTAATGATTTTCATCAGAAAAATCATTAATGTGAAGCAATTCAATTTCCTAAAATATTTTTAAAATTACGAACAGTTGAGGAGCTTGTGTTGCAGTTGATAGCCAAAACTGAGTGAAATGAGCCCCATCATCTCCGTCGAGACAATGACAGTGTATAAATTGTACAAATAATTGTTTTGAGATATTCCGCGTCCACATAATTCCATTCCTTTCATCTGAAAACCATGAAAAATATTTAATCCTATTTCCGTCATCTTAAAGTTAATTTAATCGATTCTCTTGATATATTCTCTTCGTAAAATTACTAATTAAAACCCCTCAACTTCAACTCAAACCGCATAACTTGATAACATACCTTCACATATTTTTCATGAAGATCCAAGAAATTTTCATTCAAATCACCAATCGATGGATGGGTAACATAGTTGAATAATGATTCGAGACTTGGCCGAACACTTTTAACACTAGTCACTCCAGTCAATAATTTCTCAAAATTTTCCAATTCCTTTCTATTATAATTTTGCTCATCACTGGAAAACTTCACAGTATCCTCGTAACATTTCTTTATATTCATTACTTGTTCTGAAATTCTGAACTTCACATTACCAATTGTCAATTCTAATGGTATTCCATCAATTTTCTTCTCGATCACACTGAGCCGCTGTTCCATTTGTTTCAGCAAATAATTCAACTGCGACGAAATATCCGTCAATTTATTATTTATTTGTTGATAATCTTCATCATTGCTCATATTCTCTACAGTTTCAACGAGTAATTTAATAGTTTTGGCGGATTCAATTCCTGTGCGAATTATCTCATATATTTTCCTTGTGAATTCAATTATGGATTTTAAATTGCGGAATGAAAATAAAGTACCAGAATTTATTGCATTTACTTGCATCGCACATAGCGAAAGAATGAGAATAAATTTTGGCGACATTCTCGAATAATTAACGAATCGATCCTCAGTAATATTAGATCAATCCATTTCAAACACCAATAGCTTCTTTCAATCAAAAATAATTATTACTCTTTTCTTTCAGAAACTTTTCAAATTATCACCAATCTGCCGACACTGTTAACTTGTAGCAATAGCAGTATGGAATTTTTAACATTAATTCACAAGATTTGAGAAACCTGTAAGATTTTTCAATCCTTTGATTCAAATTTGAGACAAGAAATATGAATCACACGTTCATTATGAAACGATCTCGAGAGATTTTCTCATTGCACGACTGCGACCACTGCAGCAATTAAAGAACTATGAGCTCTTTGGTACATATTTTGTTCCATCATACTTTATCTGCCGCTGACGTCTACAAGCCACTCCCACAGGAAGAAAATGCTTACGTTTTGATAGATTCGAATTACTTTATATCATTTCTACGGAAGTGCTATCGATATGCATTCAAATTCTCAGTAAAGTCTTTATTCTCAGTAAGATCATTCTACAAGAATTTTTTTTTCTATAAATAACTAATAAGGAATGTTTTTGGAAACGAGATTTCTTAAATATTGGTCTTTTTCATAAAACAAGAGTTCAGAAACGTTTTTGTAATAAAATGAGAAGTTAGTATATCTTGTAGTTCGTCGAGACTGTATGAAATGGCGGAGCATAATGGTATCTCTTCTACTGGTTTGACTCCAAGATATTTTATCAATATTTTTAGAAATCGACTATTTCGTCAATATCTTGGAAACCATGGACTCGGTAGGAATTTATCGAAAAACCTTCCTTCATAGCCCTGAAAATTCTCTGCAAAGAAGTTTTGGTAATGAGATACTGACTTTTGGTATGACTGATCAAATAAGAAGGAAAACTCACTTCCCACATTACCGAAGGTTTTTAGTGAATTTGGTTTGAGTCCATTAGTTTCGAAGATATTCGCAAAAAAATCTCCAACGAAATTCTAGACTTATCTACGATTACCTCTTTACTAATGATTAACTTTAGATGATTAAATGAATAAAAATGTTACCATAGTGGACCCGGTTACCGGTCGGATCCCAATTTCCGGATGCAACGGGAAGAAGTTAACCTCGACAAAAATTTGCCTCCCGAGCGAAGCGAGGGTGCCAAATTTTTGTCGAGGTTGACTTTTTCCCATCCGGGGTGTGTATGCTATTTTTCTGTTCGAGGGAGGAAAGAACTAGGGTTCTAACCGAGCGAAGCGAGGTTAGAAACATAGTACTTTCCTCCCTGAGGGCAGAAAAATCTAGTTTTTCAATACTTGCAAAATATTAAAATGACAATGAAGTAGATTTTTTGATTTATTTAATTGAAGTTTTTTATCATTTTGATAATTTAATTCTAACTTATCCGGAAACCGGTGCCATTGCCTTAACCGTCCGGTAACTAGTGCTTCCACGGTAATGGTATAGCATTCTGAGGAACATGTTTACGTACTATAAGACCAATCAACAGTAACGAAAATGCAATTAAAAATTTGCAACCATAATAAACGTAGTTAGGTGAAGATGAGTTAGAGGGAATAGATGCACGTATCATCTCCAGCTCCCTATGAGATTCGTAAACCTCATTTGATTTCATGTAATCTGCGTAATTAAGTGAATACAATCTGAAGGATAGGAAGCCTCCGGAGTCAGGTGAGCCTTTGTGAAAGAGCCCAACACCAGCAAGGGCCGATCCTGGTTTGCTCTCAACTGGTTGGGCATCCAAAATAGGCAGAGTTGTCTGACCCAAATCTTTTTCAAAGCTAGAGACGACGAATTTGACGAATTTGTTGGAGTCGCCGTTGGGTAGATTTCGCTCTTTTGAGTTGAGAGGAGTGTCCCTGTTCTTATTGACGGTTAATTCTTCTCTAGAAAATAATTTTAAGAAGATTGGTCAGCAAATGAGAGTAATTGAGGAAATTCTAAGAAATTAAATTCCCGCACGTCGTACGGAAAGTAGTCACTTTTTTACCGACTTGTGTTAAATTTTTAGTTCATTATTGAACCTGGTTTTGACGTAATTAATAGAGAAAAATCACTAATTATACTTGGGCTCTTATGGACCCACGAAGCCGTACCGGTAAACCTAAGACAAAAAATTCAAAATCTCGTGAATGACAATTGAAATCCGATTGAAAAACTGATCAGCATATTCCTAAAACCATCAGGAAAAATAATTGACCTTTTTTTTTGAGGCCTTATAAACCTTTTACAATTGCAATTCATGATTTTTCATTGTGCCCCGGTGGAAATCGGCGCGTCTCGTAGCTAACACGGCAACATCGTGCAACGTTACGTTGTGTCCATGAGAGCTCAGTATGTATATGGGGAAACAGTTCGAACTATAGACCGGTGACGCAAGGTATGAAATACAGTGTGTCAGGTAAGAAGGGGCGTTTTTGAGGGAAAGTGTATTGGGACTTGAGGAAACTTCGTGTGAATTTGCCCCATTCCAATTCCCCGGGTAAAGGAGAAAAAAATTAAAAAACCCCTTAAAAATCAGTTCAATCAATTCGAGGATAACTTGAAAATGATGAAAAATATGAAAAAGAGTTTTAGATAAAAGTTGTGGAACATTTAATTTTACATACAAAATTATTAAGTCCTTTCACCCCTATCTCTTATAGTTTAATGGCTAATTCTGCCCAACCCCCCTGAATTTCTAAGAAAAATCGCAAAAAGTCAAAAAGTGAAGCTTTTTCAATATTTTGAAAAATTCTATACTGCAGTCCCATCTCGCAATAACTTTTTTTTCTCCTCTATGACATTGGCAACATTTGAGGTGATTATCCATTTTTACACATAAAAAAAGGAAGTAAAAAAATTATTATGATGATTTTCAACAAGTAATTACTTTATTAGCGGTCAGAAAGGAAACAAATATGATTAGATGGAAGATTATTTGCTAGAAAAAATGAAAAAGTTGAGCTTGTCACATCCGACATCATTGATGGAAATCGAAAAGGCCAAGTTCCTGATTTTCCTCACCGAATAATCTTCCGTTCAATCGTATTTGTTTCTTTCCCTTCTCATCAATCCTCGCGGAAAAGTTCAAATTCTTGACTTTTCCGAATCATCTCATTTTTTTTTTCAAAGAGAGAGATTCTCAGAAGCATGTACTTGGCCACGTTTTTTTTACAGAAACTTCAGTTTTGCCCCCGACTCCCTTGCCATGTAAGAATTTAGTGGAGACAAGCGGAATTTTTGTATCTCTCCTCGAATTCAATGATATTCAAGTAAAAATGACTATTAAACAAAATAAAAGAATTACAAATATGTTTATTTTATTGTGCTTTTTCGAAGATATTTCGCAGGGTAGCGACTGAAAACTAATTTCAAAATTCCTTGACTAAAAATAGGATTCCAGGACATACAAAAAAAAATATTTTTCAAATATACGTTAAAATTTTTAGTTATTCTTGAAAACAATTTCATTAGAATTTAACAATAATACCCGAAACGGTGTTAAATTTTTAGAATTGTGATTTTTTGTTAACCTTATTGCAGATTTCCGACCAATCGAAAAGTTCGAGAATATTATTTCGATTAAATATCTATAACTTTAAAAAATATGGAGATAATAAAAAATAAACTACAAATTTCCCTGACTGAGATTAAAATTCCCTGACTTTCCTCTGACTATTCCAGAAATTTCAAATTCCCTGACTTTTCGAAATTTTCCAGATTTTCCGCGTCAATTGCCACCCTGTTTCAGAAACAGATCTAGATAGAGAATTTATTGAAAAATAATTTTTTGTAGATGTGATCTTCCTCTACCAGAATTTTTCTTATCAAAATGCTCTTATCTCTCATAAATTCTGGGATATTTCTCGATAAATAATTCTAAAAGGAAAGCAGTTCCTCAAATTTTTTATTTTTGATAAAATTATTGAACTCACTTGTGCAAAGCCTCTGACGACATCCACTCGGATTTTTCATATCGATTGAGAAGTTCTCCAGTTGTGAAATTAAAAGGTGTATACTGCACTTGAATTCCTATTCGTTTCCATTTTGAATTAGCTGCGTTATCTTTTTTTGAAATGCCGAATTTAATTCCTGAAAATGAGTTGAAACAATTTTTAATAAATCCATGAGTATTTCACTACTTTCAAAAATTATTTTACCCGTCATCACGTGACCCAGTGGTACCATTATGTCATCAAGATTGATTGCATTATGAAATTCATTAATCACAACAAATTTTTCCTCGTTTTTATACTCAGTATTCCATTTTTGAACTCTTGATAGAGCAACTTGTACATGTGTATCAGGTACGTCTTTCCATGATTCGCTTCCTGATCTAATTTTTCC
The DNA here is from genome assembly GCA_963942555.1 of Aleiodes leptofemur. Classification (NCBI taxonomy): domain Eukaryota; kingdom Metazoa; phylum Arthropoda; class Insecta; order Hymenoptera; family Braconidae; genus Aleiodes; species Aleiodes leptofemur. The sequence goes on along the minus strand of OZ012610.1, from coordinate 6,120,930 downwards.
ACGAGACTGGAGTTGTCCTTCTTTAATTTGGATAAAAATCACACCATCTTGTCTGGTGAACTTCAAGCCAGTGATGACCCTGAGGAAATTAAGTGAAAAATTCGTGAAAGAAATTCGTCCGAATATTAAATCAGTAATAGAGACATGAAATGAGATGGATCTTTCAATGATGAAGCATTTCAAAGTTTATCCCGGTAAATCCGCTTATTATCTTGACAATAAAAAAGAATTGACTAAATTTTTTTTTAATATTCAAACTTACATATTATTATTGATACTGCTGCGGGCAGCCTCCAAACTCATTACGTGGACTCCCCTCAATTCTGGTGACGTCATCGTCTCAATCATACTTCTCCTACACAGAGAAAAAGGTATTCTTAATTTAAGATAGTGCAGGGGGTTAATTTAAGATAGTGCAGTGAGTTAATTTAACTCACTTTTGTGAGTTAAATTAACTCACTTTTACTGAGTCAATTGAACTCAGTAAAAGTGAGTCAATTTAACTCATAAAAGTGAGTTAAGTTAACTCACTTTTCTGGGTTGAATTAACTCCCTTTTACTGAGTTAATTTAACTCAGTAAAAGTGGGTTAATTTAACTCACAAAAGTGAGTTAAATTAACTCACTTTTGTGATTAAATCAACTCACTTTTATAAGCTACATGAATTCACTTTTTCTTCCTCAATTTAAGAAAGAAAAAGCGGGTTAATGTAGCTCACAAGAGGGACTGAATTCAAGTTACTTTTACATTTCCAATCGAATTTCATGGTTAGTACTTGAACCATCGTAATTCGCGTTAAAGTTTTAGATAAGAAATCAAGTTTCATCATTTTATATCAGATCGAGCGATACAAATCTATGTTAATATACAAAGAGCGCTTTATATTTTAACATAGATTAACAAAGGATTAAATTATGAAAAAAATTCATGACCTTGAATTTTGCGACACAATCGATTATATTCCAAATATGAATGGTCGAATATAAATACGGTTGAAGTAGACAATGTAGTAAACGATGGAAAATCGTCCTACACAGATATTTACTGGAGTCATTTTCCAGACAGACTTAGGAAATAGATTTTGAAACAAAAATAAACTAGGTAATCGCTTTCGGAATTTATAGTATTTTGATTGAGCTAAGAACTCCAACATTTAATACATGGATAATATACTGTGTGAATGAGTTAATGATGCGCTACCTGATTCTATAGGATATGCCAATAGGTTACATATTCTTTTTCATTGGGCCTCAGTCGTACATGTGTTGGGTATTTTGAGTGAAGTCTTTCGTACTTAATACAATTTAATGAGATGTTATGTGGGATATTGGATAGAACAAAATAAATTGTAGAAGTCAATCTTTACATTTATTTCTAAATTCACGGCGTTTCGCTCCTGATTAGGAGCTTCTTCAGGCTCTAAAATAAAACAATCAAGAAAATTAATCTAAATAATATAAGTTAAACATTATTTCGTTTTGACATACATGATTGATATATATTCATTATTATGGCTAATTGCCTTCAGATAAATGTAAGTTGTCATAATATTAAAATTGAAATTGAGAAACACGGAAAATATTTCATTTTCTCTTTTTCACTATTCATCTTCAATCAACGATAATGATAAACCAATTCACAACATTCAAAGACAAAACTCAATACATAAGTACATAAAAATAAATCAATTCGTCGACTAGTTGTGACTATGTCTGCAAACGAGTGAGTTTTGTCGATTACGATATTTAAGCGATTACCTAGTTCATTTTTGTTTCAAAATCTATTTCGTAAGTCTGTCTAGAAAATGACTCCAGTAAATATGTGTAAAGGACGATTTTCCATTGTTTACTACATTGTCTACTTCTTAATTATATTGGACCATTCATATTTGGAATATAATCGATTGTGTCGCAAAATTCAAGGTCATGAATATTTTTCATAATTTAATCCTTTGTTAATCTATGTTAACATAAAAAGCACCCTTTGTATATTAACATAGATTTGTATCGGTCGATCTGATATAAAATGATGAAACTTGATTTCTTATCTAAAACTTTAACGTGAATTACGATGGTTCAAGTACTAACCATGAAATTCGATTGGAAATGTAAAAGTAACTTGAATTTAGTCCCTCTTGTGAGCTACATTAACCCGCTTCTTCTTTCTTAAATTGAGAAAGAAAAAGTGAATTCATGTAACTTATAAAAGTGAGTTGATTTAACTCACAAAAGTGAGTTAATTCAACTCATTTTTGTGAGTTAAATTATCTCAGTAAAAGTGAGTTAATTAACCCAGAAAAGTGAGTTAACTTAACTCACTTTTATGAGTTAAATTAACTCACTTTTACAGAGTTGAATTGACTCAGTAAAAGTGAGTTAATTTAACTCACAAAAGTGAGTATTAAATCATCAAAATTCGAAGGTAAATATAGTAACTCGCAGTAGCTCAGCGGTAGAGCACCTGACATGTAATCAGAGGGTCGTGAGTTCAAATCTCGCCTGCGCATTACATATTTTTTCCGAAATTTGATTCTCTTAAAAAAAAAAAAAAAAAAAAAAAAATTTATCAATAAAAATTAATTTATTAATAAATTTATTTGTTTAATGGCCCATAAATTAATAAACATTAAACAAATAAACAAATTAATTTATTAATAAATTAATTTTTATTAATAAATTTATTAAGAGAATCAAATTTCGGAAAAAATATTTAATGCGCAAGCAGGGTTTGAACCCACGACCCTCTGATTACATGTCAGGTGCTCTGATTTTTTTTTTTTTTTTTGATAACAACAGTTTTTATTGGCACTATAAAAAGATATTATTTACATATCGCGTGAGTTGTGCCAAAAGGTCGTATACGCACTTTTTTGGATTTTTTAGAAATTTTGGGCCAAAAGGTCGTATAAACACTCATTTAGGGAATAGTAAATCTCCACGTTTCAGACGATTCTCAATCATCCTAGATGATCCCTGAATGAGGTTTTTTTACGACCTTTTGGTTCAAAATCGCACAAGTTGAACCAAAAGGTCGTATAAACACTCATTTGAGGAATAGCAAATCTCCACGTTTCGGACGATTCAGAATCATCCTAGATGATTCCTGAATGAGGTTTTTTTACGATCTTTTGGTTCAAAATCACGCGAGTTGAACCAAATGGTCGTAGGGGAAAGTGGGGCAAAATGGCCCCCCCCCCCTCCCATCGCATATATTTAGTGGAAGGTGGGGTAAAATGGACACGCCAATTGAACGGTTCGAGATAGAAATTTCGTAATGATTCCGTTGAAAAGCTGATGGAATTTTAGGCGAAAAACATATGTGGAATTTTTTTTTTCTTATTTTTGGAAAAGTTTATTTTTTTGGCCAAGTTTTAAAGGGATTTCCATTTTAAGAATCGAAAGAATTCACTTTTTCTTCAATATCTTCGGTTCTCTTGGTCGTAGCAGCCTGGGGTCGATCTCAAATGACAGGTGAGCTCATTTCTCATCGATTTATGTGGTTGAATTTTTTTGTTTAATAAATTTTCCAAATATTTGTAGGTCATTTTCTGAAAATTAGTTTTTGCGCATTAAGTACTTGAAAAAATTGATATTTTTCTATTTAAAGCCCATAAATCGATGAGAAATGAGCTCATCTTTCATTTAAGATCAGTCCCAAGTCGCTACTATCAAGAGAACTCAAGATATTCGCAAAAACCTGAAATTTAAAAGAAAAGAAGAGTTTTACCTTTAGATCTTGGGCAAAAAATGAAATTTTTTGAAATTGTTCAAAAAATAACTTTTGACATATGATTTTCATGGGAAATTTCCTCTCCTGTTCAGTGGAATCATCAGACAAACCCTGCCTCCAATTTTTCTATCTATTTCGATTAAATTTCATATTATAAAACACCAAAAGCAACCCGTGTTCATTTTACTCCTTGTGTCCATATCACACCACCTTTCCCTATAATTTTTGTTTTCAACATAGAAAAGTGTGTCTCTTTGAAATTCGATTAAATCGTTCAAGAATCTACGTTCTCATGACAATTGATCGAATTTTCAAAAAATTGAGAAATTTAATCGAGCAAGAAACTGAACTTTTTTATCTCTAATTTAAAAAAGAAATATTGTAGAAAATGGGGGGACCATTTTGCCCCACCATCAATTCATTTTCTTGAAGGGGTGCCATTTTGCCCCACACTCAATCCATTTTTTAAAGCGGACCATTTTGCCCCACCATCAATTCATTCTTTGAGGGGGGCCACTTTGCCCCAGCGGGCCACTTTGCCCCACTTTCCCCTACGACCTTTTGGTTCAACTCGCGTGATTTTGAACCAAAAGATCGTAAAAAAACCTCATTCAGGAATCATCTAGGATGATTCAGAATCGTCCGAAACGTGGAGATTTGCTATTCCTCAAATGAGTGTTTATACGACCTTTTGGTTCAACTTGTGCGATTTTGAACCAAAAGGTCGTAAAAAAACCTCATTCAGGGATCATCTAGGATGATTCAGAATCGTCTGAAACGTGGAGATTTACTATTCCCTAAATGAGTGTTTATACGACCTTTTGGCCCAAAATTTCTAAAAAATCCAAAAAAGTGCGTATACGACCTTTTGGCACAACTCACGCGATATGTACAGTATAAAACAGTGTAGAAAAAACTATAATCATTATTATTATAACTTATAACTAATGAAGTTAATGGATACAAATATCTCTCAAACTTCTACATTTTATCGATATGAAGTGTTGATGTAAGGAAGGAGAAGTAATTCTTCTTTCCCACATCATTCATAAAAAAAAATTATACATAACTATTATGTGGTGTATGATTTGTTTATGTAATAACAATTAACATATATATTCAGCGAATAAAAAAAATGGAGAAAAAATCTACGCTTTCATTATTGGAAAAAAAAGAGAATGCACTGTGACAGTGCGGCGAATCCACTAAAGATAATTGAAAAATACTTTTCATTATTAAGACCAGTGAAGGAAACAATAATAGTAATAAAATGGACATTGTCCAACAATATTTCCCGAAGTCAGGTGCTCTGACCACTGAGCTATTGCGAGTTACTATATTTACCTTCGAATTTTGATTCTCACATCTTTTCTCCACCTCCCATCCACGAGGCAATGTCGCCATTAAACAAATAAATTAATTTTTATTAATAAATTTTTTAAGAGTATTAAAAAAAAACAAATAAAAAAAAAAATATAGTAAAAATATTTTTATCTTAAATTAACCCCCTGCACTGTCTTAAATTAAGAATACCTTTTTCTATGTGTAAGTGAAACAGGATCACACGATCTGAAGTCTCGTCGTCCTGAATTCACTGCTTCTTTAAATCGTTGGAAATGCAATTGGAGCCTCGTTTCAGTATTCTTCAAACACTGCCAAGACGACTGATGAATATTTGCGTTTAGTTGATTGAATTTTCTGTATCCATAACTGAGTGACATGAATCCCATAATTTCAGTTGTTATGAGGACCTCATACAGATTGTATAAATATTGATTTGGTGATTTTCCATCACCACAAAATTCCAGTCTTTTATCCTTGAACTAATGTTTGAAAAAATACAATATTGATTTTTTGGAGATAGGGGAAGATGAGGTGAAAAGGGGATAAAGTGTGAAACAGACAATTTCCGAAAATTTGAAGGAAAATTCTTTTTTATTTCTGGAAAAGTTCACTTTTTCGGGGGAATGTACGGTTCTGTTGGTCAAAGTATTAGCCATCGATTTAAGCGGTTTTGAAAGAAAAATGATGGATTTTTGGGGTATTACTGGGCAATACTTGATTTTTTGAAAATAGTCTATAAATACTTTGAAAATCTATTTTTCTAAACCACATAGATTCGCGGGAAATAATTTCACCTTCTATTTGAGACTGACCCCAACTATCAAGAAAAATCTCCAAGTATTCTCCGAAAACCAAAGAAAAAAAAATAACTCACTTCTACACCTTGTTGCATCAGATCTAAGAAGCTTGTCTTGAAATCCATCGGATTCCGGGAATCGAGACAAAGATGTAATCTCCACAGTGACGCCTGCACGTTTCCCTCCCCATTTTCGATAATTTTCTGCGCCAGTATCGCCTGTTCTCGTCTCCCCATTTCGCCTATCAGCAACTCTAACGTATCCCCAAGCGTATCATTGACCTTCAGAATCTCCTCAGTAATACAATAATACCTCTTTGAATTAAAATTATTAAGCAATGACATGTCCTCCATCAACTTTTCGATCTCGTTGAACTCCCCATCCATTTTCATGATCATTCCAGTAAATTGTGTGGAAATTTCAGTCAATTTACGCTCTATTTTCTCTGCTAAACTTTCGCCATTTCCAGTTAATAAAAAGGCAGCTGTGTCGATGAAAGCAGTGAATATGTGTCCGTCATCTTTATCGAACTCGAATATTTCATGAATTTCTTTCGTGAATTTTAGCAGTGCGCCCATGTCCTCTGGCGAAGGCACGGATTTCACGAATCGGATCGTGGATCCAAAACTCATTGAACCCAGATTAATGTTGGCTGTCAAAATTAGTAACAGAAAAACTCCAGATTGCCTCATTTTTATGAATTTTTGAAGCAACCGGTCGAACAAATCCTCGATTATTTATCCTGGATCTTCTGATGAAATAAAAAATTTATTGCGATAAGTTCAAACAAAATTTTACTACTTCTCTTGTAAACATATATATATATCTCGAAAATCGGTGAGTTTAGAAGAATTCTTCAATCTTTTTTGTAGAGAAATTAATCAGCTACAGAAAAGGTCTATCGAAGAATTCTCGAAACTCTTCCTCTTCGAAGATATTTTCGAAATAAGAAACGGGTGATTTTTTTTTATTCTCCGAATGGTTTGATCATGAGTCATCAGAGTCATTGAGTGTCTATAATGAAACAAACGCAGAAAACACCCGAAAAATCATTATTTATAATTGAAAACTCATCTTTTAGTATTCTAGTATTAAAATCGAACTCGAAGAATAATTAGTGGATTATATTAATTAATTATAATGTATTACTCAATCATTAATAGCATGCCATTTGATTAGCGTATTCGCGTCTTTGTCTATACAGCAATAACAATCATTTATTACAAAGTTATCGAACGATTAATAATTTTCATATTGGATGGTGATTTTTTTTCCTCTTTTTTTTATGACATTTTCCAGATTTCAATCGATTGTCTAACTTTTTTTTTTTTTAATGTTTGTCTAACTTGAAAGCATGAAATTCTGCATTGACCGGTAAAACACCGCGTTATTTCTATTTCGTTTTTACTTATTATTATTAACCATAAAAAACGGTCAGATGACTCAAAATTTTACGAGATTATTTGGATTTATATGAGCTTTTATTTAAAATTTATTTCATAAGTTATCTCCACATTCAACTCATGATCAAACCATTCTGACTTCAACACTGAATTCATTGTTTTAAAAATATTTCGGAAGCCAGTAGATATATTTTTTCTTATCTATCTTTTTTTTTAGAGCATAAAACTCTACAGAAAAGGTCCCAACGATTTTTCCTGCATTCCACTTCAATTCCAAGATATTTCACGAGGATTAACGGAAGAAAATGTGACTTTACCTTTTCACTATTAATTCATTAAGTTTCAACCAAGAGATCTATCACACTCGACTACTCAGGACCAACTGCTTCTCAGTGCAAGACAAGCATCGGAATATTCTTCTCGTGTCACTAGTTTATATTTTAGTGCGTGAGTGTTTATATCCACTTCACCAAGTAATCTGACTCTTTCCAATAACAAAGAGTCCATTCAATAAATGGGCCTCTATTTTATTTTTCTTTTATCATCACCCTAAAATTGTATCATTCATTCCATTTTTTTGGCTTCGTGAACATTGCGGAGGAAATAAATAAAAAATTCTTGTATTTTTAACTTCTGAAATTGAGAAAGGAACAGAATTGTTGAAAAAAGTCGACGGGAAGACAAATTGATAAATCTCCAGTTCATTCTTCTACAAATCCCTCTGCAACAAGTGCTTTTAAAAGAAATTTTCAAGGAACTTTTTTTGTAGAAAATTAAGTTCTCTACAAAAAGGGTTATTGATAAAATCGGCTAATGCTCATAGTTTCCGAGATATTCTCAGAATAACAAACCTGTGTTTTTTCTGATATATCTACCTCTCCGACTTCACATTACTAAGCTAATTGATATTCAAAAGCCTCCCGCCTTTTTCCCACTCTGTGCGAACTGCGAATGTACCCGACGATCAATTCAAAACACTCAAGTATTCAAATTAAACTGACTTCGCGCATTAACCAGGTATTTCTAATAAATTTTATCTCAGGATTTAAGGGAGATGGGGTATTTTTCATGAGAATCTTCATTGTACGTCTCCGTTAGGTTTTCCAAAAGAGTTTTCTACGAAAATTGCCGATATTCTCCAAAAATAAATAAGAAAAAAAGTTCTATTCTTAGCTGAATCGGAATTGGATTTTAGACTTTCAAAGAATACTCTGCGACTCTGGCTCACGAAACTGCAATCACCCTGGCTCCAGTTCTGCTCCATCCAGCTTGCACCGGAGAAATAAAGCTACAGAGCACAAATCCCAGTATTACAAATTTTTTCTGAGACTATTTATCTCAAATATACTCGCCAAAAAAAAATTCTCACGAAATCCCACACTTATCTACGTTTCCTCTTCACTAAAAATGGACTTAGAATGATCGAATTAATAAATAACTTATATTATTCCAATAAAAATGTTTGCATACTATGATAATTAGTAATAACGAGGATGCAAATAAAAATCAAAACAATTGATTCGGAAAACTTGGTCGTTCTGCTGTAATAATAAACGTAGCCAGATGATACAGACGCGAGTTCCGTCTCATGTTTTTTACGAATCTAATTTGATTTCATGTAATCAGCGTAATTTAGTGAGTACAATCTGAAGGATAGAAAGCCTCCGAAGTCAGGTGAGCCTTTGTGGAAGAAGCCAATACCAGCAAGTGCCGATCCTGGTTTGCTCTTAACTAGTTGGGCATCCAAAAGTGGCAGAGTTGTCTGTCCCAAATCTTGTTCAAAACTAGAAACGACGAATTTCACGAATTTGTTGGAGTTGCCGTTGAGTAGTTTTCTTCGAATTTAGAGGACTGTCTCTCTTCTTATTAACGACCAATTCTTCCCTGGAAAATAAGCTTAATTGAAGAAATCAGTTTTCTTGAAGATCTGAATTTCATTTGATTGCTTGTTATCGATTATATCGGAACTTAAAGAAGATAGTGGAATTTACGTTGAGATCTTATTTGTAACTTTTGATTCCCTCTACAAAAAAAGATTGACAGAAATTTTATTCATCTTTTCTCGAACTTAATGATAGAATTACAAACATGTTCATTTCATTGCATGTTTTTTAAAATATCTCGGAATCGAATCACTAGAAAAGGGATTTATTGAAAAAAAAATTCTAGCTCAGATTTTTCTCCACAAACACGTTTCTATCAGGATTCTTCTATCTCTCTCTCAGATTCCGAAATGTTTCTCAATAAATAATCTTAAAATGGAAGAAAATCTTCCAATTTTTTTGTTTTCATAAAATTATTCAACTTTTGTCAATCGAAAATAATTAGTACTCTCTTCTTTCAGAAATTTTTCAAAACATCATGATTCTGCCGACACTGTTAATTTGTAGCGATAGCAGTATGAAATTTTTACATTAATTCACAAGATTTGGGAAACCTGTATGATTTTTCAATTCTTTGATTCACATTTGAGACAAACAATATATATCACGCGTTTATCATGAAACTATCTCGAGAGATTTTCTCATTGCGCGACCACGACCACTGCAGCAATTAAAGAACTATGAGCTCTTCGGTAAATATTTTGTTCCATCATACTTTATCTGCCGCTGACGTCTGCAAGCCACTCCCACAGGAAGAGAATGCTCACGTTTTGATAGATTCAAATTACTTTATATCATTTCTACGAAAATGCAATCGATATGCATTTAAATTCTCAGTAAAGTCTTTATTCTCAGTAAATTCATTTTACAAGAATTTTTTTTTCTATAAATAACTAATAAGGAATGTTTTTAAAAATGAGATTCCTTAAATATTTGTCTTTTTCATAAAATAAAAGTTTAGCAACGTTTTTGTAATAAAATGAGAAGGTAGTATATCTTGTAGTTCTTCGAGACTCTACGGAATGGCGGAGCATATAGGTATCTCTTCTACTGGTTTAACTCCAAGATATTTTATCAATATCTTTGAAAATCGATTATTTTGGGAATATCTTGGAAACGATAGACTTGGCAAAAATTTAGCAAGAAACTTTTTTTGGTAGCCCAGAAAATTCTCTACAAAAAAGGTTTTTGATGAATTTTCTCTGAGCCCATTCGTTTCAAAGATATTCGCAAAAGAATTTTCAACAAAACTCTAGAATAATCTGCATCATCTTTTCAATAATAATTAACTTTGGATGATTAAATGAAAATTTTTTTAGAGTATTCTAATGAATATGTTTACATACTACAGCGATAATGAAGAATAACGAAAATGCAAATGAAAATCAAAGCGATTGATTCAGAAAACTTGTTCGTTCCACTGACATAATAAACATAGCTAGATGAAACAAATGAGAATTTTGGCTCCTGCTCTTGGCGAATTTCATTTGATTTCATGTAACCAGCGTAATTCAGTGAGTACAATCTGAAGGATAGGAAGCCTCCGAAGTCAGGTGAGCCTTTGTGAAAGAGGCCAACACCAGCAAGTGCCGATCCTGGTTTGCTCTCAACTGGTTGGGCATCCAAAAGTGGCAGAGTTGTCTGTCCCAAGTCTTTTTCGAAGCTAGAGACGACAAATTTCACGAATTTATTGGAGTAACCGTTGGGTAGATTCTGTTTTTTTGAGTTTAGAGGTGTATCCCTATTCTTATTGACGACCAATTCTTCCCTGGAAAATAAGTTCAATTTAAAAAATCAGTTTTATTGAAGAACTGAATTTTATTTCATTGTTTTTTATCAATTATATCAGAATTTAAAGAAGATAGCAGAATTTTCGCTGAAACCTTGTTTGTAACTTTTGATTTCCTATACAAAAAAAGGCTCACAGACACTCTATTCATCTCTCCTCGAATTCAATGATAAAATTACAAAAATGTTCATTTTATTATATTTTTTTAGAGAATATCTCGGAATCAAATCAACAAGTGAAGGATTTATTGAAAAAAAATTGGTAGCTCTTATTTTCCTCTACAAAAATGTTCTCAACAGAATTTTTCTATCTCTTTTAGATTCCGAGATATTTCGAAATAAATAATCTTAAAATGAAATTTAATCTAATTTTCATAAAATAATTGAATTTACTTGTGCAAAGTCTCTGATGACATCCACTCGGATTTCTCATATCGATTGAGAAGTTCTCCAGTTGTGAAATTAAAAGGTGTATACTGCACTTGAATTTCTATTCGTTTCCATTTCGAATTAGCTGCGTTATCTTTCTTTGAAATGCCGAATTTGATTCCTGAAAATGAGTTGAAACAATTTTTAATAAATCCATGAGTATCTCACTACTTTCAAAAATTATTTTACCCGTTATCACGTGACCCAGTGGTACCACTATGTCATCGAGATTGATTGCATTGTGGAATTCATCAATCACAACAAATTTTTCCTCGTTAAGGTACTCAGTATTCCATTTTTGAACTCTTGATAGAGCAACTTGTACATATGCATCAAGTGAATTTTTCCATGATTCGCTTCCTGGTCTAATTTGCCCACGAGACTGGAGTTGTCCTTCTTTAATTTGAATGAGAATTACACCATCTTGCCTAGCGAACTTCAAACCAGTGATGACCCTGGGAAAATTCATGGAAAATTCAATAAAAAAGTCGTGAAGTACAGAGTCTAAATATTAAATCAGTAGTGGCGACACAAAACGAGATGAATTTCTCGATGATGAAACATTTCAAGGTTTACCCCGGGAGATCCGGGTTTTTCTTGAGAATGAAAGAGAATATACTAAAACTTTTTTTTTTCACATCCAAACTTACATATTATTGTTGATACTGCTGCGGACAGCCTCCAAACTAATTACGTGGACTCCCCTTAATTCTGGTGATATCATCGTCTCAATCGAATTAGCTTCACAAGTACAGATGCAAGTTTTGCATTCGTATAATTCCCTAAAACGATAATTCAGTGGTGAATTCATGAAAAAAGGGGAAGCATTTTTACATATTTCTTGACAATTATCTCTGACACGAGCGGATTCAAGAACAATTGAGAGACCTCTTTAATAGAGAATTCCTTGATTTATAAAAAATGTTTTGTGGTAAATTGTCCTGATCCCTATTATTCCCAAAATAAGCTGCCTAGCTTAATTTTACAAATATCTAGGGAATCATTGGCTCTTCACAAATTTCATTGGATTTTTTGGCTTTACAAATTTCACTGAATCTACTCGTTTCAAAGATATTCACGGAATTAATCACACGAATTTCTGAATATTCGTCTTCTATAATTCCATGAATGATTCAATTTATTTACCTGCCAAAGAGACCCTCGTCGTCACATCTCACCAACTTAGCTTTTCTCTGATCGCATCTTTCAAAACCGCCATAACTATGACTATTATCGTCCTGCACCCATATGTAGCGCCTCACCTGTGTTTGAGACTGAAAAAATTAATTAATTTAGGTATGGAATACGTTTTTTCTGTTCAATTTATAAGTACTTGAAATATTTACCCGCTTACAAGCAATCAGAGTATCGACATTCCTACAGTCATTAAGTCTTTCACAATCGGTACCCATAATTTGTTCATCAGTTGAGTCGACGTCATTACAGGTACCTTTACACGCACCTTTTTGGATCGAAATCTCATCAATCATGATTGATTGATAAAGTCTTTCCATTTCGATGAAAGTTTCATCTGTAAGGGGAATAATCATTGAATTTTAGTTGATATCCTCTTTGAGGTATTTATTGCAAAATTGCAAAACTAAAAAATAGAAGATAAATTGAAGGTGAATGAACACGAGAGAGAATTCAAAAGAAAATCCTTATATATTCGTTAAAAAATTCCATTTGTTGTTAAATGAATAATCGTGATGATTCACACGTTCATGGTCATTAATAGACTCATATTCTGTGATAAAAATGTAATATCATACTTCTCCTGAATGAAACCGGATCACACGATCTGAAGTCTCGTGGTGCTGAATCTATGGCTCTTTTAAATACGTTGAAATACGATTGGAGCCTTATCTCAGTGTCCTTCACATTCCTCTCAAATGAATCTAGTCTATTACGGATATTTCCATTTAACTGATTGAGTTTTCTGTATCCATAACTGAGTGACATAAATCCCATAATTTCAGTTGTTATCAGGACCTTATACAGATTGTATAAATATTGATTCGGTGATTTTCCATCACCACAAAGTTCCAGTTTGTTATCCTTAAAAAAATATCCATGTTGTTAAAAAAATACAGTATTCATTTTTTGAAGATAGGGAAAGATGGGGCGAAAAGGGGATGGAGAGTGAAACGAACGAATTTTAGTGCCAATATTTGACATTATGAAATGTTTTTTTTTCGGTCGAAACTTGAAGGAAGAACTCTATTTGTTCTTAGTAAATTTCACTTTTTCAGATAAATTTACGGTTTCTTTTGGTCAAAATGACTTGAAGCTGATCATAAATGAAAAACGAGATCATTAGCCATCGATTCGTGCAATTTTCAAAGAATAATGATTAATTTTTAAGGTATTTACTCGGTAAAAAGCGATTCATTTAAAATGATCTATAAATACCTAAAAAATCGATCATTTTTCTTTCAAAACCACATAAATTGACGAGAAATGATCTCACCTTTCCAATGTCGAAGTATTCTCCGGAAACCAGAGAAAAAAGAAATTAACTTACCTCTACACTTTGGCTCATCAGATCCAAGAAGCTTGTCTTGGTATTCATCGAAATCTCAGGATCAGCATAATGATATATTCTCCAAAGCGACATCTGCACATTTTCCTTCCCTGCGATAATTTCCTGCGCCAGCATCCCCTGTTCTGATTCTCCCATCCCGCCCATCAGCAACTCGAACGTATCCCTAAGCGTATTATTGACTCCCAGAAACCCCTGAGCAATCTGATGCCTCATTAGGTCAAATTGATCAAGCGATATTTCACTCTTGATCAGTTCCTTCCTTGCGTCGAGCTCCGAATCCATTTTCATGGTCATTTCAGTAAATTGCATGGAAATATCAGTCAATTTTTGCTCTATTTCCTCGGTTGAATTTTCGTCATTTCCATTTAATAAAAAGGCGGCTACGTCGGTAAAGGCAGTAAATATGTCCATTTCATTTTCACTATCTTTGAATATTTCATAGGCTTCTCTCGTGAATTCTATCATCGCCCCTATATCCTCTGGCGAAGGCACGGATTTCATGACTCGCCTCATGGATCCAGAATTCATGGAACCCAGCCCGATGTTGGCTATCACAATTAGTAACAGGAAAATTCCAGATTGCCTCATTTTCATTAATCTTCAAAGTAACCGATGAAACAAATTCTCGATTATTTATCCTGAATTACCTGATGAATTGAAAAAAGAAATATTGAGATGAATCGGAATATTTTTCACTACTCCTCTTGTAAATATCTCAAAAATGAAGTGAGTTCACAAAGGTTTTTTGACGAATTATCGTGAATTCCTCCTCTTCAAAGATTTTTTTGCTAATAAGAATCACATCGTCGCCTTAGAAACAAAGGGGCGTAAGTGCTATGTATAAACATAGCACTTACGCCCCTTTGTTTCTAAGGTGACGACATGATTTTTCAATTTGTTTGGAGTGATTTGGTCATGAATCATCAGAGTCGGTGAGTGTCTAGGAGGTAACGAAGGAGAAAAACACTCCAAAATTATTATTTATGATTAAAAACTTATTTTTCGGCATTAAAAATGAATTCATAAAACAATTCAGTAGTGAAGAGGTAAAACAAGATAAGTCTCTTTTTTTCTCATTAAGTTTTTTCAAAATACCTTAGAAAATAACAGAGAAAGAGCAATTTTGCCCCAAAACTCTTTTGTAACTCTTGAAATTTTCTACCAAAAACAGATGAGTAATATCATCTTATCTCGCTTAGTTTCCGAGATATTTCCTTCGAAATGACCTCAAAGATAAGTCGATTTATCCTATTTTACCTCTTCACTACTGAATTAGTTAATTATTATTAATTACTTGTCATTTAAATAATAATTAATTATTATTTAGTCATTAGTATGTCATTTGACTACCGTATTCGCGACTTTGTCTAGAAAACGACAACAATCATTTAATACAAAGTTATCAAACGGTGAATAATTTTCATATTGGATAGTAAAGTTTCGTTTTTCTTCCTCTTTTTTAAAGACATTTCGCAGTTTTTAATCTTTTGTATAACTTAAAACCACAAAATTCTGCACTTGCCGATAGAACACCGCGTTATTCGTATTTCGCTTTCATTTATTATTATTATCAACTATAAAAAACGATCGAATGACTCAAAATTCTACGAGATTGTTCAGATTCATATAAGCTTTCATTCAGAATTTATTTCATAAGTGATCTCCAAATTCAACTCATAATCAAACCACTTTGACTTCAACATTGAATTCATTCTTTTGGAAATATCTCGAAAGCCAGTAGATATATATTTTTTTTTCTATCTTTTTCGTAGAGCAGAAGAAGCTCTACAAAAAAGGATTTAATCGAGTTTTTCCATATCTCACTTCAATTCCAAAATATTCTACAAGAATTAACACTAAAACGAAATAAAACGTGACTTCACCTCTCTACTATTAATTCGTTAAGTTTCAACAAAGAAACCTATCACACTCGACTGCTCAGGACCGACTGCTCCTCAGTGCAATACGACCATCGAAATATCCTTCTTGTGTCACTTGTTTATATTTTAGTGCGTAAGTGTTTGTGTTCCACGTCGCCATGTAATCTGACTCTTTCCAATAACAAAGAGTCCACTCAATGAATGGGCCTCTATTCCCTTTCCCTTTTATCATCCTATTAAGATTGTATTATTTCATTCTTCTTGGCTTCGTAAACATTGCGAAGAAAATAAATAAAAAATTACTGCATATTTTTAACTTTTGAAATGAAGAAAGAATCGGAATTGTTGAAAAATTTCGCGGGAAGACAAATTGATGAATCTGTCATTCATTCATTTGCAAACATTTTTGAAACGAGTGGTTTTCAAAACAATTTCCAAGAAACTTTTTTTGTAAAAAATTAAATTCTCCACAAAAAAGGTTTCTTGGTAAAATCCTGTAAACCTCATAGTTCCCAAGATATTCTCAAAATAAACAACCAATAATTTTTGAAGATATCTACCTTTCCCATTTTACACTACGAAGCTGACTGATATTCAAGAGCTTCCCGCTTTTTTTCCCACTCTGTGCGCACTGCGAATGCGCCCAATCGAATGCGCCAAATAGAATCGATTCAAAACACCCAAGTATTCGAATTAACTTGAATTCGCACATTAACCAGGTATTTTAATGAATTTAAGTAGTAAATTAATAACCCGAGATAATTCAAAAAATTGGATTCTCAGTTTTTCCCAAATATCTCCGAAATTATAGAACCTACGAAAATTTAGCAAGACCTCTTTTTGTAGATCATAAAATTCTGCACAAAACATGCTTAGGACCACATCTCCCTGAACCTGATAGTTTCCGAGATATTTGCGAATGAACACAATGATAATCCCCACAAATTACCCAATCGTCTCATTATCAAATTTTAATGAATCGAAATCCAATTTCTTACAATTAATTAATTGCAGATTTAATCGAGGAAAATTGTGCGAGAGGCAATGATTACGATTATCGGATTGATCTCGTTCCCCCTGTTGCCGAACATTGTCTACCGCATTTTTTTACAATTTTTTAACGAAATTATTCCAGAAACTCAATCTCAAACGATTTCATTAAAATCTTCATTTTACCAATTATCCTCTAAATTTTCTCATTTGTGAATTTTTTTTGAAGTCGTTCTCTCTATTTATAAATTGAAGGACCATGCACATCAACAAATTTGGATATCGTAGGCACACAGCATACCGAATCAATGAAGAATCTGAGCAAAAGCCCGGACATTCAGTTGATGGCAATGCAACTTACCTTATCCCCAGACAATGGAGTAATGCTGAAGAAGTTAGCTGGAATCACTGATAAAGTAAGAAATAAATTAATTCATTTGAAATCCAATTTTCACTGAATATCTCAGGATCTAAGGGAAATGTGGTATTTTTCATGAGAATCTTTTTCGTAGGTCTTTGTTATGCTCTACAAAAAATTCTCTATACAAATTTCCGTATCTCGCTTAATTTCTGAGATATTCCCCGAAAATTAATGAGAGAAGTCCTATTTCATAACTGAATCAGGATTTGCTTCTAGACTTTTGAAGAATACTTTGCGCCTCTCGCTCACAAAACTGCAATCGCCCTGGCTCCAGTTCTGCTCCATCCCAAGAGCACCGAAGAAATAAAACTGCAGTGCACAAATCCCAGTATCCCAAATTTTCTCTGAGCCCATTTGTTTCATAGATATTCGCAAACAAATCTCTAACGAAATTCCAGACTTATTTACAACACCTCTTTACTAAAAATAGACTCAAGATGATTGAAATGATTGAATAAAAAACTTATATTATTCCAATAAAAAGGTTTACATACTATAGTAATAATTAGTAATAACAAAGATGCAACTGAAAATCAAAGCGTTTGATTCAGAATACTTGTTCGTTCTGCTGTTATAATAAACGTAGCTAGATAAAACAGGCGCAGGTTTCATCTCCTGCTCTTTACGAATCTCATCTGATTTCATGTAATCAGCGTAATTCAATGAGTACAATCTGAAGGATAGGAAGCCTCCGAAGTCAGGTGAGCCTTTGTGAAAAAGGCCAACACCAGCGAGTGCCGATCCTGGTTTGCTCTCAACTGGTTGGGCATCCAAAAGTGGCAGAGTTGTCTGTCCCAAATCTTTTTCGAAGCTAGAGACGACAAATTTCACGAATTTGTTGGAGTCACCGTTGGGTAGATTCCGTTTCTTTGAGTTTAGAGGCGTATCCCTGTTCTTATTGACGACCAATTCTTCCCTGAAAAATAAATTTAATTAAGAAAATCAGTTTGATTGAAGAACTGAATTTTATTTGATTGCTTTTCATCGATTATATCAGAATTTAGTGGAGATAGCGGAATTTTCATAGAGACTTTGTAGCTTTTGATTTCTATACAAAAAAAGGTTCACAAAAACATTATTGATCTCTCCCAGAATTTAATGATATTCGAGCAAACATAATTATAATAATTATAGGAGATATAAGAGAAATACATATATGTTTATTTCACGACAATTTCTTGGGAATATTTCAGAATCAAATGTAGATAGAGAATTTATTGAGGAATTTTTTTTGTAGCTCTCATTTTCCTCCAGAAAAAAGTTCTCATCAAAATCCTTCTATCTCTCTTAGATTCCAGGATACTTCTGAATGAATAATCCTAAAATGAAAGCAAATTTTCTAATTCTTTAGTTTCCATAAAATTAGTAAACTCACTCGTGCAAAGTCTCTGATGACATCCACTCGGATTTTTTGTATTGATTGAGAAGTTCTCCAGTTGTGAAATTGAAAGCTGTGTACTGCACTTGAATCTCTATTCGTTTCCATCTAGAACTGGCTGCTTCCTCTTTCTTTGAAATGCCAAATTTAATTCCTGAAAATAAGTTGAAACAATTTTTGAATAAATTCATGAGTATTTCACTACTTTCAAAAATGATTTTACCCGTCATCACGTGACCCAGAGGTACTACTATGTCATCGAGATTGATTGCATTGTGGAACTCATCGATTACAACAAATTTTTCCTCGTTTTCATACTCAGTTATCCATCCTTCATCTCTTGAAAGAGCCACACGTGTATATGTATCGTGTACGTCCGTCCATGATTCGCTTCCTGGTCTAATTTTTCCACGAGATTGGAGTCGCCCTTCTTTAATTTGAATGTGAATTATACCATTTTGCCTGAGGAACTTTACGCCGGTAACGACCCTAAAAGAATTCATGGAAAATTGTATCAAAAAATCGTAAAAAACACAAACTAAGAAAAATATCAGGGAAATGCGTTCAATTAGAAGAAAGAAAAGTGATGCATTTTTGGAAATTATCGATGGTTTTTCCCAAAGATACGGAGATTTTCTAGAAAATTAGACAAAATTAATTAGAATTCAGTAGTGAAGAGGTGAAACAAGATAAGTCTCTTTTTTTCTCATTAAGTTTCTTGAAAATACCTTAAAAAATAATCGAGAAAGAGTAATTTTGCCCTAAAACTCTTTTGTAACTCTTGAAATTCTCTACAAAAACAGATGAGTAATATCACCTTATCAAGCTTAGTTTCCGAGATATTTACTTCGACATGACCTCAAAGATAAGTCGATTTATCCTGTTTTACCTCTTCACTACTGAATTACTTTTTCGAGAGTTTAAACTCACATATTATTGTTGATACTACTGCGGGCAGCCTCCAAACTAATTACGTGGACTCCCCTTGATTCTGCTGACATCATTGTAACAATTGAATTGGCTTCACAGGTACAGATGCAAGTTTCGCATTTAAATAGTTCCCTAAAACGATAATTCAGTGGTAAAATCGTAGGAAAGTAGTTTTTCCTATATTTTCTGACGATTAACTTTAACACGAGTTAGTATAGAAAATATTATCGTGATCCTTCTTTTGAATAGAATTCTTTGAAATATAAGAAAGATCTCTAAGTAAATTCTTCTCAAGCCTATAATTCTCAAAATATTCCCGAAATAACCAGTGCATGCGTAATTTTACGAATATCTCGGAAATCATTGCTTCGAGAAAAATTTTCCAAAACCCCTTTTTTTCTAGTGCATGAAATTCTCTATAAAAAAAAGTCTCTTTACGAATTTCTGAGATATTCATGGAATGAATCACACGAATTTTCAGAGATTCGTCTCCTACTAATTTATCATCAATTTCACGTATTTACAATGAGAAGGAGTCCCTGAATGGAATGACCAACTCTTCGCATTCTCCAGTGTTTCCAAAAATGTGACCATCGCGTTGTCTCACCCATTGATAACGCCTCAAATGTTCCCTCGGCTGTAAAAAAATCAATCAATTCAGTTATGGAATAGTAAAATCCCATTAGCGACAGAATATTTTCTTTATTCTAATATCTTCAAAACCATGAGATTTACGAGAACTTTTCGAGAGATCGCCACTCTCGTAGCCCATCAAATATTCTACAAAAAAGGTTCTTAGAAATTTTCTCCAAACTTTTTTGCCTCAAAGATATTTACAAGAAATTAAAAAAACAAATCTTTCAACTCTTACTCTTGTTCGATTCATAATCACTTGGGATATTTACCAATGGACAAACATCCGGATTGACGATAGATCGACAGTCATAAAGTCGTTGACAAATGATACCATTAATCATTTCATTAGTTACGTCAATACTATCACAGGTGCCTTGACACAGGCCTTTTTTGCATGAAGATTCAGCAATGACGACTGATTGATAAAGTCTTTCCATTTCGATAAAAGTTTGATCTGAAAAAAATGATCATTAACGTGTTTCTATCTGTACAGTCAAAAAAAAGTTAAATTTTGGCATAAAATCGTTAATAACAATCCATACGAGATAAAATTTTCAAATTTGATGAAGTGAATCTGTAAAGAATGTAATGAGGAATGAAATAAATCTCAGAAATAAAAAATCAATTGAAAATTGAAAAATTTTCTATGCTTTTTACATTTCTCCATTTTTTTAAGTTTTGAAGGACTTTTCAAAATCACAGAAAATTTAACAGTTTTCAACCAATTTCTTGTTTCTAGGACTCATTTCGCTTCTCATGACATTCTTTACAGATTCACTCCATCAAATTTGAGAATGCAGATAGAAACACCTTAAGTTTTCATCTATAAATTTGAGGTGTTTATTTCAGAACTGATAAGACATTTTCGTATTGAATAATCAGCGAAAAGAAAAAATAATAAAAAAATGGATTGAATTTAAATGAACCCGTAGAATCTGAATGAAAATCCTATCATAAAGAAATCAGAACACTTCAGACAATTTTTCGAATTCGTTTGAACGAATAAATTATTATAAAAAATGTATTGGTAGCTTAGAAACAAAGTGTCGTAAGTGACATGTTTACACATAGCGTTTACGCCACTTTGCTTCTGAGACAGCGATATTTGAGAAATTTGAACTTATAGTTTTTTTTTTAATTTTCTGCATCTATTTTTCATTTTTGAAATAATTTGTTGATTTAAGAAAAAATCAGATGTCTGTTATTTTCAGTATTATAAAATCGTCACGTTTTTTCATTAAAAAAATGCATTCGTTGGTAAATAAATGACTATGATTATTCACACGCTTATATTCATTACTATACTCATATTACGTGATAAAAATTAGTGATAACATACTTCTGCTATGTGAAATAGGATCACACGATCTGAAATCTCGTGGTGCTGAATTTATCGCTCTCTTAAATCCCTCGAAATATGATTTGAGCCTTTTCTCAGTCTCCTTCTTCACATTAAATAAATCCAGTCTAATATCAACATTTCCGTCCTGTTGATAATACATTCTGTATCCATAACTGAGTGACATGAATCCCATAATTTCAGTTGTTATAAGGATCTCGTATAGACTGTATAAATATTGATTCGGTGATTTTCCATCTCCACAAAGTTCCGGTTTTTTATCCTTTAAAAAATTTAAAGAAAATACAGTAGTGATTTTTTGGAAATAAGAGGAGGTGGGGTAAATCGGAGATAAGGGCTGAAACGGATATATTTCAGTAATCAGGACATACCACCTTAAATGTTTTCATTCATTTGATTAGATAGTGGCCTTTTAAGTCTCTGCTCTTAGATTTCGCAGCAGAAACCTAAAAGGCCACTTTCTAAATTTTAATTTTAATTAAATGGATATATTCTAGTTCTGATTTTTCATATTATGGAAATAGCTTGAAATAAATGAAATTATTTGGGGCAGGAATTCTTAAAGGTTCCATTGAAAAATTAAGGAAATCTCCGATGGAAATCATGGCTCAAAACTGATTTTTTGAATTTATTAAAAAATTCTATTTTTGCTTCCGAATGGAAGCTATGCAATCATCAGAATTTTCGATTGTAATTTTTTTAATAGAACATACTTAAATCGGTCTAAAAAGAGAGAAAATGATATTTTTAGCGCATGTCTGTATGTGCATAAAAGTCTTAACTACAGCAAAACGGTTTCATAGAAAAATTTTATATTTTGTGGAAAACTTCCTCTCGACGAACTCTATTTTTCAAGCTTTATTCGAAGAGAATCCGATCGGTACTTTTTGAGATATGCCCATTTTTCGAAAATCAGTCTTTAATGGAATTTCTGGGAACTATTCAACTCATGTTATTTATACTCATATATTATCTCGAGAGTTGCATCGGTGAGATGCCTGCCAATTTTGAGCTTATTTGCATGATTAGTTCTCTAGTTATTGGCGTTTTAATGAATTTTCCAAAATTTGATATTTTGATAATGGTTTGAAAAAAATTGTATCACTTCCATTCAGAAGTATATTGCTAAAGTATTAGCAGCAAAAGCTATATCAGTTGGAGAGCAATACTGTTATCCACTTGTTTGGGTAATAATTTTCTATTTTTTAAATATTTTGCTTGTTTAGGAGTATTTTCGATTCTATTGGTTGACGTGACTTGGGACCGATCTTAAATGAAAGGAGCGATCATTTGCCATCGTTTCATATAGTTAACCCTAGACTGGTCACCATGAGCGACTTTCTCGTTCTTCGTGCTGTAATCGCTTACCGCTGGCCTTCAGCCTCAGACTTTACAGGCACTAAAAAGATAAGCGACCTAACGACTCTGTTCGGGTGATGAACGATGTGCCGGCGTGTTTAGTGATGGACGTTTTTGATTCGATCTATGCAAAATCGATTTTTTTTCTTTTTAAGAACCGATTTTTTTTCGGGCGATTTTAGAAAACTCGATTAATTGATTTTTTGATTCTCTTTTTTAGAAAAATCGTATCGTTTTTTTTTCTGAATAAACAGTAATAAAGAATAGGATTTATTACTTCTGCAATTAAAACTAGTGAAACGGAACTATCAAATGATATGCAATATCTCGAATTTAATGCGAGATATCGCAACGACCAGTCTATATTTGAAAATTATTGATTAAAAGTTGATGTAATTATTCTTTCATGTCATCAAATCTCGAATTGAATGCGAGATATCACATCTATTAATCCATATTAAAAATTATCGATGAGAAATAATGTGATATTGTTTTTCGTCTTTCATACCGAAATGAAAGTAAGAAACAAGCCGTTTCATTGAAATCTCCATTGAATTGATTTTTCATGGACAAAATTCAAAAAAGAGCTTTTTTTTATTTCAAGAGCTTTTTTTCGAGAATTTCAATTTTTCGGAACCCATTCAACCGATTCCGCTGAAATATCGCTGACAGTATTTTTCATACGGAGGACAAGTACTGTTAATTTTTTAGAGCGCTAAGTATAATCGTCCCAAAGAAACCGACAATATATATCAAAACACACATACAGGCATGCTTCAAAAATATGATTCCGCGACGTCTTGAATCATTTGGAGAGTAATTATGCAGAAGAGCGTCCATCCTAAAATTTAATAATTACCAGAATCAAATCTTTGAAAAAAATATGGAATGGGCAAGCGAGGCTTCAATCCACATCCTTCAAATCACTAGTCTGATACTCTACCAATTGAGCTATTGCGAATTCCAATATTTACCTTCGGATTTTGGACTCCGATATATTATCTTATTTTCACCACCTCCCTTCCTGAGGCAAATTTAAATTAATTTTAGATTTTTTTCATTTTTTCTATTGCTTCCGAATAGAAGCTATGTAATCATCAGAATTTTCGATTGTAATTTTTTCAATAGAAGATATTTGAAATGATCTAAATAGAGAAAAAAGATATTTTTAATGCATGTGTGTGTATGTGTGTCGGTGTGTCCATAAAAGTCCCAATTACAGCAAAACGGTTTTATAAAAAAATTTAATATTTTCTGGACAATTTCCTCTCGACGAACTCTATTTTTTAAGCTTTATTTGAAGAGAATCCGATCGGTACTTTTTGAGATATGTCCATTTTTCGAAAATCAGTTTTTAATGGAATTTCTGGAAACTGTTCAACTGATGTTATTTATACTTATATACACTACTCAAAAAAATTAAAGGAACAAAAAATTTTTCAATTTTTTTCAGTGATTTTTGGAAGAATGTAACTTCATGAAAAATGATCGGATTGAAATAAAAAAAAAAGCGTTTTGAAGCTTGAAATGTCTAGTTTTGAAATCTTTTAAGGAAATTTTTTTTGGAACATTTCCTATGATGCGAAGAGAGGAAAAGAAGCAGAGGAAAAAAAATCAAAAATTTTTTCATTTTTGGAAATGGTCTACGGGCTCAGAAAAAATTTTTGCAGCTTGACCAATGCAAGGATCATTTAGCCTAACTTTTTAGCTTCAATTTCTTTTTTTTTTTTCTTCGTACAATCATTTGTCTCTGAGATATCGACTGTTGAATGAAAATTAGTCTTTTTCTCTTCGATCATCGATATCTCGTGAACTACTGATCGTACAGCCAACGGATGGTGGGTTTCACAAACTTGAATAAATTCTCTAGAGGTGGCTTTTGGAATTTGATTTTTTTAAAAATTAATTTTACACGTAATATTGGTTCGAAAAGTTACCAAAAAATAACGTTTTTTCACTGTTCTCGTAAGTTTACCTAAACTTTGTCATTTTTCGGAGGACTGCTACTGTCTTTGGGTTTTTTCTTAGCTGAATGTATGCCCAAACACCCTGGAAAATTTCAAGTCAATCGGTTCAGCCATTTTTTCTCCCCGACCGATCAAAGTTGTAGCAAGAATTAAAGGAACAATATGCTGGTTCCTTCAATCCTAATTAATGAAGGCTTTTTTTTGTAAAAATTTCGTTTCTCACGCATACACATATTCTTGCAAATTTCAGTTTTTATCAAGATTATTTTTACTAAACGAAATGTTCCGATATCCAATGTTCCAATGTCTTTTTCTCCTCATTTTCCGATCATTAGATGAACCTTTAAGACGAAATTCTTACAAAAAAAAACGTTCATTAATTAGGGTTTAAGGAACAAGCATATTGTCCTTTAATTTTCGCTACAACTTTGATCGGTCGGGAAAAAAAAACGGCTCAACCGATTGACTTGGAATTTTCCAGGGTGTTTGCGCATACATTCAGCTGAAAAAAAAACCCAATAACAGTAGCAGTCCTCCGAAAAATGACAAAGTTCAGGTAGACTTACGAGAACAGTGAAAAAACGTTATTTTTTGGTAACTTTTCAAACCAATATTACGTGTAAAATTAATTTAAAAAAAAATCAAATTCCAAAAGCCACCTCTAGAGAATTTATTCAAGTTTGTGAAACCCACCATCCGTTCGCTGTACGATCAGTAGTTCACGAGATATCGATGATCGAAGAGAAAAAGACGAATTTTCATTCATCAGTCGATATCTCAGAGACAAATGATTGTACGAAGAAAAAAAAAAAGAAATTGAAGCTAAAGAGTTGGGCTGAATAATCCTTGCATTGGTCAAGTTGCAAAAATTTTTTCTGAGCCTGTAGACCATTTTCAAAAATGAAAAAAATTTTGATTTTTTTTCTTCCGCTTCTTTTCCTCTCTTTGCATCATAGGGAATGCTCCAAAAAAAATTTCCTTGAAAGATTTCAAAACTAGACATTTCAAGCTTCAAAATGCTTTTTTTTTTATTTCAATCCGATCATTTTTCATGAAGTTACAGTCTTCCAAAAATCACTGAAAAAAATGGAAAAATTTTTTGTTCCTTTAATTTTTTTGAGTAGTGTAGTATCTCGAGAGTTGCATCAGTTAAATGCCTGTCAATTTTGAGCTTATTTGCATGATTAGTTCTCGAGTTATTGGCGTTTTAATGAATTTTTCAAAATTTGATATTTTGGTGATGATTTGAAAAAAGTTGTATTACTTCCATTCAAAAGCATATTGCTAAAGTTTTAGCAGAAAAAGCTGTATCAGTTGGAAAGCAATACTATTACCAATACTAACAATAACATTATCCACTTGTTTAGACTTAATTTTAGACTAATTTTCATTTTGGACTCTATTCTGCATAATTACCAATGTCTCTACAAAAAAAAACCTCTGTTTCCCTCCAATTTCTAGATATTCTCCAAAAACAGAAAAAAGTAACTCACCTCTACATATTGTCTCATCAGATGTAAGAAGCTTGTCTTGACATTCATCGAAGTCTCGGGATTGAAGTGGTGATGTATTTTCCGCAGTGCCTCCTGTACATTTCCCTCTCCACTTCCCATAATTTTCTGGACCAGCATGACCTCTCCCAGTCTCCCCATCTCGCCCCTCAGCGACTTGAACGTATCCCCAAGCGTATCATTGATCCTCCTAATTTCTTCAGCAATATGATGCCTCATCAGATTCAATTGATCAAGCAATGGCACACCCTTGATCAACTTCTTCGTCTCCTCAAACTCCGAATCCATTTTCATAATCATTTCAGTAAATTGTGTTGAAATGTCAGTCAATTTTCGCTCTGTTCTCTTCGTTGAACTCTCGCCATTTCCGGTTATTAAAAGTGCAGCTGCATCGGTAAAGGCAGTGAGTATGTCGCCGTTATTTTTACCGTCTTTGAATATTTCGTAGATTTTTCTCGTAAATTTTATCATCGCACCAATGTCGTCTGGCGAAGGTATGGATTTTACGACTCGCATGACGGCTCCAACACTCGTCGAACCCATATCAACGTTGCATATCACAATTAGTAGAAAAAGAACGCCAAATTGTCTCATTTTCATCAATTTTTGAATTACTCGATGAACAATTTATTTATCCCCGATTTTCTGGTGAATTCAAAAATTCATTGAGATAAGCTGAAAAATTCGTTGGAGATACGCACTTTTTGATTTTATCTATGTTTGTAGCTCTTGAAATTTTCGAAATAAGCTTATTAGAGCAAAAAGGGCGAATCTCCATTATTTAACGAGTTATTTGCAAAGTGAAAACGAAAAAAATCAGTATTAAAAATGTGAAACAATAAAAATCGATTCTTTTCTCTACTTTTTTTTTTAGAAATATCTCGGAAATTAAGGGAGATAAGGCGATTTTCTACGAACTTTTTTTTTGTAACTCTGGAAATTTTCTATGAATTTTTTTTTATCTTGAGAATCGGTGGTTTCAGAAGAAAATGTCGAGGTAGAAACTTTGTTGTCGAAAATTTTATTGGCTACAAAAAAGGTACCCTGACAAATTCTCATAAATCCTTCCGTTTCCAGAATACCGTGGTGGTCCTGGTTTCTGACAGTGTCCCAGTAATTGACAATTTTTATATTGTTTATTATTTAATTGTTAA
Source organism: Aleiodes leptofemur (assembly GCA_963942555.1). Lineage (NCBI taxonomy): Eukaryota > Metazoa > Arthropoda > Insecta > Hymenoptera > Braconidae > Aleiodes > Aleiodes leptofemur. The sequence continues at coordinate 6,093,426 of OZ012610.1, read as the reverse complement.
GATTGTTTAGCGCAACAAATATGTATTAAAATAATCAAATTACATTCAATGAGCAAAAAGTTGTTGATTTCGATTTATGCTGTCAGAAACTAGTTCTAAAGTGTCAGAAACTGGGGCCATCACGGTATTTTAAAAATAAGAAACACATGATTTTCAGATTTGTTTAAATTAAGGGCTGAATTCTTTTTTTTCCAAAATATCTCGGAATTCAGTAAAAAATGCCCTTTTTTCCATTTAAACCTATTTTGTATATCGAGAAAAACTCTGTAAAAAAGGGTCCTCACTAATTTTTCCCTATCGCACTTCAATTCCGAAATATTCCGCAAGAATTAACAACAAAACGAAATTAAATTCCACTTCACCTCTTCACTTTTGAACTTATCCAGTTGAGATTTATCCAGATCTATCACACTCCGCTACTCAGGACCGAATGGTCCTCAGTGCAATTCGATCATCGAAATATTTTCTCTGTGTCACTTGTTTATATTTTGCTGGGTAAGTGTTTAGGTTTCGCGTCGCCACATAATCTGGCTCTTTTCAATAACAAAAGAGTTCATTCAATGAATGGGCGTCTGTTCCCTTTCCCTTTTATCGTCACATTAAAATTGTATTATTCCATTTTTTTCTGCCTTCGTAAACATTGTGGAGAAAATAAATGAAAAATTATTGCATATTTTTAATTTTTGAAATGAAGAAAGAAACGGAATTATTTAAAAAATTTGGCGGGAAGACAAATCGATGAATCTTCCGTTCATTCATTTGCAAAAATTTCTAAAACGAGTGGTTTTCGAAGAAATTTCCAAGAAACCTTTTTCGACAAAAATTAAATTCTCTACAAAAAAGGTCTGTTGATAAAATCCTCTAATCCTCATAGTTTCCAAGATATTCCCAAAATAAACAACCAATAATTTTTGGAGATATCTACCTTTCCGATTTTACACTACAAAGCTGATTGATATTCAAAAGTCTCCCGCCTTTTTTTCCCACTCTGTGCGCACTGCGAATGCGCCCAAGAATCGATTCAAAACACTCAAGTATTCGAATTAACCTGACTTCGCACATTAACCAGGTATTTTAATAAATTTAACTAGCAAATTAATAAACCGAGATAATTCAAAAAATTGAATTCTCAGTTTTTGCCAAATATCTCTGGAATTATTGAGCCTACGAAAAATTCAACAACATCCTTTTTTGTAGAGCATAAAATTATGCACAAAACATGCCAAGGATAACATCTCCCTGAACCCGATAGTTTCCGAAATATTTGCCAAAACCCAATGATAATCCCCCCGAATTATCCAATCATCTTATCACATTTTCCCTCCCTCCATTAATAAATTAAAATTCAATTCCTATCAATTAACTAATTGCATAGTATTATACCTATATATTCTACATATAATATTCACAAAATTAATATTGTAAAGAAATCGGTAAAATCTATATACACAAAAAAAAGCAAAAGAAATTGTAAGCCGATACAGATTCTCATTTGTATAAGACTGTTATATCGAAACAAATTAATAAATAATAATAATAATAACAATTAACTAATTGCAGATTTAATCGGAGAACAATGTGCCAGAGACAATGGTCACGATCATCAAGTCGTTCTTCTTCTTCCTGCTGCCGCCTCTTTTATTTTTCTTCAGTCAATTTCTGAAGATTTCCTTCGTTATAACCGAATATTCCGATTGGATTTTTGAAAATGTTCAAGAGGAGAGGATTTACGACTATATTGTCGTTGGTGCTGGTAGTGCTGGTGCTACAGTAGCTGCTGGCTTGGCAGATGCAGGAGAACAGGTGCTTCTGCTGGAAGCCGGTGGTCCAGCCTCGGCATTTGCTGATATTCCTATTTTGGCACCGATGCTGCAGATGTCTCCTTACGATTGGCAGTACAAGACACTGCCGCAGAAGCATGCCTGCAGGGGAATGATGAAAAACGTCAGCAATTGGCCGAGAGGCAAAGTCCTGGGTGGCTCCAGCAGGCTCCACTTCATGGCCCACGTGGAAGGACATCCAGAAGACTATGCTAATTGGTTCCCTGACTTTGCTAATTACAGGGAGACAAGGGAATTCGTGGCGGATGAACTGAAATCCTGCTCTGAACTTGGTGATGCTGTTTTGCGAGGAGTTTCGGAGCTATCTGGTGGAGAAAAGTACAAAAATCGGTTGAGCGGGTTTGGAAAGGTCAATGTTACGGTGATGAATGGGGAACGCTGGAGCACTGATAGATTATTGACGGAGGAGAGGCGGGGGAAGGGACTTGATGTGATAGCACATGCACATGTGCTAAAGGTGATGAAATTGATGAATAAAACTGAAAATAGTAGAAATGTGACGGTTTTTTTTGCTTTTTTGAGGAATAAATCATTTGAATAAATGGAAAATATGCACATGTAGAAAATTCAAGGAACTGGAAGTGCTATTTTTTTAAATATTTTTTTCATAATAATTTATTAGTTTAAAAAAATCCAAACTATTTTGAGATGTGGGCTAATTTTATTCAATAAAATTCAATGAATGAAGTGGTAGAGTAAGCTGTTCCGGAGAGTATCTTGGAATTGAGAGGGCTTAAAGGATAATGTCAAGAGACATGTTTTGTAGAAAATTTACCAAGCTACAAAAAAGGTTTCTTGATAAATCCACCTAAGTCTTGTCGTTTACGAGATATTCTCAAAATAAGGAACACGTAATTTTTTGACTTCTTTTCAATAATTCATCAGTGAGTTATTTCTGTCCTCCAGTTTTCTTGGATTATTTCGAAAACTGGAAGAGATAGAGAAATCTTCAAAGAGGTTTTTTTTGTAGCTCTCATTTTTCTCTGCAAGTAACGTCTTCAAAAAAATCTCGCTATCTCGATTAAACTCTGAAATATGTAAGGAAATTCATTTGATTTTTCCCTATTTCAGATTATTTTTGATTCGAATCATAAAGCAGAAGGTGTAGAATTTGCGAAATGGGGAAAAACGTATTTTATGAGAGCGAAGTATGGAGTAGTCATCAGTGCTGGTGCTATTGGTACTCCACAATTGCTGATGCTGTCTGGAATAGGACCTAGAGAGCATCTCGAAGATCTCAATGTGAGTCAAAGTAGCTCAGAATCTTTGAAAGTCATTTAACGATGAATTTTCTCATTTTAGATTGAAGTTCTTGAGGATTTACCAGTGGGAAAGAATTTGATTGATCACATAGGAACTGGACTCGATTTAGTAATTGTCAATACATCTTTATCAATGGGCACAGTTGAAGCAATGAAACCGAAATCTGCGTTGAATTATTTTCTCTTTGGCGAAGGTGATGAAAATATTACATTTCAATTGGAATTTTAATATTTAACATGACGAAAATCACCTGAAAAAGATGAAATTATTTCAGATGAAATTTTGGTGATAATTCCATTTTTTTTAAACCCCGAATTCCCGGAAAAGTACCAGAAATCAATTCTACCATTATCCACCTGCTTTTTTTTCCAATTTTTCGATGGAATCATCGCAAAAACTTTATCTCAAACAATTTCATCAAAATCTTCATTTTACCAATCATCCTCTGAATTTTCTCATTTGTAATTTTTTTTTTAAAGTCATTCTCTCGATTTATGAATTGAAGGACCATGGACATCAGCAGGTTTGGAGATCATAGGCACACTGCATACCCAATCAATGAAGAATCTGAGCAAAAGCCCGGACATTCAGTTGATGGCAATGCCACTTGCCTTATCGCAAGACAATGGAGCAATGTTGAAGAAGTTAGCTGGAATCACTGATAAAGTGAGAAATAAATGAATCCATTTGAAATCCAATTTTCACTGAATATCTCAGGATCTAAGGGAAATGTGGTATTTTTCATGAGAATCTTTTCCGTAGGTCTTTGTTATGCTCTACAAAAAATTCTCTACACAAATTTCTGTCTCTCATTTAATTTCTGAGATATTCCCCGAAAATTGATGAAAGAAATCCTATTTCATAACTGAATCAGGATTTGCTTCTAGACTTTTGAAGAATACTTTGCGCCTCTCGCTCACAAAACTGCAATCACCCTGGCTCCAGTCCTGCTCCATCCAAAGAGCACCGGAGAGATAAAGCTGCAGAGCACAAATCCCAGAGATGATCCTCTGATAAATCCAAACTATTTATCCCACGAAGAAGACGTATTGACGCTAATAAATGGTAACTAAAGAAAAATCATGAATCTATGTTACACTATATATTTACTCATTTTTCAATAACATTTAGGAATAGAATTCGTCGAGGAATTGGTGAATACAAAGTCAATGAAGTCACTCGGTGCTGTAATGAATGAACAAAAGTTCCCAGGCTGTCAGAATCATCATTATGGTACAAGGAGTTACTGGGAATGTTACATACGTCACTTGACAATAACATCTTATCATCCAGCTGGTACCTGCAGCATTGGCCGAGTTGTTGACAGAAATTTCAGGTAATTTTATAATTTATTCAATTTAAATAAGAAGATAAATATTTTTAATTGCATCAATTTTCATTAATTTATTAGCAAATTAGTCGAATTAATTTATAATCGTCATTTTTCTTAATTATCTTCTTATTTTTATTATAATTATTTCTTTCAACTTATTTTGAAATTTTTCAAAAATACTAATCAATATACATTTTAATTAATTTTTCTTTCATCTCTATTTGTACTCGCAGAGTTTATAACACACAAAATTTGTACATCGTGGATGCATCAGTGATGCCAGTACTGCCAAGTGGTAATCCCAATGCAGCAATAATTATGATTGCCAATAAGGCAAAAAATACAATAATAAGATTGAAAAAAATTAATTCAATTAATTCAAATAAGTGTAATATTGAAAATCTTATAAGATTCATATTCTTTAACTTCACAGAATGATATATAACTCTGCAAAGGCACAAGTATAAAAAATCTTCCATGTACATTTATACTTTATCAAATATAATAACTATTTTATTTTTTTTTTAATTATTTATCTTTTTCGTATAAAAAATTATTCTTTTCTGAAGTCTTTATAATACATAAAGTTTTCATAAATTTCTAAACTTCCTTCAGATTATTCCGACTGGCTTATTCATAATGAGCGTCATTGTTTCGATGAAAAAAAAAACTATTCTAGGATTTGAGGAAATACTTGGACATTATTTTATCATAAATCATGATCACTAGACTATACCGTAAAAAATTCAGTAATGAAGTGATAAAACGAGATAAATCAACTTCATTTTCAAAGTTATTCTTCGATAATCTCTCGGAATCTGAGCGTGATAGGAAAAATAATATAGAAATCTTTTTTGTGAAGTGGGGAGAGTAACTGAAACTCTTATCAGAGCCAAAAAAATGACTTGATCAACCCATTTTCCTGAGATATCTCTATAGAAAAGCGAGAAGGAGAAATTTTCATAGAATTCCTCTTCATTGCTCTCTTTTATAGCTCTCACTTTACTCTACAGAAAAATATTTTTTTTTTATTGAAACAAAAAAAAAAGATTCCGACACTGAAGTGTCCAATTTTCGCTGAATTCTGAGATATCATGAAACATATTGCTTAAAAATGAAATCAAAGAATTTCCTCAAATTTAAACATGAAATAATGAATTTCAATGAATTTTATCGATGACTTCTACCACTTCTGTGATCATTAGATCTGTGATTTCTCGAATTTCTGTGATGATCATGACCACGTTGATTACGATCATTTCTATTATCATTACGATGATCATGACGATCATGTTCTCTCCTACGTTCTCTATCTCTGTCTCTATTATAATCACGATCACGTGGATAAGGATGATGTCTATTTCCGTGTCTATCATCCTTTCCATGAACAAATGGACTATTTGATCTATTCTGACTTGGATATGGCATTAAACCGGGTGGAATGAATGTCGGCATGAAGCCAAAGTTCGGCATTTGATAGCCCATCAGTACTTGATTACTGTACTGAAGTATCTCATTCATACTTGGATTATTCATCTTCTGTGGAAATTGGATGGAATTTTGATCACTCGAAGATTGTCTTGGTTTAATTGTTAATAGACGATTGTACATTGTTGTACCCTCGAACAAGTCCAGGGCATATGGCACCGATACTGCGTGCTTGTATGTTATAAAACCAAAATTCTTTTGTTTACCATCACGATCCTTAGGAATGTGAACTCTCTCCAAAGGTCCACCCTGAAAAATTTTGTATTTTTTGTATTATTAGGAAATTTTGTTAGAATTCAAGTGAAATAAGTGGAACTATTAGAATTATCAGGGATCACATTTTAATTATTTCAGAAACTAGTGAATTTAGGAAAAAAAAGTGGCGAAATCTTTTTTGTGGAGAATTTAAAGATCTACAAAAAAGGTTTTTTGATGAATTTTCATAAATCCAGTAGGGAAAGTTGACCAGTATTCGAACTCGTCCAGTAATCGAACTAAAAAATCGGTAATCCAACGAAATATCATTTTTTTATCTTCAAAACACAATATAATGTTCGTCAACTCAAATAAGAGCCTATGAAACTGTTAAATATATCAGTAATTATCGAATTTCTTATGTTCGATCACTGGTGTCTGAACAGTCTTATCTGTTCGACCACTGGCCTACTCTAGTTAATCTGAAAAGAGTAGATCGAGAGGAAAATGTGAAGAAAATTGATAAAATCTAATGAACGCAATAGTTTGTGAGATATTCGTGAAAAATGGTGATAAAAGGATAAAATTGAGAAATGTCCAGTTTATTTTACAAGTATCTCTGAAACGAGTTGGTTTAGAAAAAAATGAGAAGGGAGCTTTTTTGTAGAGAATTTGATGAGCTACAAAAAAGGTCTCTTGATAATCTCCTAAATCCGATGGTTTTTGAGATATTCTCAATATGACCGAATTCTTGTAATCATCTTTCAACAGTTTAACACGAAAATGTGAAGCACGAATTGCATGGATAGGCTTTCATCAGGTAATATCAATACAAATGACGAAAAAAGCTTCCAGCCAATCAGAAGACGAATACAAGTCAACAATGAAAGATGATAATGAAATTAGCACACGTCTGCCAATTTTCTTGTTTTTTTTGTAAACAAATAAATTATAATAAAAAAAAATATTCAAAAAATTTGTAATTATAGTTTTTTTTTCTTCAATTTTCTACATTTGCATACTTTTCATTTTTTTCCAAATAATTTATACGTTAATAGAAGAAAAATCTAAAAATTGTCAGATGTCTACTATTTTTTTAAAATGATCAATGAAAACTATTAATTATCGATAATTGTCAATTCTCGTAATGAAAATAAAATAATGTATTTATGTTTTTTCATTATATTATTTCAAGGTTATGTGATTTTTATTTTTTTCATCAATTAACAGACTAGTCTCCTCAAAAAACTGCAGATTTTTACTGAAAATAATACAATTACTTTATCAACTCAATAATTGTTCCCAAAAAACGAAAAATTCAATTGAATTAATGCAATTAATTTTTACATACCTGTAAAAAAAATTCATAGAGAATTTCTTCGGTACACCTACTGCTCAAATTCCCACAAAAGATAGTTCTAGAATCTTCATCCATCATAAAGCAATGAAAAAAGAAAATTCAAAAATCCAACGAAAAAAAAAATAAGTCAGCCAAAAAAAAGATCAGCAAGTGGTTGAAAATTATTTTTATCTGCAAAAACACAAATATTTGTGTTATTATTTTTTCGCTCCAAAAATTATTTTTCACTGCTCTTCCCAGTGGAATCCGCGCCTCTAAAAATTCACCATCAGATGTCGCCAACTTCCGGTTCATTGCCGCCATTTTGTCGTTTGCGAATGAGCCTTGAATATAATGCCAAAATGGACGCAAATAGAAGCGAGGCAATTGCAGAAATGTGAACGACGCTTTATTCGGTGAATACTTTTGAAGAAACTAGTGGATTTGAAGAAAAATGTCAAGAGACCTTTTTCATAGAGAATTTTGCACTCTACAAAAAAGATCCCTTGATAAATTCTCTTAAGCCTCATAGTTTCTGAGATATGCTGAAAAATAATTCGCACGTAATTTTCACACTCAAAACTCGTAAAAATTGATAAATTTGAGTAAAGATTATTTTAAGAATATCTCCGAAACTATCAAGTTTATGAAGATTTAAGAAGAGACCCTTTTTGAAGAGCGTAAAATTCTGCATAAAAAATTCTCCTGGCATTTTTCTCCAAGGCCATTGATTTCCGAGATATTCACAAAATAATGCAGATGATGTTTATTTTTTAAAAATTCCGAGTTCCCCCAAGGGAACACAATGTTGTTTTTCTTATTTAATAAAGTATTATTTTCTATTCAAATTAATGTAAGACTAGTTTTAACATTCATTTTCAAATTTCCTCTGATTCCCAGAAGACTCAACAAATTCATCAAGAAATCATTCTTGTAGAGAATTTCATGCACTCCAAAAAAGGTCTTTCGATTGATGAATTCCCCTAGACAAATCGATTTTTCCTCATTATCAGATTTTTTCAAATATCTCGGAAAATAAGCGAGATAGAGCGATTTTACCTTTACCCTTTTTTTGCAGTTCGAGCAATTTTTCACAAACAAGGCTCAAGACAAAATCGCCCTATCTCGCTTAGTTTCCGAGATATTTTAATTTTTTAAAAATGGTGAGAAAATGACATCAATTTGAAAGTTTCCCATTTTTTACCTCAACTAAAAAAATTTCAGATGAATCAATTTTATTTCATCAGTTTTTCTCAATTATCTTGGAAACTAAACGAGATAGAGCAATTTCATCCTAGTCCTATTTTGTAGCTCTTGACATTTCCTACAAACGAAGATTTAAAGGCGGAATCTCTCTATTTTACTCAGATTTCAAGATATTGAAAAAAAAAATTGGTAACGAAAAGACATCAATTTAAAAAATTCATTTTTTTTACCACAATTATGTAATTTTCAGATAAATCAATTTTATTCCATCAGTTTTTTTTTTCAAATATCTCGGAAACTAATCGAGATAGAGCGATTTTGCCCAAACCCTTTTGGCTGTAGCTCTCAAAATTCTCTGCAAATAGGATCAGAACCAAAATCGCTCCATCTCGCTTAGTTGCCGAGAACTTTTAATTATTATTCAAATTTCGAAGAAAAAAAAATTCCTACAAATTTTATAAAAGTTTTATAAAAGTTTCATAAAAATTTCGAAAATTCTAAAAAGTCTCAAATGTTAGAATAAAACTATTTTCTCATCGTTATTATTATTATTATTACTATTAGTTTTTTAAAACTGATCACAATGAAATCAATTCATCTGAAAACTTCATATATTTTTTTACCATCGAAAAATTTCAAATTCGCCGCTCTTCCAGTATATTCGCCTTCATTGCGGAATCACCTTGAACCTCAAAAACGAACGTATCCCCCACACATTTGCTAATGAATTTGCCCCGCAAAAATTCCTCTCTTCATCACCGTGTTTATTCAATTCTTCGTTCTTCCAACTCCTGTCGCTTTGAGTGAACATCACGCGCAAATTCAACATCTAGTCTCCATTCTTCGTTGTTAGCGGCAACGGCTTTGCCGTTTTTTTTTTTTTTTTTTTTACACGATCGATTCCCATCGCTTCACACACAATTGAAACAGAGAAAAAACGATGAGAGACTATTTTCAACAAAAATTCATTAAAACAATTAATCACTGTGCGATGTGTCCAACAATCGATTAATCAAAAAAAAAACTACAATTAAATAATTAATTTACAAAAAAAAAAATAATTACAAATGTAGACGTTTACATTGAATCGGTGAATTAAGAGTAAATTCATCTCTTTGAATAAAAGCGAAAGGAAGAAAAAAAAAATTCAAAATCTAATTTTAACGACATCCGGAATTTTTCATTCAGTGTCTAACCAAAGCCACGTGTTTTCTTCGAACGTCCTTCTGACACATTTTTCATCAGGTAAGTAATTTGCAAAATTACAACAAAAAAATCAAAAATTACAATTAAATATAATTTGAATAAATTTGAAAATTTAACGGTTTAAATAGAGCCAAAAAAAAAATACATTTTAAATAAATCAATGAGAGGGAAGACGAAAAAAAAAAACGTTAGTAAAACGATTTTTTTACCTCGTGGACTTATCGATCCTTTGTTTCGGTCCTGGACGAAAAAAAAAGAGAAAAGGACCAAAAAAAAGGAGGAAAAAACATGAAATTGAATATCATTGGTGAGATTTTACGGTTCAAGGTGAAGATGAAGATTTTTTGGTGAAAATAAAATGAAAAAAAAAATATCGCGATTAAAAGAGGGGGGAGGATTTTTTTTATCACGACGATTATTATTATTATTATTTCAGCGAATTGTATGTGATGATTCCTTTGTTCATTTCTTTTACTTTTTTTTTTTTTTCATTCTTTTCTTTCTTTTTTTTTTTTCAGGGACACAGTGAGGCATGCTGAGAAGGGACAATGGCGGAGTTCGTGGACGGTTGGTTTTTGGGGCATACCCTAGGGGAAGGTGCCTATGGGGAGTAAGTAAACACACACAAATGGAAAATTTAGATGTTTGACCTTCGAATGATTTTTTTCGAGATTTTTGCAAATTTTAATTGGCCCATTTTTTTTTTTTTTTAAATTAAAAGATGTGGAAGAAATTTTTTTGACTTCTTATTTTTGTATTTTTTGCCGGATTTTAGAGTTAAACTGGTGATCAACAAGGCAACTGGCGAGGCAGTTGCTATGAAGATGATTGACCTACAGAAACATCCGGATGCAAGCAGAAATATTAGGAAAGAAGCAACTGTTCACAGGATGCTGTCGAATCCTCATATTATTAGGTACTATGGACAAAGAAGCGAGCCAACGATGGAGTATATTTTCCTTGAGTATGCATCGGGGGGCGAACTCTTTGATCGTATTGGTGAGGCACTTTTTTTTTTGGCTTAAAAACATTCGATTTTAAAGAATTCTGAAGTTTTTGGATGAAATGATTATCATTGCTTCAGAAGTTTTCTGCGGATTTCTTGGAAACTAAGCGAGATAGGGCGATTTTGCAGGGATCCTTTTTTGTAGGTCTAAAAATTCTCTGCAAAAAAGGATTCGGGCAAAATTGCCCTATCTCATTTAGTTTCTGGGATATCTGTGAAAAACTGGTAAAATTGGTGAAATTTGTCTGAAAACTTCAAATTTTTAGTTTTTGGAAAAATTGATTACACTTTATCAGCCGATTTTTAAGAATATCTCGGAATATAAGCGAGATAGAGCAATTTACGTGATTACTTCTTTTGTAGCTTATGGAATTCTTCACAAATAAGGATTCAGACAAAATCGCCCTATCTCGATTAGTTTCCGAGATATTAAAAAAAAACCTGGTAATAAAATTGAAGAAATTTGTCTAAAAAATTTGAATTTTCAATTTTCAAAAAAATCGATTACACCTTGTCACTAGTTTTCTTTAAATATCTTGGAATATAAGCGAGATACAACAAATGTAATGATTTTTCTTTCAGCTCTCAAAATTATCAACAAAAAACTTATAATGCAAATTGCTTTATCTCGATTAATTTTCGAAATATTTAGAAAAAACGGAATAAAAATAGGATTTTTATGAAAAATCGAATAATCCCGATTAACGTGAATCATGATTCGATCCTCAGTGTAATGTCGAGAATGAAGCGATCATTGCGTAATGAAAATTAGAAAGTTCAACGATTTTTTTTGTCTTCCACTGGATTAAAATATTAAAATGTTAATATGTTACTGGAGAATTCTACTTTTTTTAGAAAACAATAAACTTGAAAAATTCGAATTTAATTAGATGCAAAAATTAATTCACAGAACCTGACGTTGGCATGCCAGTGTGGGAGGCGCAGAGATACTTCAAGCAACTGATAACAGCAGTTGAATATCTACACTGTCGTGGAGTAGCTCATCGTGATCTGAAACCTGAGAATCTTTTGTTAGATGAAAAAGATAATTTGAAAGTCACTGACTTTGGTTTAGCTACTGTTTACAGGCTTCAGGGTAGAGAGAGGCTATTGGAAAAACGTTGTGGTACACTGCCATATGTAGCACCGGAGGTACTTGTTAAACCGTACAATGCTGAACCAGCTGATCTTTGGTCTTGTGGGATCATTTTGGTTGCTTTATTAGCTGGTGGTGAGTGAAAATATTCGTCATTCAATCCACCGTCATTATCTCCAGAACGAAAGGAATTAGAGAAAAAACACAGGAGACCTTTTCTGTGGAGAATTAAATTCTCTACAAAAAAGGTCTCTTGATAAATTCTCGTAAACCTCATCGCCTTTGAGTTATCCTCTTTTTTTTTACAAAATATGAAGAAAAAAAAATGAAAAATTGTTTTTTTTTTTTTTGAAAATTTTGTTTAGTATAACATTGATGAAAAATTATGGAGAAAAAAAAATGGAATGACTTTTCTAGAACTACCCTGGGACGAGGCAGATCCAAATTGTCCAGAATATGCAGCCTGGCGTGAGGGGAAATGGATGTCTCTTACCCCCTGGAAAAAACTTGAAAATATTTCTCTTGGTTTGTTGAGGAAAATGCTCATTCATTCACCACACTCGAGATTTAAAATTCAAGAGATCAAAAATCACAGATGGTACCTGAAAAATCTTCACAAAGGTACTAAAAAAAATTGGAAAAACCTGTTTAAATGATCAATTAAACAAATTTTCATGTTGAATTTTAATTAATTTTAATTTATCTAAAAGAGAGTAATTCTGGAGAAGTGCCTTCGAAGACAGGTACTGAGTGACTCTGAGAATAATTGAGTTTCCCAGGGTAACTTTGTACCCCCCTTTGAGCCCACTTGTATCAACATCATCATTTAATTATTTAAATTGTATTAATTTTAGTAAATTAAGTTTATGAAGAAGACCTTTAACCATGTCAACTTCATAAGCTCTTGTCTTTCCTTTGGTAATACAGCTCTATGATTAATAATCGAATCTCATAAAGCTAGATTACCAAAGCAAAGAACAATTGGGCTTTATCAACACACTGTCAACGATTTCAAGAAGATGAAAAAACTTCGTGGGATTTTTAAATAATTTATGCAATTATTTTTGAGTGTCTTTTCTTTGGTTATCTAGCTGTATGATAGTTATAATTCCATAAAGCTAGGAAACCGAAGTGAAGACGCCAATATCAAGATCATCAGCATCAAGAAAATTTGTCCAATTTTATCAATTTATGCAATAATGTGATGAAAAAATCCTTTTTCGAAAATACCTTGGTAATTAAACGAGATACAAGGATTTCTGAAGAAACCTTTTTTGCAGGTCTCGTTCTCCTCTACAAAAAAGGTCCCTATGGAAAATTTCGTATCTCGCTTAGATTCCGAGATCCTCATAAAAATCCGAAATTAGATCAATATCAATTTTTTTCTGCTTTTTTTTTTCATCGTTCAAATTTTTGAAGATATCTCGGAAAGTAAGCGAGATACAGTATTTTTCATGAGGACCTTTTTTGTAGTATGACATGTGGACTATAAAAATGGTCTCTACTGAAATTTTGCTATCTGCCTGTGTTTCCAAAATATCGTCTAAAAATCCAAAATTTCATTTGTTAATTTTCCTCATTTTTAATTTCAGAAAATTCCGATGACAGAGATTGTGTAGACAGTGCACGCGGAAAATCAATGAGATACGACGAAGAATATTTGACACGTTTATGTTTATCACAGCCAGAATTTCCAGACTGTCAAAATCAATCATTACATATTAATCTTGATGAACGTCCTGGTTTTTCATTTTCACAACCAGCAGCACTTGAGGATCTTTTATTATCAACTCAGCCAGTACAAAATACACAAACTAGCCAGAATACATTTCAACGGCTAGTTAGAAGAATGACAAGATTCTTTGTTAAGACTGATTGCGAAGAGACTGTTAACAGGCTTGTTAAAAATCTCAAAGAGCAAAATTACACGTGTCGAGTTAATGACGTTGGAATTGTAAGAATAAAAGAACTTTATTTTATTTTTTAATTAAGAACATAATTGAGTAGTGAAGAGATAAAAAAAAGTTTTTTATTTTTTCCAACAAAGAAATGTCTGAAAAAATAATTAGAATTTGGAAAAAGTCACAAAAATTTCTCTATTTCTTTAATTTTGGAAATAATTAACGAACATTGAAGAGATAGAGTGGAATTTTCCTTGAAATTTTTAAATGCAAGAGTTTTTTTTTGTTGGAACCTCTTTTTTTCTGCAAAAACAAGTTCTCGAGATATTTTAAGAAAATGCTACTGAGCTCTAAAATTAAAGAGAAGAAAAAAAAGGCAAACAGAGAAATTCAACAATGAAATATTCAAATATGTAAATTATATTATTTTTTTTTCTGTTCCAGGTAACTGTTTCAACAGTTGATAGAAGAAAAATGCCATTAGTATTCAAAGCAATAATGGTTGAAATGGATGGTAAGATACTCGTTGATTTTCGTTTATCCAAAGGTTGTGGTTTGGAATTTAAACGACGTTTTGTTAGAATAAAAGAAACACTTGACGATGTGATCCTCAAGGGACCTGTAATGTGGCCAATCGCTGTTGCCACTAAGACTATGCCTTAATTTATTTAACTGTGTTTTTTTTATTGAAAAAAGAAAAAAGGAGAAAAAGATGAAAGAATGTAATATAAGTATTTTACTTTTTAGAAATATTTTTTTATAATATTTAAATAACATGTAAGTTGTATTTGTGTAATGGACTCGCCGTTTTTATTAAAATTATTTCACAAAGTTTTCATTGATTTTCTGTTATTTACATCTTTCTTATAATTAATTCATTCAGACTCGAGGATTCAATGATTAAATTGATTTTAGTAGTTTAGTGGAGAAACGAGATAAGTCCATTTTTATTTTGCATTAAATATAATCGACAAATTATGAAGATTTTTATCATTTTTAATTTATTGTATAACGAAACGATATATATTATTTCATGAATGTTCCCAAAACTATTGGATTTACGAGAATTTATCAAGGGACCTTTTTTGTAGAGAATTTTCTGAGCTACAAAAAAGATTTCTTGATAATTTTCTCTAAAACCCCTCGCTTTAAAGATAATTTCAAAAAACTGAATAACAAATTTTTCGAATAAATCTTCGAAAATTCCAATTTTTCACTTTTTTTAAAAATATTTCGGAATCTAATGAAGATACAATCGACTCATCTCGTTCTACCCCAGTATCCACTCATATCAAAGATCCTTAATTACAATTAATTCAATAAAAATCGTGATTTAATTCATACCAATAGCGTTGGTAATGGCTTTTTTCCCGGCCATGCTTCTTTAGCATATTTCTTCTTTTTCGGTTCGAGTGTATGCGGTTCATTTGGCACTGGTATCTCTGGTATTGGTGGTAAATCTGTTTGCATTTGTGCTGGTAACATTTCAACTTCAGGCGCTGGATTTGGTAGTGCTATACCTAAACGCGATGTCAATGAGGTCAATGCGGTTGAGAATGGATTACTTGGGGTTGATGGGGTAAATTGTTCAGGTGGTAGATCGTGGTAAAGATGAACTGTCGCTGATGGCTGCATGTGCTTCAAGTGATTGTGGGATTCTTCGTGGAAGGATATCACACCTCCTTCTAATCTCATCCGCTGTGAATAGAAAAAAAGGCATTCATGTGGTAAAAAGTCGCTTTTTGATAAGATTCAAAGGGTGTCACGATAATTTATCGCATTTTTAATATCATGGACAAAATATCACAGGTCAAAATGAAGCCAAGAAATGAATAATGAAATTAAATTAAATTAAATTAATAATTTAAAAAACATTTATGGTTTATGATTTGAATACATAAATACTATTTTTTTCCCTTTTTGAATATTAATACTCTCTACACAAACGTTAAAATCGTAAAACATGTAAAATTGCCGAGGGCGTTGAATTAAATAAGTGAATAAAATATTATTAGACAAAATTAACTAATAAAATAAAGTGATGGCTCGGGTTTCTGATAGTGCCCCAATAACTGACGATTTTTGCAAATTTCTCAGTTATATTCAAATGTACAGTATATTGTTCAATATTCAATTATTGAGCGCGTTCGGCGCAACAAATATGTATTAAACTAATTGAATTACATTCAATGAGCAAATAGTTGTTGCCTTCGATTTATGCTGTCAGAAACTAGCTGTAAAGTGTCAGAAACCGGGCCCACCACGGTATCATGATACAAAAAAATTATACACTGTTAGAAAAAAATGGAAATTTCAGTAGAAATGTGCCTTGTTTAGAAATTTCCAGAATTTCGCACAGAAAATCCAGACGGGAATTTTTAACAGTGAACTAAAATAATTTCTGGCGACTGAGTATTATTGAAGGAATTATAGGGTTTTTGCTTTTACATTTTTTCCTATCCCAAATTTCTTGTAGGGTAACATGACCAATAGATGGACGATTAAGGAAATATTAGACTTTATCAATTCATATGAAATAGACAAATCACGTTAAAAAGTTGCAGAAAAGAATGATGTACAGAAAAATATACAGTGAATCGACTAAAAATCAATTAAACCCGAATAATGTAGAAATAATTGAAGAAAATCAAGGAGAAACTGGAAAATAATTGAAACCCCCAATAGATGGACAGTTGCATATTTGCAGTGGTATGATTTTAAAATTCGATCAATCGGTATGTAATGAAGAGTTTATAAATCTATATGAATGTAATAATCAGGAATTGACGTGAAAAGTATAAGAATCATTCATTTATTTATGAAAATCCTCGATAATAAAAACCGTCCATCTTTTGGTCAGTGTCCATCTATTGGTCGTGTGACCCTATATCTTACCTCCATACTAGGCTTACAAAATCTCACAAACTTTATTTAAATATATGTAAAAGCCTGCATGCTAAAGCTGTGCCCCTATATCAATTGTTATCCAGTGGTTTTATTTTATGTTAATAAATTGTTTGGAATCATCAAATGATGAATTATCAGAACTGAATATAATTCAATGGAAACTAAAGTGGATATTGAAAATTGTACTTCTTCTCTCATTATTTGATCAATTGATTGTTATAATGATTGTTTTTTTTTTTTAATTTTCTTTTTTGGATATTTTGTTACGTGATAATTTTTTGAATTATATTCTTGACTCGTGAGATTGCGATGATATTTTGTCTTATAATATTTTAACTTGTAATTTTTAGCAAGTGATAAATTGTAGTGTTAAAAAATTGAAGAGAATATAAATGGTTTACCTTGCTAGGCACAATTGTAGTCTGCACCAAATTCCTGAATCTTCCAACAGAAGGATCAACATCCTCAGGATTAATAACTTCTTCATCTTCGTTGAACGTTATTCCTTTTTTCTTCCGTTTTCTCGCCGATTTGTGGGGGTCGTCGTCGGTTATACCAAGCATTGATATACGTCGATTGTGGGCTGTATTGAACTCCGTTAAATTCTGAGGAAAATAATTTCATTACTTGCAAAATAAATCAGTTAATTTCACTGATTTCAGTTTTTCGAGAATATCTGGGAAACTAAAAGAGATGAAGAAAGTTTGATAGAGACTTTTTTGTATCTCTGAGTTTCCGCTACAAAAGAGGTCTCCACAAAAAAATTTCTATCTACATTATTTTCCTAAATATTCGAAAAAAATTGTTTTCCGAGGAAAATTGACTTATTTCATGAAAAATCTCGATTTCATTCCAACATCAGTTCTTCAAAAATATCTTGAAAACTAAAAGAGATAAGACGATTTTGCCTTAATCCTTTTTTGAAGCTCTCGAAGTTCTTTTAAGAAAGACTACAAGCAAAATCGCTCTATCTCGTTTAGATTCCAAGATATTTTTAAAAAATTGGTGATAAGATAAAATCAATTTGTCTGAGAATTTCATATTCTTCTTTTTTAGGATTTTTATCTTAATTACATCAAGTTCAGTTTCAGTTTCTGGTAATCCCAAAAGTCCTCCAGCTTCATTATCCTCCGAGGACTTCTCCAGTTCCTCCATAATGGCACGAGTACCAGTTTGTGGTCTTTCACGGATGATATAGTATCTCGTTGAGGCACCGAAATGAAAAGTACTGTCGATTGGTAGTTGAGTAGGTTTATGAGCCTCGAGTCTCATGTTTCCAATGTAAGTCCCGTGGGCTAATTAGTATTGAGCAATTAGTGTTCTGAAAATATTGAGGACGCTTTTGCTGGGTTAATTGATACTCACTGCTCCCAAGATCAACGAGAAATGCTCGATTCAGGTGTTTATGGTAAACCAGAGCTGAATGTACACGAGAACAGGAAGCATGGTCAATGCAGAAGTCGTTCATTTGTTGATTGCGTCCGAATAAGTAACATTTCTTCTCGTCAACCATTAATTTCTGCAAGAATGAATTAATAATTAGAGAATTCGAGAAAAAAAAACAAATCAATTTTGGGGAGTGAAGTGAATTTTAAGGATATCTCGGAAATTATCGAGTTTAGGGGAATTTATCAAAAGACCTTTTTTGTAGAGCGTGAAATTCTCTACAAAAAATGTTTCTTGACATTTTTCTTTAAACTCATCAATTTCTGAAATACTAGCAAAATGAAATTTCAATGATTTTAAGAATTTTTCTGCTTCATTTTTTTTAATAAACTCGATGTGGATTATGTCGTAAATACTTCCAAAACCGATAAGTTTTGCGAAATTTATCAGAAAATCTTTTTTGTTGTGAATTTCACAGGCTACAAAAAAGGTCTCTTGATAAATTCCTCTAATTCTCATCAATTCCTAGATACTCTTGAAACAATGTAAATACTTCCTTTGAATTTATTTTTGCTAACTTTCAGAAATTGATGATTCGAACAATGTTTAATGTTTTTTTATTCAAGAGGCTCCAGGTTGAAATATCCATCAGAGCCAATTAGATTGAAATATCCAAGGAGTAATTACATTGGATTGTTTATAAAAAATATATGAATAATTGATAATTAATATTTGCATTATAATAAAAATGATCAAACTTTGAGGTATCGCAGAAATATCAAGTAGATCTTAATCAAATAAAATCAATGCCATCAATGAAAGCTATTGCTGAAGTTTAATATTTACAAATGACTAGCAGTCACAATAAATGCAACTATCAATTGTTCATTAGTTATTTATCATTAAAGAGATACCTATTTCTCTTTATTTATTAATAGAGAGAATTCTGAAGATATCTCGGAAACTATTGAGTTCAAAAGAATTTATTGAGAGATATTTTTTGATGATACTAAAGACAACAGACATTTCACAATTCTTTGGATTTTTTTTAAACAAAGAAATTATCACATAAAAAATATTTTAAAAATTTGCACATATAGTTTTTCAAATTTTCTACATGTACATATTTTTCTTTTTTTCAAAAAAATTTGTTGAGAAAAAAAAAGACTAAAAATCGTCAGATGTCTGCTATTCTCAGTAAATCAATTTTTTTTGTAGAGCGTGAGATTCGCTACAAAAAACGTCTATTCACATTTTTTTCTAAACCCACTGGTTTCTGAGATATCTGAAAAATCAAGACCATGTGATTTTAAAAATTTTCAGTTTTTCACTTTTTTACTGAATTCGGCGAAGTTTTTTTTGCAAATATCTTAGAAACCGATGGGTTTAGCGAAATTTATCGAGAGACCTTTTTTGTAGAGAATTTCACCGGCTTTAAAAAAGATTTCTTGATAAATTCCCCTAATCCTCACCATTTCCGAGCTACTTTAAAAATAATGTAAATACTCCTTTTGTGATTATTCTGCTAAAGAGTCAGTTTTTATTTGGACTCCTTAAATTATTTAACATACTTGGATTAATTTGTCTCCCTTCAATACATCCAGATGCAAGCCCACTGGTGGCTTCCCAGCCCTGCAAAAATAATAATAATAATTAAGCCGGTATTTAATTCAAAATTGAAGAACTAGTGCTAAAAACTCCTAATTTCCAACAAAAATCAGTACAAATTGGAGTAAAGGAACAAATTAATGGAAAAGTTGCATAAATTAGCATTTATCGTTTTTTTAAATAAACTTTTACTGAAGAATTGTTGATGTAAACTTTATCTCAAATCTCAACGTGTCAATTATTTTTTAATTATACTGTAAACAACAACAAATGAATCAACAAACCAATTTGGTACTTCATAGTGATTAGCCATGTCTCTGGTAATAATTGATGATAAATTGAATCAAAGTTCCATTTCACTACTTGGACATTCGGTGTTTGTTGAAGTATCTTTCAAAAATCATTAAAAAACTTAAAAATAAAAAAATATTATAGTGTAACTGTTTTTTTTAGATATATAATTTATGGCATTGAGAAGAATTTATTGTGAGTGGCAAATCGATGGATAAATTTTGTGTTCTCAAGTTGTTGGAGTTTTGAAGAGAGATGGAGCAGACTCGAGTACAGTCCCAAGCAAAATAGTAAATTTTGAATAAAAAATGAAGTTTTCTGATGATATTTGAATTGATGACATCTCATCGCTATTTTTTTTCCAAATCTTGGAAAGTAAGCGAGATAGAGCGATTTTGCCTGAGATTTATCTGTAGAGAATTTCAAAAGCTCCAAAATCCGTGCAAAATCGCTCCATCTCGTTTACTTTCCAAGACATCTTAAAAAAATTGATGGAATAGAATGAAAAATTTTAAAAAAAGGGAAGCTTGATATTCTCCTGCAAATCTTCATTTTAAAGATGATTGGGAGGTACAATTGAAAAAAAGAGTTAAATTTTTCTATAAAATCGTTAATAACAATTTATACAAGATGAATTTATCAAATCTGATTCAGGGAATCTGTAAAGAATGTAATGAGGAATAGAATAAAAAATAAATAGAAATAAAAAATTAATTGAAAATTGAGAAATTTTCCTTACTTTTTACCTTCCTTTAAATCTGGATACATTTGAAGAAATGTAAAAAATAGTGAAAATTCTTCAATTTCCAATTAATTTTTCATTTCAAGGGTTTATTTTATTTCTCATTACATTCTTTACAGATTCCCTGAAGCAAATTTGAGGATTTCATCTTGTATCAATTGTTTTTAACGATTTTATACAAAAATTCAACTTTTTGCCGATTGTACCTCCCAATTATTTTTAAATATATCCAGTTTTTTTCAATAATATATTTTTCCTTCCCAATTTTGCTCACTTTTGATAGAGAAGCATGAGGTGATTTTTAAAAAATTTCGTACACCCCACGTTACTGGACAAATAAGGCCAAAATTAATTTTTGAAAAAAATTAAATTAACATTGAAACTCCATAAGCGAGGTTGAATTTCAGTTTCATTGCAACAATTCATGGTCACAGATCAATTTTTCCCTTATAAAACCAAATATATTCTTGTTCGTCAGAGTGTCTATTAATTTTTGAAATCATGAAAAATGCATGTTATCAGACATATATCGACGATTAATCCAATTAATTACATGAAAACATCAATGGCGGCTATATTGGTATTTAAATTCCGAGAATCCTCCATTATATTTCAAATCCAGTCCTAGATGCTAAGACAGTTATAATATTATTTAACAACAATTCACTATAGTGAAAATAGTTTTAACGGGTAACACCACTGTAAAAGCCTAAGAAAAGGCGTTTTTTAGATTTTTTTTTCTATAGTAAAAAGGCAATCAAATAATGATATTTGAGGGAGTGATTGGGCATATATTTGAATCTTCAGAAGAAAAAATTCATCAAAAAATATCAAAAAATGACGACACAAGAGCCGTTCTTGCGAGGCTCCTCGAATTTAAAACACTCTGCGACACGCAGCGTAACTGGTGCAAATTTAAATTGAAAAAAAAAATGGCTCAGTCTAGATACACATAGCTACAGAAATACGCAGGGGATTTCAAAAATGTTGTTTTTTGTGTGATTGGTGACCATTTGAATGAAAAAATTCAAATTTCGGCGAAAAAACCGGCAATTTTTCATCAATAAAAAATGTGCAAATCAATTTTTTGAAAATCCCCTACGTATTTCTGTTCGAAATACTGTTTTCAAGATACTGTGGGAAATTCAAATGAAAATAATGAAAATTATTGTAGTTATGCTGCTTGCCAATTTGAAAAATCACGTATCGAGATAAACACGATTGAAGTTTTGAATTAGTCTATAAATATGAAGAAATACCTCGGGAAAAATTCAAAATTTCATGAGAAAAAATGGGTTTCAGCTGATAACTTCTAATTTTTAAAGCAAAAATAATATCTATTTTTTGAAAATTCTACAGTGGTGCTGTCCTTCAATATCGGTAAAGTGTCACAAAATCGGAATAATTACAATATTTATGATAACTTCGAGAAAAATAAAATGAAAGTAGATCATTTGGACCAGTTACTTGGACATCTTTAACACGACAAAAAAAAAGATAACGCGTCCTTAAACCTTTTTTCCTCCAAAACTTCAATAATTTTCGCTCAGACTGTACTGTGTACTTCATCAACTTCAGCAGTTCCCTGCATTACCAACAAGAAGCCGCCCAAAGACTTCCCAACTCCACCGAAAAAATCTCCCATCTCCATGAAACTGCAAGTTAATATCCATATACAACACGAATATACATCCCTACCAGTGATAATTGAAACGTTTTGTGACAGCGTAGTGTGGTGTGTTGTCGACGCCCAGTTACTCTCGTGAGTCGTATTCGCATATTTTTTTTTTTTACGTTCACAATCCACCAGCTCAAATAATCATCATCATAAAATAGAGGAAAAAAAATTGCATTCACGAACGTAACCAACATAAGTGATATGTACTGTCAGTTAAATCGAGTTTCCAATCACTTTTAAAAAACCTGTAAATATAACGTATTTAATTAAAACCCTGAGTTGTTGATAGTTTTTAATGAAAATCTGTTTCTCACGTTAAATTTAAATACAATCAGGTAAAAGTTTGTGCCTCTCTCTCTTTATCTCTCTTTCTCTTTCTTTTTCACATAAAAGTCACTTTGTTTTCTCACTCTTTCGTGCCTAGTGTCATGGGCAAAATGGCTTCTCCCCCGAAAAAAAAACAAATTTCCACGAAATTCTTCACAATTTTCAATCACTTCATTGATTAACGAAACAATAGCATTTAGTTAATGTGTATTTGATATTTAATGAATTATTAATGAAAAAATGATGACGCAGAGCATTGGTACTTTTTTCTGACGTATACAGTAACTTCCTGAATGGAACCGGAATCGTCATTAGGGTCAATCCACCTTGATCTCACAACAAATCACAATTAATTACTAATTAATTACTAAAACTATGAATATTCAATTTTTTAACATTGTCGTAAATTCATTAGCATTGTTACCATTATTCTCTTTTGTGTAATTGTTGATTGATACTTATCGATCGATTTCGCTCTTTCTCCTCTTTTTTTTCGCTCTTCTTCATGTTTGCCTGGAAATTTCATGAATTTTATTTATTTAATTTATTTATTTACTTTTAACAGGATAAAACGAAGGCGAGATTGCTCCTTTTTTTAAAAATTTCCTTGGACATTTTGACGTTTAATAGACACGAGAATGCAGACGATAAAGTGTGTGGTGGTTGGAGATGGTGCTGTTGGTAAAACATGCCTACTTATCTCATACACAACCAATAAATTTCCATCGGAGTATGTACCAACTGTCTTTGATAATTATGCTGTTACTGTTATGATTGGCGGTGAGCCGTATACACTAGGATTATTTGACACAGCTGGTGAGTATTTTAGTTAGTTATAGTACTTTGGGTAAATATGCAGAATAGATACCTTAAAATTAATTTTTAATTTAAAAAGTTCTTTATTAATATGAAAGAAGAATTGTATACAAAATAGATACAGACACTAAATGAATCATCGTGGCCTCAGCCCTAGGGCTTTTACATATATATAACTGGAGGGTGTGATCAATTTTATAAATCTTGAGGATTGTGATTGTAAAAGGAAGTGTACATAGGGAATAGTGGTTTAAAAACCCTATAACAAAGACATTAGTAATAAAATTAATTTAAATTTGCCTCAGAAAGAGAGACAGAGAAAGTGTGGTAGTATATCGTTGCCTTGGAGTGAAAAGGACGTAAATTGTACACGTTTCCTATCTTGTTACGCCCTTTTCACTCTAGAATGACGATATCGGAGTCACAAATTTGAAGGTAAATATTGGAACTCGCAATAGTTCAATTGGTAGAGCATCAGTACTGGTAATTTGGAAGATGTGAGTTCAAATCTCAGTTGCACATTCTTCTTTTCCTTAATTGTTATATCCCCTATTAGAGGGGCAAATACCAACTCATTTGCACATTCCATATTTTTTTTCGGAAGACTTGATTCTGGTAAATATTAAATTTTATGGCAGGTCGCTCTTCTGCATATTTACCATATTTTGTTGATTAAGGGATTGGAGGGATGAAGAGGAGGTGGTATTGAAGATGAGGAAGATTGAGGAGGGGAAATTTTTAGAGAAATTAATTTCATTCTGTAAATTTTTTTTGCAATATCTTGGAAACTAATGGAGACACTCCTTTTTTGACCTCAGGCGGTTTTTTTTAGAGAATTTCAAGAGCTACAGTCAAAAGAATTATCACGAAATCGCTCTATCTCGCTTAATTTCGAAGATATTCGCGAAAAAAACTGATGATGAAATTAAATTGAGGAGCAAAAGGGAAAATGAAGAAACGCCCTTTTTGTCCTAAGGCGATTTTTTTAGAGAATTTCAAGAGCTAAAATAAAGGATTAAGGCAAAATCGCTCCATCTCGCTGAATTTCCGAGATATTTTTAAAAAACTAAAGATGGAGTTGGTTCGAGGAACAAAAATAGAAATGGAAATACGCTTTTTTTTGTCCTAAGACGATTTGTTTTGAGAATTTCAAGAACTAAAAAAAAAGAATTAGGACAATATCGCTCTATTTCGTTTAATTTCCGGAATATCCTCAAAAAGTTGATGGAAATAAATCGAGGACCAAAAATGAAAATGAAGATTCGCCCTGCGTCTCCTAAAAAAAATTTCAGAGAATTTCAAGAGCTAGATAAAAAAATTAGGACAAAAGCGCTGCATCTCGCTTAGTTTCCGTTATATTAAAAAAAAAACTAATGAATAAGAATGTAAATGGAGATACGCCTTTTTTAGTTCAATTCTTCTGTTTTTAGAGAATTTCAAATGTTACAAAAAAGGATGCGCACAAAATCGCTCTAACTCGCTTGGTTTCCGAGATATTGTTTAAAAAATCTGCTTAGATAAAATCGATTCGTCTGAGAACTTTATAGTCGTAGACGATTCTGATTTTTTTATGAGGAGACGAATTAATTGGTCGTTTCTGGTTTCGGTTGAATATCCTCGAAACTCAGCGAGATAGAGGGAATTTTGTGGAGAGATCATTTGTAACTTTGATTTTTCTCTACAAAAAATTTAATTATGCAGAATTCGCTCTTTATTATTTTCGAAGATATTTTATAAAAAATGAGAGATAATTCCCGTTGAATTGGGTAATTGGTTATTATGGAAAATCTTGGAATCTATGGGAGATGAGGGAAATGTTTTTTCCTTTTATCAAGCTTACAAGCCCATTCTCAGGGCTCATTAGCTGCTCTTTTCTTTACATTGGCATCATTTTACAGAGGGAATTGTTGTGGAATCCTTTTTTAAAGCTCTAATTCTCTTTAAAAAAACAGTTCCTCATACAAAATCCGCTATCTCCATTATTTTCAGGAATATTTCCATAAAAACCTATTGTAATTATGTATTCCTTCTGATTCTGCTTTTTTTTTAATAGATACTTTTTGTGAAATATTTGCAAATCCGACAGAAATAGGGAAATTTTTATGACAACCTTTTTTGGGAAGCGGAAGTAGAGTTACAAAAGAGATTTTCACGAGAATTTTCTTATCGCTTCATTATTGGGATATTCGGCAGATACTGACGTCAAATAAAAATCTGATGATTCAAATGTAAATTAAACATTTCAAAATTCTCATTGAAAGGAAAAATATTGATTCATCATGAAATCGTGGAATTGAGTTGATGATACTTGTCTTTATCATGATAAAAACTTTTTGTTGTTTTTTTCGGATGATAACGCAGATAATTACGTGATTATTCAATTAAAAAATCAATTATTTAATTAACTATTTTCGTCAACAGGTCAGGAGGACTACGACAGGCTCAGACCCCTGAGTTATCCACAGACAGATGTGTTTTTAGTCTGTTTCTCAGTTGTATCACCATCTTCCTTCGAGAACGTCAAAGAAAAGGTCATTTTTACGTTAAAAATTAATATTTTATTGAATTAAGTGGTCGTTCCAGTGTGATGGCCAAAAAAAGTGCTCATTTTCGCGATTTTCATTTTCTTACAATTCTCTGATCAGGCTGATTTTTTTTACCATAAATGAATAAACTCATGAAGAATAGGAAAAAGAAAATTTTACGTTATTTCTATTGATTTGTCACAGATTTTTTAAATGTTCAAAATTAGAAAAAAAAAATTGTCTCGATAGTGTGCACTAGAGGTCGTAAATCTTGTCGGAAACAAATTTTCCTAAAAAGATTATCAATCGTCATGTATAGAGCATGGATAGCTATCGCCTAAAGGAAGATTTTTTTTTCTCAAAATTGGAAAAATAATGGCAGTTTAAAAAAGAAATCAAATGAGACCCTATTTTTTTGATAGTTCTTTCTTTAAAAAAATGGGAAGTTTTTGGAAAAAAAGCCTCCATCAGGCGATAGCTCTATCTTTTTTGTCCGTCACACTGGAACGACCCCTTACAAGAAATCAGTAGTGAACGAAGATAGATTCTCTTATAGATAATCTTCTCCCTGGAAGGAGTAGGTTTAGAGGAAACTGTCAGGAAACCTTTTTTGTAGAGAATTTGATGCTCTACAAAAAAAGTTTCTTGACGAATTCCCCTAAACCTCATGGTTTCCGAGATATCTTTCAAATAAACGAGATGAAATGATTCGACTCATTTTCCCTCATTTCACTACTGCTTTAAATTAGTAATTTAAAATTTTTGAATTATTCCAAAATGAAGCGAGATACAGAATTTTTCTTGAAGTTTTTTTTTGTAGAGTGGAATGAGAGCTGCTAAAAGAGTCTCAACGAAAAATCCCGTATCTCTATCAATTCTCGAAATATTTCCAAAATAATGTGCTTTTTTGACATTTATTTTACTTTATGATTCCACGAAAGAAACAAATCAACTGCATTTAAATTAATCGTTATCAATGTTTACAGTGGGTACCCGAGATAACTCATCATTGTCAAAAAACTCCATTTTTACTCGTTGGTACGCAAATTGATTTGCGGGATGATGCAGCGACTATTGAAAAATTAGCAAAAAATAAACAAAAACCAATAACTGGTGAGCAGGGTGAGAAACTCGCTAAAGAACTCAAAGCTGTTAAATATGTTGAATGCAGTGCTTTAACACAGGTAAGAGCCCAATTAATAGACCCATCAACTTTTGAATTGCAAAATTAGAGAATCGTGAGAGAATTTTAGCTAAGAATTTCTATAATCGATCCAGTTTCTAGGAAAAATCCCGTAAATTGAGAGAGATAGAAGAATTTTTGTGAGAACATTCCTTGGGACTCTGGAAGGAATCTTCGAGTCCCAAAAAGGCCCCAAAAAATGCTCTTATCGAAATTTTCTTATCTCCCTGAGTTTCCTGGATATTTGCCAAAAACTGACGTAATTCAGAAATAATTAATTATTCAATTTATTCCCATGATTTTAATTAATGATTCAGCATGTCATGGTATATTGAAATAAAACAATACAAATAAATCAAAATACTTAGTTAAAATACTTGAAATTAAAATTGAATATAAAACAAAAAACAATGGCACTAACTTCGATTATTTTATATTTTCTTTGTTTTTCTTTTTTTTTCTTATTTCCTTATACTTTATTTTTGACTCTGTATGCTTATTTCTTTCTTTTTTATCAACTTGTTTTTGTACAACAAAATTTGTAACTACACAGAATCTCCCTATGAAAAGGATACCATATATCGATAGAACAGTGAATAAATAACAAAATAATGCTAATAAATTGTCAAATCGCGACGTTTTTCTTATAATTTGAGTTTTCAAGAATAATTTCTAAAAATTATTTTCTTTTTTACTTTTTTACAGAAAGGATTGAAGAATGTATTTGATGAGGCAATACTGGCGGCACTAGAGCCACCAGAAGTCGTCAGAAGAAGAAAATGCGTCGTCTTGTAGGGGAGTTTACCCAAGACGCACGTTTGACTCCTATCAAACAACAGAATGATGATAATTAACTTGATAAAAAAAAATCGAAAATTTACATTAAAAAAAAAAAAGAAAGAAAAAAAATTGGCTCGTGTACGCCCGCCAAAAACACTGTAAGTCTCAATTAATGCATTACACACGTTATGGCGTATTATTAATTAAGGAATCAAAAGAAGAGAGAGAGAGAGAAAAAAAATGGTGACAGAAGGAAAAAAAAGCGATATGCAAAAACTCTATAATGCATAGAATCATCATAATTATAAGGAAAATTGAATTATTTTTGTGTAATTAAAGAAATTTCTTTTTCTTTCACAATTTAATTTTTTTACACTGAGATTTATTCTCCTTTTTAAAAAAAAAAATGAATTAATTCATCGGCGATGAGGGTAGAACGAGATAAGTCAATTCTCATTCCCAATTGATTAATTTTTGTGAAGTGGTGGTGTAGGATTATTTTGGAAATTGCATGTAGATTATAGACTGGTAAATTCTATTTTGTTATTAATTTAAAGAAAACGATGAAACCCCATTTTATAAATGAAGAGGATAAAATTTTTTAATTTTTCTACAGTTTCTTTTGTAATTATCTCTGAAACTAGTGGGTTTATGGGAAAATATCAGGAAATCTTTTTTGAAGATCAAGAAATTCTCTACAGAAAAGGTCTCTTCATAAATTCTCGTAAACGCCAAATTCACAGAGATACTTTTAGGAATTAAGAAAAATAGTAAATAGTGAGAGGAAAGAAACTGAGGAATTTGATTCAGACTATTTTGCAAATTCAAACTATTTTGCAAATATCTCTGTAAATCTCAAATTTAGGAACATTTACCAAGAGACCTTTTTTTCGTTCCATGAAACTCTACAAAAGAGGTCTCTCGATCTTTTCCCCTAAATTCACTATTTTGAGAGATATTTGCAAGAAAAAACCTGACAAATTTTTCGAATTATCTTATTTTCCACTTCACTTTTATTTCTGGTGAATCTCCAAAAATATGCGAGATACCTTTTTTTTCTGGGAATCGCAGTTTTCTCCACAACAAAAAAAGGTCTCCATGGAAATGACTGTATCTCGTTTAATTTTCGAGATATCATCAAAAAATGAATTATTCAATAATAATTGACTCATTTCGTTCAGCCATTTACCATTGAATTACGTTTCAATACAATAATATAACGAGAAGTATTTGTTTCGTCCAATTTGGCCTCTCAACCAACTAAAATCACGTGCATTTACGAGATTGTGCCATATCTACCTCAAACATGCACGTTTGGCTTTTCAAGAAATATTTGAAAATTTAAAAACAATAAATTAAAATCATTCACACAAATATTTCCTCCATCACTTGGACTTTTTTAAATGCAAAATTAGATATTTTAAAAAAATTACAGTCTTCAAAAAACGTAAATATTGCCCACCAGATTGAAGAAACAAATGCAAATTATTGGGGACAAAAATGATTTTTTCATTGAGTAAAATTAAAAAGTTCATTTGCATCGAAGAACAATTTTACTTGGAAAAAAAAAACAATTTCTCTATATAGGGCGACACAGTAATTACACATTAAACACATTTAATGAGAGAAAAAAATTTATTATCAAATACTTTTTACGAATCGCATAAACGCAGAAGAACGTGAAATTAATGAGAGAGAAAAAAAATTCGAGAGCGAGAGGATTTAAGCAAAAAGGCAAAATCATACTATTTCTGGAGTGGAGAATGGTACTCCAGGCACTTCAAAAATATTTAATAAATGAGTAAGGCATTTTTAATGATAAGTTACTAATGTGAATTTTTTAATAAATCGGTCATTAAAAAAAATACAAGTGTTTTTAGAATTTTTTGATTGAACAGTATGTCCTCAGATTTTTTTTCATTTTATAATTTGTATTTTTGGCGATCATTAATTTTATTCTGATTGTTAATTCAGGTCCACCATCGAGATGAAGAGACTTCTTTTATTTTAATTATTGAAGAGTTTTCGCTCGGATTAACACTTTGTTCGTCATCCTGCATCGAAAAATATTATTAAATCCGAACAATGAGGAAAAAAATTAGTAAAAATAATTAAATAAATTGTTTCAATATTTCTAAACAATTTTTTTCATGAAGAGTTTAGAAATTTGGTGCAATTGGAATGAATTAAAATAAACTTCGTTGCCTTGGAATCAAAGGGGCGTAAGTGCTCATCTTGTACACAGCACTTACGCCACTTATTTTCTAAGGTGACCAATTAAATTTTTTAATTGTTCAAAACCAATAATTGTTTGGAACTAATGGACTAAATGGTAAATTCTATAAACTTGGTCGAAAAAAAAAGAAAATTAATTGTTTGGAAAAAATTCATTTTCTAAGGACCTATTATAAAAAGTTCATACATATCGAATCTAATGTTGAAACTAACACATCTATTCCTTATTCCTCATTGGTTGTTTAAAATTGCGCACTCGATTCGAAAAATAAAATAGAAATGAAAGATAAAACAATTTTTTTTAAGTATTTATCGATAATTGCTAAAAGTTTTCGGTTTAAATCGAAAAATAATCACAAAAAAAAATTGAAAAAAATCTGTTCGAACAAAAAAAAACATGTGACCGTGCGCTAACGTGCACAATCGAATTTTTTGTGATTTTTACTATTTTTCTTTCTCAGTGTAGTGAAGACAGGATGGCCCTTGACTGGGAAACCTAGAAAACCTGGAAAAGTCAGGAAATTTTAATCTTACTCAGGGAAATTTGTAATTTATTTTTTATTATCTCCATATGAAGATATGGATATTTATAGATATTTAATCGAAAAAATTGAACATTTCGATTGATCGCAAATCTGCAAAAAGGTCAACAGAAAATCACAGTTCTAGAAATTTAACGCAGTTTAGGGTATTATTGTTAAATTCTAATGAAAAAATTATTGTCACGAATAATTAAGAATTTGAACGCATATTCAAATAATGTTTTTTTTGTAGGTCCTGAAATTTTATTTTTAGTCAGGGAAAAGTCAGGGAATTTTAAAATTAGTTTTCAGTCGACACCCTGGAAAATATGAAGCGAGACACGTCATGATTATTCTTCTCATTAAATATCTGTTTGCTTTTCACCAGCTCGCTGTTTCTGAAATATTCGTCAAAAATTGATGCGAAAGAAATTGACTTATCCTGTTTCATCTCTTCCCTACTGAAATAGTTAGAGACTCGAAGAGGATTTGGACATTCGACGAATGTAGTGGGAAAATCATGAAAAAATGATGAAGCATGGCTATCCTATATGTACAATTTCAGGAGCATTAACACTATGGGAGATAATCCGATGAAATTTTTTTTGAATTTAACGAGAGCTCTCATGGATGAATGGGTTTTGCGGTTTGAATCCTATCAGACTCTCAAATTTTTAAAAACTGTTTTAAAATATGGAATTTTTTATTTTTTTTTGTTTTAATCAGTGGAAACTGGAGGCGAGAAATTATTTTGAGAACTGGAATTTTTTGCATACTTGAGGTGAAGAGGAGAGGTCAACAATATGTGGACTCACATTTAGCACGTTCCATTGATTCAATCTCTCAAAAAGTAAAGAATTTTTGGACATAGTCGTCATTTTCACGTGACATCTTCAATTTCTCGAGAATTTTCCCAGAATTTGCACGTTTGGAGATTTACATGCACTTAGCATATTTAACGAAGCGAAAGTATTCCAATTAAGCGAATGAATTTTTTTGTTGTAATTTAGGAACTTTAAATATTAATTAATGAAAAGAAAAAAAAGAGGTGAAAAAGTCTAGAGGGAATAATTTAGGTGATTCCCCTGCGAATATCTCGGGAATGAGTGGGTTTAGGCAAAAATTTCAAGAGACCTTTTTTGTCGAGAATTTAATTTTCTACAAAAAAGGTCTCTTGATTAATTCTCCTACACTTGATTGCTTCTGAGATTTTCTTTCAAATTGAATCAAAGATGATTATTTTCATAGCACGACTGTGAATTTCTCAGACAAATTGATTTGATTTTTCCACATTCTGTTAAAAATATCTCAGAAACTAAGCGAGATAGGGTGATTTTGCCAGAATCCTTTTTTGGAACTCTCAAAATTCTCTACGAAAAGAGGATTAAGTTAAAATTACTCCATCTCGCTTAGTTTCCACAATGAGAAGAAAGAAATTCTGGTAGCAAAACAATTTTTTTTAAACAAAATGTTCCTTCACAACTTTTATATCTATATATATTGAATTTTTCTGGAGGGAAGTAAATTTTCTACGATTCAGCGAATTCTCTTGCAATTGATATTTTCTCTCTCAGTGCGAGATATTTCTATAGAAATATCTTGCATTGACATGCATCTTTTATAGAAATATATCTTTTTTATTATAATAAAATGGTAATAAAATGAAATCAATTTGTCTGAATTTTTTTTTCATCTTCTGAATGTCTCTTGAATCGAGTATAAATGATTTTCTCGGCATTTCGAGCATTGTCAGATATATAGGAATTTATTTTAAAAAACTGTATTCGTAGAGAATTTCATCACCTCCAAAAAAGGCTCTTTGACAAATTTCTCTAAATTCAAGAGTTCCCGAGATATTTGCAAATAACGAAGCAGTGGAAGACTTCAAGGAGATGAATTGCCAAAGTTCGTGGGGAATTATTTCCCAAATATCTCTGAAACTATTGGATTCACCGGAATTTGTCAAGATACCTTTTCCATTCAAGAAACCACAAGCTACAAAAAAGATCTCCTTGCAAATTCCTGTAAATCCAATATTGTCAGAGATATTCGTAAAATAATTACATAATAAAATATTAAAAAAAAAAATCAACAAAATTTAATGAAAATCATTTTAACAAATAAAAAAAATATTAATTGATAGATCAACGAATTTTGTGAGTAAAGCTTTTATTTACACTCCAATAACTATTCGATTTAACAATTAAGTGGATATATACAGTTTTATCTCACTTTATTTTTTATTTTTTTTTGGCCATCCATCATAAAAGTATCTAACTTACATTTTTTTTTAAATTAATCATTTATTTACTTTTTTTTTTTTCATTTACCATCAAAGTCAACATTTTTCATATACTGCCAACGTATTAATTTCTTTCTTACCTCAATAAAGGGCACAACTAGGGCATAAAATATTTCAAGTCGTTCATTTCTAAATTCCTAAAATTTCTTTTTTCTTTTTTTTATTCTTTATTTTTTCTTCATTAATTCTTATCATTTAAAATTAATTCATTTTTCATTTTAAAAATCATTATTCTCATTTAAATTTTCATGATTAATAATTTTTATGATTACATGCTTTAATTATTAATGATAGAGACGAAAATCTTTTCTGCATCAGTCTGAAAAGAATATATATATATATATGTTTCATTTAATTCATTTCCTTTTTTTTCCTTCTTTCAAGCACTTTTTTCAAACTTTTTTTTCCATTTCATTCCCAAATTCAAATTAAATTATTCTATTTGATTGGCTAAAATTTGAAGCGGGAAATTTCATGGTATTTGGGTTCAGTTGAAATTGACCATTGGTCGTGATAAAAACAGATTCGATGCTTTGATAGTGGTTTAACAGGGTGGTTTTGTTAACCACTATCACAAATTGAAAATCAAATGTTATAATCGAAAATTATAGGCATTTTTAATTAAATTATGGATTATTATTTTGCATTAATATTATGTGACTTTTTTTTGCTGTACAGGAGTTTTTTTAACATTTAATTTGGCTCGATTAAAAAAAGAAAAAAATCGAAATTTTTTTTTCCATTTTTTTTTTCATTATTGAATTAATTTTTAAAAAATAAAAAAAAATACATTCTCGTATGGCAGTTTCTGCAGATTTTTTTCTCCCTTTTCTCGTTCAATTCACACTCGCTCACACTCTTCACACTGGACCACAAGGATTTATTAAATTTAAATAGTTAAATTGGCTTATATTTAATACTAAATGGTTTTTTATTCTCGAATTTTTTTAATACTGTTCTGAATATCTATAAATGTATCATCTACTCGAGGATTTAATAATTGGGGATTTTTTTTTCTTCTTTTTTTATATATTCTCATTACATTTCTTTCACCTCAAAGACACTTGTAAGATGAAAATTATTTTAATTACTTTTTATATTCAAATACCAATATATATATATTTATTTTTTTTATGAAACTCTAGTAGCCTACTAGACCGTTAATCCAATTGATTCATTAAATTTATTTCTTTTTCATTTTTTTTTTTCGTTTTTATTTAAAATTTGTGATTCCATCAATTGTTTAGTAATTTTATCATTTTTTTTTTTTATTAATCAGATACACTGTAATTCAATTGTACTTAGTGAACTATCTATTGAATTTATTCAATCGGGCACAGTGGGACTGTCTCAGCCAAAGGGAAAATTTTTTTTTCGTCCGCCTCTCACCTAGTTATTTTTCTCGTAACACTTTTACATCACAAATACGCGACCTTGTAACACCAATACCTGTACTATCCACTTTTCTTTTTTTTCCTTTAATTTTTTATTTTTTTCTAATTGAAGAGAGCAGAGATTCATCGAGTTGAGACAATTTCAGGAGATTAATGAGGTGGAAAATTCCATACAAGTTCTTTGAAATGATTTCGAAAATAATTAATTCGAAAATAATTTTAAGAAAAATTTCGAAGAAATTCTGAATATTATTTTCTAAAAAATTTCTGAAATGATTTTCGAAATAATTTCGACAAGAATTTTTTAAATAACTTCAAAAAAATTTTGAAAATAATTTCGAAAAAATTTTGAAAATAATTTCGAAAAAATTTCGAAAATAATTTCGAAAATAATTTTGAAAATAATGTCGAAAATAATTTCGAAAATAATTTCGAAAAAATTTGAAAATAATTTCGAGAAAATTTCGAAAATAATTTTGAAAAAATTTCGAAATTCTGAAAAATCTCAAATGTTAAAATAAGATGAAGTGAAAAATTATTTGAAGTTTCATTTCGAAATATCTTTGACGCAAGTGAGTTGAGAAAAAATTAACAAGAGTCCTTTTTTGTAGGAAATTCCATGAGCTATAAAAAAGATCGTGATGAAAATTTTCGTAGCTCCACTAGTTTCCGAGAAATTCAAAAAAGTTTGTAAATAAAAAATCATCTCAACTCATGACCTCTTCTCTAATGAATTGATCTACTCTGATTTTCACCAGCTCGTTTGTCCAATCCAATTCCAATTAGCCAGTACTCCAGCCTCAGTGATTACAATTCGGACTCTGACTAATTTAATTTTTTTTTTCAACTGGATTATATAGATATCTAAAATACTACGGAGGGTCCCAAATACTGTTTCAATAATTTTCTTCAAAATTTATTTTATCATTTCTTTTTAAATTCTATTATTCTCATTTTCTGTTGTTATAGATATATATATATATATTTAATACAATTCGAGTCTGCAAGAAGGCCTGTTCGTTATTTTGTGCATGTACTCAATTCTTTTTCTCTTCTAATGCAGCAATTTTTATTTTTATTTCAATTAAAAAAAAAAAACAAATCAAGTACCTCAATCTTGCGCTTACGTTTTCCTGCATATCTCGTTAAATAACAGAGATAGAAAATTTTCACGGAAACCTTTTTTATGGAGAAAACTCCGAGCTACAAAAAAGATCTCTACAAAAATTTCCCTATCTCCCATATTTATCGAGATATCCTCCAAAAACTGGGAAGAAAAAAATGATAAAAAATGGGGTAAATAAAAAGACAATTTTAATATCAAATAAATATAATTTAAAACAAAAAAAATGTTTCATTCTTTGGAATGACATCATGATGGACAGAGGTAACTAAATAATAATCGTTACAATACTTTAGGCGTGTAAATAAATAAATTCTTCTTTTTTTTCGTATAAATACTAAAAGATCATTTTTTTTTCATTTCTTTTTTTTTTTTTTCAATTAAGAGTACGATTTTTTTTTTCTGTTACAATGTTCATTTTCCTCTTAAACTTACAAATCTAACTATGTTCTCTCATTATTAATGTTTTTTTTTGTTTCAATAGGCCAGAGTTGTAATTATTGCAGTCTTCAAGTTTTTAAAGCCTTCTATTTCATATCATTCATTTTCCCACAAAAAAACACATGATTTTTTGCCCCTCAACATATTTTTTCGCATTGTTTTATTGATTTAGTTATTCACCTATTTTTTTAATTTCCATTCTTTTTTCATTCTCTATTCATTCCGCGTTAAATCCATTTAATTAAGCTTCAATAGACATTTAAAATAGGAAAAAATTCTCCTTTTTTCATTCATTTTTCCGTCATTGCACAATCGCAATCAAAGTAATCGTTAAAAATACAATACTGCTCCAATTTATTTATTGAAAAAAAAAACAAAAGTTTTTTTTAAATTTCAATTACGCATTTCGATCAATACAATTGATTACAAAAGAAAAAAAAATATAAATAAATAGAAAAAATTGATTTTTACAATTTTAAAAATAGATTAAAATGATTATTCTTTTTTTTTCAACTTTTTAATTAACAATTCATTAATTTTTTTTTTCATCATTCAATCGTTAATTCAATTACCGAGAAATTTTCGACTTAACTGCTAATCTAGCGGGAGATGAAAACATTATATATATATCACAACAACAACTAACAGCTCTACTAACTTTGGTTATTATTTTGTTAGTGAAAATTTTTTTTTCAGTAATTCAGAGGCAAATAGTGTCGAAAAAATTTATCGTGGATATTTTTAAAGATATCTTTGAGACGAGTGGGTTTAGAGGAAAATGTCAGGATACCTTTTTTGTAGAGAATTTCATGAACTACAAAAAAGGTTTCTTGATAATTTCTCCTACATCCACTTGCTTCTAAGATAAATATCTATTTGCAAAAATATTCCAAAACAATTTTGAAAGAATTTTTGTTTTTTTTTAAATCGCTGCTCAGTTTTCTGAAGAAATCTCGGAATTAAAGCGAGATATGAGAATTTTTATCGAAACCTTTTTTGTAGAACAGAGTGTGCCCTCCAAAAAAGGTCTCTTGAAAAAAAGGCGTATCTCCATCAGATACCGAGATATTTCAACAAAACCAACGTAAAATTCCTCGTTTCCCTATTTCGCTACTGAATTCCTTTTCTCCTCAATTTTTATTCACTCTATAATAATCTAAAGTTTTTTTCTTTTGATACATTCCATAATCTCCCGCAATCGGGGCAATGGTCAACGAAATTATCGAGAAAACATTTAATTAACATCGGAGAATTGGGGCACAAAAATTCATTAAATTACAGAAAAAAAAAATTACGTGGAAAACAATATTAATAAAAAAAAAAAGTCGAGATTCAACAAAAAAATTTTTTTTTTTCTTTTTTTTCAACGAATAGTATGCGCTTTGCAATGTAGCTGTAGTTACTTAAGTAGGTTAAATATATTTATTACATTAGTTTCCGTCTCGAGCGGTAAACGAATGTCGACCGTGTTTATCGAACCGGCCTCTGCTTTAACATACCCAATTATGAATTTTTTTTAAATGTTATTTTTCTTAAATTGTTGGTTTTTTGCAAAATATTTATATGCACAATTTCATTCATACATTATCATCGCTCATTATTATCAATTACACAATTACCTTACATACTTAATAAATAATTATCTCTTCACACTCGCGCATTTTTATAATTTTTTAAAAACATTTTTCGTCATCCTTTCCCCCACCCTCCCCCTCGATTCTTCAGTTAATTGGAGAATTTATGTTTTTTTTGGCTTTGGTTATTGCGAAGATAATTGAGTAAAGTGGTAAAACGTGGAGAAATTGTTTTTTTTTAGGTTTTCCGGAATATCTCAGAAAATAAGGAAGAAAAATTTTTGAAGAGACCTTTTTTTGTAGAGAAGACTCTGAGCTACAAAAAAGGGCTCAACCTAATTTTTCTTAATCTCTCATAGATTTCGAGATGTGAGCAAAAAACTAGAGCGTTTCGAAATCGAAATATTCTGCAATTTTCTCTAAATATCTCGGAAAATATTGGATTGGTGAAGTTTCTTCATTTCACAGATAATCATATCTCAGTAACAATATTGAGTGAGATTTTATTATCTGAGATATTTTTGACATGAGATTTTATTTTCTGAGATATTTTTTTTGAGATGTTTCAATCGAGATATCAATGGCCCGTATCTATTGAATTTGGAAGAATTTATGAAAAGACCTTTTTTGTAGAAAATTAAATTTCCTACAAAAAAGGTCTGAGCGTCCATCCCTCTAAATTCCCTCGTTGTCAAGATACGTGCGATTGAATGAATTATTTTCATACCTCCAAAAAATGCCGTAACCCGTGCAGAAAAGTGGTACTTTCCGCACACCCAATAAAATAGTATTTATTTATTTATTTATTGCTTCTTGAGAGTACATAATCTCTCTTTTAGCAAGACCAATAAAATAGTACATTGCCTAACAAGAGCGGTATAATATTTTCTGACGAGTGTGAGGTTGCAAAAGGAGCCGGAGACAAGTTTTGTAATCACACAAGTTTGAACAACTTTACCGCACGTGCAAGGTCCATTCTTTTTCATGTAAAACGTGTGGAAAGTGCCACTGACTGCACGCACAGCGTGCGAAAAACCCCCATTCCCACCTCCTCACGTTCTACCACTTTTCTCCAATTTTGTATATCAATTGAAAAAGAAGATAGGAATGAAAACTTTTTGGTCGGACTTTAAAAAATCTGGCACACAATGTCTATGTACAATTTTTCCTCTTCTCAAACAGAAGAGGAACATTTAAAAAAAAAACCATTTCTCTATACAATTCAATTTGTATCAATCCGAGTTGCCTTTGAAGATGAAAGAAAAGCAAAATAATATTTCTCAATGAAATATTAACCGGGAAATGAATCTCTCATATCCCATATCCCGAACTACAAAGATACCCACCTCCCCCCCCTCTCATATGGCTCAACAAAAAAGATGAGAAAGCCGTTATTTCCAACCGGCTGAAAATTCAAACATTCATGGCATAGTAGACTGAATTCTGTGTGTTCGGTGGTGGTACATTATTATGCACTATAAAATTACTATTAACAGTACCACCACTATTAACCTGTGTACCAAAGTCATGTGATGGTGCGCTGGCAGCGCCCTCTGGGACGCCCCTTTCTGCAGTGCAGTTATTCCTCTGTCCTTGAATCTTCGTTGGTGACGAGAGAACCGAAGAGGTCGAGGATGAAGACGAGGCATTGCCAATTCCATTGAACCCACTGACACTCGTGCTGATCATTGGCGCCATTGATATAGTCTGGGTCTGTACGTCTGCTGCCGGTCTGTTGCCAGGATGCAGCGAGTAAGCATAACCCCCAGCACGAGATGGCGCCATCACTGTGTAGGCTGGTAATGTTTGGACATTGTAAGTAGCTAATTGTGATATGTGCTGATGATGCTGTAGCTGTACCGACTGCATGCCAATGCTATTTGGTGGTGCTGCAAACCTGAAGTCCTCGGGCTGATGCAAATGAAGGTGCAGCGGTGGTGCACCGCCACCAGTTACAGGTGGCGCAGGTGGTCGAACATAGTACCTCGGCTGTCCTGGCTGCTGATCCGGGCGATTTCGGGGATAAGGATAACGCTCGATGTGATCCGCATAATTGGCGGATGAGTGCGGTGGTAATATTCTTTGGATATTCTGATAAGTCGGATCGGTGATGCCGTTGTACGGGACGAAGTACATGGTTCTGTAACACTTGCTGTTCTCGATCGGCAGAAGACCACACTGATAGTTGTTGACGCCGACCCTTCTGGTTTTATTCGGCAAGGTCGAATAGATACCCGCTCGATTATCGTGGTAGTGACCATTAGCCTGTTCATATCTGCAGTCACGTGGTAACGTTCGCGGCAACGTGCTCTCGAGATAAGAGCCACGCTCGATATTGCCCTGTACTGTAACAGCTGTCTCCGCTATTGTTTGGTAAATATCGTCGATCTGTCTTTGCATTGTGTTGATGCGTTTTATTGTGTTATCACGACCTTCAACGATTTCTACTTGTTCGTCGGGGACATTAGGCTTGTCTGGATTGGTCGAAGTGTCGTAATAAGGCCATGGTGCTAGGAGTTGTCGGGTCTTGTCGGTTATTACTGTTGGTATCGCGCGGGAACGAAGCTGTCTGACAATCTCACTTGTAGACTCGAATTGTGGCTTTATGCCACGTACTGAGGGTCTCGTGTTGAAGCCATAGTCGTTCAGTTCGTCGTCGTCGTCGTCGTGCTGGGTTGTGCTGTTGTCGCCGTTTTTGAGGGTCTCCTGGTGCTCGTCAGTGTCGTAGCGCTTTTTTAGGCGCTCAGTTCGGGTCTTGTCCTGCTCTACGAACGCTAGGAGCTCGTCGGTCGTTGCGTCCTGATCTGGACCAACACCGGTTGGTGTGCCACGTGTTACGTCGGGAGGACCTGGTAGGTTCTTCGAGTTCCTCTCCTCGCCACGTAAAGCTGCTTCAATATCCTCCAAACTGTAGGACGAATCCGAGTTGTAGCCAATCGTATCTCTGTTACTCAGCTTCGATATTTGGTAGTAGTCATCCCGATTGTCAACGCCTGTTGAGGCGACACATGATAATGGAGTCAGGGATGATAAGAACTGCTTTCGTGCATCGCTCGTCATCTTCGTCAAGTTCTGTTTGTTGTAGTCCTTCATCAAATTGGCGCGATCGCCGATTCCCAAGTCAGGCATGTTGTCGATCTTCTTTTGGCCGAAGAGGTCAGTTATTTTGCGGTAGGCTGATTGCTGGTGGTGATGGTGGTGGTGGTGGAGATTCGGGGATGAATGGTCCTGGCAATTGTTCGTTGGGCGAACAACTCGCTCGTTGCGGGGTCGCTCCTCGCCAGAGGGCGATGTTCTCACCGGAAAGTCACCAGTGTCAGCTGATTCTGTTGTTTGCGATTCCGATGCACTGTCGTTGTTATCCTCGTCCTGGTCAACACACGTCAATTGTCTTATTCTCTCCTCCAGTGTTAAATCCTTGCTTTTCAAATTCTTCTTCTTGACACTGTCGTATTTACATATCAAACTGCGCCTCAGTGCATTTCGCTCGATTGTCCGTTTAACGCTTGACGAGTCACTTTCTGATGAATCACTTCTTGAACCCGAAATCTTCGAACGTTTAACAGAATCAAACAAACGCAAACTCTCTGTTGTTATTAGGAATCTCTGGGCCTCAGAGCTGTCGCTGTCAGTTGCCTCGTCGTTTGAAAGTGATACCATTTTGGTTGGTGCTGGTGGCGGTGATATGAAACGAGGATCTGGAAATAGTTGTCTAACTGCTGAGTTTGGCTTGTGGCTGTTTGCTACTAGGGATACATTACCGAGTTTGAATGTTAGGGATAGTTCACTCGGGTCAGGCTGGTCTTTGTTTGATTCTTGGGACTTTGGTTGGTTCTTTGTGTCTTCATCCTCTTTGGTATCAAAGTGTACGTGATCATTGTTCTCGATTGGTTTTTGTTCGGTTGAATCGAGCGGTTGGGTTTCTTGGTGTTCAATTGATGGACGTGGCTCTTCTTCACTTATTTCACGTACTATACGGCGCTCAGTTACTGTTGTCATTGTTATTGTCTCGACCAGGTAACGTTGATGGAGATCTGAAATTTTTTGAGGAAATTTTGATCAGTTTCAATTTTTTTTTGGATTTTGGGGCTTTTTTGAGTTTCAATATCATGGCAACTGTTGGGTTTAGGAGAATTGATCAAAAGACCTTTTTGGTAACTTGAAAAATTCTGTACATAAAAGGTATCTTGTTGAATTTTCCTAAACTCACTCATTTAAGAAATATCCTCAAGATAAGCAAATCAAAGCTTTTTTCATTGATTTATTCATCAATTATTTGTGATTTTCATCTCGAAATATATTCACATATTGTTTTTTACGTAAAAAAAATACACGAATTTTCATTTTACTCTTCGGATAAAAATAGCTCAAAGCCTTTTGTTCGATGTTTTTTAAAATTCTTTTTTCATTGCATTTTGTTCATTTAAAACGAATGAAAAAAATTTAATATAGCATTTTTTTATTCGATATGAAAGATAAAATAATTTTATTTTTGATGCAAATGTCGGAGTAATTTGTGTGCTATCGATTTTCTTTTTTTCATCATATTTTTCATTATTCCTGAATTTTTATGATGATTTTTTGAAGATATATTGTTGAAAATACCTGGGGTTGTTTGTTGGGCTTGATCACTAGTGGGTTGAAGTGCATCCTCCGGGTTCTCTTGTGTAACCTTAGCATCTCCCTCGGGCGGAATTCCCTGGCTCTTTTGTTCCTCAACATCTGAAGCAGACCAAGATTTTTTTTTTCCATTTAATTAAAATTAATCGGAATTCTGTTTGTATAAACTTACATTCTAAATGTGGTTTGTATTTTATAATAACATAGTATTTCATTGTGCATTAATGAAGTACAATTTTCATGACATTAAATTACATACTGACGTGTATTGTTGAGCTATGATAAAATATCTCTCTCTTATCTCTCTCAGGTTTTCTTATCATTTTTCAATGGAGAAGGACGGTAAATAGGAGGTAATGGAAAAAAAGAGGTAAAATTTGAGATTAAATTTTAATTTTTTTTTAAATATTTTTATAAATCCTTCGAGAAAAGTATTGAATGGAAATTATTCAACGCAAAAAAATGAAAATATTCGAAAGATTTGATTTTAAAATTCTTTTTTTTGTTATTAAAATTGAAAATAATTGAGTTTTATTTCGATTCAATGAATTTTCCTTTTTTTTTAAATTAAATTTCCATTTGTTTTTAATAGTGCAGTTAATTTCTTCGGAATTCTCTCCCTCCATTTTCAAATTTTCCTCCTAAATTTAATACTTCAGAGCTAATGAAGTCAATAGATTTTCAGAATTCTATAAATTCCACCGGAAAACTCGTGAAATTTCCGATGAAATATGCTGTCACATAAACTATTTTGAATCAATAGTTTTGAAGCTATTT
Organism: Aleiodes leptofemur; assembly: GCA_963942555.1. Classification (NCBI taxonomy): domain Eukaryota; kingdom Metazoa; phylum Arthropoda; class Insecta; order Hymenoptera; family Braconidae; genus Aleiodes; species Aleiodes leptofemur. The sequence continues at coordinate 6,050,322 of OZ012610.1, read as the reverse complement.
TGGAAGCAATTTACAGGGTATTATGTAACAATGGCTTTTTAGATGGGGCAAAATAGACGTTTCAATAAAACAGTTTGAAATGAAGTTAAACCATCAAAATTAATAACTGAAAATTTTAGTAAAAATTCGATAATTTCAGTGGAAACTTTTCTCATTTTCCAGATATTCAGTTCATCAAAATTAATGATTATGAGATTTTCAGATGAATCGATTCCATTCCGTCAACAGTTTTTTGAGAATATCTTGGAGACGAAGCCAGATAGGGCCATTTTGCCCCAATCTTTTTTTGTAGCTCTTAAAATTTAACAGTATCGAGAAATAAAAATGTTTTTTGATGAATATGAGGAAAGATGAATATAATACGATGTATCGTATTAAAAAAATCAATATTTCTTAAGAATTTCCAAATTTGAGATTAAATTATCATTCTTTTATAGTCCTATATATGGTCCATGTTCATTATTATTTTTTTGCATAAAAGGATTTTTCAAAAAAAAAAACGTATACTCGTTAGTTTCCGAAATATTTGGAGGGAACTGATGACTAAATGGAATCAATTTGTTTGAAAACTTCATGTCCTTCAAAATCACGCCCTTGAAATTAGACAAAAGCGGTGAAATTCTCATTATCCAACTAATGAAGCATTAACGTCATTAGAAAAATTGATTCGTGTTGAATACTTCTATTCTTCAAAAAATGACGAGAAAATCGTGCATGAAATGCCAGAAAAAATTTTCCCCAGTCATAATGATAAATCACAAATGATTATTGGATTTTACACGGTGCAATGGATTTGATTGTATTTGCATTGAAGATGAAAAGAAATGGAGAAAAATGGTTTTCATCGGAAAACCAATAAACATCGGATTATTTTAATAATATTATTGAAAAAAATGCAGCCATATTTTCGAGAGTTTTTGTAGAATTATGTTTGCATTTATTTATCATAATTCATTAATCAAGATTTTTTTTCAAGTGCAGAACTCAACGAAAAAATCTGAAAAAATTCCTGTAGATGCTTCAACATGTCTCCATTATTGTGTAATTTTTTCAAATTTTTCCGTAAAGGTAGTGACACAATTCTCTTTCCTGAACTCAAAGAAAAAGGCAAATATCAATTCACATTGATCAATTACATTTTCCTCATTTCACCTCTTTTCTCTCAAAAATGACGAAAACCGAGAAAATTCGTGAATTGAAACCCAGTAAAAAAATCCCCTCACTCATAATAACAATAATAATAATAATAATAAATCACAAATGATTATTGGATTTTACACGGTGCAATGGATGTGATTGTATTTGCATTTGAAGATGAAAAGAGAGAAAAAAAAAATTGGATTTTCATCGAAAACCAATAAACACCGGACGTTTACTTGCGCATATATAATACAAAGGATTTTGTGCTTCTAGTATATATTGTACTACGAAAACACAAGCAAATGCCCACATTGTGTACTCTAAATATAATTCTGCAATTGGGAGGAAGATTTTCATTCGTATGCGCCTGTGTGTGTGTGTGTGTGTGCGAATGAGGAAAATATACTGCAAACATTTTCAATGCTTCATAGAATGAAGGAGAGTGAGATTATAACGATTCGTTTGTTCCTATTTGTGGAAATTTTTTAAGTGGAGGGGAGAGAGCACTGGAGACAGGGTGAATGTCCTCCGGGTATTCTGCATTTTTTTTTATGTAGAACGAGCGAAAGAAATATCTAGTGTGAAATATTATGTAATATGAATATTTTTTTTGTTGTGTTTTCATATTTTTCTTTTCTTCACAGCCTCGAGCATTGTATGTTGAAAATGTGTTTTATATTTTCCGAGGAAAATTTTCTGATGCAGAAAAATGGGGGAGGAAAAATCACGTGCAAGTTCAGAGCTCATTTGAAAATTGATAAATACAGAATTATTTTAATAATCATTATAGAAATGGAGCTTTATTTGTGGAGGATTCTGAAAAATTATTTTTTTTCAGGAATTTATTATAATTTATTGAGGTACTCCGCAAACTCGAGTACAGTTAACCCCTTATTTTTTTAATGCTGTATCAAAGAGGATATTTTTTTACTTTTTTCTGAATTTTTTCATAATTTTTGCCCGTGCAGTTTATGAGATATGAGTTATCATAGTTACTAAAAATAGCGTAGTGGGGATGAAACGCCCCAAATCGGACAAAAATATCGAAGTTATTAAAAAACCACACGGTTGACCCATTATTTAATAACAATTGGCGAAGAAAACAGCATTTTAACTAAATAATAGAAGAAAAAAATATTCGATTCACCATATAGTTATTGAGAAATTTTAATTAGAAGGTAGTCGTAACTATTTGCCTCTCTCTCTTTATCTCATGCATGTGATAGGAGATTAATGTAAAAAAAATTGGAGAAGAAAAAAATTATTTTCACAAGCTGAAGATATGACTTTCGAATAGTTTAATCACTTTTTTCGGGTAAATTGAAGCACTTTTCCGAATTATCAACAATTAATTGAAAACTTATCTACGAATCATCATTTTTTTTGTTTTATCGATCGTACTCTGGGATACTACCTCAATCAGGATTGTTTTTCAAAGTGAAGGATTCAACGAAAAAATTCCTGAAGATGCTTCAGTATTTTTCCATTATTAGGTAAATTTTGCAAAATTCTTCATAAAGATAGTTGCACAATTTTCTTTATCATATGTATTTTTTTTTCACAGCCTCGAGCATTGTGGATTGAGAATGTGTTTTATATTCTCCAAGGAAGATATTCTGGGGCGGAAAAATGAGGGAGGAAAAATCACGTGGAAATTGAGAGCATATTTGACTTTGAAGAAAAAAATAGGATTTTTTTTGATTGGAAGGAAATTGTAATATCAAAGTGAAATAGAAAATAAGGATTTTTTCTCAGAAATTTTGAGATAGTAAAATTTCAATTTGATGGAGAATAGAACAGAATCTTCTTTCATGTTTAGGGAATCGTTAAGAAGAGGAAGAATGTACAATCGTACAAGAAGACTATTTCCTTTTTAAGGAAAAAAAAAGTATCTCTTCCCTTTATCACGAAGAAAGTGCACAAGAAAAGGAGAGGAATAGGTAGAAAAAAATTTGAAAAGTAGAGAATAAAAAAAAATCCACATCTTTTCCATTACTGAATTGAAAAGTTTTCTATTCTTCTGCGTGAATCTCAGGTTACTCACAATGTAAATAGAGGAAAAAAGCAATCTGAACCTGAGGTTTTGCATGAGATTTGCCTCTCAGATTTAACCCTTCAGTGTATTTCAATTTCGATGATAATGTATTCTCCTGTTTTTATGAATTTTTTACGGTGGGATTTGTGTTGACAGTTGTCACCATAAAAAAATATGGAAAATCGATGGAATCGAAAAGATTATCTTCATAATATTATTTTTAAAATGCAGCCCTTTTTTTGGGTGGTCTTGAAAAATTATTTTCTTATTTATTTATTGTAATCCATTAATCAGGATTTTTTTAAAAGTGAAGGAACTCAACGGAAAAATTTAAAAAAATGTGTGACGAAGCTTCAACATGTCTCCATTATTGTATAATTTTTTTTTAAAATTTTCATAAAAGCAGTACAATGTGCACTTCATTTAAGAAAACAAATATCAATTCATTTTAACACCCAAAACGGAATTTTCAATCATAAATAATCACATTTTCTTCAATTGCATTCATTAGGCCCTCAACAGTAGTAGACTTGGAAAGTCTCCTTCAGCTGCACAATTTTTTTAAAATTAGGAAAAATTATTTTACAATTAATTTATTAGAATTCATTTTCCAGTGGTGCTGGATGTTAATCAAGATTTTTTTAAAGTGAAGGACTCAACTAAAAAAATCAGAAAGAAATCATGAAGATACTTCAACATATCTCCTTTATTGTGTACTTTTTCGAATTTTTTTTTATAAAGGCAGTTAAATGTGCGCTTTATCTAAAAAAGCAAATTTCAATTCACTTTGACTTTCAAAATCAAATTTCCAATCATAAATAGTCATTCTTTCCCTAATTGTAGCACATCAGACCCTCAATAGTCCTCGATTTGAAATGTGTCCCGCACTATTTTTTTTAAGATTTAAAAAAATTATTTTACCATTCATTTATTATATTTTATTTTTCCAATGGTACTGGATATCAAACAAGATTTTTTTCCAAATGAAGGACTAAATTAAAAAATCTGAAAAAATTCACGAAGATCTGTTAACAGATATCCCTTATTGTGTAATTTTTTCAATTTTTTTCATAAAGCCGCACATTTATGCGCTTCATCTAAAAAAGCAAATATCAATCCACTTCGATTTCCAAAAATAAATTTCCAATTATAAATAATCACAATTGTCTTCATTTCAGACCCTACATCCCTCAAGATGGAATGTGTCCCTCAACTGCTCCAAATATTTGATGAAAATCAAATTCCACTTGAAATTGAGACACAAACAAATGGGCGTATCAGTATAATGACATATTTGAATGAAGCCCTTTGTGTCCGAGAGAGAAAAAATTTACTATGCAAGAAAAATACAAAGAACGTGAGAGACAAGCGGGGAAAGAGAAGAAGAGAGACACCTACGACATTCCTTAAAGTCAACAACGAAGAGCATGGCAGAGAAGAGCCACGACAGAATACAAAACAGCTCTCTTCTTTTTCAATGCAAAACGACTGGTTTATCTTTGTCCCCTATTTGTTTTTTTCCTTTTTCCTTCTTTTCCTTCATTTATTTCTTACTTTTTCTTTCGTATACCTCGTGTCTACGCTATAGATAGGTGACACGTGACACAACACAACGAGTCGGGGCAATGATTCCAAAGTAGAGTCGAGACACTGTGAAATCCCCACAATTTGATTACAGGTAATGCCATTTTAGAGCTTAGTGGAAGAAAAAAAGAAACTCCACTTTTATTTCTCTCTTTTCTGATGTTTCTTTCACTTGCAAATTTTTTTCAAGTTTCTGCAGTTTCAAGAGACAAGTCAGTGCGGAAGAGATAAATTAGAATAATTTGATTTTTTTTAAATTAATTTTTGTTATTTTGAAGTTTTTAGACAAAAAGGTTTAGGTTCTTACTGAGATTTTGCTATCTTGCTTAATTTGCGGGATTTAGATTCTCAAAAAATTGAAAATTTTGAATTTTTTGGAGAAATCGATTTCATTTTGTCACCATTTTTTTAAAGAAATATTTCGGAATTTTCATAATATTCCTATTTCTAGAGAAAAATGACAGCTAAAAAAGGTGATAATTGCACTATCTCTTTTAAATTCCAAGATATTTTCAAAAAAATAGTGCCAAAAAATTAAATGACTTTATCTGAGAAAATCAGATTTCTAATTTTTTTGGGGGATTATTAATCTTGGAAACTGAGCGAGATAGTGAAATTTCAGTAGGAACCCTTTAGTAAGAGAAATATTTCAGCAAAAAAGGGCAATCTCGTTTAGTTTCCGAGGAAACCTTAAACAATTAGCAAAAAAAAATCGAATCATCTTATTTTATCACTTTACCACTGAATTTCCTGAAGATTCTTCCGCAAATATCTCAAAGACGTCAGACTAACGTTTTTGTAGGAAACTTCAAGAGCTACAAAGAGGGCGACTCGATGAATTCCACTAAGCCTTATTATTCTCCAGATATTTTCAAAATAAACTAAAATCTATTTTTGGACTTGAGAGAAAAATAAAAAGAAATTGCTGTAGATTCTCCAGCAAATATCTCTAAAAGGAGTAGATTTAGACAAAAATATAGAGATCCTTTTTTTAAGACTCTTTAAGAATTTCAGGGACTCCGAAAAAGATTTTTCGTTAATTTCTCCCAAACTTCACAATTTTCGAGATTTTTCCAAAAAAATGCGAGTTAATTTTTTTTAATTCAATGAATTGTAACTTTAGCTGCGAATATCTCAGAAACTGGTGAATTTATGAGAATTCAGAAACGATTTTTTAAAAATATACTTAAGTTTCCTACAAAAAAAGGTTTTTCGACGTTTTTTCCATAAATCCACTGGTTCTCTAGATATTCATCATGAAGTCATGTTTTATTAGTGAAAATTAGTGATTTATTCAAAAAATTCCACTGGAGCCCAATTTTTCAGGATGAATAAATGTCAAAATGGCCTAGAAGCTAAAAATACCAAGAGTAAATAAATCCCTTTGATCAAACTACAGGGACACTGGTCTAGACTCTATCTATAATGGAAAAACTAACAATTTTTACTTCATAATTTTTTTCTTTTTTTTTCATAAAAATAATTTTTTTTTTTTTTTTTTTTTTAATAGTTTGCTCCATGGTACTTTGACTCGTGATGCGACACCCAATTTGCGGTGTCTTTTGACACTTGGCAATCGATACATTCTCTCTATTCTCTGGTATTTCGTTGCCCTTTTTTTCCTCCACCTCTTTCCGAACAGTGACTTTTTTTTTTTTTTAGTCAGTTGGAGAAAAAGCTAGCTCCCATCAGTATCACAATGAAATTCTTTCAATGGACCACAAGGCATTCACTACTCACTCGATATCCTCTATTACATCTGGGTCAAGATCATTAATTTTTTTTTTTTTTTTTTTTCAACTTCTTCATTTTCAATCACATTTTATAACGGAGAAGTAGGAAATTGTTGTCAAGAGAAAATGCCAAAAGTACATCTGTGTAATTTAAAGAAGTCATTTGGAATTGCTTTTTTCTTTTTTTTTTCACTACCAGTGAAAAGAATTGGGTTGATCGATTGAAATGAAAGGCCTCCTTTTTCTCATTTGTGGTGGAATGATTCTGTCATATTTTTTTTTTTGTTACATTGAAATGAAAAGAGATCTTTTTGGATTAATTACAATGGAGGAGTGGTCCAGTATTACGATGTGGCTTTAGGAATTATCTGGAGATGGGATAATTTTTGTGGGGGCGGCTTTGTTGAGGGGATTATCGTGAGGATTTTTTTTTGTGTCAGTGAGTGGAAGATTTGATGGACTAAATAATTGGAAATTATATACTGATGAAAAAGGGGCGAAATGGACCAGCGAGGAAAAATGATTTGGGATTTTTTTTGGGACTGAAAGGCTCTGCGGAAAATTCTGAAAAAATTTGACAATAATGTAGGCATGTTAGAGCATCTTCTCAATTTTTTTCAGATTTTTACATCAAGCCTTTAATTCGGAATAAATTATTGGAGCACCTTGGCCAGGTTTATGAGTATTTTGGACTTTGAAAATTTGTATTAATTGGACAAATTTCATTAAAAGGATACTCTTGTTATTTTGTAATGGCCATCAGACTATCCATTCATCTCTACCATTTACCACGAACAAAAACGACCAATCGCACGCCAGTCACATAATTTCGACTTTCCTGAAACGAGTCCCCTGAGGAGTCGAAATTGCAGGAGTTCTGTATCATAAACGCTCCCCAGGAAGAAATTTTTCTCTCTGAGACTCACGCAAGTTCTCTACTCGTATAATCAACATCACTCCCCTCTTCATATGTTTCGTTCTCAATAAAGAATGAAATAGATTCCAAAAGAAAGTGAATTCAGTAGTAAAAAGGTGAAGTATGATTAAATTTTTGGTGATTTGTTTCTTTTTTTTTTAGAATATTTTGGAAACTGAGCGAGATAGAAAAAAATTTGTAGCTTTTGAAATTTCCTACAGAAAAAAATTATAGCAAAATTGCGCTATCTCAGTTTCCGAGATATTCTCTGGAGATAAAAAAACAAAAAAAATTGAGTTTTTCTAATTCAATTAAATTATTCAATCAATTCTGAAATTTTCCCGCTTCACCCTCTCATTAATTAACCGCAATGACAGCCACGAGAGAAAACGTAAATCTTGAGGAAAAAAGAAAATGCGAAAATCCGGAGGCATAAAATATGAACGCATAAATCTCAGACTTATGGATTGTGGGAATTTCATTTTTGATCGAGGAGGTAATCACTCCTAAAATCTGTCAACACTAAATTTTTAATTTTTAAAAAATTCAAAGATCCTCGAATTCTCAGCAGACTTTATGAAGATCCATGAAATTTCTTGAAATCTGTGAGGATTTAAGGGATTTCTGATTATTTCATAGATTTCTACGAGAATTCAAGAGATTCCAGAAAATGCTAAGAGATTTCAAGATTTCATGACAGAAATCGAGATGTATGAAAAATCAGACAATAAAAATTCGATTAAAATGTTTAACACAATTCTCTTTATACCCACTAATACTTCCGAAGTATATTCTTCCGTATCTCCATTTAAGTTCAGCTGAAAATCTCGTGAACAAACGCCTATATGACCGAAATTGCCGTTAAAATGATGTCATGAAAGTAATAAATAATATATACATGGTCGATAATATTAAATTCTGGAAACTTCATGTAGATAGCTCATAATATTTTCTGACTTTTCGCAAATCCTCAAATCAATTTTTCATACATTGTCACTATCTATTTTAAATGGAATTTCAAAGCCTTCACAGATTTTCATGAAATTTCCAAAGGATTTCATTAGTTCGTGAGTGATTTCAAGACTTTCTTCTAGATTTTATAAGATTTCGAAAAGTCAAAAATTTCAGGGAACTTTTAAAGAATTTTAAAGTTTTCGTAAGATTTATGAGTTGAATGTATACTAGATTTCGCAAGTGATTATCTCCCTTTTTGGTTATTTGCTTTTTAAGAATATCTCGGAGACTAAGCGAGATAGAAAAATCTTCAAAGAGACCTTTTTTGTTATTCTTGAAATTTTCTACAAACGAAACTTCAGGAAAATTCACGCTAACTCGCTTAATTCCCGAGATATTCTCTGAAAATGAAGGAAAAAGTAGTTTTTTCCGATTTTACCTTTTGAACTATTCAATTAAATTATTCAATCTCTTGAGAAAAAAATTTAAAAATGAATATCTAAAAATTCCGCACTTTAACGCTCATTAATTAGCCCCAAGAATGGCAGCCACTAGAGGAAACATAGATCTTAAAAAAAAAAAGAACGCGAAAACCCAAAGGCATAAAAAATTGAGGCATAACTCTCAGAAATATGGATCGTGGGATTTTAATTTCTAGTCATTAGTGTTTTTTTAATATCCCGGAAACTAAGGGTGATCAAAAATTTTTGTGAATATCTTTTTTGTAACCCTTGAAATTCTCCAGAAATAATAATCAGGGCAGTGTCACGCTCAGTTTCCTTGATATTTTTTGAGAACGAAAAACCAAAAAAATCGATTATTCCTAATTGGATAAAATTATTCAACTAATTTTTGGAAAAAAAATACCTGAAAATTCCTCACTCTGTCTCTTTATTAATTAGCCCCAGTGACAGCCGCCAGAGAAACGTAAATCTTAAAAAAAAAGCGTGAAACTTGAAAGGCATAAAAAATTAAAGCATAACTCTCAGAATTTTTTTTGTTTTTTCCTTTAAATATTTCAGAAACTAAGCAAGATAGCGAAATTTTCATCGAAATATTTTTTGTAGCTCTCGAAATTCTTTACAAGAAAGGATGGAAGTGAAATTGCGCATCTCATTTAGTTTCCGAAATCTCCAAAAAAAAATAATTTCAAAAAAAACTAGATTTTCTCAGTTTTACCTCTTCACTATGAAATTATTGAATTTCTTAAAAAAAAAAATCTATGAATACCTAAAAATTCCTCGCTATGTCCCTTCACTAATTAGCCTCAATGACAGCCACCAGAAAAAAAAATAAAAAAAAAAAAAGAACGCGAAAATCTCCAGGCATAAAAAATTGAAGCATAACTCTGAGACTTATGGATCGTGGGAATTTTTGGGGTCACGGTCGTTGCATGCCGCGTCTATCAGTGTCTCATTGAAGACAATAGGAAGAGGGAGGGAGAGGGGGAGGGTAGCACAGGATGATGGAATTTCAGGGTTAATAGGTTCGTTGAGTATTTTTTCCCCCTCTTCCCTTTCGTAATTTTCTCTCCCTGAGGTTAAAAAATTAAGAAATAAATGTATTCTCCCTCGATTCATTTCTGTCTTTTCACTTCCGTTTTATTTCACTCTCTCTCTCTCATTTTCTTTTTCGAGTGCCTGAGACACCTTGGCGAAAGAGCGCGATAGGGGGATGGCACTTAACCACTGGATTCCGGTGCAGAAGGGTGCGGGCAGCCGGAAATCCAGGGAAGACCGGAGTCACGCTAGGCTGCAGTTCATCCGGCTGGCTTTTGCCATCGTTTGTTGCCTCACTTGCATTATCAGTTATTTTTTTCTTCTTTTTTATTATTATTGGAATGAGCAAAGTTATTAATCTAATTATTTTTCAATGTATGGCTCAAGGTATTGGGGTTGTATGTGTGGTATCCTTTGTGACCGATGCATAGGCTCCAAAATCTATTTATGTTACGAGTGACGTCATGTAAACCATAGGAGAGACGAGAACCATGGCAATCGAATTTGTTCGTTAAAAGAGTCGAGTCTTTGGCGACACTTTCTATCGACAAGTAGATGAAATAAATGCTCAGTTTCCAACTCAACAATTCAAGTTATTTTATGCCTTGCCTTTCCTACATATTCCAACAATTATTAAAAAAATTAAGTATTTAGAATAAACATGTGAGTAAGACGGGGGGATTTTAATCAGGGAGAGTATTTAAGTATTTCATGGGGGAGGAAATTACAAAGACTTTGAAATACCACTGATTGCGGTTGAGCTCTGAAGTCTGGGAAAATAAATTCATTAATTTTTTTATTTCAATGTTTTGCCCTAGTTTATGAGCTCATTTCAATTGCCATAATTTTTAATGAGCTCGGGCTTAGGATTTTCAAATAATTTTCACGTGATATTTAATTCGATGGAAATTTTAGGAAAGTGGATTTTTTTAATTTGAGGGAGTATCCCAGGCGAACTCGAGTAAAGTTGACTACTTATTTTTTTTGATGTCGTATCCAAGATGATATTTTTTTACATTTTTCTGAATTTTTTTGATAATTTTTATCCGTGCAGTTTATGAGATATGAATTATCATAGTTAGTGAAAATAGCGGTGTTGGGGATGGAACGCCCTAAATCCGACAGAAATAACGAAATTACTAAAAAATCACACGGTTGACGCATTATTTAAAAACAATTGACGAAGAGATCAGCATTTTAACTAAATAATAGAAGAAAAAAATATTCAATTCACCGTATAGTTATTGAGAAATTTCAATTAGAAGGTAGTCGTAACTATTTGCTGAAGATATGACTTTTGAATAGTTTAATCACTTTTTCGGAAATTATCGGCAATTAATTGGAAACTAACCTACAAATCTTAATTTTTTTTCTGTTTTATCGACCGTACTCTGAGATACTACCTTAATGAAATAATTATTTTTATTGATCAAAGTAAAGTTGAGGGTCCCGTTAATTGCGATTTTAATGGAAAACGAGGTGATTGATGTTTCGATGTGGGTTACTTATATTTTTCATGCAAACTTGAATTTTTTATGAAATTCTAAAATATTAATATCGTCTTCAGACCGGAGTCAATAACTGGGGGGATTGCCCTCGTATCCTGACTGAAGACTCACTGTCATGGAGCATTTTCTCTCCCTCCCCCCACCCACCCCCACTTATTCTCTCCCTTATAATAGACAGTCTGAGAAGAGGAAGAGATCTCGTTTCCGAACGGTTAAAAAATTACATGCTCATTTTGAAAATATCCCAGAAACTATCGGATTTATGGCAATTCATGAAGAGACTTCTTTTGTGGCTCATGAAATTTTCTACAAAAACGGTCTCTTGACATTTTTTCCTAGATCCACTTGTTTTGTCGGTATTCTTAAAGGGAAAAAGGTACAAAAAAATGGGTATTTTTTTAAAATTCGCTTTTTCAGGATAACTCAGAAACTAAGCGAGATAGAGCAATTTCCTCTTAATACTTTGGAGTGAAAATTCAAGAGCTACAAAAAAAGTTTCTTCAAAATAGGTCTGGAAGTAATATAATAAAATAAAAAAAAGTTTCTGCAAAATTTTCGCTATCTCACTTAGTTTCCGAGATATTCTCAAAAAATAACAAGAAAAATAGAATTTTCTCATTTTATCACTTTTTCATCAAGCAATTAACGAAAATGCATTTAAATTTCAGTTTAAATGAATCAAGTGGTCATTTGGAATAGCGCAGTTGACTCACAGTAGTGTCACTCCCGAATTCAGTTAATTGCTCAAAGTTACAAGTATTTGAATTGCATTTGTCTGTGAATCACAAATTTTGTGGGTGAAACTTTCAAAATGGTAATAGCATTGAAGCTATGTTTTGAAAACAGAAGGTGCATTATTGTAATAAATACGTAGGTAACGAGTCAGCTCTAAATTACTTGAAAGATAAATTCTTCGTGTTTGTTGAGAATTATGGATATGAATGAGGCACTTTTCTTAACCGTTTAAAGAGAGAGGAGGGGGAGGGGAGAATTCATGTTTTTCAATTGCGTTATGATTTATGGATTTTTTTTCGAAGATTAAAATAATAATAATAATAATTTTTGATCATTTTTCCAGCATTTTTGATTTTTTTCAGACTGAAGGTCTTTTTAAAAAAATCAGAAAAAAATCGTGAAAATACTCCAGCATTTTTCCATTGTTCAGGAATTTTTTGGGATTTTTGTGTAAAGGCCTTCATTCTGAAAAAATAATTCTCGATTATTTTATCCTTAACACTGTTAGAAAAAAATTGAAATTTCATAGACAATTTGATGAGAATTTTCATAAACGTGATATCGAATTTTTTTTTCAATGGGAAGATGGTTATGAAATTTGGGAGTTTCAGAGAAAATTCAAAGGAATCTACGAGTCTTGAGTAGAATCAAGACGAAAATTCTACAACTTACTTGAATTTTCAACTGAATATGAATATTTAGAATCGAAATGACTTGAATTTTCAATTTTTATCTTGAATTTTTCCTGTGTTCACTAAATTTTCAAGTAAAAATTGTACTGAAATTTCCAAATTATTTGAAAATTGATGATCTGTTTATTTTTCAAGGACCTAATCATCTGAAATTTCAGTAGAAATGTGCCTTGTTTGAAATTCCTGAGATTTTGCACAGAAAATTCAGAAGAAATATTTTGGTGGATGATTGGCCTTGCGGTCATCCACCAAAATATTAATTTTGAACGGTCAAAAAACATTATTTTATTATTTTATTCAGAAGAAAATTTATCAACAGTGCAGATCTATTTTGCCTGGATTTTCTCCTAGAACCATCTTTCCTAGCTAAAAAATTCCTACTTTTCTCTTTATTATGAGTAAATTTTTTTTTTTTTTTCATTAATTATGACTAAATTCTTATATAATTTTGAAAGCGTCAGAATGGAGTGACTTCATTGAATTTACATTTCATGCCATGTGACCAATATTTATTATTCCACGAAATGAAAAACAACATTGACAAACGTTGAATTATACGTATTCTAAAAAAAATATCATTGGAAAACGTGAAATACTGTTTCACGGATCTCATGAAAGTTCGAAAATTATAGTCTGTTGTAAATCATAAATTTACTGGTGAAACTCTCAAGATAAAACTAGTAAATTAAACTTTTTTGTTCAAGTGACGGGAAAAACGTGAGGAAAGTGAAAATTTCTGGATAATCGAAATTTATGAAATCTGAGATGAATTCAATAGTTCAATAGTTCAGTAGTATTGAAGTGATAAAACAGAATAAGTCTTTTTTTTTTCATCAATCTTTCATCAAGAATATCTCAGAAATTCCGCGAGATAGATGTTTGATCTTAAAACAGATAAAAACTTTATTGTTCTCCCTATATGAGATTTCTCCAGATTTTCAAAATACTTAGAATTATTATTCCAAAATTATTTCAGAATTTTTTGGAATTTTTTTCGAAATTGTTTTGAAAATTATTTTGAAATTTTTGTTTGTAGCTACTTTGAAAATTATTCTGCAAATAATTCCAAGTGATAATTAGGAGAAAGGAAAATAGAGCAGAATCGCTCTATCTCGCTTAGTTTCCGAGATATTTCCAAAAAATCAATTAATTTTGGTTTTCCTCTTTACTACTAAATTATTTTCATCTAAAAAAATTGAAATTTCCAAGTAAAAATAAGAATTTCAAAAAAATCCTCAAAAATCAATCGAAGCACCTATTTTTTTTCCATAAAAAAATGCCTTATTTCGTCGATGAAGCAATTGAAGAAATTCTCAATTGTCGCACTTGAAAGAAATCGATGAAAATTATAGAAACAAATTTTATTCATTCACCTCAGAATTTATATCAATAAAGAATCAGTAGGGCCTCCACGACGTGCAGGAATACGCGTTGCAAATGAAATTCAAAGAAGCAATAAAAAAAAAAGAAATGGATAAAATAAAATGAAATAAGGAAAAAAAAAGGAGAAACTGGATAAAGATAGTCTTCCGCAGGAACGATGGCAAAAAATAAAGGTGGAAACGTCGTTTCAACGGAAGTCGTAATTCGATGGCTCTCGGTAGATGCTCTCCGTCCTCATATGCTCCATTCCTCTTGCCCTCCTCCCTACCGTCTGCCTACTCTCTTCTCGCTACAAGTGCGATCGATACTGATGAACAGGAAGGCGTGGAAATAGCATGATAAAGTAGATGAAATGATAAAAAGAAACATTCTCGGAATATTCAGGCACAAACATTACATATTTCAAAGATATCGCGTGTAATTTTCATTTTTTAGAATGGGGGGAGGGGGGGGGGGGGTGTTTAAACTTTTGAGAGAATACATAAAAGAAGTCTCTTTGATTATCATTTATTTTTTTATGAATATTTCGGAAAGTAAGGGGGATAGAATAAATTTCTTTCAACACTTTTTGGTAAAAAATTTCAAAAATATAAAAAAAAAATTCAAGGGCTACAAAAAAAGGTTTTTACAAAAATATGCACATTTACCAAAATTTCGGTATCTTGCTTCGTTTCAGAGATATTTGGAAAAATAATTGGGGAAAAAATTGAGTTATCCTGGTTCATCTCTTTACGATTGAATAATGTAGGAATTATGAGACATCGTTAGAGAAATCATATTTTTTTTCAATGATAGCTCTTATAAATTGTAATTTTTGAGAAAATTTCGCCAAAAATTGGGAATTTTTGAGAAAATACAATGGATTTGAGTTTCTGATCAAAATATTCATTTTAATCAGAGATTAAAGACCTGCACGAGTTTCTCCACAGAAAATTTGACCAGTTTTTCAATGAAATCATCGACAATATTCTATTACTATTAGGGAAAGGTGGAGTGATTAGGAGATAAGGGGTGAAATGCACACATTTCATGCTCGAAATGAGTGGAAATCGTTGAGATATATATTCTTTCTCATGATTCCATTGAAAAGCTGAGAAAATTTCAGTTACCAAAGTCATTTTCAAGAATTTTCCGAAAATTTGCCTTTTTCAGCCCAAAAATCAGGATTCGGAAATTACAGTGAAATTGAAGAATTTCACTTGTTTGATTGGTCTTGGATAAGAGGTGAAATGAATTTCCCATTGGTTTATGTGATTTTTAAGGACAAATGATCGATTTTCAAGGGAATTATAAAGCAAAAGTGATTATTATAAAATATCTCATGAATCCATCATTTTTTTCTTTCGAAAAAATACATAAATCACTGTAATATGATTTCACTTTTCATTTTAGACTGAACAAAATAGAAAGAGTTTGACATTCGTGCCGAAACAGTGAAAATTTCAACAAAAAATACAAAAAGTCAATTATGACACCTATTTTCCACCAGAAATTTCATCAGTTTTCCAACAGCATCATTGAAAAAAAAAAATTCCATAAAAAAAAACCTATCTCAAACCACTTCATCAAAACCCCCATTCCATTCCATTTTCCTAATTTTCATTGCTCAAAAAAATGAATAAAAGAAAAATGCATTTTTTTCTAAAAATTCTTGTTTGACCTATTTCATCCATAACTCTCGGATTCTGCAAATTCATCATAAAATGAATATTTTTAACCTTCCCGTAAAAAGGAAGTATATTTTACAAAAAAAAACATAATAACCCCCTTTTTTTTATTCTGCATTATTTTTCATGAGAAAACTCACTAATCCTGAGTCCGCAGTGCGGGAATTTCCAGTGTGTATATAGATGTGACGAGAAAAGAGAGAGAGAGAGAGGGAGAGATAGGATAGACCCGCATGTAAGCCTTTCAGTGATATGGACAGGACAAAGACACGGGAGGAACAAAAAACGGGAAAGAAAGACTATAAAAAAAAAAAAAACACTATGAAATGCGAATGGGACAATTACGATAGCCACGCGTCGTTGCGCATTGTGTCATGTGAACCCTTCTATCTTGCTCGCTCTGGTTTTCCACTTCCTATTTGGAATGCCTTTGGGCCATCAAAAATACTCGAAAATCCAGTTAAATTGAAAATATTAAAATTACACATTCCAAAATAATGAAAATGTTAATTAATTTTTTAATTAATTATTTCGAACTAATTGCAATGGAGTCTTATACATCAAATTGGTTATTAAATTCTTTAATTGAGTGTAATTTTTCGCGCTCCAATTTCGGTCTAAAAATATCTCAATTAATTAAAATTGTGTAATATTTTAATTGAAACCATGATTATTTTCAGAATTTCCGATCATTTAAAAATTCAATATCTCGGAAAATAAGTGGAATAGTGTGATTTTGATGGAATACTCTTTTGTAGCTCTCAAAATTCCCCAAAAACATGAATTTGAGCAAAAAAAGGTGAAATCTCCATTATCTTCGGGAATATTTAAAAAAAAAAATCAGCAAAAAAAAATTGATGTATCCCGTTTTGCCCCTTCTCCACAGAATTGATTGGTTCATTAGAACAAAATTTACTGCAGGAAAAAGACATAATTGAAATACATATTTCAACCTTTAAAATGGAAATGTGGGTGAAAATTAAAGAAAAAATTGTGAAATTGCATTAAAAAATCAATTAAATACTATAAAAGCATATTTTTAATTAACTTTTGAAGAATATCTTTAAAAAAAGCGACATAGCATGATTTATCTTGAATTCTGTTTTTCGCTCTTGAAATTTTTCTACAGGGACGGCTTAGGACAAAAAAAAAGCGTATCTCGATTAGTCTCCAAAGAATTTAAGGCAGAATAAATGGCTGAAAGAAAATATTTCGACTTCTAAAATGAAAATTTCCTTGAAAATGTAAAAAATCAGTGAAATTACATTTTTTAAATTGCTTAAATTCCGGAAATGCATTTTGTTATTAGCTGTGAAGAATATTTCGGAAGATAAGCGAGATAGCGTGCATTTGTCTTTCGTTTGCCTTTCCTTATTTATAGCTCTCGAAATTTTCTACAATAAATTAAAGCACAAAAGAGCGTATCTCCATTATTTTTCGAGATATTTTCAAAAAAATATCAGCAAAGCTATTTCATTTTACCTCTTCTCTGCATAATAATTCAGCTCATTACCATGAAAATTAATGCAGAGAAAAAATGCCTGAAAAAATTATTTCAACCCTTGCAATAAAAAAGTCCTCAAAACTGAAAAAAAAATTCGTGCATGTAAATTTGAAAAATGATTTGAATTCCATGAAAGCACGAGTTCACTCGTTATTAATGATAATTCACTTCCACTGTAATTAATCCCCACAAACTCAACGCGAAATGCTTTTCAAAACTGAAGTTTTTCAGCTACTTCAAACGAATTCCCGTGAATAAAGTGTTCCAACATTGCCCCGTAAATTTCATTTACACCAAGTAAAAGCTGTTTAAAATAAATCCCTTTGTGTTACACCTAATATTTGAATTAAACAGATCCCTGTTAATTGTTTAACATAGTAGTGATAAAGTGGCTTATTGTAGTGTGGCCAGCTGTCACAAAATAACGCGCCCCAATTGAAAATTACAGGGAAATTAAATTAGAAGAATGTAAAAGAAAAAATTTAAAAAAAGGCCCCAACACTCGCAAATTACAGTTAAAAATGTGTAATTTTTCTGTGTTTTTATCTATTACTCGTGATTAAATTAATTGTTACATTGATGAGTACGAATTAGAGACGCCAGAGAGAATCAGAGCGAATTTAATTGTAATTTGACGAGGACATTACCCCCTCAATACCAGGTAAATCAAGGCCATTTTATTATTCGCGATGAAGGGGAAAGAAAAATGGGGAAAAAGAGCGAGAGAAATGCGAAATGTCACTTTACTGATTAAAAAGTGCAGATAATTAAAGCGGTTTTTTTTCCTTTTTTCCCTCGAGAGAGGATAAAGTGGACAAAAAAAAACACAGAGTTGAAGGAAAAAACGAAATTGAGAGCAGAGAAGTAAAAAAAAAGATTCTCATTGAAGACACAATGAGACGGCATGGACGGTCCATTATAACAGTTGGAAAATTTAAAAGATAATATCATGAATGGTGAAAGATAGAATAAAAAAGATGGAACAAAACTCAATGGCCTTGTTCCAACATTTCAAAGAAAATTTCGTTTAATTTTCACAACCGAGTGCACGATTTTATTCCCGTTAAAATTGAGGAAAAACGAAGTTTATTCTATCGTTATTTAATTAAAAAGTTCTTTGATTAATTAGTTGACGGCTCTTGAATACGGAAAATCAACGGATTTTTTATGAGATTGTGAAGTGGAAAAACGACTTTTTTTTTTGAGTCTCTGCTCCGGAGATTTCAATGCCAATTGATTGGATGTAAAATGAAAGGGTGAAAGTATTTTATTTGGAGAGTGTGACAAAAGAGATTCGACGATTAGGAATGAATTTATGCGCTGGAGGGATTCTGGAGAGATTCATCGGCAATACGAGCTTAAGGGATGCAGGATTTTTTTCATTCGCGAAGGAATTTAGTAGTGAAGAGGTAAAATCGGAGTCGATTTTTTTGTTGTTCTGTTTTGGGGGATATCTTGGAAATTAAGGGAGATAGGGCGATTCTGTGCTAATGTCTTTTTTTTTGTAAAAAATTTCAAGAGCTAAGACAGAGAATTAGGGCAAAATCACTTTATCTCGATTCTCTGAGATATTCGAGGGAAATGTAAAAAATGAAAAAAAATAAAAAACAGGATTTTTTCCCAATTTGGGATTTTTCAGAATTTTGCAGGGATTTTCTAGGGTTTTCGAGGATTTTTCCAAATTGAACTCCGGTAACCTTCCGTCACCTATATGGTTAAAAAAAACGGGATTCTCCTCCCATTTTTGGATTTTTCCAAATTTTCCAGAATTTTCTAGAATTTTTTGAGATTTTTCCGAATTGCCCTCCAGCAAACTTCCTTTGCCCACATGGTTTTTGCAATAACAGCATTTTTCTTCACAATCTGCAATGTTCCGGAATTTTCCAACATTTTCTGGGATTTTTGAGAATCTTCCCAAATTTAACTCCGCCAACCTTACTTTGCCCATGTGATTTTTAGGCAACTCTTCTCAACAGGTAACAGGATCTCTTTAATATTTGGAATTTTATAGGATTTTTTAAAAATTTCCACGAATGAAACTAATCATTGGCTTCGGCTGTTGGGTCTACTCGAAATAAATAAAAAAAATAAAAAATAAATAATCCACCAACTCATTGGGAAAAAAATAAATTTATTACATTTTACCTCTTTACTACTGAATTATCAATTAATTTTATTATTCATTTTCGAAAAAACAGTTGCACCGTTATAATGCATTGTTAAAAAGTGATTATTTAAAATTCAATAATAAAAAATTCAAATGTTTAACAAAATTCAGTTAATCTTGAATTTCATGAAATTTTCCAAACAATTGTAAGCTCTTCGTAAAAATTTTCAGTGGCTGATTTAGCGAATAAAAGACTTAAATAATTGACGAAAATTCACGGTATTATTGATTTCAAATTCTCGTCTATTTTCATTTCCTTCCAATTACCATTTCTCAATAGCTCTACAATAATTTACGTATTTTCCCCACCACATTATACAAGCAAAATATTGTTCTCTCTATCAGTATTTAATTCGCGAATTAACTTAACAGTTTTCCCTTAAATTCACGATTCTCACAATTCTGTGCAATTTTAATTAGTAATATCCTGCGAAGTACGGCATGAAAAAGCAATAAAAAATACAATCAAACTAGAATTTAAAAAAAAATGAAGGGTTAATTAAAAAAAAAAAAATCTTACATAATGCTATAATTCTGTAAATTTGTTATTTTATTCTACCCCCGTGACTTTTTGAGGATCCCCGGAAGCTATGGCACATTAATTCCAGCTCACGAATTCCTCTACAGCCCCCGTTCGACAATTCCCCTCGACTAACGAACCCATCGATCCGACAAATTAAAATGAGAGTTAACAAAAAAAAAAAAAGATAAAAAAAATAGAAAAAAAACGAGGAAAAAGTAAAATGGCCGATAAAAAATCTCCGATGTCGATTAATTATCTCATCTCTGATATTGGCTTCAATATACTCGCCAAAGTCAGGAAAAAACGGAAATTGGGCCAACATAACTCGTAATTCATTAGATTTTTTCCCCCCTCCTCCCCCCTCCATTTTCCCTCTTTTCCTCTCTCTTTCATCGTGTATTTTAAAATATCCTGACATTGTGTTCTGCGCTTTAAACAACGCTTCGTTACATTTTAAATATTAGCAAAGAGCGTGGGAAGAAAATTTTTCTACTACAATCTATAAAACATTATGAAGAGAGAAAGAGAGAGAGAGGAATATGTACGACTAATACGCGCCATATTTCCACGCCACTGATTTTCTTCGTTGCCTTTCATGTATGTACATATAACACGGTGAAACAACAAATTGCACTAACAAGGTGATAGAGTTTTCCCCGGTTATTCTCCTCGATTCCTTTTTCTACAAAAACCTATCTGTCTGCACACACACATACACACACACACACTTAACCCCTATTTGTACCAGCTGTATTAATGCAATATGAAGCCGAGAGAGGGGCGGTTAAATGCGTTGGCTTTGCCTTCTACATTTTAGATTGTAAACACGAATCATAATTCACATGCTAACTGCTACATTTGCACTTGTTTGAACACAAATTTCCGAGGGCAGTTTAATGGGTCGGCGGACGGTGAGAATTGGCGTGATCATTTTCCGGTTGGGAGATGGATATTTTAAACTATATGGAGTGGTCACGTGATAACGAGTTTGGTCGAATAATGGCGCAGTGTTGCCGGATCGTTTAGGCTGTTTACTAGTCTTGCAGAATTCACTGTGAAGGTATTCTGGGATTATGGCAACAGTGCCGACGAAACATTAGAAGAAACCGGAATAGAATGGAGTTTTTTTTGGGATGAAAGACTTCACGAAAAAATTTGAAAAAAATTGACAATAATGTGAATATGTCGGATCATCTTGCTGAATTTTTTCAGAATTTTTTATGAATGCCTTCGATCCGAAAAAAATTGTCATAACTCAAATTTTTCAGATTATTTTAGTAAATGCTTTAGCAGAAAAGGGACGCAAGTCCTGGAGATATGCCCTTTTGATTTCAAGAAGTGGCACTTACGACCATTTGTTACTCATGATTTTTTCCAACAGATATAGCGAAAAAAGGCTGAAAAATCGATTGCAATACTTGATTTGTTGTTTCGGGGAAAAAATGGAGAAATGACACTTACGCCACTTTATTTCTGAGGTGACGATATATGTTGTATACAATTCCCCTACACTAGACTCTTCCCATCCCCAAAAGCCTCAGCCTCCAAATTCTCAGAATTTCGTTCAGAGATATTCTCGTGAGTTGGGGGTGGGGGGAAAGGGAGATGGTAAGATTGTTGTTGGCCTCATTTACTCTCAATCATACGGAGAACCAATCTCAGGGAGGCTTTACTGTAATCCCTTTTTGAACAGGTTGAATTCTCCCCCCCCCCCCCCCCCCCCCCCCCCCCACCATTCTCGCCTATTGTCTCCCAATGATAAACATTGGGAGCAGGGAGAATCTCGTTCAGAAAACAAGAGATTATCAAATTGCATTTTTCTACGGAAAAAAAATTATTTAGTCCCTTTATGATAATTAAAAAAAAAATCTTCAAAATAAACTTTGCTCAGGATTTTACAGCGAAAATTTTCCCGTTTATTCAATAGAAGTGCAGCGAATTATGAACTCCATCAACTCTGCTATTTCCAGAGAACAATTCTCTCAGTTCAATTTTTTTCGTTTTTTCTTTATCTCTCATTTGAGCCTGAAAAATCCGAGATAATCCCTTGTTAGGTACTTTTTGATTATTCCACTACATTGATTTATGCATAAAAGTTTCAAAATTTTTAATGATACTCAAACTTTAATGGTAGTTTCATGATAATAAATTACGCACGAGGTAATTAAGCTTTTTTTTTGGGAGTTTATGAAGTTTAAGGGCGAGAGAGCTTCTCTGAATAGCAAAATACACAAGGGGAAATTTTTTAATTGAGACTATTAATAGAAAAAAAAAGAAGAGAGACTATTAATGTTCAATTTAGCTTACACCTCGGGAAAATTTTCTACGGGAATTGATGAAGTTGATGAATTTTCTGAACTCCATTAGTCCTACGAAGACAAGGGATCAATTTCCTGTTAAAAATTTTACGGAAAAACGGAACCAATTAAGGGTGTACTCCAGTTTCTTGGGTCAAAAAAAGACCGATCTTTCGGATTTTTTTTTGAGAATGCTATGGAAAAATTCAATATGAAAATGGATAGATATGATAAATAGAATCTTCAAATACAAAATAAAAATTTTTTTCATCTGTTTTTTCCAAGTTTTGTATACAAAATCCATTGCTCAGCCTAACGCTGTAATTTTGAGAATCAAAATTCGAAGGTAAATATAGTAACTCGCAATAGCTCAGTGGTCAGAGCACCTGACATGTAATCAGAGGGTCGTGGGTTCAAATCCTGCTTGCGCATTACATATTTTTTCCGAAATTTGATTCTCTTAAAAAATTTATTAATAAAAAATTAATTTATTAATAAATTTATTTGTTTGATGGCTCCTATACGATTTCTCGGCAACGGTTCATCTGATACAAAAAAATCGAAGTGCTTTAGATTTGATATGATAGTGGCTATGGATTGAACCACCAAAATATTAATTTTCAACTAATTTCGTTGATTTTATCTTCAAAAATCGAAACAACTGAAAAAAAGTGTTCATTTTGCACTGTTTTTCGTAAAAAAAAAAATAGTAAAAATCAAAATTTTGACTTGATAGAGGTTCATCTTGTGGTTTTCTATGTGTAGAATACGTGGTGTAAATTTCAGAAGGATCGGCCCAATGGTTCTGAAGGAATCGTGGGGGAGGTCCGAAAACAAGTTGTTTAGAGAAAAACGCGTTTTAAGTTGTTTTAAACAAGATTTTTTTTACTTTTAACGAGAAATCATAAAAAATTCTTACCAAAATTTACCCTGTGATACCTGCACAATGTTCTTAGATGTATATACATTCGAAAAATGTTTTTAAAAAAATGTAGAAAAAAAAAATTTCAAACTAGAGTACATCCTTAATGAATAATTAAGATAATTTCGTCCCATAAATCATTTAATTTCAATCAATTAATTTTCTTGTCCATTTTTCGAGCAAAATCTCGGAAACTAAGCAAAATAGAGCGATTTGCCCTCGCCCTTTCTTGTAGTTCTTGTAATTTTTAACCAAAAAGATATTAATGTTCGTTAATATTCGTTCATTCTCTCCTTGTGTTCTTGAGATGATGTATTAATTTAATTTTACGTTTGTCAGGATAATTATCAGGTGTTGAAATAATCGTTTAAACGGAGTAATATGTAATTAACTTTAATGAACAAAAGAAACGTGGTTTTGATTTAAAGAAATAATAACGCGACTGAATAAGAAAATGAATAATAATCGTTAATGAAATGAACGTGAATAATTGCACTTTGGTTTGATAAAATAATAATGAACGCAACGTATAACTTTTGATAACGTAATAACTGAAATTGTATTAATTATCGTATTCACGAGTTTGATCGTACTCGGCCCTTTATCTTTCGTTTCGTAACTTTCACGTGCACTCGTCGAGTCCCTGACCGCGAGTGTCCCTTCGTGTCTTCGCCAATTCGTTAATCGTCACCTGTCGTAATATTTCGGGTTTGCGAGTTTGCACGTAAGGTGTTGCTGACGAAGAGATTCGGGCAAAAAGGGCGTATCTCCATTAGATTCCGAGATACTATCCAAAAATTAATGACAAAAAAAAACGTGTACTATTTTACATCTTCACTGCTGAATTATTCAAGCTTGAATATTGATTTTTCTCGTCCGCATAAATAAAAACCCAGCAAATAAGTGCAGAATCCATTTAACCAATGAAATTCTCCATTTAATACATTTATTTATTGCTATTATGATTTGATGTAGATTTCGAAATTTCCACGTATAATATTACGTACAAAGTATTGCTAGTTAGTAAGTATCGTGCATAACTCCCAGACAGAAACCTCTCAGCTTCAAGGCATTAACTAAGAAATAGTATAATCTCTTCAATAGGTCGCTGGAGTTTATGTTGGCAGAAAGAAGTGTGCTTAGTAAATTACTTCCAGCCTCTTCACTCATCATTATAGCTTTGATTTCTTTTTGCCAATAACCTCTTATATTGATATATCTCGGGCATTCTTTCAATTAGTGGATGCAATGCAGCATCCATCTTTTGGGAGTTAGAAAGTTGGCATAGTGCACTTCGATTAAATTTAAGGGCTTCAACTCTCACAAAGTATCTATGGAATCTGACTGTAGCTAATCTTGTTTGAGAGATTGCGCATAGATAAGACCAAGAAGATCTTGCCAAAAAATAGTTTTCCTCCAGATTAAAAATTATTCTTGATATTGGCATACTATCGCAATACATGAGTTTTACCAATGAAATTTTCTTCATGTCAGAATTTAAAAGAAAACGAAAATAAGTGGATAATAGTATTGCTTTTCAACTGATATAGCTTTTTCTGCTAATACTTCAGAAATATACTTCTGAATGGAAATGATACAATTTTGTTGAAACCATCACCGAAATATCAAATTTTGAAAAAATCACCGAATTGACAATAATTTGAGAACTAATCATACAAATAAGCTCAGAATTGATAGGCGGCTGAATAATACAACTCTCGAGATAATATATGAGTATAAATAACATCAGTTGAATAGTTTTGATAAATTTCATTAAAAACTGATTTTCGAAAAATGGACATATGGATTCTCTTCAAAAGAATCTCAAAAAATAGAGTTTGTCGAGAGGAAGTTTCCTACAAAATATAACATTTTTCTATAAAACCGTTTTGCTGTAATTGAGACTTTTATGCACACACATACAGACATGCGCTAAAAATATAATTTTCTCTCTTTTTAGATCATTTTAAGTATCTTCTATTAAAAAATTTGAAAATTCTCTTGATTACATAGCTTCCATTAGGAAACAAACCATGAAAATGATGAGTTGTAAAAATGAATTCTGTTCACTCACTGGTCCATGCACATTGCTTAATGCACTTGCCCTACGACGAATTTTGGTGATAAAATAATATACAGTAATTGCTGAATTCAAGTCAAGGAGACTAAAATTTCTATGCAAACAATATAAGTAAATAGGGCAATGATGAGTTATGAGTGTTTTATGAGAATACAGAGGTGTACAGAGCTAAGTACACATGAGAATAAACTCATTCAAAGCCAAAAGGGTCTGAAGGAAGTTGCTTAGGTAGACAGTACTCGTTATGGCAAACTAAGCACTGTATAATAGTTCAGTTCGGTTAAGTGGTTTTTGGTGATCACTTTGGCCATGTAGACTAACCTCTGAGCATAGAAAATCATAAATACATGAGAATTATGGTAATAACTGGAGTTATAGTTTGATAAAAGAAGAGGAAATAGAAAATAATCTTCTGTATTATTAATGGAAACGAGGTACTTTTTTTTCTTCTAGCCATTTAAATATGACTCTCTCATGGGAGGATAATAATAACGATAATGAAACGTTCAGTGAGAAACTTTATCTCATTTTCCAATGCTAAAGTATCATCAAATATCTAATGGTGGAAAAAAAAGGGAAAATGCTAATTTAAAAACGGAAGCAATTGCAAGAGCCTTTCGATTTAAATTGAGCTCAATTAGGAGATGGGGCAGAACGGATTGCTTAACGGAAGTCAATGTAGATTTTTTTTTTAAATTCATCTATGCAGTATTTTAATTTCTTTTTTGATTTTTTTTTAAATATCGAATGACCGTATTATTGAATGTTTTGTTGATAATTGTGGCTTAGTCGGTCAAGCTTCAATTTGATCTTCAAATTTGTATAAAAGAATATATTCAATGATTCATTATAATTTCCCTAAGTTTCGATCTCAATTTCCTTTGCAACAAAAAAAAAGAAAAATAATTATTTGAGAATCAACTTTTTTCACAATTTTCTTTTTCAATTTTCCAAATGAAAGCATTTCAAAAAATTGTTACCTCATCCCTGAAAAAATCATTGCCTCGAAAAAACAGAAAAAAATTTTTATTTATCTCCAATCACTATTTCCCCATTTCGTCCTAAAAATAGAATCGCCATTTTTTTCCCTGACAGAATGCAAAAAAAATATGAAAAATGAAGAGGATATCTCGGCATATCCATCTGGTATTTCATGGGAATGAAATTTCCAAAAATGACAGAAGCATGGATACTCGAGTTGGAATGGAAATAAATAAAGAAAAAAAAACAAAACAAAATGAAGAGCAATCCTTGACTATCACACGTATAGCGTAAACAAAGGGTGCGATACAATACAGTAGAAGAACAATGAGGTAACTGAAGTGATGGGAGAGAAGGTAGAAGAGGGTAAAGAGGGATAGAAAGAAGCATCCAGTGAAGAGATAGGTGAAGAGAGAGAGAGGAGGGGGGAAAAGAGAGGAGAGTTATAGAACAACAATGGAGTACCTCGGGTGTGGTTGAATGCTCGTAGCTACTGGGTGATAGGTGTTTACGTTTGAGAGTTTGATTTGGTTTGGCCGTTACTCTCTTGCGTACGTGTTGTTCTCTAATGCAAGCATATATACACATAGTGCATACAAAATAAAGCACGTGGATTGAAAAAAAAAGTACGTGTTGTGATGAAACACTATGCATAAATTTTGGGAGAAGGAATAAGTTTTGGAATTGAATAATGTCGGGTTTTATTGGATTAACATTCTCTGCGTTGAAATCGCTCTCAACTCCCCTCTCTTTCTCTCACTCTCTTTCGTTCTTTTATCTACTACTTTTTTCTTCATTCTTACTACTTTTCGAATTGATGGCACGTTACAAAGAACTCTGATGGACTGTGTTACTTTGGATCTAACTCCTTTACTCGAGGGCGGGTGAGCACGAAAGTTTCGTAACAAAAGTTAAAGGGATCACTCACAGGCGAGAGTGGGAAGAGCCACTTTCCTCACTTACATACACACACGCACGTGGTACTTTCGAGCTTCACTCGTCTGTGTGGTTCAGTGGGTTCTTTACTGTGGAGTAAAGTGGAACGGCATATTCCTAAATAGACTGTTCTGATTATCTTCATTTAATTTTTGAAATTTTTTGTTTCAGAGGTCAGTAGCAAGAAGGTAAATCTGGATTAATCCATCTTTTTTAGAGAATGTCCCAGAACTGGATTAGCAACCATACGATAAGTATTGTACAACTACGATAATTTGATTTCAGCTTACGATGAATTGATCATATAAGATTACCGTATGCAAATATACGATCATTTTGAGCATCGAAAACCATCAAATGTTTCAAAAGAAAACGTATAACTGAATGTATTGACAAGACAATTCGAGATTTCTATGAGAATGAAGAAGACATGGATACCCACGATGATATTGTGATACCAAATGATTTCCAACTCATTTTCCAAATATTTCATTACACATCGTCAGTCATACAGTGATTCTTCATGAATCAAAAGCATATTGGTTAGATGTACGATGAGCTATCAATCATTACATTTATTTGTTTTCTGGAGTATGCTTATGGTGTACTGAAGTCACTGATAGATAAAAAGATGTACGTATATATTGTAATAATTTGTTGATGAGAATAAGTACAACGGTGTAAAATGATTAGGACAGATTTATTAATTGTGAAAGGATGTTGTGCTTCCAGAGTTCTACATAAGAGTGAAGTTCCTGTGAAGAAAAAGAACATTCTCTAACAACCATCCAAATCATACTTCATATTCACATCACACGCTAGAAGGGGGGAAGAGTTATCTAAAGAGCATACATACAACTATATTCATGAATTGAAGGAAAGAAATTGAAATGCATTATAGCTTATGTCTGATACATATTTGTTTAAATTTGAATGCCAGTAGTAATGAATATTCAATCAATGGCAATTAAAGCTACTTTGATTTTCTGAAATTTTTTGAATTTGTAGTTCTCAGATCATGTAATTGAAGTAGGATGACAAAATAGCATGGCAAGAAAACAAAAGACTGTTTAATACAATATATGATTACGAAAATAACTATTAATTATATTTCATGCGTCATTGATGGTATTTTAATATAATTTGAAACTAAGATAATTTTCGCTCAAATACGATGGGAATTACGGTCCTGGTATGACAGGCGACAGTTTCAGTGGTGCTAACAATGTCTGGGAAACTGAGTGATGATGAGTGACCGAGTGTCTCGGAGATAGCGTGATTTCGTGCTAATACAATTCTAGTAGCTTTTAGTAGCTTTTAAAATTCTCTACAAAAAATAAGGATCAAGGCAGAATCGCGTCATTTCCTTCAGTTTCCGAGCTATTCTCAAAGAACCAGATTACGAAAAATAGATTAGAAAAAAAAAATAGATTCATTCTGTTCCACCTCTTCGCAACTGAATTGGTTTATTTTTAGGCTTCTTAGGTTATAGACCAGTGAAATGTGCAAGCAGCAGGGGGCGCAGGTTTCCACCAATGAACGCAGCGGAAGGATCATACTGTATTTTGCTTCGATGCCTTTCTATCACAATTTCAAAAGAAAAAATCAATAAATTCGCACATTCTTTGGGATTTTCCGGGATTTAGACATTAGGGGAGGATGGATTAACTGGGTTCAAGGATAGTCGCGCCCGTTTGTCATCAAACCAACCATACCACTGCCAACGTAGTGTCAAAAGGCCATAAGTGCCGTTTTTTCAAGTCCTTTTTTTTTGGATGGAGGGAAAATATAGTTTTTTTCATTGATTTCGAGTATTTTAGGGCTCGAGGCACTTACGCCCTTTTGGTTCTAGGTGATGATGCTGATACAAAACTATTCAGTGGAAAATTTTCTTTTGAAGTGGAAATTCAATAGCAATATGAATTAAATTGCAATATTGGAATTTTGATGACAGATACGGGATTATATTGAATTTTTTTTCGAACGAGCCTTTAATCTTTTTTTCGTTTCAATAAAAAACTGAATGATACACTAATGAATCAAACCCAACAGCCACTTTTTTGTGGAAATTTACAGGAACTGTAAACAAATTCTATGAAAACGGCCCTAGCTCATTTAGTTTCTGACATATTCTTAATAATTTTTTTAAAAATAGACTCATCCTGTTTTACCTCTTCACTACTGAATTAAAGCCAAATGTTATAATTTGGATTAATCTCGTTAACACTTGACGAGAAGAAATGTCTCGGAATGCAATTTACATTTTATAAACATTTTTATTAGCGTGAAATCACGCTGCGAGAAATTTATAATTCATTTTAAGAGATTTCAACGATATAAAGAATTTAAGTTTACAACGTTAGAGATGTGGTAACCTATTTTCCAGTATCCAATGGGCTATTCCATTTTTATGCCCTCACAATATATCCAAACGGCGGGAAGGAAGTCTGCACTTTCTGTCTTTTTTCTATTTTCTTTTTTTCTTTGCGAATTCTACTTTCGGGCATGTTATCACCATGCAAAAATAATATAACTCCGGAGCTTTTTTGAATGTCGAAATATAAACGAAAAAAAAAAGGAATGGTGATGATTGAGTTTCAGAGGAATATGAATCAAGAATTTTTTCCAGATACAGGTCTTCACCAAAAAATTTTAAAAAAATTCGAGAAGATGTTTAAGCATGTCTCAATATTATCTAATTTTTTCAAATTTTTTGGTGAAAGGCTACATTCCGAAAAAAATGTGAGTCCATTTTAATTTTAGGAAATTTATAGAATTTATTCTTGAAAAAACTAGGTAATACGAAAATAATTGAATGAAATTCGAAATTTGCTAAATCGGATATATTTTACACTTCATCCCATTTTACCCAATCTCCACCGTTAGTTGATTTTTTATTAGAATTCAAAAGTTTTGGAAAAATATCATATATTCTTCCTAAATTTTCAATAAAAGAAATGGACTTTTCAGTGAAAAATGAGATTAATTTTTCATTAACATCGAGAAAACTCTAGAAAATAATGGACCTGATTTATTAAACCAAGAGTAGTAAAAATTCATATTAAAATAGAGTTTTTTGTAACAGTTGAAATTTCTTCATCCTACATTTCAACCCCTCGACTGAAGTCGAAACGACACGAGGGAATTGTCGAGAGAATCAAGCCTCCACGAACTTGTCTCCAGACACGTACCAAGGTTAAATTAACTTTGAGTCTCTCTCTGTCAGTTTCCTGAACAGTTTCCCGTTCTCGAGAATTGGAAATTAACAAAATGGAGGCAAAGAAAGGATAAAAAAAAATAAAAGGGACTGAGGGGGAGAAAACGAGTGAACTTTTCATTTGTTTTGTGTACGTGTGTGTTTCATTAGTCTAGTTATATTTTACCGTCAACAAATAAACATCAGAATTCTCTGAAGAAATTACACACATGCACGTGACATATTACTTCAAAGGAGCAATTTTTTTTCTCTCCTTTTGATTTAAAAAATTCTTGTAAAATTCATGAAGAATTTTTCAAAGCAAGAGCTTTATGAAACATGCATGAGTGTTAAATAAGTTTTTGAGGCAAATTTTTCATCTCCGAAATTTCTTTTTTAAGATAATATCCCAGAGTACGGTCGATAAAACAAAAAAGATGGGAATTCGTAGATGAGTTTCAAATTAATTGCTGATGAAAAACTAGAACGGTAGTCCTAATAATATGAAGAGCACGTATATAACGAACATTTCCAAAATAATTAGTTTGGCACTATTCTTCTAGAATATCTCAGAAATTATGTAAAGTAACCCAATTTTCATAGAGACGTTCTTTGCAGAAACCTTTTTGAAATTCTCCACAAAGAAAAAAATTCAAAGAAAATTATGCTATCTCGCTCGATTTCAGAGATATTCTTCGTAAAACCCAAAAAATTGACAGAAAATACCATCTATTGGCTATTAAATTGTATATTTTTTGTCAATCTTCTTTTGGGAATATTCTGGAAACTAAAGGAAATAGCGAAAATTTTGCAAGAAATCCCTTCTGTAGCCTTCAACAACTTTTCACAAAAAAAATTTGAGCAAAATTATGCCATCTCGCTACTTTAACATGCGTTTTTAATATAAGTTATACACATTGCACTATTTTAATTACTTTACTGAACAGGATTTAGTGTATCTTATGAGTTTGAGTTCACGTCCCGTCAGAAAAATTGAGGAAAATTGCTAAGCAACCAATATATATAAATTAATGTGAAATGGAACAGTTTATCATAGAAACGTCGAACTCATATTTGACATTTGAAATTTGTCTGATTCAATTTCTATCAATCAATTGAAAATACAGCCGATGATGGAGTGTTTCAATTTAGATATTCTACTCTAAGATAATAATGAAATATTGCAAAATATTATTTCATAATATGAAGAAGAAAAAATAATGTTGAAGTTTTCTTTTCATCGAGAGAGATTTTTAAGTACTCCAAGATGTTCTCGAAAGTGTGATTGAAAAGCTTTCCCCGTCAATAGGAAAAATTCAGAGTCAATTTTTTGTTCTTAAATAATATTTCGCTCCGTTTAATTATTTCTGAAGCAGAATATCATTGATTAATTGAATGAAAATTCAATTAATCGAATTTCTAATGTTAAACGTCAATTTTGACGTTTGTATGATAAATAGTTCTATTTCATTCCAATTTATATATTTATATACTTTGGTTGCTTAG
Organism: Aleiodes leptofemur; assembly: GCA_963942555.1. Lineage (NCBI taxonomy): Eukaryota > Metazoa > Arthropoda > Insecta > Hymenoptera > Braconidae > Aleiodes > Aleiodes leptofemur. Next base: position 6,018,364 of record OZ012610.1, on the reverse strand, counting down.
CAATTATACCAGACTTCTTAACGTAGTACCGCCAATACTGCAATAGTCAGTGATATACAGTGTCTCCTTTGATTCGTGTTGTGTTTACACTAGGCAACGTCGCGAATGAGTTGGAGAGAGACAGAAGCTATTGCGCGCAACTGACGAGTTAGAAGTTTCCTTGGCAACGCTGCCACATCCCGCATGGAAATTTATATATGTACAATTTATATATGCCAATTATATTCCACATATATGTGCATATATGAATGACATCTATATATATGCATCGCAAAATATATTTCTGAATATATATGTTGAATATATATACTGAATGACATATATGTCAATTATTATATTTTTATATATATATTTTTGCAGGCTTTTTATATATGTCCCATATATGTTGGCATATATATTTTTTCTGTGCGAGATCTAATGTACTATGATTGTGATATAAAAAGTACATTTTTCATAGTTATTCACTAATTACTGCTATTACATGCTGTGGAGCTGTATCTTCAAGTATCTGAAATGTTTTCCGCATGATTTTTCATCATTTCCCTTTTTTTAATCCAAATCTAAACGGTACTTTTTGTTACATATGATAAAATCTGCGATTTCCCATGGGGCTCAATGTAAAACTCATAAAATTTCAAGTGTCAATATTTTTTAGTCGTTCCCCGTAGCCCTTTTAAAATTTAACTAGATCATTATCTTATCATAATCTACAAATGTGCCAAATTTCAGTAAATTCCGAACGGCAATTCGAGTACTACCTCAAAACGTGGAACTCCACGGCCCTAATGATGACCAATTAGCAATTGAAAATTTGATGTCACTATTCATGATTATCTTCTATCTCATCTTCAGATACTGAATGGTATTCTAGAAATATTATTATAGACTTTTGATGACAATCAATTATACCACGAGTTTCGTGCAGTGTTCTAGAAATAGTTAGGGAGGATCAATCAATCGGATTGGATTCTATACACACCTAGTATACTGAGGAAGAAATAATGATAAAAACAATCAAATATTGATACCATTGGTCCTTAGCAAATATTTTTTTGAAATAATTGAAAACAGCTGTTGTTGCTGATTCAACTAGTTAATCTGTTTAAATTAACTAAATTCAGTAAATTTAACAACTTTTTTAGTTATTTCAAAAAAACATTTGCTAAAGATCATTTGCCTCAATATTTGATTGTTTGTATCACTACTTTCTTCTCAGTGTACATGGATTGCAGCATTATGACAGACAAGTTTTTTTTAGTAAAAATGTTGTTCTATTCGCCAGTCGTTTTTAAACAATGAGTCAACTGTGTGATTTTTTTAGTAATTTCGTTATTTTTGTCTGATTTAGGGCGATTCATCCCCACTATTTTCAGTAACTTTGCTAATTCATATCTCGTGAAACACGAACAGAAATTATGAAGAAATTGAGAAAAATGTAGGAAAATACAATCTTTGATACGGCATCAAAAAATAAGGTGTTGACTGTACTCGATACTACTTTTTGCTGGGATACTACCTTAATAAAAAGAAATGAGAAAATATGAATAAACAATTATTCACAAATTCCCAATTATCTGGAACATCAGGAAAATTAAATGAACTGCAGACATTCATAAAAATCAAATTAATCTTCTACGAGTAGACAATAAAAATCCACTCGAGTACGACCTTCTTCAACGACCCTCAAATAAAAAACAATGAAACTCCCTCTTTCCCATTCAGTCAACGGCTTCTCAGAATTAAATAAGGACGCAGAAGAATGAAACAGTCATGAAACCATAAATTCTCAAGTGACTTGTAAATTTCATGAAGAAATTAGCGTTACGTATAAATTAAAATAGCTGCGATTAAAAAATCATTCACGAAGTGGTCCGCCCAGTGTCGTGACATGTTTTCCGTTAGCTCGATTGCATAATCACTGCAACAGAGAAATAAATAAGGAATTTATTTCAGAGAGAGAGAGTGGAGCTTGAGGTAGTCGCAATCACAGAATTGATTTGCCTTCTATCTCGTGTTAAGAGAACTAGGAAGAGGTGGAATACAATGTTTTGAGAATGAAAATCGACAATATTGATGGAAAATGTTTTTCGAATCGAAATCAGCTGAAGAGTATTTTAATCAATATCTTTTCCGAATATCTTGGAAACTAAGCGAGATAGAGCCATTTTGACTAAAGACTTTGTTGCTAAGACATTTCAAGAGTTAAAAAAAAGAATTAGGCCAAAATCTATCCTGTTCTAACGATATTGAGTATTCGGATAAAGTCATTTTTTTTTTGATCATCAGTGTCTTTCGAATGTCTCGGAAAATAAGCGAGATGGAGCGATTTCGCCTTGAGATGTTTTTGTAAAGTATTTAAAGAATTACAAAATAGGACTTGAGCAAAATGACGATGGAATAAAATCGAATTGTCTGAAAATTTCATAGTCCTGTTTCAATTCTTCACTATTTCACTCTTTTCTCAATGAGATAGGGCGATTTTGACTTTTAGGGAAAATTGCTCTGTCTCCCTTAATTTCTGAGATATTTTCAATAAAATGACAGAAAAAAGGATTTATCCTGTTTTAAGGAGAAGAAGTTTCCGAACAAATTGATTCTATGTTGTTACCAGTTATTTGAAATATCTCGGAAGCTAAGTGAGATAGTGCGATTTTTATTTGAGACATTTTTATAGAGATTTTCGAGAGTTACAAAAAGGATCAAACCAAAGTCGCTCTATCTCGCTTAGTTTCCAACATATTCTAAAAAAACTGATGATGAAATGTAATCGATTTCTTTTTGATAATTTCATAGTCGTCCTATTTTACCTCTTCACTACTTCACTCCTTGTTTTTTTGAATCTCGGGAAGTAAATGAGATGAAACCATCTTTCTTTTATTTCCTTTTGTCAAGAATTTTAAGAGCTACAAGAAAGGGTTCCGTTGAAATTGCTCTATCTCCCTTAGTTTTCAAGATGTGCCTAAAAAAACATCAAATACAGAAAAACAACATCGAAATTGTTAACAAAACATGTCTTTCTCCAAACATATTCAAAATTCTATGCTGAATGGTCCACGTTTGCCTAATATCACGCGGTGGTCGACTGAGGGAATCGATTTACCGAAACATCGCCTTTTGGCCCGTCTGATTCGTTAAATGGTAAACATTCCCCTACGGCGAGACAAGCGAAGTGAGGTCAACCCTCCCATTTGTCCCCCTCTTTCCCCCTCACTCGTGTAGAACACCCTAGGATAGGATACACGAAGTACGGAGGCTGTGTGTGGCAAATAAGAGAGGAGAAAAAAAAATTGAGGGAATAGAGGAAGAAGAGAAAAAAAAAGTGTACGCAGACGGTGGGCATAGGGACACTTTTGGATTCAATACTGCGACGCAGGCGCGAGTGGTCTTCGTGTTTCTCTACATCTCTGGCAACGCAGACGAAATGTACTGCTTCTCTCATCCATGGGAAAACTCGGTGGACGCGTGGGAGGCTTTTCAAACTTGTGGATGAATTTTTCTGCATTTTTTATTCCTCATTCATCCTGCACTCGAATAAATTGTGCATTTAAATCACTGCTGCTTCGACGTTTTTTTTTGCCTCTCGTGGTTTATGATTAAAGAAGGTTTTTTCTTCCTTTTATAACTCGTCTCGCAGTGATTTTTTGGTTTAGTCATGAATGGACGAGAACTGGGCGATGGGATAAGGGTGGTAAAAAAAAAAGGTATTGGAGAAGGTCGCGAAAGGTCATCGGTGATCGGAGAATGCGTGGGATGTCGATTTATATGGGATTTATTGTAGAGCTGACAGCATTTGATGTATGAAGATGAATTGATACGATGAAAAATAACGAATAAATTGATAATAAATAGAAATTTGAATTACATATGATTGGTTGAGTTTTTGAAAACTGATGGGGTATATCAGGGGTTATATGAGAATGCTAATTCCTTGATTATCATGTGTTTGCTTGATTTCGCTCGGTTGGCTGCACTGATCTCACAGGCATTCGTGATTGCACGTGGGGGCTGTGTGGTGCGGGTCGAGAGTCTAGGCGCTGTTGCTGAGTCTAGGGTTCTACGTGTGTTGAGCGCGTTAATGAAGCTCATGCAAAAAGCTCAGATGCGGCAACGTTGCTTGGAGACATCACGGACGACTGCAGACGCTTAGTTGAAGTGCCGCTTTTTCTGGACGTCAATTCATTAGCGAATAGGGGAGAATTGAGAAATTCTTTGGATATTCAATCAAAGATATCTATAAAATTATTGAGTTTAGGGGAAATTCTCGAGAGACCTTTTCTGCGGGGAATTTTACGAGTTACAGAAAAGAGTGATTGATAAATTCGTCCGAGCCACTTTATTTCGGAAATATTCAGAAAAGTTCACCGAGCTTTTTAAAGATATTTTAAATAAAATGAAGAAATACTGTGGTGGCTCTGGTTTTTAATACTTCAGAGGTAGTTTCTGAGAGCATAAATCGAATGCAACAACTATTTGCTTATTGAATTTAATTTAATTATATTAATAGACATTTGTTGCGCTAAACAAGCTCAGTGATTGAAGCTTAAACAATATTAATTGAGAGGTTAATTGGGATATTGGATAATTAAATAAATATTCGAAGTCAATCTTCACATTTATTTTTCTCCTGACGTTTCGCTCCTGATTAGGAGCTTCTTCAAGCTCTATAAATAAAACAAAAACATACATTTAATAAAACAATTGCATTATAGAAAACTCAAACAATATGGGTTGATATTGAATATGTTTTAAATACCTCTAGACTAGATTAATGTAAATTGTCATGATAATATTAAACTTGAAGAATATCGTATTTTAACACTTCATCTACCTAATCTAAAAGTATTTAAAGCATATTCAATATCAGCACATAATGTCTGAGTTTTCTATAATGCAATTGTGTTATTAAATTTATGTGTTTGTTTTATTTATAGAGCCTGAAGAAGCTGCTAATCAGGAGCGAAATGTCGTGATTTTAGAAAAATGAATGTGAAGATTGACTTCGAATATTTATTCAATTGTCCGATATCCCAATTAACCTCTATATTAATTGTATCATCATGGACGACAACAATAGCAGCAGTTAAACAATATATTATACATATAAATATAACTGAGAAATTTGCAGAGATTGTCAGTTATTGGGGCACTGTCAGAAACCGGGGCTATCATGGTATAGGGTTTGTTAAATACTCAGTGACAATTAACTGTTAGCCAGGCAGATTAATAAATATGCAGGAAAGATGATAAGTAGATAAATGATGCACTTGAACAGATTGGATTGAAATGTAAAAAGAAAAAGTATTTTATTCAGTAGTATATGTGCTTTACAAAAACCAAGACGGAAGTGTGAACCAAAAAGTAGAAATTACAAGTTAGTTTTGGGTTCAGGTCATGTGATGATAACATATAAACATGTCGCGAGAAAAGCTATTTGAATTATATAAAAACTTGTATATCTCACAAGGTTTTCAGACGAATTGATTTTATTTCAGCACCAGTTTTTTAGAGACAAGGAAAATTGAGGCAAGATGAACTTTCGGGGCAAAATGATACAAGATTTTTTTTTCAAGATGAAGGACTCCGTGAAAGAATCCAAAAAAATTGAAAAGATGCTCCATCATGTTTACATTATTGATTAATTTATTCACATCTTTTTCGTTGAAGTCTTGACTTCAAAAAAAAAAATTCCCCTTCGTTGTACTGCATAGCTCTATTTTGCTCCAGTTTCCCCTATCTCGGAATCTAAGCGGGATGAAGCAGCTTCAATAATGATATTCTTTTGTAACGCTGACTTTTATCTACAAGAAACGATCATTATAAAAAATACTCTCCAAAAATCTGATTAAGTAAAATTGATTTGTCTGAAAACTTCATATTAGCTAAAATGATTTTTTTCCTTCGCAGAAACACTTCACTGAAGCCATCTATTTTTCAATTTTTTTTTCTTCACTTCCCTCAGATTCTATCATTGAGAAATATAGAAAGTCGCCGCTCCAATGAAGTGTCAACTGTCGTTTCACTTCAGCTACTCCAGATTTATTTTGACGCTATAAATTTAATGTTTTCATTTTCTCAATGAAGAAAAATTCACGTGTCTTATTTTTCACTACCTTTTTTTTTTTCATCACTCGTTTTGAGCGAATAAACGCGACAGACGATAAATCAAGTGGTAAGGGAGACGAGAATCCATTAACGCTCATATCCCTCTCCACCGGGTTCTTCTTCTTTTTTTTCTTCCCCCCCCCCCCTCCAACAAAATACTATCTTCTCAATGTATAATGTACAATGATGTTCTCTTTTCTTCAACAGACGAAAAAAAAAGAGGGACTGCGTATTGATAAAATGCCTATTGATAAAACGAGCATGAAGGGACGAAAATCCTCTCGTCCAATGAATATCTTTTCGGTATTCACTGTACCCGCCATTTTTTCTTTTTCCATCCATCCACATCTTCTGCGCCAATTCGTTTTGAGAATAAATGAAATTCTGGGGAACTTTAATCCTCAAATAATCATTGAAATCGTGTAGACAATGTTCTGCTCTTTCAGTTCACTATCTTGAGCTTGGGGGTTTTTATCAGTGAAAACTGATGGAAAACGATCTTGGAGGAGAAAATCGCCTGGCCAAGTGCCAATCGGGTAACACACAGAGAGAACGAGGGCGCCACTCGAGGCTCCTTCTTTCCCCCCTCCCCTCCCCCCTCTCTATCGCCATCAGCACTACTTTGCTTTTATGCTAGGCCTTTTTTTCCCTCTCATGTTTCTATTTCCTCCTTTTTTTTCTTCTTTTTTTCTCTCTCATTTCTGCCGGATCAGCGAACAGTCTACAAATATTCACGTTAAAAATAGAACTCATTAAAAGGTTATAAAATTTTTTTTTTTCTCACAATTTTCGCAAAGGTCAACTATTGAACTTTGATTAACATATTCTTTTGTAGTTTTCGCGGTGAATCAAGCACGTAATTTTACACGTGGAGATAAATCAATCGGTGATAAGAGGGATAAAGGGGAGAATATTCATTGATGTTATTTAATTTAAGATAGTGTCTAAGGACGGTCGATAAAACAGGAAAAAATGGGGAATTGTAGGTTAGTTTGCAATTAATTGCTGATAATTCGGGGAAAAAGTGCTTTAATTCACCCGAAAAAGTGATTAAACAATTCGAAAGTCATATCTTCAGCTTGTGAATATAATATTTTCTTCTCGAATTGTTTTTACATTATTAATCTCCTATTACATGTATGAGATAGAGAGAGAGGCAAATAGTTACGACTCCCTTCTAATTAAAATATCTCGATAACTATACGGTGAACTGAATTTTTTTTTCTTCCATTATTTAGTTAAAATGCGCTTCTCTTCGCCAATAGTTTTTAAATAATCGGTCAACTGTGTGATTTTTGAGTAATTTCGTCATTTCTGTCCAATTTAGGGCTTTCATCCCCACCACCGCTATTTTCAGTAACTTGGATAATTCATATCTCATAAACTACACGGGCAAAAATTATGAAATAATGCAGAAAAATGTAAAAAAATATCATCTCTGATATGGCATCAAAAAAATAAGATATTAACTGCATTCGAGTTCGCTAGGATCATATCTCAATAATAAATTTTTCTCAGCATCTCTGTCTTTAATTTTAAAGTTACTCCCATTTTTAAGAGTCCGATAAATCCGAAGAGCAGTAACAATGTTTTTTTTTTCAAGTTTAGCAACTTCTTTTCCTGAAGATAATGATCCAGAAAATTCTTCAGGAAACTTTTATTTCACTTTTTATTGATAATTAAAGAAGAAAAATTGTACAATTATTCCGAATTTTTTTGTTAACTTTTTTTTTTTACAGAAGAAAAATTTGCCAAATTTGCAGAGTCCATTCACTGGAGTGAATTATCGTTAGCTTGTATCTAACCACGTTTTTGGCATTTTACCAGAAGTTTTGAGAAGGATTTTCACACACATATACAGATACACACACACACACACACATGTATACATAGAGTAGCCTGCGGGGTTTGAACTGCTGGTGCAAGTGAAAATGAGATGATGTGTTATACACAAATATATGCACTCTGAATTTGTGAGGACAAGTGCATACGCATGACTGTGACACGACTGAAAATTACGTTTCTGTGTATTACAATAATAAAAAAGAGGGGTAGGAGGGGGGGATAGAAGCGTGCCGGAAGGGGAGTGGAGTCGAATTATCGTCCACTTATCAATGACACCGGCGAAAAATTCCAAACATCATTAGAGAAGATCGAGGGAATACGGAATCGTGGGGCAAAATGGGCCGGGATTTTTTTTCAGGTGAAGCAGTTAACAAAAAATTCTGAAAAAATTAGGAAATAATGTAGTCATGTCGGAGCACCTTCGCGAATTTTGTCAGATTTTTTGGGAAAGGGCTTCACTTTAAAAAAAATTCTGTTCATTTTGATTCATGAAATTACCGTAAAATAATTATTTAATTACGCTGAAAAAAAGCAGAAAATTAAGGGAGTTTGGGGCAGAATGGGATAGAGTATGAGAGACATTCCATTCTGCCTCAGTGCTCCTCGCGTAATTTTTATTTTATTAAAAATTCCGGATTAAATTAAATCCTTCATGTGGCTTGGGACATTTTTAATAAAAATAATTAATCAGCGTTGACTGAAAAAAAATAATTAAATGTTAAATTTTCCAGCCCAGTGAATTTCCGCTGTGGCGGGAATTATTTTATAATTTTAAATTATTTTTCATTAAAATATTGAATGAAAAATTTGAAATTAAATGAAAAATACTCAATATTGCTGCAGGCGTTTTTTTCTGCGAACTTTTAATAAACGAATAACGTAGAAAAAAACATCCGCCATTTTTCCATTCATCAAGTAATAACAAAAATTCTAAAAATTCCGAATGAAATTTTTTTTTTTTTTCTATTGTCTGCGAGGGCGTATCTATGTGAATTTTTCATCAATGCAATCAGTGGAGTGAAAGATTCAATTGTAAGCACAATAAAACAAAAATGGTGAACAATTATTAAGGTATTTATGATGTGTACCTGAGGATAAAAACACATGCCCCATAATTTAATTGCAAATTCATGAACAAATAGTCCATAAAATAATGATCATGAGTGTCGTAAATACCGAATAAATGGAACAATATTTCTACTTTTCAATAGAGAATTGATTGAATCCATAAAATTGTGAAATAACCTCATAAACCTCAATAATGCTTCTCAATTCTAGCCAATTAATTTTTTTCAATTCTAAATACTCGATTTTTATGAAAAGAAGTCATGTTGCAGTATTTAATTGGAAAATGTTTGAAACAAATGAATTTGTCGAACGAGGGGATTAAATGAAGAATTAATAATTCAGGAGTCAAAAGAGAGTCCATATCATTTTGCAAACACGACAAAATAATAATGTCAAATAATGAGTGACAAAATAACTAAAAAAAAATTAATTTGAAAACAAAATAAAAGAAAAGAAAATTAATTACCATACGATGAAATTAAAATATCGCGAGAAAAAAAATGAATGAATAAAAATGTAAAAGAACATTAAAATCAAATTGAAAATTAGAAGAATTATTATTTTTGGATTTATTCTGTCGTGATTCATTTAAATTGTAAGTATTTGTTCATGAGTAATTACTGAAAAAAAATATTTAAACTTGAGTTATTTTTTGGAGGTATTTTGTCGGTTGTTATTTAATCGTTCGCACAATATTACGTGATACCAGTGAAAACGTGAAATTGGACGAGTCTATATTTTTGTCAATCATTTTTGAAAGATATCTTGGAAACTGATTGAAATAGCACGATTTTGGACGAATATTTTTTTGTAGAGAATTTTGAGAGTTACAAAAAAGGTCTCTAGCAAAATTACATTATTTCGCTCAATTTCAAATATATTTTTTAAAAAACAGGAAAATTCATCATGAAATTCATTTATTGGAAATTTATATAATGTGCAGATAATTAAATAAAGTTAATATTAATACAGGGCAAAATCGAGCATGGTACAAATGATATCCCATTTATTTAATACCAAATTCATCAAATGAAGTGAAGTGAAATTTGAGTTTCCTCGTTATCGATAAAATTTTCATTAATTCGTGATAAATTCAATTTTCAGTAATTTACAGCAAAAAAAAATCCCCGAAAAATTGATTTAAAATTTTGATTAAAATCGAACAACATTCATTCGCGCAATTTTCCATAGACAAACAAAAAAAACCTATAAAATAGACTTTTCGTTCGAAATCAACTAGTTTCCAATGAAAAAAAAAAACAATTTTTCTTCTAAAAAAATACTGCAGTCCTCGGATTTTCAAAATTCCGTTGATTCCATCGAAAAGTAAAAAAAAACAGCCCAAAACGAAACGTCGCAAATTCACCCATTCAAAAATCCCAAAATTTCCATAAAAAAAATACTGATAAAAATTCAATGAAATAGCCTTTATAAGTCTTAGATACACAGAGCAATCGGTCTTCTGCGCCTCGTTTCAGTCTCCATCAAACTAGTCGTATTGATCCGGCAGCTACTAGCCGAGTTAAAAGAGAGGAAGCTGCTTCAAACAGGTGGGAAGCATTTCTACACATTTTTTTTTCCCCACTCCCTTTTATCCATTTCTATCATCCAAACGAGAAATAAAAAAGAGAAACTATCACTGTATTTGCACATCCACCTACTACCTACATGTGACTGCATTTGCATGAACTTTTCCAGCAGTATCAGAGAAAAACAAATTGGAAAAAAAGAAAGAGGTGGTGAGGGGACGATATTAAAAGTAAAAAAAGTGAAACTTTATTTCTTGTGAATTTGATCTTTTTTTGAGGATATTTTAGTCGGAAACTAAGCGAGATAGCGCGAATTCGTCCTAATCCTTTCTCGTAGCTCTCGAAATTCTCTCGAAATAGGATTTTAGTAAAATAGCGCTATCTCGCTTAGTTTCCGACATATTCGTAAAAAATAATCGAGAAAAAAATCGACTTTTCAAAAGTTGGTTCAAATCTGTATTTTTTAAAGGGTAAAAACCTTGACGGAAAAATCTGAAAAAATTCACTAATAATGAAAACGTATTCGAGCATCTCCCTGAATTTTTTCAGATTTTTCAGCAAAGCCGCTCCTTTTAGAAAAAAAAAATCACATTAAAAAATTTTTAATCCCAGAAAAAAATTCAGATTAAAATATTTTTTTTTAAATTATAAAAATAGAATGTTATTGCATTTGGACCACTCCACTCCACCGCTCACGTGTAACTGCATTTGCATGGACTCTCCCAGCAGTATCAGAGGAAAATAAATTGGAAAAAAAAAGGGGGAAAAAAGTATTAAAAGAAAAATCAAATGTTAAAGCGTTCGGGTAATTGCGTGTTTTCCGTGTCCCCAAGGGAGAACGATTTTTCCGAGCTAGGGCTCACCACTGAATCGTTTAGAAAGTTGGAAGAGCCTCTGCGTTTGTGCCTCAAATAAAAGAGGAAAAAAAAAAGGAAATTGTGAACGAGATGGTGAAAGACATTTTTTGCTCTGCATTCCAACTAGACTTTCCACGTGATCATCGTCATTTAGATGAGAGACTCATAGCAGGGATTAACTCACCGTAATTCCGCTTTGCATTATCACATTTTTTTTTTTTTTTCAACAATGAATGAAATAAAAGGAATTATAGAGGAGTAGGAATGAGGTGAATTCCAACATTCATGGGATGAGAAAAAAAAATAAAAATTATGAAATTACCGGTGTCTTCAGGGAAATGATGATGTGGGTTGGGTGGAGAAATCAGTGTTATCACTAATCCAGGATTTGAATAAAGGATTTTTAGAAAATGAGAAAGGGGAATTGATTGAGAGATAGAAAGAGAGAGAGGGTGAGCGAGACAAGTCAATGCTATTTGCATTTCATTACAAATTCGTGATCTAATTTTCTTTTTTTCGATGGGAAATTCGAGTTAATTGGATTTATCAGGGGGATCACTAATTTCTGGGGGGCTCGAGCACTTTTGATTGAAATCGTTGGGTAAATATTTATAGATTTTATTGGAATCAATGGATGATTAGTTGTGATTAATTAATAGGACAAATTTATGCTACTGTGAATTTAAGAATTAATTTTTAATTAATTTGGGAATATCTAGGAAAATAGTGGAATTGGGGGAAATTGTCGAGAAACGTTTTTGTAGAGAATTTAATGGACTACAAAAAAAGTCGGTTTGAAATTAGGTGATTTTCTAAGGGATAGTTGGTTGGGTGGTCTGTGGGAGGCAAATAGGCTAGTGGAAAAGGATATAAAAGTTGAAGATGCAATGAAAACCGCATGGCAAAACCGTTTTATTCAAACGGAAAAGGCCCGCTCGTCAAAAGATAAATTACACTCAAATTGCCATTTATCACAGACGTTAATTCAATAGGTGATTTACGCAATTTTTATAGAGATAGTTCAGAAATGAATTGAAATGCTAGTATTTTGAGAAAAACTGTCACAATTAAGGGGTCTGTCTACTTCGGATGCATGCTATCTTTATTAATTTTTTTCAAGAATACTGTTATGTTTATTGATATGAAACTTATTAGGCTGAAAAAAAACATTTGTAAATTACAAGAAAAATTTTTTTTTGATTAATTTTAACCACTTTTTTACTGTGTAAATGCCAGGTAAACAGTAGTCCTCAAAAATCTGAACAAAGGCCCATCTGATCCGAAAAAATTGGATGGTTTCAGGTTCAGTATGACAGCGACTCTATCCCGAACCTCAGATATTAATTTATATGCAAAAATAACAAAATGGCGGAGGAAAAACAAAAAATTAAAAAAACGTGTTTTTTTTCTGATGTTTTTGGCCAAAAAAAAAATAAAAATAATAAATCTGGTTCGGGGTATAGCCACTGTCATACTGAACCTGAAACGATTCAATTTTTTCGTATCAAATGGGCCTTTGTTCAGATTTTTTCAACAGCGTTCTTTTCGAGGACGTTTATCTGGCATTTTTACAGTAAAAAATTGGTTAAAATTAATTTAAAAAAAATAACATTTTTCTCGTAATTTACAAATGTTTTTGTTGACCCTAACAAGTTTTATATTAATAAACATAACAGTATTCTTGAAAAAAATTAATAAAGATAGCATGCATTCGAAGTAGATAGACCTCTTAATTTGGTAAGTTTCTGTGGATTTACAAAGTGCTGTGTTTCTGATGAGAGCCGAATTAATACTGATAAGTGGGCGAATTTTCGTAATGACCGTGGTTCAGGTGTCGCGAAACTTCCCCCCCCCCCCCTTCCCTCACCCCAGCCAAGTCTCTGCTTGAAATGTCGCTAAATTCTGCTAGAACTTAGCTAGTTTCCAAACAAAGTGACTGGATGAAGACATGAAAACCCGATAGTTTTTGAGATATTCGCAGATTAATAATAATTGAGGATTTTTGAAAACTTCTGGATAGATCGATTCACAAGTATCTCTCAAGAGTGGATTTAGAGGAAAATGTGAATAAATGTTTTCTGTAGAATATTTTATGGTCTACGAAAAAGATATCTCGATATTTCCATCTAAATCTATTCGTAAAATAATCGCCACTCGATTCTCAAAATCCTCTTCTTCCACTCTTTTATGCCAAAAATTCAGGGGAAATTGGAGTAAAATGGGGATTTCAATGGAACGGCTTGAGATAGAATTTTTTTCAAAGATCCCATTAAAAAGTGAGAAAATTTCGAGTGGAAAATATGTGTGAGAATTGATTTTTTTTTTCAATTTTCCAAAAATTCCTTTTTTAGTGGCTATGAATGTAAGACGAACCCTTTGATTTCGATTTTTTCCACTTTTTCGAGAATATTTCCGATTCTATTTATCGTAGTGTTGAAAAAAATTATCGATTTACACGCGACTCATGAACTACATTTTATCAAAATCAGTATTTGCCCTATAAATACCTAAAACATCAATAATTTTCTATTTAAAACCCCATAAATCGATGACAAATTATCTCACATTTCATTGGAGAAACCCCAAGTCGTTATGACCAATAGCCGGAGATATCCCCGAAAAAGTGAGAAAATATAATTTCGTAAAAATCGAAATTTTCCAAAAAATCAATTTTGAAAAATGTTTATCTCACTGAATTTCCATAAATTTTTCAGTTAAATCATCAAAAAAAAAAACATTTCAAATATTCCTCCCGACTTCTCACGATAATACAAAACATAAAAACTAAAATATCTCGCTTCTCCCCCCCCCCCCCTCCCTTTTTACCTCCATAAAAAATAATTTCCCATAACCCCTCAATATCCCCCACATCTCCATTTTCTCCCGCTAAACTAATTTCAGATTGAGTGATTTCTGTCACGACAAATTCATATCTGCACTGAAATATCGACACATGTCAGCAAATAGCTGCATCATTGAAGTTCGATGAGAAACTAGTTAACAGTTTACCAATCAGTTAGCTTGACTTATTGGTTTCTCTTCTTTCATCTCTATTTTCTGTCTGTAAGTACTGAGATTAAGTCAAACTCAGGTAATGTCTTGAAAGGAATTGTTCTTGGTATCCTTGGATATATCGGCCTTCTAATGCAATAATCACGAAGCCACGGATCAAGCAGTAAAGATACACATAACTTCTCAATACCTGTTTTTTTTTATCATCATACCATTATTATTATTATTCAACCAGAGGCAGTATCAATTGCCAAGACGAAAAAAAAGAAAATTATTTCCCATTTCATTGAGAGAGTCTCGTAAAAGTGCCTGTACTCTTGCTCGATCAAACTTTTCTTCTTCCTGCTTTTAAGACTCTATTCTCTTCTTTTTTTTTCTCTATTTTCCTTATGAAGCCTATCCCAATCAACAAAAGCCAGACTATTTTATTTCGCTTCATTTCAAGTGAAGCAAAAAAAAGAGTATGGAACTCTACGAAACTGGAATGATTGAAATTTTTACGATTTGTAATTTGTGGAAAAAGTTTCAAGTATTTTATAAGAGTTTGGTCGATAATAAGGAAAAAATGGAGAATTTCTCGTTTAGGAATTGGATACTTTTTTTTGAGGATATCTCGGAAATTAAGCGAGATAGGGCAATTCAGTGAGAGAGATCCTATGCCTTTTTTGTAGCTCTTGAAATTCTCTATAAAGGAAAAAACGAGGAAAATCGCGCTATCTCGCTTAGTTTCCGAGATATTGCCAAAAAATTATTGGGAAAAAATGGAGTTTTTTGGATTTGGTTTGAGATAATATTTTTTTTTGGAATGAAGACCTCTACGAAAAAATCTGAAAAAATTCATAAGTGATGGAGACGTATTGCAGTATTTCCACGAATTTTTTCAGATTTTTTCGTAGAATCCTTCATTGTAGAAAAAATTTCTAATTACAAAATTATATAAATAAAATGTCAAAAAAATTCACGAAGAAATTCATTTAACCGTACATTCTCATAATTTTTTTTTTCCCTCCAAGTTATCATGGAGGAGTTCACTTGGAGAACCATTTAACTCTGTTGAAACATTACATAATAATTTCTCTCAATTCCTCGGGTATTTTATTCAACGTAACGAATTCCCACAATTTTTTTGTTACGAGAAGAAGAAGAAATAAAAAAAAATGATTTAAACTTTAATAATCAGTAATTCTGTTGAAAAAAAAAGAAGAATATCAAGTAACTTTTTAATGTAAGAGTTACAAGCTTCTGGTAAATTTAGTTCCACGTACTCTTGAATTTTTGAAGTCAGCAATTTCCTAGGATTTTTCTACCTTGAATTCAAAAGTTAAAAAATGTACTTCAAGCTCGAGAGGCTTCAAACTTTGCTCTTATGCAGAAAACGCTGAGTTTGAATGACAAAATTATCCTTTAAAAAAAAAAAAGTTCAATGAAAATTTCCGCTATTTTCGAAAAAGAAATTTCAATAAGGAGATCCAATCTCTGCCTCTATTGAATAAGAAACATAAGATAATAATGAAAATCAAGTTTTTCATAATAGTTTAAGGTAGTATCCCAATGAACTCGAGTGAAGTTAACCCATAATTTCTTTGTTGCCATATCAAAGATGATATTCTTCCCCATTTTTCTGAATTTTTTAATAATTTTTGTCCCTGTAGTTTATGAGATATGAATTATCAAAGTTACTGAAAATAGGGGTGGTGGGGATGAAACGCCCTAAATCGGACAGAAATAACGAAATTACTAAAAAACCACACGGTTGACCCATTATTTAAAAATTATTGGCGAAGAAAACAGCATTTTAACTAAATGATGAAAGAAAAAAATATTCAATTCACCGTATAGTTATTGAGAAATTTCAATTAGAAGGTAATTGTAACTATTTGCCTCTCTCTCTATCTCATGCATTTGACAGGAGATTGATGTAAAAAAAATTAGAGAAAAAAAAATTATATTGACAAGCTGAAGATATGACTTTCCAATAGTTTAATCACTTTTTCGGGTATATTAAAGCACTTTTTCCCGAATTATCAGCAATTAATTGCAAACTAACCTACAAATCTTCATTTTCTTCTGTTTTATCGACCGTACTCTGGGATACTACCTTAATGAAGAGGAATCACATAAAATATGAGATTAACCTGCATAAAAATGGAGTTGAAACGTTTAAAATCGTTGCATTCAATGATTTTTCAAAAATAACATTTCCTCCTTCAATGATGAATACCTTGCAAACTATCAATTTTTGAATTACATAATTTTTGATTAATATTTGCATTTAATTCGTCAAATTTTGAATACTACACTCCATTTGATCCATCTGCAGCGATTGGACCCCCTTATATTTTACTGAAGATGATTTTTTTTCTTCATTTTCCTCTCAAGAAGTGGCAAAGACACAAAAAAGATGAAAATTCACAGAAATATTCATTCAGAATAATTCACAGAAGGCAAACGTTGTAAAAATAATAAAAAAACAATAATACAACGTCGTTTTCATCCGTGGGAGTATGAAATTACAGTCTCCAACGTTTCTAACGTTAGTGCATAAGTTTCGTCGTTATACGTACATTGTACTCGTTCTATATGTGTATGTTCTTCGTTTGTGAAAACAATGAGAGCAAAAGCCAAACTAGCGAAAGCAGAGAATTCTCATTGTCTCCCAAGATACAGTGAATTTCACATACACGCAGTGATGCAACTTCCTTTCGCAAGAATTTCAAGTTAAAAACATTTGACTTTAACTCGATGAAATTATGTTCATGTTTTTTACGAGATATTGTTGATTGGAGTTATGTCATAACATTAATTTGTAGATAAAATCATTTTTTCAGGAGAATTAAGATAAAATCGATGAATTTGGGGGAGTTAATGGAGTGAAAGAGAGTAGAATTTTTTTCAGAGTCAAGGGGTTGACGGGAAAATATGAAAAAATTTGAGATAATGGTCCAGCAAGTCTCCATCGTTGTCAAATTTTTACAGATTTTTGTGTGGAACGGCCTTCAATAAAAAAAAAAATTGAAGATGCAACTCTTCGCGATTTTTGAAAATTCTCAGTTCTAGAATGAGACAACTTTTATGCTTCAATTGGAAAATTAAGGAAATTTAAATTAAAAAATATATCACATCTCAAAAAACATTTCTGTTGGACTGAAAAAAATTCAAGCATTTACAACAATTATTATTTTTTTTATTATTTTTACGTTTTTTTCTCCGTGGATTTTTTATTTACTCTGTAAAATCAATACGTTACACAATCCGAAAAATTTGAACACTCAATTTCCACATGTGCATTCAATTATTCAACGAAACGATGAAAATGGAAATCTCCACTTTTGAAATACTAGAATAAAATGGGAATTTAATTTGCCTTAAAAAGAAAAAAAAAAAAAACGTTTACATTTTACGAATTCATCGAAATATGAACATTTAGTTCAAAAACTGGAAAATAAAAATAAAAATGAAAAAAAAAATGGACATTTAGTGGTTCGCCCACGAAAATCCTTTTTATTGAGTAAAATGTTGAAAATAAAAATTCAAAAAAATTAAAAAAAAAAAGCCTCTGACAATCGAGAGTATCAAGTTTCACGTGTTTACGTCAATCCATGAAAGAGAATAGAATGGAGAAAATACACTGACCACATCCGGCCTTGTTTATCCTGTGGACACGAAGGTCGTCCTTACGGACTGATGCACTGGCATACCACCTTCTTGAATATATATAACCGTAACCGTCTTCTTCTTCCTCGTATCTGCCCGTTCCTCTCCCTCTTGTTCGCGTTTTACCGGTACACACTAGCGTCACACCGTCTCCACAATCAGATTACGTGAAGCCCATGGGTGAAGGTAAAAGGAGAGGAAGTGAAATAACCCAACCTTGGAAGAACCAAAAGGACGGAGGCATAATTTCCGTAGTCCCAGTTAATATATTTCCCCTTCACGAACGGAAGAAATGTCGAGTCTGATTTAATATGCAAAAGGGGAATAGAGATTTCAAGCGGTGAAGTGGTAAAGTTGAATTTTTTGGGGGGTCAAGATTTTCATGGAAAAATCGGAAAAAATTAGACAATAATGGAGACATGCCAGTGCGTCTTCGAGAATTTTTTCAGATTTTTTTCGGAAAAATTTCACGGAAAAAAAATCTTGATTCATTTTGGAAGAAAAAGAAATGAAAAATAAAAAAATTGAAATTAAAAAAAAAAATCACTTAATTTTTTAATTAATGAAAATTTTAATTTTTTTTTAATGGGATTTTTGTTAGGAATTTCTCCCAAGTGTCCGTTTTGCCCCATTTTCCCCTCGTTTCGTGCTCATCACATGATAAAATCGCTGATTTTTTTTGAGGACTTGAAAATTGGAGAAAATGCGTGAATTATTATTAATTGTAATAAATAAAGAAATCATTTTGTTAGATTCAGAAAATAATAAATTCTTCCATAAAAAAGTTTCCAACGATGTCAAGAATCTTTTCATAAAGGCAAAGGACGAAAGAAATTAAATGCTTCATAATTAATTAATAAAAAAAAATTGAGATAAAAAAATTGACACCATCTTCATTAAAAAATTCATAAAGAAACCAGCTTTGAGCTTGAAACTTTTCCGCCAACTTATCGATGCACTCTAATTTTCCCATTAAAAAAGTTCAAAGGACTTCTTATAAATTCATAATGCCCTTGCAAATACCTCGGGGTTATTTACTCCGGATATTCATTGAAAAAGAAAATTATTGTTTCTAGCAATAAAAATTTTTAAATTACAATGACCACAATTCGAAAAACTGCTTTTCGAGAAAATTCTCATTTATATCCAAAAACACGGAATTTCGAGATGAATTTAGTTCATTGCCGCCATTTTTCTTTAAATTTCGAAAGATAAGCGAGATAGGACAATTTTATCCTAATACTCTCTCTCAAAAAATTTCAAAACTTATAGAAAAAGTATTTGGGCAAAATCGCTCTATCTCGCTTAATTTCCAAGATATCCTCTAAAAATCAATGATAGAATAAAATGGATTTATTCGAAAATTCCAGAATTGCTAGTGTTTTGAATCCATGAATAATATTTCATGTCAAAATCTTAATAAAAAAGAAAAAACTTGAAATTAAAAAGAAATTCTATCGAATATTTTAACGAATGATGAATTGATAAAAAAAGAGGGTTTCAAAAAATTCGTGCACATTATATTGCGAATATTTCTGAAACAAGTGAATTTGAAGGAAATTATCAAGAGACCTTTCTATGGAGAGAATTGAATTTTAATTCCATAAGCTGCAAAAAAGGTTCCTTGACAAATTCTCATAAACCCAATTATTACATAGATATTCTCAAAATAATGGATTTTGACCCCATCACTCCCTAAAAATGTGAAATATCTCTAATTAACAATTAAATAGGAAAAAAAAAACAAATGAAATCCAATAATAAAAACAATTTCTCATTGTTCCTTTCCACTCTAAAAACAAATAGAAAAAAAATCCAATGAAAAGTTTTTGCGAAAATTCAATTTTCTGTTGTGAAATTCGCAATAACCAAGTTACATCAATAAAATTATGTGGTTTTCCATGAAGAAATAATTGCATCTACTATTCATCGAGAGAGAGAGAGAGAGAGAGAGTCCATCCCAAGTACATTAAAATACCAAGTTAAAAAAGAAAGAAAAAAACTTGTTTATTATATAACAAAATTTCCATAATTACAAAAGAATAGCGAAACAAAATTTTTAACTCTATCGTTTACACCAAAGATTCTACCAATTTAACCAACAAAACTCTATCAAGATGCTGTATAATTCTGTTTGCTTTTCACTTCAATTTATACTTCACAAAAGCCAAAGTAAATTGCCTTTGAATGAAGTAAATTGCAGTGAATTCAAGTGAATTAAGAAATTACATGGAATAATGAACGGTTCATTTGGTATTAACAAGTGAGCTTAATCCTCAACAAATTTTCGTGTATTGAACAAGATAAGTGATAAAAAAAAAACGTAATATTTTATGACATTACCATTAAAATACAGGAAATATCAAATTTTTACACGCGATGAGGGAAGAATACATTTAATGAAATGAACGGAAATGTGTGTTGAAACGAAACTTTTATTCAGGCTTTTGAAAATAACTTCAGAATTCCATTTGCGAGTTTTTGGAAAATGTCAGGGAACTTTTGTGTGAAGCAAATGGAATTTATCAGCTTCGTGCGGCTGTTATTGAAGAGTTCACAAAGAATTTTTCGTCATGTTATTTACGAATAACAGAAATATCGACGAAATTTCTCATCAATACATGTTTGGAATTTCATCTAGGTAATTTTAAAGATATCTTTGAAAAGAGGAAGTTTAGGTGAAAATGTCAAGAAACCTTTTCTGTACAGAATATGAAGGTCTACAGAAAAGGTCTCTTGACAAATTCCTGTAAACCCAGCAGTTTCGGAGATAATCATGGAGTAAAGTGAACCGAATCCTATTTTTCAAAAACTTCTGTTTTCAAAGAATTTAGAAAATATGTAGGTAATATTACGAAGTTCTCAAAAACAAGTAGATTTAAAGGGATATGTCAAAAAAGATTTTCTTGTCGAAAACTTAAAAGCCTATATGAAATGTCTTTTGACATTTTCCTTTAAACTCAATCCTTTTTGAGATATTCACGAATAAAACAAACCGACTCCGATTCAACAAATAATTCCTGCTTTTAAAGAATTTGTGAAATGTGCAAATAAAATTGCAAATATCTCCAAAACGAATGATAATGGAATTATCACATATTTGACCTTTTTTTAGATTTTTTTAACAAATAAATTATCATTAAAAAAATATTCAACGAATTTGTATTTGTAGTTTTTTGAATTTTCTACATGTACACATTTTTTTCCTTCAATAATTTAAATGTTAAAAAAGAGCACCTGAATATTATGAGTTGTCTATTATTTTCAGTATCATCGAGACAATCGGATTTAGATGAAAATATCAAGAGACCTCTCTCGTAGAGAGTTAAATTCCTACCAAAAAAGCTCTCTCGACTAATCCCCACAAAACAGATTTTCAAAAATGCTAATAAAATTATTCTACATCAGAAAAAAAAATTTCATGTTCTCAAACAAATAAATTATTATAAAGAAGAATATTCAAAAAAAGTGTACTAATCCTTTTATTATCAGTCCACATGTGCATATTTTTAATGTTCAAAAAATAACTCTTTTTCCAAGGAAAAAACCTGAAAATTCCCACATATGTCTGCTATTTTCAGTATCATCCTCAAAAGTACCTTTAAAACGAGCAGCCCTCTAAAAATTCGTCCTACAAGATGTCCTTAAGTCCACTAAACCCCAAGCTCTTTCCAAAGACCCCCGGAATCCCCGAAAACCACCTGTATCAAGAAAATCCCCTGAACCTTCCCCCCTCTTTTCCCCAGTATCACTTCCCACAGATCCCCTCGAGCAAACAAAACACCTGCCCGTCACCCAAAGAACCCCAACTGTGTTCTGGCCCAATACAACTCCGACCTCTATCAACCCCTCCAAAAAAAAAAGGAAAAGGAAAAAAAAACCTGTAACATGAAACCAACCCGTGACTCACCTGAAGCACGATGATAGTAGTTGCACTCGCCACAGACATTACCAACGCACAATTGCTCATTGCCACTGGCATCATTCTGCTCATCATCACAAACGTCCTTGTACCCCTCTGGTGGACTCAGTGTCTCCTGCTGATTTTGTGAATTTGCCAATTTTTTATTGTCACTTTCCCTCAGCTGCTGCTGCTGCTGCTGATGTTCATGTTCCTCAGACGATTCCCCCTCCTCCTCGTACTCATCGACCTCCTCCTCATACTCATCCTCATCCTCCTCATCCTCACACTGTGACTCCTCACTACTCACAATACGCGATCGATTATTATCATCATTACAATCAATCTCACAATTTCTATCGACATTATTATAACGTGGATCAATTCCACATGCCAAATGTCTCGTTAATTCAGCTCTACACTCCTTACAATTACCAACTCTTATCATTTCAGTTTCCTGACAACAACAATCACACTCCTCTTCATAATCAGCACAGCATTCTTCCTTAATTAATATAATATAATCAGCAGCAAAAAATTCATTTAATTTTTCATTGATAACAACACGATTTTTGTGCGTGCGCTGCTTAACCTGGCCGGGTTTCTTCAGTAGGGACTTTAGTGCCCGGGTGCCCGGTGCCTCACTGTGCTCCAGCTCTTTCATTTTCCTTGTGTTTTATTCAAAAAAAAAAAAAAAAACACAAGCACAATTCCAAAAAGCCCTAAAAAAGAAGACGAAAAAAAATCCACGCAGAAAAAAAAGGGGCAATGCCCTTTTTTTCTTTTGGAGTAAAAAGCAATAACAACAAAAATTACGATCGATGATAATTCCAATTCACGATGGCTTCATTATGTCAAATGAATAAGACAGCTTATTTCTGGAATACAAACAGCACCAGCTGGTCCAGCATTATGTCCTACCGCAATTTTTTTACCCAGACACGTTACTCACTCTCTTTCTCTTTCAGTATGTCACTCAGCGCCAACACGATAACAAAAAGAAATGATAGAAAAAACACAAGGTTTTACAATTTTTTGAATGAAAAATCACGATTTTTTTTTACTATTTTCACTATTTAATTAAACCTAATTCTCTTGATTTTTTATTTATTTTTAAGTTAACTTAAATCTATGGAGAATTGGATGATAATCCACTTGTTTCACTGAAGTCAAAGCCATTTACTTATTATGACTTTGATTCGTAATAATAAAGACAGACGGGAATACAGCGATATCGTCTGCATTCAACCTGACTGGCCGTCCGAGACAAAACTGTTGGTTTACTCGCGAGGCTCGTCTCTCCCCCACTTCCCCTACCCTAGCGACTGGGTGTTTGTCTGTGTGTGTGTGGGTGGTGGAACGTGTACGAGAGGGATATACACACTTCTTCGATATTTACCACCTCCACTGATCCCTTCCACCACCACTACACTGGGCGAGAGTGAATGCCTGTGTGTGTGTATGTGTGTGTGTGTGTGTAAAAGCATCACTACTGCCATCGCGACGTTTTCATTTCAACTATATTCGGCAATCTTCGTGAAAGCTCGCACTTCATGGCTCAACGAAAGCACTCGAGTCTCTAAGAATGGTTTTATTAAAGAGTAGAGGTCCAAGTTAGCAGATCCAAATTATCTATTTTAACCATTGTTTACCATATCTACCAAACTACTACCAAATTATCGGAAACTCGAGAGATTTTGCTGTTTTTGCGAAAAACATTACACTGCCTGAAGGTTATGTGCTAATTTCTCTGGATGTAACATAGCTTTTTACTAATATTCCAAAGCAATTGGTGTTGGACATCGTGGAAGAATCTTGGGAACAATGGGCACCGAAGATCAAAACCCCAAAAGAGATCATCTCAGATATGATTCAGTTCTAATTATCTATTTGCTCTTGTTAGTCAAAATTTTTCATAATCATTGTAATTATTACGATTTTATAACAGTTTTTTCGATATTCAAATGATGTTCACGATATTAAATTGTTATGGTATATTATTATACATAATTAATATTGCTCTGTACTCGACTCACGTTGTTCCAGTTTCTGGGACTGTGATTGGAGGATTCTCGGATTTTAAAAATCCAATATGGTCGCCATGATTCCTTCATGGTAATTAATTGGATTAATCGTGGCTATTTGTCCGGTAACAGGAATTATTTATAATTCAAAAAACTAATAGACATTCTAACGAATAAAAATATATAAGGTTATATAAAGAAGAAAATAGTCTTTGCCTATGAAATATTGCAGTGAAACTAAAATTAAATCTCGCTAATGGAGTTTAGTGTTAACTTTATTTTTTTCAAAAATCATTTTTGACTGAAAATTTTCAATAACACGGGGTAAATTGATCTCAAAAAAAATCTCCTCATACTCCTCTGTCATGAGTGATCGAAATTGAAGAGAAAAAAACTATCATCTGAACTACTAGATCCACAGAAAGTTACATTATTGAATAAATTAGCAAAATATGAATATGCACCGTATAGTGTACAAATGTTCCTGGCTAGACCAATCATAAATACCTCAAGTCATACATTTAAATTTTTGGAAAATTGTAAAATGAAAGTGTGAAATGTATATCCGTATATATATATACATATATCGTCACCTTAAAATTAAAGGGGCGTAAGTGCTATGCTTATACACAGCACTTACGCCTCTTTGTTGCTAAGGCTACGATATGTACTTGAAAATGGTATTTTTTCTCCTTTCTCTCTCTTTTTTCCAGCAAAATAGGCTTCAAATAGAGAAGTCCTCAGTGGTTAATAATAAAAATGAAAAAAAAAACCATTTCAACTTCCTTAATCGAATGCTTCATCTCTCGAAATTCTCTGCCTATCGATCCTTCACGTTTATTTCGGGAAAATATTGAATTTGGCAGGATAATTTAATTTCGGTGATTGTCGGGCAGGGCTTCTCCCACCTTTTTGCTCTTCCATTCGCTTTTCATCGGAGAGAATTAGGGGCCAGTGTTTTTGGAGGGTTGTAATGTACCTGTTCTCTCCACGAAAATAAGCGCACCTGCTGTGCTAGACAGGTTCTCGCGCCTTTGGAGAGAGGGGAAAAAGAACATATGGTGGAGAGCTGCTACTTGTTGAGACCGACTGAGGCTTCATTCACTCAGTGGCTCCTGATTGTTTCACTAGTGGACAGAAGGCAGCACCTGCGCGGTTTCTTCGGCTTGTGAATTGAGGGTGGATTCACCTCCCCACCCACTCCTCTGTCGGGCGGTACTCGACTGATAAAGCGATTGGAAGATAATGCCGATTTCTCTCGTATCTTCAATTTTAATATTTTCACTCCAAAAATTCATCTCTATAATTAGATTAAATCTTTTATATAATCTGAAATTTGAGAAATTAATTCGCTGATTTTATTACGCAGGATTTACCTGGAATTCGTTGATTAATCTGAGGATAATCCGGAAGCTCTCTTTTTTAGAAACTTTATTATGGCTTCTGATGTACTAGTGGAATTTAGTTCAGAATAAAAGAAAAAATGAAATTTTACTCGACATTTTACAGAAAGCATTGTCAATCGATTATTTAATCATGAATTTTTTAACAATCTCTCTTTTTATCATTTTCAGTGTCTTCACTGTGTTCACATTGGGAATTTAGCTGAATAATTAATGGTCTTCAAAAATTTACTGCCGATATTATTTCCAAAAACGATCAATACAGTCTCTCAAACGTAAATTTATCATAATTAGAGGTGAAATTTCCCGTGTGTGACGAATTGTGACAGAATGTTGGGATTATACTGAGATGGATAACAGAAGTGCAATGGCTCGTGTGAATTTGGGGCGCCAGCCAGGGCCTGGCTAGCGCCATGCTTCAACCTGTCAATCTTCTGCAGAAGAGGAAAAAAGATGTTTGCTGCAAGAAAATTGACTCAGTTGTAGAAAATTTACTTGACTCCAGAAAATTTCGATATATCATCGACTTAGAGTCAAAGAGGTGTAAGTGCTATACTTATATATGTATATGTAGCACTTACGCCTCTTTGTTTCTAAGGTGACGATATATATTTTCTGGCCATAAGAATTTTTTTTTCTCAGTATGTCAAAAGCCATATGATATCGATTGCTTATTAAATGTGGAGAAAAAAAATGGAGAATAAAGAAGTCCTACGGAAATGAGTGATCGAGAGTGTACTTGGAGAAAATGGCGTTTTTTTTTCTACTCGTGACAAATACAACACAGGCTGTGCGTGCATTTGCAGGAGGGAAGAAAACGTAACTAGAGGGGAATTTTCAGAGGGACAACGGGGGCGTGAAGGGCGATACAAGGGAAAGAGGAAACGAAGTGAGAGGGCAAGGAGGGGGGGGACGAACACGAATGCGATGGGGGAAACAACTCACATACACGTGACACTAATACATTGGGCTAGGGGCGCACGTTTTATCGATTGCGCAATACTCGCTGTATATTCCCCAGCAACCGTGGGCTACAAATGGAGCATACCTGACAGAGAGAAGCCGTCCGGTCCAGGGACTTCATTCGTCTTTGGTGTAATTGTAATTTTTCTTTGCTTGACACTTTTGGGAGAAAGGACAAGGGAAGAAATAGAAGAAAGACATTCAAGATAGAGTTTCAACATATTTATTTACAATAGACAAAACATATGATAACAAAAATAAAATCTCTAGTGGAATAACATTTGTTTTTGTTGAGCAAATAAAAAATATTCTATCACAATATTTGAAATCAATATTTCTACATAATTGAGCATCTCCCTAAACGGGTAAGGGGAGGTCTCATATGAATTACATTTTCAAACCTATTGTTTGACGATATTTATTGATTTTTATATCATGAAAAAATGTAAACAACTAACTAAAGACATTAGAAGATCAATGCTTTTGTCATTTCATGAAAAAAAAAATAATTATTGCTAAACAATGAATTTGAAAATTTGATATTTAATGGATCTTCCCTTACCCCTTAAACATGAGTCTCGATAAAATTTCACAGCCTCATTTTACTGGGGTAGTACTTTGTATGGATTGAGAATTCCATTAGGATCCATCATTTCTTTCATCTGGCACATGAGATCAATTGCAGACTTGTGTTTACTATATTCCAAGTACTTTGTTTTTTTGAATCCAATACCATGTTCAGAACTGACACTACCCTTCTGTCCTGCTACATATTCAAATAAAAATGGCTCCAGCTGTGATTCAATTTGTGGATCGTACGCGGGTGTTGCTACAACCACATGAAGATTACCATCGCCTAAAAGCCATAATGGATATTGTTACGCACCATTTATCACAGTTTCCTTTTCACTTTGCCAAATTACAAATGCTCCATAGCACTCGTGAATATGAAGAATAATGGAGAAAGGAAGAGGACTGATAATGACATAAACATACCTAAATGTCCAAATCCACTGATACGAACAATACGCGACAGGTCTAATTGCTTTTCCAATGCGCCAATGAGCTTCCAGAAATGTGGAAGGGGCAGTGAGACGTCGTACTTAAAGCAGTAGCCATCGAGGAGACAACCCTCGCCCAAGCGCTCCCTAACCGCCCAAATGTGCTACAAAAGAATCGGGAAAAAAGAAGCATTAAATGGGTCACTGGGGCGTCTCCTGTAGGTCAGGAGTATCATTGAACTTACTTGGATTTTTGTCGGATCACCAGTCAATGTACCATCCAATATTAATTCGTCGCCCATTGCTTTCTCCACAAAAGCAGTCAGCTTCTCCTCATCATGCGCCTGATTAGATCCCGAGGTTTCAATGAGCATGTAAAACTTGTGCCTGTCGGACAGTGGATTCTTCAGGTGTAGAAGGTCTGCACTGATGCCCATCGACTGGTCGTCCATCATTTCACAGGACGACAGAATCTCAGCGAGTTCTTTCTTTGCCAGTTGATAGGTCTTCAAAATCTTTTCGAAACTGTCGAGACCTAAAAATGCGACATTAACTGATTTTGGACGACTTGGACAGTGAATTGCCACTTTAGTAACGATGCCCAGGGTTCCCTCCGAGCCAATGAACATGTTCTTCAAGTGATAACCAGTATTGTCCTTCTTCAGTGTATTCATGCAGTCAATAATTCTGCCGTTTGCTGTTACCTAATCAGACGAGGATTTTGGATTATTGAGAGGTGAGGAATTATCGTATTAGTTTGATACATACTGCTTCTAGTCCCAATACAGAGCCATGCAAATTTCCATATCTGAGTAGACGCACACCACCAGCGTTCGTTGAGATATTACCACCAATGAGACAGCTACCCTTAGCACCAAGATCGAGTGGCATCATTAGGCCGTACTGCTCCAAATGATTATCCAGGGCTCCCAAAACACAGCCAGCCTCGCAGACAAGTGCTCCTTTTTTTAGTTTCAATGTTTTCAATGAGATAATTAAAGAAAAACAGTTTTGGGGAATTCGTCTTCGGCTCTGTGTTTACCTGAGAGCTCATCCGTTGAGATAATCTGATTCATTAGCTTCATGGATATTATGATTTCATCGAATACAGGTACACTACCACCTACGAGACCAGTATTTCCACTCTGCGGGCATACAGCAAGACGATTCTCGTTGCAGTAATTCAGAATCATTGATATTTCAGCAGTTGTTTTTGGCTTTAGGACCAATCTGCTGTTACCTGAAACCCTAGGTCATTAATTACGTTGGGGAAGGACAGAGGGAGGTCTTTCGTATACGGAAACAACATGCAGATTTAAGTTTCAAACGACAGAAAAACCCTTGTGACGTCACTAAACGAAAGTTCTAGTTCGTAGAATGAACTGGAATTTTTTCAGAGTGAAGGACCCTATGTAAAAATCTGGGAAAATTCATCGAGATTCTCGAGCATGTTGACATTATTGAGGAAGGTTTTCCAAATTTTGTCATTGAGGCTTTCACTCCGATAAAAGTTATCTTCATTTCGCCCGGTCTTCCCTACAATTGGGAGAGAAAAAAATGTGCAGATTGGGTTGGGAAACGTCTCTGATTGGCTCTCACTTTTCACTGGTCTAGTCACGTGACAGTCGACTTTAAAGTGTTCAAAAATGTCAACTTTCGTCTTATTTCCATCCGAAAATTGTAATTGAAAAAATGCATGAAAAAAATATCCCAGAAGAATCTCCCCATAAAAAAGTAGTATTTTCCTCCAATTCCGAGATATTTCATCTCATTTCATGCCTAAATTCATAAAAAAAATTGTTATCTCACCTCTCACCATTTTGACCCAATCAATGTTGTATCCCTCGCACTCCTCCGGATCCGTTGTCATTCGATTTTCTCCCAGTAGATTTTTGAAATAATCAACATGATTATCCGTAACCTCAGCAAATGCACCCCTCTTAACTTTGTACCTGACAGACGTCAAATCAGGCCTAACCCCAACTGCAGTTCTAACACTACTCCAAGTGACACGATCGGCCCGAAGAATCGTGCGAACACTGCTGCAAACTCTCCCCAAGTTCGGTCGCATATTGTCCCTGAAGACACCAAGAAAAGATAGTAATCATTATCTGTCGCTCGAATCTTTACGACTGGGACTGAACGAAAAGAGAGGTAAAAAAAAAATCAGCTGGGTGATTGGTACAATTATAGAGGTGATGGGGTCTGTGGGCTTCATGAATAAGAGATCAGTTATCGTATCTCTGCCATCTCTCCACATTCTCCATGAATTCCATCCTCCCCCCCCCCCCCCCCACACCCCCACCCTACAAATCCACATCCAGCTCATCTAAATTATCCACGTGGTTTTTAAAGGCTCAACGCATGATCGTAATCCTTCTAATATACATGTATCCATTTAAACATCTCTTTCCTCGTGTTGTCAAAGGCTTCCCGCGCAAGACGAAATGGATCTATATTCGTGCCCATGCGCGCCTTCACCCCTTCCATCCGTACTTCAACATAGCATGCTCATCCCGAGGACTAAAAAACGAAGTGTTTCCCCTCATTCCTCTCAACTTCGAGCTTTTTTTCCCCAATTTTCCCTGCTTCACAGCACTAACCGGCTTCTCCCTCGTAAGCCCTCCTAGGACCTTTTTTTTTGGTGAAAACCGAAAGAGAGCCCCGAAGATATTAACAAAGTCAAGTACCTGAAAAGGTATCCAGAGAACATTCTATTGTTGCGAATGATATATTTCTCTCAGTCCTAGGGGTTAAAAATCGCATGTGTTTACCAGATTTCTCCAGTCCCTAGTTTGCAGAGAGACAGAGAGAAGTAAAAGACATTTTAGCCTTATTTTTGTTAGCGGAAAAATTGACTCTCTTTATTTCCTTAACTTTGAAAAATAGGTGGAGAATTGCGAACAAAGGAGAAGATCGGTTGCAGATGGCGCAGGCGTCGTTGGGCAGCCTAAGAAGAAGGTACATTTTTTTTCGAGCATTTCTGTTTTCTGTTATGTACTCGGTACGCCCACTGCGTGCAGGCGCACTGGGATATGGCTCTCTTTTTTTTTTTCATCTTTTACTGATGTTAGTGATGGTAGAACGAGAAAACCCGAGAGACAGCCCGATTGTATGTAAATGTATGTGTGTGTGTGTGTGTGTGGGTGTATTGGGTTACACACAGGTTGGCAGTGAAGTCTGATGGGAATGGAACAGTCGGTATGAGAAAGAGGGAGGGAGGAAGGGGAGAATGAGAGAAAGAGAAATCAAAGGGGGATTATGGGATAGAGAGGGACGGATGATACGAAATTGCTTCGGGGAACTGCGAAGCAGGAGAGGGGAATATACTGGCTGAGGGGAGGGAGAAACGACTGTCGAAATGGAGAAGGGGGGGACGAGAAGCAGTGAGCAAGGGAGAGGGGAGGAGAGAGAAGTGCCTAACGGGAATGCGGTCGGTCGTGTGTTATGTGAAGGCAAAATACGAGGGACATAACCGATATGGTAGGTGTTGCGTTCTCTTGGCCATCGCAGGATGATGGACGGGGAGGGCTGGATCAAATGGAGGTGGGGAGGATCCTTTTTTTTTTGGTTTTCTCCCTCTCTCTCTTTCTTTTTCTCTCTCTTGTCGAAGATTTTTTTCATTTTATTTACGTTCTCTGGTGTTTGGTTTCTTATTAGGGTCTCCGACCTGCGGTCAAAATTCAGAAAATCTTTTTATTGCTGAAGACTAAGAGAGAGAGAGAGAGAAAAGGGAGGGAAAGGGGGAGGAAGAGAGAGAGAGAGAGGTGAAGAAAATGATAAAAAGAATGTAATTTCTGTATTTGTTTTATGGCAATATTTGAACAGATATTTCTTTACGAATGACAGAATAATATTGTTGATGATTGGTATTATTTTTTCCATCGGATTACTTTGGAAGATCGATGAGATAAAAATGGCTGTGTTTTAAAATCAGTTATTTTTAGTTGAGGTCACGTATGAATAATCATTGGATTTTTCATTTACCTTTTTTTTTTCTCACTCACTCACTCATTCATTCAATGAATTTTGCCTTGCAAGCATTGAACTTCCTCTAAATGAGGTGAGGCTAGGTGAGTTGCAGCAGCATTGCACACAGGAAACGAGAGAACGATGCAAGCGCAACTCTCCGGTGGTTACCAACTAAAAACGGCGCGCGCATATCTTCTTATCGTTGATTTCATTCGCCGAGGCTTGGCTTTTACTCCCAACCAACGCCTATTTCATTCTATGAACGATTGCAAAATTATAAATTTTCAATGTCTCATTGTGAACAACAAATTATGAATAATCCTTGAGTAATAGCAATTGAAAAACATGGACATGAGTCAGATGATAATTACAGTGCTTCTGACATAAGAACAGAGTAAACAATGACTGATAAAAAGAGAGGAAAAACGAGATAAATGGAGTGAGTGATAAAAATGATTATTTATCTTATTCCTTGTCTCTAGATTGTTAATCTCTTTTTTCAGCTGAGATACGCCTAAAAATTCGAGCTATCGCTTGATTTCCAGAGCAAAAAGGTGTTTTTATGGACCAAAAAATTTCTCATTCTATAACTATGAAATTTTCAGACAAATCGATATTATTCCATAATCAATTTTTTGAGAATATCTCGGAAATTAAACGAGATAGAAGGATTTTGTCCATGATCCTTCTTTACAGCTCTTCAAGTTCTCTGCAGAAAGACTACAAGGATCGAGGCAGAATCCCCCTATCTCGTGCATTCTCCGACATATTTCAGGAAAATGGGCAGCAAAATGACATTGTTTGTATTTGCAAACTTCATATTCTCATTTCCTTAATATCCACGATTTACCTAAAAATCCAGCGATTGTTGAGCAACAAAAGATCGAGGATTCCCCGAGTTTTAGAGATAAATTCTCCCAAAAGAGAAATTCTTTTTTCCGGCCCTTTATCAGTGATACCACACACTTTTAATGATTGTGTCAAGGTCATTAACAGATGGTTACCTGAAGTACACATGTGGGAGCCCAGAAACCATGACACCTTGGAGCGACAAAATGTCTGATACAGACTGTGGGCGTCGTTACGTAATACCCTGCTGTAAACAATTCTCCCTATAAATTAGTAAATTCCAAGTCAATTTCATCTGATGAATTCGTTTAAAAACTCAACATATCAATTCGCCCTCACTTTTAAATGTCTCGAATCGGTTAATTCCCCATTAGACTCACTTCGTTCCTCTCCATTCCCCTTTCATCAGCATCACAAGCCAATTAAGAATGTAAACTATTCCCAAGAAAAACGCAAAAGCTCGTAAATGTCTCCACATTATTACCTGACGTCAGACAATGACTCAACCGCAAGATATAAACCGCTAGTCTTAAAAAAAAAGAAGAAAAAAAAAAGGCCTGAAGTCTGTAGTTGAAACGATAAGATAATAAAAATTGAGAATTCACCTAAAATAACCGACATTTGCATTATCTTCTGTCTCATTCGTACGTAAAAATCCACCATTTATCAAAGAAACTGGACAGCCCAAGAAATGGCTTAATCCCCCAAAGTTTCTTTGACTAATGGCCATCTCAACAATCGCCCCAGGACGCCGAGAAAACACATTCGGCCAGAAGAGAAGAGAGAGAAAAAAAACAAGAAGAAGAGGCTTCCTAAAAGAGATGAAATCAAATGGATGAATCGAGACCGATGATATCCCCGGCCAATCATTGGATAAGGAGCGAGAGAGAGAAAAAAGAAATGGGCCGACAAGCGAAGGCGGAGGAAGCCAAAGCGTCTGTTGTGTATCAAACTGAGCGAAAAAAAAAAATGAGGAATAGAGATCGAGAGAGAGAGAGAAAGAGAGAACTACATTTTACGATGCCAAACACACGTATACAGATATATACAAAGAAGCCCTGTCGAAGAATCTAACGCACGGGAGGGGGGAGGGGGGACGAAGAATAAGTGGAATTGGGGTGGGGAAGTGGGGAGAGGGGATGGGGGAGGGAAACCAATCGTGGACAAGTTGGTGTGTGTTTTGGGAGAAGAGCAGTTACGGAGTTTACATGTCCGCGCTCTTTCGTGCATTAACCGTTTGTAGCTATAGAGCAGTAACTGGGTAAAAGTGTTGGTGAAGGATGAAAGAGAGAGAGAGAGAAGAGTGTCTAATGGATATGCGCGAGTAGCAGACCTTCGACTAGTCCCGGGGAAGGGGAGGGGGGGAGACGAACACGCATACGAACGACCACGTGTCTATGTGCACAAACACACACACACATACATACACAGGCGCTCGCACACACGTTTTCTATTAATAATTCGCTCTGTCTCACTTGGCCTGGCCATTCCGGGCTGAGACGCGCATGCGCAGATACTGTAATACGATGGAGCCAATTCCTCAGTGGCGGCTCGAATCATTAACCGGTCTCCTTGGCAACCCCAACGAACCTAAACCATTGGCTGGTTCACTTCTACCTCCACTTGAAGGCTTCCCTCGTCCTCATGCGTCCCCCCCCCCCCCCCCCCAGCCCGGTCGTTCAATTTATACAGACAACACGAGAGAAAACCCATCGGGCCTTGTGGCTCTCTCGCTCTCTTTTAACGAAGGGGGAAAAAAAGAGGAAAAAAAAAAAGAAGGAACATTGAAGGTGGCTCTTTATTGTACAATGGGGGCATGGATTCAAACTTCGAGGCTTGGACGAGATATAGTGTGTTAATGCTGGGGAAATTATAACTGAAAATGAGTTACTTTTCATTATTTACACACTTGGACCTCAGGCGCTTTTTTTTTCTTACTACTTCTCTCTCTTTCTATCTTTGTGCCAAGAGTTCAAGGAACTGGTGCAAGTGGACTTTTTTTTTTCTCTTCAGGGGAACGAGTCCGGGGCAATGAGATTAAGAATCGGGGACGTGGAGAGAAATTTTGAATTTTCATTTGGGAACTAGGCTAACTCGAAGATAAGAATTGTTTTATTTTAAGGCGGTTTTTTTTTGCTTTTCGAGGAGATTAATTTGCTCTTTTCCTTTTTTTAAAAGTTTACTTTTTTTTCTGTAATATCGAGTACGGGGAAATTGTGTAGTGCCACCTCGCAACCGGATAGGCGGAAGATTTTTTCACGTGATAGTATCCGCCACCCAATTCACGGATAATACTTGGCTATGGATGGCAATCAAGTATTCCCTCGTGTCTTTGTGTGTATGTGTGTTATATATATGTGAGAGAAACGGGGAGTGTAAACGTGGCTGCCAGACAGCTGTGCCAGGGCCGTACAACTCTCACGTTCCACAATACTCCGAAACACATTTGGTTAAATCTCGAATCAAGAGAAGAGACTCCTCATTGAAAAATACTTCTGTAAATTCATGCAAAAACTTTCACGTTAAACCCCACGTTTTTCATTGTTTCCAGAAGCTGAATATATATATTTGAAAAAGTCATAAATTTGTAGATTGATCAATAAAGAAAAAAAGAAGGGAAAATTTCAAGGGATTTAACATTTATGGAGGTCATGAATTACTACGGGTATTCAAATTTTCGTAATAACCAACTGATTTTTCCATAAAACCTCGCAAAAATAATGACCCAGGTAATCTCAGGTAGAAAGTAAACCTACGGGATATTTTTGTATTAAATTCACCCTGAAATGAGCATGAATCCGTTACGCGCCTGGTCTTGTTGAGAATACAGGGGCGAACATACAAAATCCCATCGCCCCCTTTTTCCCCACGAAACCCACAAGAAAGTGGTTAAAATTGCCCTCATTTCCCCTATTTTTTCCTCGAAATTACAATTCCCCAAATTATACTATAAACATCCTCGCCATTTTTTTCAGCAATTTCTACTAAAAAAATTCGTTAAACCCAACGAAATTCTGAGAATTTATTAATAAAATCGTGTACGGCCCTGAGCGTGTCGGGTAGAGCTATATCACGGAATCCGAGAGAGTCAAGGGAAAGAGCGCCACAGAGCGGAGCGGAGGGGAAGGGAGAGAAGGGGCAGGGAGGAGAGTAGGGGGGTGAAGAGAGGAAAGAAGAGTAGAAATAAAGGAAGAGGGAGGGGAGCAAGGCGCAGCAGGCTGTGGGTCGGTTCGTAACGATTGAATGGCTCCCATTCTCTTCCATGTATATTAGGGAAAAATACAACGAAGCGTGACTTGGAGCATGCGCTGTAGATGCTCCAACAGACGGCTTGGCCCCGCCCATTCGAGTGTCGACTTATGCCACTGGGATTTGTCGGCACTCGACCAATCCAGTGTGACCATTGCTCGCAGTACTTTGTAGGTGAGGTGAGGTAGTGGGGTGGAGTGGGGTGAAGCCAACCCGTGCTTAACAATACCACCCAGGGAAAGAGCAGGAGTGGTGGGGGAAAATACAGTGTGCAGAGAAGCAAAAAGTTTGTCGATTGGGAAGTGAAGTGGGGAAGGGGAGGAGGGGGGAAGAGAGGGGCTCGAGGGGCGTCGTTCACTACCCCAAAGTAGGGGATAAGCCAAAGGAGGCAGACGAAAACGAGTACGTCTACCAATGTTTCACTGTACGGTCTTACCGCGCTACGTCAACTACAAAATATTATTTTCCTACATTATTCCTCTTTAATTATACACGGAGTTTTTCAAACGTTTATTTAAAACTTCATTAATAATGAACTATATACGTTGAATTGTGTAGTGTATAAATATCTCAGTGATTGTGAAATCAAGTAATACGATATCAAGAAGTAAATACTTCAAACTTGTGATTAATCCAGAAGTGTATTGTGTGTTTGTGTGTGAAGCAATGCTGAGGATGTATTAGTGTGTGTTCATTTTTTTTCTCTCTCTAACTCAGCGGCGTGATTTAAAACGTGCCTAGGTGTGACTGCGCAGTCGCCATGTGAGTATTTTCATATATAACTTACGGATTTTCACCATTTACATATTCTCATTGGTTCGAAAAAAGAAACTCAAATCGTCCATAAAGCACTAGGTTTAGAAGAAAAAAAAAAGAGAAACATTCTCTCTCTCTCTCTTTCTTTCTCGTTCTCCTGCCTCTTTTTCTCATGAAAAAAAAAGGTGAAAAAAAAGAGAGGTTGGCAGTGATGTACTGCACAGGTCCGGTGGCCCCCCGGTGAGATTTTTTTTTTCCGTTCACTTTTTTTTTCTTTTTCCCCTCTCTTCGGCGCCACACTGGGGCAGGACAGAATGAGGCGAACTCAGCGTTTCTGTCGGTACCGAATCCACATACACACGCACACACACATATATATATATATAACACAACACACAAAGACCAAATGAAAGAATCGTGCTTATTATTATCAACTTGTTATTATTATTATTCGAGATCCATGTTTTTCATTTCTCCCCATTCGCCTCTCTTCTCCCTCTCTTTTTCCCTTTTTTTTCTTCTCTCGTTTCATATTTCCCCTTTATTTCTTCTTGCTATCTCACTCGCTCACTGCAGTCTATGGTGGAATTGCGTGATATCTCTGTCCTTGTTGCTCTCCCCATTCGCTTTTGCAAATTCCCCCTCTAGCCAAAGTCCCCTGTGTGTGTGTGTGTGTGTGTGGGTTTGCTGCTTTCATCCTTCCGCCCTGGCTTGTATCGCGTTGAAAAAAAGAAAAAAAAATGAAGCGAGGAAAAAAGAGAAAGGGAGAAACGTCCCCCAAGGGAGAGAAGAATATCCAGGAGGGGGGGACCCTTCTCTGCGCTATTCCAACAACCCCATGGCTTCATCCTCCCCGATTTAACACACACACACACACAGTCCCTTCTTCCACTTTCTCTCTATCTCTCTCTCTCTCCCTCTCTTTTTCTCTCTTTCTATCTTGCATTCATTTGCCAGTAACATTCTGCCTTTCCCCCCTCTCTTGAAAAAGCCCTCCGTTACGCTAATTATGGTGGTCTCTTTTGCCTGGGGACGACATTTTGTTCCTCGATGCCTCCAAGATGGATATCAGCCGGCTCTCTACTGACTCCTCTTTTTTACCCCCTCTCCCCCCGCTCTTTGCAGAGAGCCCTCGATACCATTGAAATGTCCGTGATCTTTTAGAAAACATGTATATATATACATATATATGGATAGATCTCTTCTTTACCCTCGACCTTGGAATTTTCGCCTGAGAATATCTCGAGGTTCTCAGTGTTCTCAACTTCACTTCTTTGTTTACTCGTTTGTTTATATATTTTCTAATTTTCCAAGTAAAAGTGCATGAAACACATTGACAAAATGAGAACCACTGGACAACGCGTAGATTTATCGTCGTTTTCCCCTTTTTTTTCCTTTTCCATCGTAATCTATGGCTGTCTATCTTCTTTTTTTCACACTCTTTTATGATTATCCCTCACCGAGAAAATCCAAGTACCCTTGGTGCACTTTTTTCCTCTTTATCTCTCTCTTTCTTTCTCTTTTTTCTCCCCTTTTTTTCTAATATTTTCCATCATTTCTCGCCAATGAATTTCCTCGCTCTCGAATAACTCTGTCCCCTTTTTTTCTTCTCTCTACCTAACGCAAAACACAAGCAGGGATAAAAAAAAAAGTATGAAAAAAAGAAAGGGAGGAGGCAGAGAAGAGAGAGAACAGGAGAGAACACACAAGAGCCTTGCAGAGTGTATTTGGCCACCCTCGAATCATTCTCAGGGGTTCTCAAAATCTGACGCTATTATTTCGTTTTTTTTTAATCAACATTTTAGGTTAGACAATTGACAATGAAGAATAAAAGAAAACAATGTAATTATTCATGGACAATTGACGACAATGCATTGTTCTTAAAAAAAAATGCATTCACAATTGTTTTGTAATTCTTTGGGTTTTTAATTCAGGAAAAGAATTAATTTAACCTCACACTTCACCTACGTTTTTCGCGATTTAAATTTATTTCATTGTAAATGAAGCGAATTTTAGGATAATTTAGTGAAACAATTGAGATGGTAATAAGCACAAACCTCTCTAATTTCTATTAACTTCAGTCACTTTATGATAAATTGTTTTTTTCCTTCATTAAAACTTCACAAACAGAGATAAAAATGCAGCAGCAACAACCACAATCGTTCACTTGTGACGCGTGAATGAATGAAATAATTCAAATGATCTTAGGTTATATAGAAGGAGGCCTTTTGATTTTAATTCTCTCTGAAGTTATTTGTTTTTCTTGCGTAATTATGAAAAACAGATTAAAAAAGTCATGATAAGAGTGAAGAAAGTTGGCGCAATATAGCAGACATAATAAATACGATGAAATAATTACAATTTGCATGATAATTCGTATTTTTTTCTAATTAAGGCATTCAATCAAGCGAACAATGTTTTTTTTTTCTCCTTTGCAGATGAGAATTCTTCTATTTTCTTAAAGTCATTGGAGAATGGAGATAATGAATAATCGAGGATTTTTGAAATTCGAAGAAAAATAATTTTTTTCTTCCTAAAAGTAACAGTTTTTTTTTTTTAATAAAAAAAAAACTGTTTGAATTTTTTCAACCAATTGTCTTAATCGTGAAATGGCTGTTGCTGCAAAACAAATGGAAATGTCACAGCAACAGCAAAACGTTCAGGAACAGCATGTTCAACAGTCTCAGGAGCAACAACAGCAACAGAGTCAAGCAGCTCAAAATCAAATGCAACAGCAACAAATGCAAGTTCAGTCATCTCAAGCATCACAACAACAGCAACAGAATCAAAATAATGCACAGCACAATGTTCAGCAGGTTCAGGTACAGCCTCACGTTGCTACGAGTATGTCCCAGCAGGTATATAGTGTGAGAGAAAAATTGATGAAGAGGAAGGAATTCGGTTATGAAGAAGTGGAAGAAAGAAATAAATTCCACTTTATCAAAGAATATGTAGTTTTCAAATTAATTGACTTTTCTGACTTATTTTTTGTTGAAAATAGGGGAGATTGGCAGAAACCATGTTCAGGGTCATGATTCATGATTTTTTTTTTCAGCGAAGGATTTTTTGGAAAAATGTGAAAAAATTTGAGAAGATGCTCCGATTTGTGGACATTTTTGGTGAATTTTTTCAATTTTTTTCGGAGATTCCTTCACTTTAAAAAAAAATCCGGAATCATTATAAAGCGCAGGTCCATTTTGCACAGATCTCGGAAACTAAACGAGATGAGATGGTTTTATCCTAATTATTATTTTTCTGCTGAGAACTCAACAGGAAAAGGGTAAAACAGAATGAGTCCTTTTTTTTACCAATTATTTTTTGAAAATATCTTGGAAAGTAAGCGAGATAGTGATTTTGCTCTAATTCTTCTTTGCAGCTCTTAAGAATACTCTACAAAAATGAATTAGCGCGTAAAAAGCGTATCTTCATTAGTTTCCGAAATATTCTATGAAAAATATCAGCGAAAAAAAATCGATTTATTCTATTTTACCTCTTCACTACCGACTTTCAAGAGTTAAAAAAAACGATTAGGATAGAATCGCACCATCTCGCTTAGTCTCCGAGATATTCTTAGAAAAACTGATGAAATAGAATCGATTTGTCTGAAAACTTTGTCATTGTGTTCATAAAACATCTGAGAACTGATGGAGATAGCTAAAAATAAAGGCCTTTTTTTGGAGAAGACATCTCCAAAAAAGGCCTTTACAACAAAAAAATCACTATCTCCATTACGTCCAAAGATATCTTCTAAAAGCCTCTCGCAATTATTTCGTTTTTTCAATTCTGATTTCCCTTCACTTTCTACCGAATATCTCCGTAACCATAGGAGATAGGAACATTTTCAAAGAAACCTTTTTTTATACCGTGCAACTAGAGCTTAAAAAAAAGGTCTCCACAAGATTTTTCCTATCTTCCTTTATTACCGAGATATTCGCAAAAGACCACAGCGGCTAAATCCAATTACTGACTTAATTAAAGGACCATCGACGACTTCAGTTGCAGGGGGCCGTAGCCGTGTCGATGCAGCATCAACAGCAACAGCAGGGTGTTGGTAGTGTTTCAATGGCCCTAGCCGGTCAGCAAGGTGCAACAACAATAACAACAATGGCAGCACATCCCCAAGCAGTTCAAGTCATTCAACAGCCAATGCAGAGTCAAGCCTATCATCTCCAACAGCTGTACAATACCCAGGGTACACCATTACTGATGCCTGGAAATTTGGCACTTCATCCAGCTGGTATAAATCCATCATCAATCCAAGTTATAGCAGCAGGTAAACCCTTTCAGTCAGCTGGTCAATTGACACCTCACATGTTGACTACTGCCTCAAACCCAGGACAGGGTGGTGGACACGGTGGTCCTGGTGGAAAAGTACAGGGTTTTCCAGCTGGTTATTTACCTGTACCAACATCTGGTAATCCTGGCGGTGGACAGACACTTGTTTTTGGACAACTTGGTGTACTTGGCTCACCACAACCACCCCAAGGAATGCAACAACAGCAGCAACAGCAACAGAACAACAATAAATCTGACCAAGTACAAAAAGTAACAATCTTATAATTGGTGTTTTGTCGGTTGAAATTTCATTCGGAATTTTCACTAGGATATTAAGATGATTTTTTTTTGGTGATATTGCCGGTTAATTTATCAATGAAAAAATTGGGGTTTTTTCAGTACACAACTTGTGCTGCGGGAACGCAGTCAGGTGGACGTGGTGGAGCAATGCAGTTTGCTCCATGGCAATTTACACCACAGGTTGCATGGACAGCTGGTTTACAACCACCTGGTACAACACTTTTAGCTGCACCAAATCAAATATTCATCAGGAGTCCAACGCAGCCGGATATGTATATTCAGAGTCCACAGCCTCTTCAGGCTCATAATGGTTTGTAAAAAAATTGTTTAATGTCCAGCGAAATGTCGTGATTTGACGATAATTTTGTGTTAATGACTTCTTCAATATCCATACGAACAATTAGAATATTGACTGAAATCAATGGAAATGAATCGGATAAATAGTTGTTTGTTTTGAAATTTTCAAATTTCATGAGAAATTGAAAGGTTACAAAATACAATATTAAATGATTATCAATTCACGATGTTTCGCTTATAATTTAAGCTTCTTCAAGTTCTTCAGTTTTTAGTATTTTGTCAGATTAATCCCAAGTAGTAGACCATAGAAGGTCGAGGTCTAGTGCAATAGTTTACCGTATCATCAAGTGTCTATTTATTTCATTGAATAATTTGCAATTGCAATGCTGTTGATACCCGACATTAATCTACTCAGGATTAATCTGACAAAATACTGAAAATGTCTAGAGTCTCAAAAATATGAAATTATAAGCGAAACATTGCGAATTTACAATGATTTAGTATTGTATTTTGTAACCTTTTTTGCAATTTCCCATGACACTTTAAATTAAATAATTATCAACGTGGAAGTACATCCGACTATCAACTCTTCTAAATCTCATTTATAGTACCTAATTTATTGATAATAATTCTTGTCTTTAGCATTAGCCACTCAGCAACAAATTCAGGGAGTTCAACAAATAGCAGCTGCCAACAAGCCAAGAGTCATGGACATTCAGCAACAACCACAACAACAGAATAAACAAGGTGGTACTGGCCAACGTCCATTGAGTATACTTCCATCATCATTACAGGGTGTTCAAGGTGCTAATATAAGACCAGCAAGCTCCGTATCAACGCAAACTGTTCATGGAGTACAGACAACGGTACAGACACAGGTCATTATTTAAAAAAAAAAAATGGGGAATTATTGATTTCTTTAATTGGGAAATTTTCTTTATTTGAATTTAACTTTTTTTTTTTTTTCATTTCTCTATTATTATTATCAAAAATTCTTCTTATTTATTAAGATAAAAAAAAAAAGAAAAACCACTCGCGACCCTCCACGTTAAATTGAGCACAACTTCATTTCTTCATTTCATTACTTTTATTCTTCTCTTTTTTTTCGTTTAAAAAAAAAATTTTGAAAAAAAAAGGAAAAAAAATAGAATCATTTGAATAAAATATTTGTTCCATTGGGCATTTGTTTCGTTTGTTTAATTCAGAGTGGCAAGGGAAGTGGAAGTGGTGGTAAAGGCCGGGGTAAGCCGGTGGTTCGCACAAGTCCAGGTACAAATACATCACAATTAGCAACAAAAGCTGATGCTGCCAATCAAACCAAATCAAATGTACATCATGCTACAATGATAATGCAACAACAGACGAATGCAACAAATAATAATGGTAATAATAAAGTATTAATAACGACAAATCAACCAGTGGTAACTTCTGCGCAACCACCTGGCTCACCTATGACCACTGCTGACAAGCAAAACTTTGGACAACAAAACAAAACAGTTATGCAATCACAACAGCAGCATCAGGGACAACAACAGCAAGTTGGACAGCATCAAATGCAGCCACAGTATCAACAGATGTTTATGCAACAGATGCAACAGCTTCAGCATCAACAGTTGCAGTATCAGCAGGCACAGCAACAAAATTCACAGCAACAGCAAATTCAGCCAAAGCCAATCATGAGTGCGTTTCTTTTTTGATTAATTTTTTTTTTTCCAAGTTCCTGCAAAAATCTCTGAAATGAGTAGATTTGAAGCAATTTATCAGAAGACCTTTTTTTTAGCCCTTGAAATTCTCTACAAAAAAGGTTTCCTGATAAATCCGTCTAAGTCTCACCGTTTTCGAAATATCTTCAAAGGGACCAATGCGAAATTTTTCGATTTTTTCTATCACCTTTACTCTCGAGTTGAATTGTTTTTGGGAAATAAAAAAAGCATATTTATAAAATAATTTTTGAATAATTATCAGGCATGGCGATACCACCGCAGCAGCAACCTGGTGTTGTCCTCGGTACAGAAAGGCCGATAATGCCAGTTGTATCAATGGGTGGTGTTGGAGTTGGTGTAGCTACAACCCTTCAGATGAATCAAGTTCAGCAGTCCCAAATGTCTTCAGTCCAACAATTACCGATTTCTGTAATTATTACACTTTTTTTTTCCTCTAGAAAACTAAAGCATGATTCACCGACAATTCTAATTACTCAATTAACTTGCAGACACTGAATCAAACGATAATTGGAAATCAAGTAGTCAGCGGAGGTTCCCAGGTGCAGTCAATGCCAATGATGCCACAGTCAAATGAGCCACCCCAACAGCCCCCACCTCAACAGCAGGAAGTAACTGGTACGACTCCATTGGTGATTACATCATCAGACAGAAGTCAGCAGAACGATTGTCAAGTTATGGTTCAACAGTGTAACACTAGTAATTCAACGGCAGCTGAAGAGGAGAGTAAATCAGCGCCAAAGAAGGAGGAGAATGAGGGTAAAGATGTGAATGGAGCTTCTGCAGTAACGCAAGGTAATTTAATATTGATTTAAAAAAAATTAATTAGCAATAGAAAAAGATGAATCACCTTCAAAGTTCATTTTTTGCGATATCTCCGAATTGAAGGGAGATACTGAAATTTTTGTAGAGACCTTTTTTTTGAGCAGAACACGATTTCCGAAAAAATCTCCACAAAAATTTCCATATCTCGCTTCATTTCCAAGATATTCGCAAACAAATAGATTTTTCATTAAAAAATTCAATAGTTATTCTCAATTAAATCTTAATTGTTAATACTAATTGACAGAATCAGAAGCAAGCAGA
Source organism: Aleiodes leptofemur (assembly GCA_963942555.1). Lineage (NCBI taxonomy): Eukaryota > Metazoa > Arthropoda > Insecta > Hymenoptera > Braconidae > Aleiodes > Aleiodes leptofemur. Next base: position 5,974,500 of record OZ012610.1, on the reverse strand, counting down.
AATACTGCAAAAGAAGACACATCATCATCAAAATCTGACGATAAATTAAACAATCCCCTAGCAAATCTGGCAAATGCAGTAAATTCCATAACAAATGGTATAACAGAAGATCCACCAGCAACATCAGCAACAACAACAGCAGCAGTATCAGTTAATAGTAAACAGGCACCACCAAAGGCATTGGTTAAACCACAAGTTCTTACACATGTTATCGAGGGATTTGTTATTCAAGAAGGTAAGAATTTATTTTTATTTTTCCTCTGCATAAATGACTCATCATTGATTATTCGTTTTTAGCATCAGAACCATTCTCAGTTAATCGTTCTACATTGAATGGCACGGTGACTCAGGAGACGACAAATTCATTGAATAAAAATAATTTGAGTGACCGAGAATCTCACGACGAACCACCAAGTAAGAAAAGTACTGTTATCTTTTTTCTTTCTATCTCTGTTTAATTTATTTAAGAGAAATTAATTAATTTTACTAATTGGATTTTTTTTCTTTTTTAAATCAATTGCAGGAAAGAAACACGCGTCGAATTATTCAAATGACGGTGACTCGAATGGTGGAGGTGGAAAGTGCGAAGCTTGCGGCAATATTCTGGATGAACACAATATCAAATTCAAGAAGGACAAGAGATTCTGCTCGTCTGTTTGTGCTAAGAGCAAAAAGAGAGAAGCAAGGGAACGCGAGGCTGATAAACAATGGACTGATATGGAGGTCGATAAGAAGAGCGATGACAGCATGAAGAAGAGCGTTGATGAGAGATCAACTGCTGCTTCCACACCTACCAATGAGGATGTACCGAGAATCAATCCGGTCAAGTGGACGGTAATGTCTTTTTTTAATTATTTTCCACGTGTTTTGTGATTGATTAATTTGCGAGTTAAGGTATAATGGAAGGCCTCGTAGGTATTAGATTTTTAAACCAATTGTTTGACGATATTTATTAATATTTTTGTCATAAAAAAGTGTCAATGAGTGACGAAGGAAATTGTAAAATCGATGCTTCTATTATTTCATGAAAAAAATAATAATTATTGCTAAACAATGAATTAAAAAATTTGAAATTCACTGGATTTTTTGTTATTCCTTAATATCGAGGATTGATTAGGAAAAAATGGAGTAAACAGAACCGTTTAACGAAAATTTTGGGAATTAAAGACATCAAATTTCTAAAATTTATTTGAAAAAGTGAATGATACTGAAAATAGTAGAAATCTGACATTATTTTTCTCATTAACAAATAAATGATTTGAAAAAATGAAAAATATGCACATGTCGCAATTTTTTTGAATATTTTTTTATAACAATTTGTTTAAGAAAATTTGAATAATTGTCCGATTTGTGCTAATCCCACTATTATAAAAGTGATTCTTCGTTTTTCTCGAAGAAAATTTTCATTTATTCAAAAATATATCTAAATTCCAGGTGAACGAGGTCTGTGACTTCATCAGAAATCTTCCTGGTTGTGCCGACTACGCCGAAGATTTTGCAATTCAAGAAATCGATGGCCAAGCTCTCATGCTCCTCAAAGAAGATCACCTGATGTCAGCAATGAGTATAAAATTGGGTCCAGCACTGAAGATTGTTGCTAAAATAGATTCAATGAGAATCGACAACAACGTAAATTCATCACCAATGTCCAATAGTTCGTGAACATTTTTATAAAGCAAAGAAAAATAACATTTCACGTCGAATTGATAATTTATAAGAGATTTCATAAAAATTTATTATACCGTTTTATTTCATTGTTATGTCTCGGAAGACACTCAAATCGATTTCCACCGTTTCATATTGAAATAATCATTTATTTTGAGAGATTTAAATCGCGGAGAATTATTCACAAAAAAAAAAAGACGAGACAAATTATTTACGTTTTTTTTTTCATTTTTCTATTGAGAAGAAAAAAAAATCATGTGTAAATATTATGATTAAGTGGAAAAATGTTTATCGCATTAAACGTACGTCAATAATTAGAAATTACTTTTAAAAAATATTCGTAAATAATTCGTAATTAAATTATGAAATTAGACGTACTATTTTCATCAGCATAAATTTAATATTTTTGATTTTTTTTTTGAATCTAAATTGACGAGAAGAATAAACTTGAATCGAACAAATAGAGAAAATAAAAATTTAATTATTGAGTGTAAATACATCTACATCATTTACTCTTAGGTAATAAATACCCTTGTGCAATTGCAAGTGAAAACTTTTTATACAAAAAAAAAAGAAAAAAAACGAAAAAATCCACGACAGTGAATTTATTAGAATTTAAATCACTTAGGAAATTTAGTTTAAGTATATTTAATTTTACCCTAAGATTTTAAAACTGCCAGGTGAATAATAAGATTTTTTCTCAGAGAAAAAAAAACAAATAATATGAATTAACTCATTTTCTTTTCTTTTCGTTATTTAGAGATAATTTGTTACAGAGAAAGAGTAGCGAACTCTGTACATCAACTGTAGCTTTGTACAAACTTGAAAAAATTATTTGATTATAAACATTTAAGAGAAAAACGAGTTTACTTAATTAATTCCTTAATTTTCCAAAATTCTTCCGTTTTATTTCTTCAGAAAAGAGGAATTATTTCTCCAAAAAGTTGAAAAATATGAAATTTGCAGAGAAATTCATTTCATTTCGTCACCAGTTTTTTCTTAAATATCTCAGTTGATAATGGAGATACGCCCTTTCTGCCCTGAGATGATTTTGTGGAAAATTTGAAGAGCTAAAAAAAAAGATTGAGATAATAAAGAGCGTTTCTCCATGAATTTAAGAGATATTGCTTGAAAAAATGATGGAATAAATTTGATTTTTCTGAAAATTCTCAAGATTTAAAAAGCTGTTGAATCGAACTGTGAAAATTAATCGTAATTACCATGAAAGCAGCAATTATTGGACAGTCAAGGGAAAAGCACTAGTATCCGGACAGTGAGAATCAAATTATTGAAATGATAAATAACTCTACTTGAGTGAATCAACTAATTCTGTTGATTTTTATTTTGACACTTTGCAAGTATTGAAAAATCTCACTTAAATATTAATCATTAATATATCTTGGCGCTAAATTGGGGTATGTCCGGTAACTGGGTCCACCATGGTACACCATGGAATATCTCAGAAACAATGAGCTTTTGGGGAAAATTCAAAAAATATTAAGAGACTTTTTATTTCGTAGGAAATTTTAAGAGCTACAAGGAAGTCTCTTGATGAATTCAGTAGTGAAGAGGTAAAACAGGATAAATCGACTTATTCTTGTGATTATTTCGAAGATAATGTCTCGGAAATTAAGCGAGATAAGGCGATATTATTCCTCTTTTGTGGTAGAGAATTTCAAGAGTTACAAAAGATGTTCATTTTCTAATGTATTTGAAAAAGGAATAGATGAGAAAAAAATAGACTTATCTTGTTTTACCTCTTCATTGCTGAATTCATCTAAGTCCAATATTTACAGAGATATTCATAAAGAAATCAATCAAAATTTTCAGCTCAACATTTTTCTTTTTCAATTTTGTCGATGAAAAAAATACCATAAATCAAGTTAATGTTTTCTTATTCTGATAAATTCGATTTTTCAGAAAATTTCATAGTAATAAATTTTCTTGGATCGAACTGTAAAAATTCATTGTATTCAAATCATGGAATATCTCAATGAGAAGAAACAAAGAGTTTTAGGGAAAATTATCGAGAAATCTCTTTTCTAGAGAATTTCAAGAGCTACAAAGACGGTCTCTTGATAAATTCACCTAAGCCCGATATTTACGGAGATACACATAGAAGAATCGATAAAAAAAACAATTAACTCATGCTTTACTCCTTTGAGGGACTACACCACTGTAGAATTTTCAAAAAAACTATTTTTTTTGCTTTAAAAATTACTTTGGGCTTTCCAGAATACGGGCAAGAAACGTTATTACCTGAAACCCATTTTTTCTCACGAAATTTTGAATTTTTTCCGAGGCGTCTCTTCATATTTATAGCCTAAGTCAAAACTTCAATCGTGTTTTTCCCGAAACATGATTTTTCAAATTGGCACGCAGCATAACTCCAATAATTTTCATTATTTTCATTTGAATTTCCCACAGTATCTTGAAAACAATATTTCGAACAGAAATATGTAGGGGATTTTCAAAAAATTGATTTGCACATTTTTTATTGATCAAAAATTGCGGTTTTTTGGCCGAAATTTGAATTTTTTCATTTAAATGGTCACCAATCACACAAAAAACAATATTTTTGAAATTCCCTACGTATTTCTGTAGCTATGTGTATCTAGACTGAGCCAATTTTGTTTTTTTTTTCAATTGAAATTTCTACCAGTTACACTGCGTGACGCGGAGTGTTTTAAATTCGAGGAGCCTCGCAAGAATGGCTCCTGTGTCGTCATTTTTTGATATTTTTTGATGAATTTTTTTTCTGAAGATTCAAATATATGCGCAATCACTCCCTCAAATATCATCATTTCATTGCCTCTTTTTCTACAGAAAAAAAATCCAAAAAACGCCTTTTTTTAAGGCTTTTACAGTGGTGTTAGCCCTTAATTCTACTGATCAAAGAAATACCATAAATCATTTCATTTTTTGTTTATTTTGAAATTATTTGTAACAGAGAAGAAACAAAGAGTTCTGCCCATCAACTGCATCTTTTTACAAACTCCAAATAAACAATAATTACAAAAAATCGAAGAACTTAATGCGTTTCATGATGAATAAATCCTTGAATTTCCTCCAACTGCTCCATATTTTCCTGCTCGAGTCTCCAAAATATTCCAATAAATCATCAAATTGTCCTGTACAAACTCATAATCACTGAACAATCAAAAAATCCTCAATTCTCTCAAATAACAAAATGACTTACGTTCTACATCATCATTTCATTATTATTATTTTACATTGTTCCAAAATTCTTTCGTCACTCAAAATTTTCATCAGAAAAAAATAATTGCTAAAGTATTAATTGAAAAACAACTACGCTGCCAATTTTCCAGCAACATCTGCAGTTCCTTCTTGCAGTAATTCCTGTTGAATTCTCAGGGCTTCTGCTTTTTTTGCCGGTTTTATGTAAAAGTAGTATTGAAATCCCATATAACCAAGATCAAAGGTTGCAGCTAGTGTTAGAGCCATACAGCCGTAAACAAAATATCTGTGCATTGAATCCATGATTCTTGTCTTTGGAAACTTTTTCAACATGATTGATATATGTTTATTGAAATTAATTAATAACTAATAAATCTTATTTTATTTCAGTGAAGTTCAACAATTTTTTTGCTCTAGTGCCTTTGTTTTGGATTTTTTTTGAGGTTAGGTTTTCGCCGCATGCTCTACTTTACCGACAGAGTCACATAATAATAATAATAATGATAATAATGATAGCAGTGCATTCAATTCATTAAAATCTTCATTTTTTTTTCGAAGGAATTTTTTATTTTCAGTTCTTTTGAGGGAAATTCCTTTTTTTTCGGAAAATTGTCAAGTTTTAATGAAAAAACTGCGTTTTCATTAAAACTTGAAATATCTCAGAAGAAATGAGATTTAGGAGAAATTGTTAAGAGAGCTTTTTTAGAGAGAATTTGATGGGCTACAAAAAAGGTATCTTGATAAATTCACGTAAACTTGATATTTACAGAGATATTTATAAAAATAGTCGAAATTATCTAATTTTTTGGGGGTCACGTTCTGTTTTACCGACAGAGATAATTCAATTTTCTTTCGCGCCATCTGTGATTTGGAGGAAACAATGAAGTTTCCAAAGTGTTGACAGGGCCATTCCAACGTCAGCACAATTTTTATTATTTTTTTTTTATAAATTCAACACAATCAACAATTAATTGATATAAAATATATTGAGTTGAATTAAATTGATTTTAAATAGTTTAGGTTAATTAAGATGATGAGTCTACGGGATAAACAAATACGTGAGTTTTTTCTCAATTGATGATTGTTCAATCTTTCTTTTTTTTTTTTTGATAATGTTAAGTGTCAGTGTGTTGAGAAAGGGCTGGTTATGTGCACTTTCACATGTTTTTTCATGAAATTATTATACATTATGCTTTTCTATTTCCAGATGCTTTGAAGCAAATGCTCAATCTCAATATACAAGAGGCAAAGTCCAATACAACGGTGCCTACGTGGAAAATTCTGATTTATGACAGAGTTGGACAGGATATTATTTCACCATTGATATCAATCAAGGAATTGAGAGATCTTGGAATCACTCTGCACTTGTAAATTCATTAATTTTTTTACAAAATTATGAAAATTTTGGGACATCGATTGTGTTGATCCATCAGTTTTCCTTAAATATCTCGGAAGCTAAGCGAGATAGAGCGATTTTTGCTGAATTCTTTTTTGTAGCTCTCAAAATTCTGTACAAAAAAGAATTGAGGAAAAATTGCTCTATTCCGATTAGTTTCCGAGATATTTAAGAAAAACGAATGAGGGAAAAATGAGTTTTCCTCTTTACCTCTTCACTACTGAATTTTCTCATTCGTTTTTTCTTGACTATCTCGAAAACTAATAGAGTTACGCCTTTTTTGTTCCTGTTCTTTTTTGTAGCTCTTGAAATTTTCTACAAAACCATTCTAGGACAAAAAGAGCGTATCTCCATTATTATTATTTACTCATACTTCGTTTGGAAACAAAATCTCGTACAAAAATCTCGCGTATTTCGTTTATTTACAGAGATATTCACAAAAAAACTGATGACAAAATGGAATCAATTCTTTGTGAAAATTTAATATTCTTGAATATTAAATTTAATATTCATTTTTTTCTGGAGACGATTCTCCAATAGTTATCGCGAGAACCGTTGAGTTTGGAAGAATTTATTAAGAGATACTTTTTGTAGCTGTTGAAATTCCATTAACAATTCTCGGCTGTATCGGTCATTGCACAAATTGAAATTCTCGCTAAAAAAGTTCTTCTGAAAATATGGATTTTCCTTGTTTAGTGAATATCTCCGAAACCTTTAGGTTTAGAAGAATATATCAAGAAACCTTTTTTGTAGCTTTCAAAATTTCCATTAAGAAAAGTCTCGATAGACGGTTAAGAAAAAGTTGGAGTTTATCGGAGCATATAAAATGGGCAAATCTCGTAGAGGAACTGCAGAAGGGAGCATAGGAAAATAGAAAAATATATAATAAAAAAAAGTAAAACTGAATTGAACTCGAATAATGAAGGAATACTTGATGAAAATCAGAAAAAAACTGGAATATACCGCAAATCCCCAATAGATACACAGTAGCATATTCGCAGTGCCATGATTATTAATTTTAATCAGTCGATATGTAATTAAAAGCGCACGAATCTATATCAGTAGAAAAAAAAAATCTATATGAGTGTTATAATCAGAAATCAGAGAGAAAAGTCTAAAAATCATTCAATTATTTCCATAACTCAATTTAAAAAAACCGTTTATCTTTTGGTCGGTGTCTATCTATTGGTCGCGTTACCCTACTATGAAAAAAAATATTCAAAAAATTCGCACTTATATTTGTTTGAATTTTTCGCATGTGCATATTTTGCATTTTTCCAAAGAATTCATTCGTTGAAAGGAAAAAAAACTTAAAATGATCAGATGTCTGCTATTTTCAGTGCCATAAACATTTCCCCTAAATTCTCTAATTTCCTTCAGGCAACTGCACTCAGACAGAGACGCGATTCCCGAGGTGCCAGCAATCTACTTCTGTGCTCCAACAGACGAGAATTTGGGTAGAATTGGTCAAGATCTCCAGAATGGCCTCTACGATATTTATCATCTAAACTTCATATCCCCAATATCTCGTCAAAAAATGGAAGATTTAGCATCAGCAGCGTTGATAGCAGGTGCAGTGGCAAATATCCACAAGGTCTTCGATCAGTACCTGAATTTCATAACTCTCGAGGACGATCTGTTTGTCCTCAGGCATCAGAACAGTGACGTCATATCTTATCACGCGATTAATCGTGGAGAGATGAAGGACACGGAAATGGAGTCGATAATGGACACAATTGTCGACAGTTTGTTTTCAGTATTTGTGACACTCGGTACAGTGCCAGTAATTCGTTGTCCCCGAGGAAATGCAGCTGAGATGGTAGCGAGAAAATTGGACAAGAAATTACGTGAAAATGTCTGGGACACGAGGAACAGTTTGTTTCAGGGTGAAGCAACTGGTACTGGTCATTTTTCGTTTCAACGACCGCTTCTGATTGTTCTTGATCGAAGTGTAGACATGGCAACACCACTGCATCACACGTGGACATATCAGGCATTGGCACATGATGTTCTTGAACTGGCGTTGAATCGTCTGGTTGTAGAAGAAAATGTTGGAAAATCACCGGCCGGTGGAGCTAGAGCCAAAACTAGGGCTTGTGAATTGAATAATAACGATAGATTTTGGTCACAGCACAAAGGCAGTCCATTTCCGAGAGTTGCTGAAGCTATACAAGAAGAGCTGGAGCAGTACAGAGTCAGTGAGGAGGAAGTCAAGAAACTCAAATCATCGATGGTGAGGAATTTTATCAATTTTTGGAGATTTTCATTCGTTTTCTTGAAATATCTCGGAAATTAAGAGAAAGCATTTTTGTAAAATCAATTTAGAGCAATTTTTATGACCTTTTTGTAGCTTTTGAAATTCTCTACAAAAAAAGTAATTACGAAAATTGCTCTATCTCGCTTAGATTCCGAGATATTTCGTGAAAAAGTGGTTAAAAAAAAGAATCAGATTCATTTCAAATAATTTGAAATCTACCAGAAATCTCGAAATTTGGCGATCTTGAGATTTTTTGAGAATATTCGATATTTTTGATACATTTAATATTTTTTCAAATGTTTCTCGTTTAAACTTTGTTGTTTAATCTTCAAAGAATATGTGTGAAACGAGTGGGTTTAGAGAAAAATGTCAAGAGACCTTATTTGTCGAACAGAAAATTCTCTCCAAAAGAGGTTTCTTGATGAATTCTCCCAAACCTCTTCGATTCTGAGATATCTCTAAAATACAGTATGAATTACCTCTTGACTACTGAATTGACACCTTTTATTCTACTTATTTCTCTTGATTTTTATTCAGGGAATTGATGGAGAGACAGATTCAGCATATCCAATGCTCCAGAACAACACAGCTCGTCTAACAAGTGCAGTAAATTCATTGCCACAATTATTAGAAATGAAGAGATTAATAGATATGCACACAACAATTGCAACTGGTATATTAAATTCAATAAAATCAAGGAGACTCGATACATTTTTTGAAATTGAGGAAAAAATTATGTCCAGACAAACATTAGATAGAAGTATATTGGATATTATCAATGATCCTGAATGTGGTACACCTGATGATAAAATAAGATTGTTTATTATTTATTGTCTGTGCAGTAATATGTCAGACGCTGATTACAATAAACACGAGGCTGCACTTTTGGCTGCTGGATGTGATTTAAATCCTTTGATGTACATAAAGAGATGGAGGTATATAAAATCCATTTTTTCTCAATATTTTTGGTGAACAGAAATTTTAAAAATATTTTTTGTTTTTTCTAGAGGATACACGAGAATTTCGGGGCTTCAAAGTAACTACGAGGGTGGTGGAACAAAAACCGTCAGCATGTTCTCAAAACTGATGAATCAGGGCTCTTCATTTGTCATGGAGGGAGTGAAAAATCTTGTAGTCAAACGACATGTAAGTTCAATTCTTTTAACAACAAATTTCACAATGAAAGAACGGAGAATGAGTCGATTATCTGGAAGATATCTCGAAAACTGCGCGTTTTAGAAAAAATTCTCGAGGAACTTTTTTGTAGAGAATTTCATGAGCTACAAAAAAGGTCTCTTGACAAATTCATATAAACCGAATATTTACAGAGATATTCGCAAAAAACAAAAGTTCGAATCAAATTTCTCAATTTTCGTTTTTTTCTGCATTTTTTTCATTAATCAAAAGGCATCTTGTAAATTTTGGGTTTAGAAAAAATGATCAGGAAACCTTTTTTGTAGAAAATTTCAAGATCTACAAAAATGGTCCCTTGACATTTTTCCCTAAACCCACTAGTTTCGATATGCACAAAAGAAACCCGAAAAAAATCATTTTCTCTATAGAGAACCTATATTTTCTTTGTTTTTTAAATTATCAAAATAGAATTTGCCAGTCACGAAAATCGTCGACGAGCTCATGGAGTCCCGGCAGAGTTCTCAACCTGACGAATACTATTATTTAGATCCAAAGCAGTTGAAACAAATCGAGCAAGTACCAAAAAATCGTACAACATTCCAAGACGTGATAGTATTTGTTGTTGGTGGTGGAAATTACATTGAATATCAAAATTTGGTTGACTATGTTAAGGTAATAATCAAATTAATTTAATTCATTATTAATACTGTCTCTTTCTTTGTAACAATGAAATTGAATAATCTGGAATAATTAATAATTCAATTAACAAATAATTTATTAATTGCAGCAAAAGACTGGTAGTGGTGCCAATAAACGTGTTGTGTATGGTTCAACGACTCTTATTAATGCAAGACAATTCCTCAAGCAGCTGTCGATCCTTGGCCAGGAGGCCCATTGATTTATTGCCTTAAATAAATAATTAAAAATTCAAGAAAATAATATAAATTAAATGAATTCCAACGAAAGGGAGAAAAATCGAAGAGCAGTGAGAATCCAATAATTTATGGAAAAAACTGATTTTATTGTTAATTCTTTTTTTCTTTCTTTTTTTTTTACAATTAAATCATTCTAATACTTGTGTATATTATTTATTGGCTATTATTGGACAATTGTCCTCGAATGTTCAACATTGTCTTACTGATATGGACGAAATAATTTAAAAATTCATAAAAAGAAGAAAATAGAGAAAAATTTAATAATTGTCCACAGTCAGTAATGTTGTGAATATATATATTACTTTTGTAATTGCAATTGAAAGTATTGTATTAAAAATTTAGAAATCTGATAAATTTTCAATACTCTTCAGACATCGTGAAGTTTCATCATTCACTGCAATTAATTACAATCGCTTTTATGAAACTCGAAATCCTCACAATTTTTCTTTTTTTTTTCTTTTCAATTGAAAATTTAATTCCATAAATTTATGTTCAGATTAAGGATTAAAACCTAGCTCTTATTCTCATGCTTAATCTGTTCAATTTTTCGCCCCAAAAGATCATACTTGATGTGGTCGTGATCAGAGTCTGAACTGCATTCACTGTCACTTGAATTATCGTAGGATCCAAGACCGGGAAGAATGCCAATGCACTTTAGAGCTGATGGATTTTCAGTTTTTTCTACTATTTCATCAACTGCTGGAGTAACTGGTGCTTCTGTATCTTCAGTCAATTTTTTTACTTTTGTGTCATCTGGAGACTCTGATGATTCTTCACTGCCCGATAATTTCCTTTTGGTTCCTTTGGAATCACCTGTTGAATTTAATGAAATTGAATCAATTTTTTTCATAAAATTCAAAATCGCAGTTTTTTCCAGTTTTCTCGAAATATTCCCGAATCTAAAGAAGGTAGAGAAATTTTTGGAGATATTTTTTTTGTAGCTCTAAGTCTTCTTTACAAAAATTTTTCTATTTCACATGGACACCGAGATATTCTCAAAAAAAATAGGCACATCTTGGGTTGTCCCTATGATAATGAAATTAGCACACTTCCAACAATTTTTTCGTTTTTTTTTTTAAACAAATAAATTACTATAGAAACAATATTTAAAAAATAAGCACTTATAGTTTTTTGGATTTCCTACATGTGCATATTTTCCATTTTTCCAAAATAATTTGTTTGTTAGAAATAGAAAAAAAAATTGTCGCACGTCTGCTATTTTCAGTACCACTTATGGCCTTATAAGGAATTCCTGTTTTTATTCTTCCATAATCAATTCATTGAGTAGAAAATTCTGAAAAAATTTCACTTCATTCATCGAAGTGGTTAACAAGTTTTCATATTTTTTGAACTGAAATATCCTGCAAATTTGATGGAGAAATAAAATAAATTCTTGTAGAGAATATCAAAAGCATCAAAAAAAAAGTCATTACGAAAAGATATTTCTGGAAAATTGATGGCTAAAATTCAATTCAGTAGTGAAGAGGTAAAACAAGATAAGTCTACTTTTTCTCCTTTATTTTTTTAAAAAATACATTAGAAAATGAACGAGATAGGGCAATTTTGCTCTGAATCTCTTTTGATACTCTTCAAATTTTCTACCACAAAAGATGAATAATATCGCCTTATCTCGCTTAGTTTCCGTGACATTATCTTCAAAATGATCACAAGAATAAGTCGATTTATCCTGTTTTACCTCTTCACTACTGAATTTATCTGAAAACTTCAAATTTATAGAAAAAATGTCCTCACCAGCTGGTGATTTTTCTGTCTTTTTAACAACAACTCCAGCCAACAACCGATGCTGTGAATTCCTTCCACTTCCGCTTGAAGTGCTCTTGCTCGTATTTTGTGGCTTCATAAGCTCCTGCTTCAATCTGTCGTCCAATGATTTTTCCTGTAGATAAGCGACTTTGGCTTTGAAGTCACGCATTTCTTTCTCCTCCTCCAAGTGTTTCTTCCTCTCCTCCTCGAGTTTTGTGCGATCCACAAGATCCAAAAATTCAACCTCATCATCGTCCAAGCCCTTTATCATGTTTTCTGTTCGAAAAAGAAAAAAAAGTGATTATTTTTTTTTTAATTTACAAAAAAATGTATTTGAAACTCACTGAGCTTGTGGGCCTCTTCATACTCAATGTCTCGTTTATTTTTCTGCTCTTGGAGTCTCTCATAGAGTGACCTTGGATCATATTTCTCCTCTGGAGCCTCTGGAAATTCTGAAAAATCAATAATTAATAATGGAAAAATTTGGAATAATTGAAAGAATATATATGTTGAAATACTCACCAACTGGCTCCTCAGCTGTTCTGACCCTGTCCCATTCCTCCTGACGAGTCTTTCTCTGTTCGGCCAATTCAGCCTCCGAAATAAACCCTGAGCTCATATTTATCGATTATGAAAATACCTTTTTCTATATCTCGAATTACCGAAATTATCACTGTCACAGGATTAATTCGTAAAAAACACTTTGCATTTATTCAATTGGAGTAAATAATTTCTCTGTATTCACGTTGACGTGAAGAGTCGCTTGAGTGAGGTGGTGAAAAGAAAAACAATGAAGAATTGGAGAGATTCTTGACCTCTTGCAGGTACAAGTAGATCATTTGGTTGAGGTTCGGTGTGAGGCGGTTAGATGGCGCTAGCATCTATTTTTTGGGGGGTATTTGAATTGCATCACAAATTAATGTGAAAAACTCTGGTTCGTAAAATAATAGAAAGATCCTTCTATAATTTTTTGATCATAATAAAAATATTTGAAAATTAATCTTTTTCCTGTCTATAATATAGACTCTATATTGATGGCATATTAGTCAGAACTTTTCTATACACTTATCATAAATTGGGTCGGATGAATACTTTTTGAGATATAGGTATATGGCCCAACCTTCTGGTCCAAAACACCATATCTATACTCATTTCCATGGGAAATTCCACGCTCTTTTCAAGCATGCTGTTGACAAATGGACGAATGATATAACTGAACTTACTATCTCTCTCGGACCCATTTTGAAAGATCTGTGTACTTTTGCCTATCATTATATTCCGGTGAAAGGGAATATAGCAAAAATAAATTTTCTGATACTTACCTTTTTCCTGTTTCATATGGCGCAATTCATTCGACTTATGAGCTTGAGTTCAGGTGATTGCCTCACTATAATTGCTATGAACTAACTCTGAGAGCTGAGAGTTATGAAGGAGCAGAGTAAGGACAGCTCCGATAAATATTTGTCAATTGGAGTATGGATTTTATTAGTGTCAAGATGCAAAGTGATTTTAATAATAAGTCTTGCTGTTAAATATTATCATCAATTTTATTATAATTATCCCTCTCTCTCTCTCTCTACTCCTTTGTTGGTTATATCCCCTGAAAGGGGCAAGTATTGTCGTACTAACGAAAGAATCGACGTGAGGAACGTTAGGAGCTAGGCTCCCCCACTACGGTTCTCCGTGTCGATTCTTTTGTTAGTACGAATATACCACTACTTCTCTTTTTAATTATCTTCTCTATTTTTTTTTTTTTTTTTTTTTGTATATGTCCCCTGGTGGGGAACTAACTAACTTCTTCTTGAGCCATGCTCCATCTGTGGCTGAGTATTTAAACCTTTTCAAATTGTGGTTACTTCTCTTCGCTCATCCATCTAAGCTCTTGAGCTTATATTTTGGTTTTCCTGCCGAATTCTATCGGAATTGGTTCCAACTTCTTAATTCCAAAACTCTGGAAGACTTCTCTCTTCTTCTGGATAACTAGGATGCTGCTTTAATCTCCTTCTTCGCGCGCAAAACAGAACACCAATAGACCAGACACATGATAAATGGATAACAATTTTTGTGAAATGACTATCACATCCTTAAATTAACTAACGTAGTAAATTCTAACTTCTTTTTTTTTTTTTTCTTTATTTCTTTTGAGTGAATATTATTCTAACTTCCATTTTTTTTTTTTTTTTTTTTTTTTCTCTACTTTTCACGATTTAAATTTTTACTTCATTTTCTCTCAGAAAATTATCAACTAATTTCATAACTTGTAAATTTTTATTTAAGAAAATTTTTTGAATATTATCACCTGGGAAAATCCCCATTTTACTTGATTCTACAGTTAAAGCGGATCTCTGACTTGAGTACTTTGAACAATCCCACAAAATATGGTCGAGATCCATAATTACTGCCCCGCAGGGGCAGGCTGAATCCATAACAATGTTTTTCCTAAAAAGGTGACTATTGAGTAAAGTATGATTAGAAATTATTCTATTGCATAAAGTGATGCTTTTCCTCGACCAATTAATTAATTTAAACCACTGCTTATTGTGTACAAAATGTTGTGAATTTTCAAAATAGAATAATCCCTTGGATTTCCCCTCCAAAAATAACTGGATATTAGAGTCGGAAATCAAACGTTCTCTGAGCTCAGGCATGCATTCATTCCAAAAAAATCTTCCCCCCTCTAGCGGTTCTCCCTGTTCTCTCGCCAATTTCGCTATTTCGTCAACTTCTTCATTGATACGTATACCTTTATGAGCTGGTATATATATAATCTCGATAATTACGTTTTCTTTGCTTAATTCCATAATTTTATTTTTTATTTCAAAAATTTCAGGGTAAGAATCGTGTTTCAGATATTGAGCTTTGAGCTGTTCTACCGTACTCAATGAGTCTGTGCAAATTAAATTGAATTTATAGGCACATGTTTCAATCATTTCAATTGCTTTCTTAATTGCTATGATTTCTGCGTAATAGCTCGAACATCTATCCGGGAGCTTAATCATTGCTATTCTCGTGTTATTATTGTTAATTACTGCTGCACCTACAGATTCTGATTCTTTCGATCCATCTGTGGCCCAGATTTCATGTTCAGGGTATTTTTCTCTCAGTATTTTTTCAAATTCATTATCAATATTTCTAACGTTTTTTAGTGATTTACCTATTTTATCATCTGCATGAATTATTCCCCAACAAGTTTCTAAGGGAAACGTGAAGCTGTAGTGCATCTCAAATTTTTCTACTTTATCTATAATATCTCTCACATCAAGCCACATTTCAAATAGAGGAAGTGTGAATTTTCCCTTCTTACCTCTTTTATCTCTTCTTTCTTGGATTAGCTTCATTTTTGGCAATAAAAGATTTCTTTTATTGCTGCTCAATTTAATTATAAATTTCCTGGACAGAAACTCACGGCGATGTTTCAAAGTCGGTTCTGCCGAAAGATGGAGTAAAATATTTGTTGGTGTTGTTTTTATGCAACCTAGTGCAATTCTCAGAGCTGCATACTGTGCTCTATCTATTTTTAACAGATTTTCACTCTTTGTTTCTCCGTAAAACATTGATCCCCAGTCAAGACGTGATCTGATCAACCCTTTATAGACACTTATCAAGGTCAGGGGATGCGCCCCCCATGATAAACTTGCGATTGCTCTCATGATTTGTAACATTTTGTCAGCGTTTAACCGTGTGTAATCAATATGATCTTTCCATGACAGTCTGTTGTCTATGATTACTCCTAAAAATTTTGTTTTACTGGTAGATCTTATAATTTTGTCATTGATTTGTAGCGAAAATTCTCTGTCTCTGTCTACTTTTTTGTTAGAAAATAACATTACCGAAGATTTCTCACTCGACAGTCCCAGTCCAACCCTACTCAGCCAATTATCTACTTTCTCAAGCATCTCTGTGATTTCTTCTTCCGCTTCTTCAAAATTGTCTCTAGTCACGTAGAACATGAAATCATCTGCGAACGAACCAAATCTCGAATTTATCGTTAACTCTTTGTAAATACCACTAACATATATATTGAACAGAATTGGGCTGAGAATGGACCCCTGTGCGAGACCTTTAGTGGATATTCTTTTTTCTGTAATTATATTCTGGAAAAGAAATAATAGAACTCTTTTGGACATTATATTTATGATGAACGATGTTATTTTGTTCGGTATTCCGATTTCTACTAATTTATTAGCTAAAATTTGAATGTCGACGTTGTCATACGCGGCTTTTATATCCAGGAAACTTGCTAGCATAGTTTTCTTATTCATTATACTAATATTGACATCAGTTGTAAAAACTGCGATACTTTCATTACAGGACTTTGCTCTGCGGAAGCCAAAAAACTGTTTAGGGAAAAAGTGCTGGTTTTCAAGCACCCACTAAATTCTGTCATTAATTACTCTTTCCAAAATTTTTTGAACGCATGAAAGTAAAGCTATTGGTCGATATCCTTTATTATTCGGCTTTGGAATTAAACAGATAAATTGCTCTTTCCAAGCATTTGGAACCATTTTGTGTTTCAGTATCAAGTTGTATATTCTAGTCAATCTTCTTACTGCTGAAGTGGGTAATTGTTTCATTATGTCATAAGAGATCATGTCTTTCCCAGGTGCTGAATGAGCTTTAGCTCTTTTTATTGCTGCTGACACTTCTTCTACTGTAACTTCTTTTTCCATCGTAGAATTCGTATTTACATTATCTTCTATTATCATTTGTTTAGGATTTATCTTAGGCGCTATATCATTTATTGTTTGTATTATTTTTGGGTCGTCGGCTGAGTTATTGTCTCTTCTTTGATTATTCATTTTCCGACTCTTAAAAGCCTTAATATAATTCCAAATTTTGTTAATACTCATTTCCGGATTCAAAGTACCGCGAAATTCAATAAATTTTTTCTTTTTAGTTCTCAAGAGGAATTTGCGTGTATCTTTGCATGTATCAAAATAATTCTCATAATTTTCATCCGAAAAATTATTCAACAACTCTTTCAATTTTTCAGAGCGTTTATTCACTTTATTTTTACATTCAATATTCCACCATATCGCTGGTGGAGGAGATTTGGCTTTTATTTCGCTATCTAATAGTTTTCCGCCAGTTTCTAATAAACTCTCAGTAATCATCTCCATTAAATCATCATATTCTTCTAAATATCTTTCAGCCTCTATTTCAGCTTCTTTAGATTCTAATTTTTCATGCAATATCCTCCGAAAATCTTCCCAGTTAACATTCGTTACTGAAATTCTTAATTTATCTGAACTTTTTCTAAATTCGCCTAAATCTAATCTTATAGCTATTGGAAAGTGATCGCTACCAAAGGTGTCACAGATTGTTGACCAATTACTTATTAATTTCATATCTGGTGAGGCAATAGTTACGTCCGGGCAACTATTTCTCCCTTGTTGCATCAATCTAGTCCTTTCCCCAGTATTCAAAATTGCTAATTCATTCTCTGATATCGAATCTGCTAACCAATCTCCTTCATTATTTCTTAATTCACTGCCCCATTCTGGAGAATGAGCATTAAAATCACCGCATATAATTGTTCCATCTTGGTACCTTTGGTAGAAATCTAATAAATGTCGCCACTGACGACTGCTTAATTTTATTGAGGGGGATCTGTAAATATTGATAATTCTTAAAATTTTATTATTCCACTCTACTTCAACACCTATGTAATTAAAGCCCTGTGCTAGATTCAAATCATTTATTCTTTTATACTTATGTGAGATTTAATAAACACTGCTATACCCCCTCCCTGTATATCACTCGGGTTATCTACTCTGATGGAGTAGAAACCCTTTAAATCTGCAAAATTGTGTTTATCTTTTAAAAAAGTTTCATTCAGGCATATTATTTCATAATCTCTCGCTAAAATTAAAAAATCCTCCCACTTGTTAAGCACGCTTCTACAATTCCATTGGAGAATATTCATATTTGTTTTTTATTCAATGCTTTATAGCGAGCCTCCGTCTCTTTTATCACCCGTTTGATTTCTTGTGTTTCTCCTACCACATCTATCAAAACATTTATAAACTTCTCCACCTCAAGATCAAGTACCGGTCTAATATCAACAAGTACTTTTTGAGTATCATTTTTGCTACCTTTTCCCTGTAAGACTGTTTCCACTGTTGTGATAGTTGCTGATGAGTCACATGATTCACCGCTCGAATCTTCCTGATTGTTTGTTACAGTTGCGTGTGATTCAAGGTCTCTAAATCTCAATTGACTTTGTTTTGTATCTTTCAAATATTTCTCTCTCGCACCTGCGTATGACAACTTATTTTCGTGTTTTATTTTATTTATTATGAGTTCTTTCTTAAGCTGAGGGCAAATTGTTGATAGTGAACCATGTAGACGCGATTTGCAATGCACGCAAAATAAAGAATTACTAGTGCAATTTTTGTAATTGTGTGATTTAGAACATTTGCTGCATCTCATTTTACTTTTACAAACATCAGCAAAGTGACCAAATCTAAGGCAGTTGAAACATCTTTTTACTTTGGGCAAAAAACATCTCACTTGTCTCTCTACATTGTTGATTTTAATTTTTTTTGGAAGATTTGATGACATGAAATGTATCTTAATCATGTTGGTAGGAATTAAATTAACTTCCCCCCCTTCTGGGTTCGGATTTTCACTTCTTTTTTTCATTCTTTCCGCTTTAAAAGCAGATGAAGAAGTATCTGAATTGCGAATTGCCTCAAGGATCTCCGCTTCCTCAAACTCTAAGGGAATATCATCAATTATGCCAATAGATTTAATTCTACTATCTGGAACAACTGCGAACCAATTCTCATTGACTTTACCAATTTCCGACTCTACCAACGCATTTGCTGATTGAAAATTCTTACAGACTACAGAAATTTTGTATTTATCTGTTCTCTTAATGCTTTCTATAAATTTATTAATCTTCTTAAATTCCCTCGCGATGGACATTTCGTGTAACTTTCCCAGGTTATTCTTTGGGTCTTTATCCATAATGTAAACAATAAACGGTGGTTTATCCCACGCGCTGTACCTGTTTGTTTTCATGTTCAGGTAAACATCAAGAGTAGCAGAATTATTTGCGTCCCCCATTATTTGATTTGCCTCTTCTAATTTTCTTTTTTTAAATTCGGAATCTGTTTCATCAGAAGATCTTTTCATACTTCATCAACCCCTCTTTCGAAATTAATTTTGAAATATAAATTTATGACTCGGTCAAACTTACTTTTTTTTTTTTTTTTTTTTAATTTTTCCCCTCTCTTTTTTAAATATTATTTTTGCTCCTATTCAATTTCCTTAAGTATTGGCTGTTATTTTGTTTATATCTATTATTTGCGCGATCTCCGAAAATTTTTATCTAACATTTAATGAGACATATAAGACAACACACCTGTTTTGGCTTCAGCTTGGAGACGGTTACTCGTTCAAATTTTTCCAATCACAGCTTGTTGAAAATGGCTTTTCTATGAGAAAATTCCCATATTTCCCAATAATTGATGATTTCATTAGTTGTTTCCTTCCTTTTTGGCTTTTTATTTTTTCCTTCTCTTTTTAACTGCTGAATATCTAAATGCTCTTAAAATTTTCAAACTTCTCTCGTATCAACCTTTCCCTTCGGCTTCTCAGCGCGGAGTCCCTATAATTATCCCTCTAACATGATTATCGTCTTTAGTCGGCTTTTTGCGCTGGAGTGGGGAGACCCAATCATGTGTTGCGAAAGTCCCCACTCCTCGGCTTCTACTACGTCATGAGGCAGCAGGGCCGTTGCGACAAACAATCTTGGGATGATTCAGGGCCCCTTGATTCTTTAGTGAGTTTTTCTTCAAGTTTTTCCGCGTAAATCAATTTAATTTCATAAAAATAATAATTATTCATTATTCCTTGGGGCAATCTCAGTCGTTGGAACCAAATTTCTTTCCTTATTAATTTTTTCAAAGTAAGGCTAACTTGAAGTATTTTAAAGTAAATATTTTCAATAGACTCTAAAAATTTCTATCAATTAATAGAATAATGAGTGAGAAGAAAAAGGAAGTACTGTGTAGAAAGAAAAATGAAAGCAGTGATCATCCTTTATCTTCCTTTGACCGATTATTACGCGACCTGACTACGGCCCTGTCCCACTCAACGGCAGTTGCTCCCACCAGCGCGCCAAAAGCCCGCACGCACCGCCCACTAGATGGTGGGGAGAAACTTAGCCAGGACATAGGGTTATACAAAGAATAAAAAGAATTGTATGTCAGATAACTTGTGGAGGAACTCAGTGGTATATGCAAGAAGAACCTAACATTAAAATCTATAGTAAGTGTTATAAAAATACAATCTGATCAATAAAATTAAGAATTCCCAAAATCTATTGATTTACTCTTTTACTTCCACTTGTTTTCGAGTTATTCAAAAACTTATTTGTAGATTTCTCGTGCATCTTCGTACATTTTCTTCAACAATCTCTACGGATTTACATATCTGGCCCAACATAATTCTAATAAGAAAACGACGGTAGCGAGAGATAAACCTGCTGCCAATAATTGGAAAGCAAAGTCCAATTTCACGAGTGCGACTGGTCGATACTGTGCTGAAGCCCATTCACCTTCCATACTCTGACGTTTGGCCTTCTGAGCACTAGTTAATTTCGTTTCCCAAAAATTAGGTAGTCCAGATTCTACAAGTCTCATCATCATACCATTAAAGCGATCGCGTAATGGCCAGTTTTTACGGCACTTGAAATTGGCCAATGTCGGATACAATGATTTTTCAACGCGGTCTAACGGTAATAGAATATACTCTGACTCATAAATTGTTTTGGGCATTACGCATGCATTTTTAGTACTATTCAATACTAATTCTACGCACTCATCAAAAGTTGATACTTCTTTGAATTCACATCTTGGACAGCCGTGCTTTGCGTAATTCATTACAATTTGAGCAGTATTCATTTGATATCCCAATTTTATCAATTCATTGATTGATTCAGCAGCACTGATTCTCTCTCGCGGAGTGAGAAATGCTGCGATTTTGCTTTGGAAAACCCCATTACTTATAACTATGAAGATAAGCATGGTTGTGAAGTAAATTCTAAATGATTGATATCTATTATCAGTTTGAATTGATGTGTATGTCAAAAATCTTGTTATATCCAACAGTGCTAAGCCAAAACTCCATCTCTTTATCATGAGGATTAGGAATAAAACAGTTAGAGCAGAAGCTGCTACAATCAATACAGAAATGCTCCATATTCGGTAAATCTTTTCTAAAGTCGATACTTCTGCCTTCAATTTCACAACTGCGACTAATTCAGTTTTGCGAAGAGGGAATAAATATGGATTGTTCCGAATCGATTTAAGAGTAAACAGTGGTACCATGATGTCAGCAGAGCCTTCGTGGTAACGCTCTTTCATGGAATCAGCTCCTATTTCGACTTGAATCTTGCCATTCGCATTCAAAGCTCTAATCATAGTTCGCAGGGCTTTGTAATGAACCTCTGGGAATTCAGCATAGTCTTCAAAATAATTCTTTCCGGGCCCAAAACCCGACTCTGCATCGGCCCAGTCTACAGCTACAATATCGTATCCATTCAAAGTTGCTGTTTTATCGTAAGTTAAATGTTTACAGGATATATCTAAAAAGAAATCAGTAATCATAAACTTTAGGATTCTCGATTCATAATTTTGTAATATCAAATTTTCCGTTCGGAATTCGATTGATCCTTCCGTATAGTTGGATCAGATTGAAGTATGTTATTTCTCAATCAAATATTTAAACATTATAACATTTAATTAAAAAATAACAAACCACTTACTTGCATCGAAATTTTGACGAAAGAGATTCAAATGATGTGGCTTTGCAATTGTCCAAGGATAGGGTGTCCAAGGATAGGGTGCGTAATTAGTGATTGGGTTCAGTGTGTATATTTCTGATGTGTTATTGATGGATTTAGGACAAATATATATCGAATTAATGATCTCCATTCTCCACATTGCTCTCAGAATGCTTTGAGAATTTGTGCATGGGGCGGTGTTCCTGCCAATAATGAAGAATGGAACCATGTTATCCCACAATTTCGTTCTCCTCAACCATTTCAGATGTGATAATAATCTCAATGGTGGTTCTTCCATCAATATCAAACTGCTTGCTTTGAATTTTAATGCATTATCTTTTTCGTAGTCATCTACATTGAGAAAGTCATTGACCCTAATAATCGATACTTCATCAACGAATTTATTGAAATCTCCGAAGATAACAACCGGATTGGGAAAACTGTCTTTTCCATAACATGATTCTAGTATTGATTTCTGAAATACGAAACCCAAATAAATGATGTTTGAATTGAACGATCCCAGGAAAAAAAATTTGATTTATGAACATACATGGAATATAAATCGGCATATATGGAGCATATGTGATCTAGTGATGTGACCAAAAAATCTGACATGTCAGTGACGGGTCGTAGGACACGTCAGTGCCCGTCACATGACTGAGTTGAATTCTGACCGTTTTTGTCATATGACCAAATTTTGACCGAATTATCAACTGACGATCAGATTACATCTAAGTACATGATGCGCTATTTGCATCATAAATTTGATGATGGAAATTTTGTTAAGTTCTCTAAGAGAAAGCTTTACTAAAAGTTGATCCAATATTCACAGGAGCTTATTAAAATATGTTGATGATAAAATTCACATGTTTTCCTAATTTATTAAACAATATGTTAGATCGAATTATCAATGACAATTGCGGATCGTGACAAAACTTTGACAAGAAGAAACACTGACCGTTATTTTCCATCTAAGTAGATGTCGCCTGACCAGTATTGAAATAATCATGATTGGAAAACTCAGAGTGAACATGTCAAAATTGTGACGAAAAAAAGTATGACGGTCATTTTACAGCTAATAAGATAATATGTGGTACATTTGATGATCATGAAAGAAATTCTGACCCGAAAAAGGCTTGACGACACATGACTGTCATATGACAGTCATAAATCTGTCACAAGACAATTTTTCAAAATGACCGTCATTTCACATTGTGATCATGAATTCCTGAGAAAATTGAGCACGTACGGGCATATATGAAATATCTATGTACATATATGGAGTTATATATGTCCTCTAGTTCATTATTTATGTCTCATAGATGTCCGTAATTTCTCAAATATGTCTATTCAGCAGGGTTTGTCAGCAGACACATTGCATCATATGTATAATACACATATTTAAGAAATTATGGACATCCCTGGCAGACCCGTTGTTGAGTTATTGATTGTTGATCGTGTACCTATTTCGATATGTTCATTTAGTTGATCTTTCATTGGTCAATGGTCGATACGAATTCTGAAATCTTTTGAAAAACAAGAATGATTGACTGGTAATGGCCGCTAGTCCAAGTCGATTTATTTGCTGTTTCCAAAATTCTTTAGAATTTGTATCGAACATTAACCGATCCCAGGTAGGAATTGACGATCGGGACAAGCCTTGCTTAGCCTTTTCCCAAGGCTGAGGCTGGCTAGTCTAAGGCTCAGATGACAAGGCAGAGACAAGCTTTGATGAGCCTTAGAATGATAAGATCATCCCAAGGCTGGGAACTGAGGGTTTCCCCAACACTCAGGTCTAAGTCTGAACTGAGAGTGAACCGTTCCATACAATGGGCCTGTAAAATGTTTAAAAAATTGTTAAACATCAATTATTATTGAATTATAAGGCTTTTACAAGATGAATCACCTCAAATGATACTGAAAATGAAATTAGTATGAAAAAAAAAGTTGCTCCGGCTTGGATTCGAACCCGCAACCATTGATTCTAAAAAATTGTAATGAAAAAGAGCTATTCTATTATTATTAATTAACTTCGACCAGAACGGTATGGGTATATTTACTCGGGTGCCACACGTCCGGATGTTTTTCCCCAGAGAAGATGGTCCTGGTGCCGCTGTTGTCCAAGATATCCAATGAAGGACTGTTCCTGAGACATGCATCTAGCCCACTGGGCTATTTCACTTAGTTGTGTTCATAGTACATAAATCTGAATTATAAAGTGACTCAACCTTTTCTCTCATTGACACTCTAAAACTGTATATTCATATATTTCATTTTTTATCCTTTCAATGTTATAATAATAATTTTATTCCATTCTCTATCAGCCTGAATAATTAATAACAATATTTTGTCGGTTTGAATCGAAATCAGGCTTAGCCCAAGACTGAGACAAGTCTCGAATGAGACTCTATGAAACATTTAAAAAATCATACAAAGAAAAATACCGACAGTTTGGCTGTTCGGTCTGTGTACGGCTCGGTGGATCTACCGGGTTAAGCAGCATTGCGTCTGGTTACTACTTGGATGGATGACCGCTTGCCGTACACAGATTCGAATGACAAACTGAACGGTGAGTTGTAACTATAGAGAATTAGTGTGTCTTTCTCGTCAGCGTGACAGAAAGGCACATTATAGGCTCTGTACAAATCCGACTGCACTGGTCAGGGTTTTCCATGGTTTCCCTTGGTCCACGGCAAATGCGGGCAGTAATAGAAAGTCGATCCATGGCTCTCGCAAATATCCAGGTAGGAATTGACCAATCGGGACAAGCTTTGGGCAGCCTTTGTCCAAGGCTGAGACTGACTTGTCTGAGGCTCAGATAGCAAGGCTGCGACAAGCTTGTATGAGCCTCAGAATGATAAGATCACCCCAAGCCTGGAAACTGAGGCTTTCCCCAACACTCAGATCTAAGGCTGAACTGAGAGTGAACCATTTCTTATAATGGGAGTGTAAAATGTTTAAACAATTGTTAAACATTAATTATTATTCCATTATAAGGCTTTTACGAGATAAATCAGTTCAGACAATATTGAAAAAAAAATTAATATGGAAAAAAAGCTGCTCCGGCTTGGATTTGAACCCGCAAGCATTGATTCTAAAAAATTTTAATGAAAAAGAGCTATTTCATTGTTATTAATTATTCTCGACCCGGATGGTATGGATTTATTTGTTCAGGTGTCGCGTGCCGATGTTTTTCCCCAAAGAAGATCGTCCTGGTGCCGCTGTTGTCCAAGATATCCACTGAAGGCCTGTGCCTAAAACATGCATCTAGCCCACTGGGCTATTTCACTTACTTGTATTCATAGTAAATAGAGCCGAATTATAAGGTGACTCAACCTGTTCTCCAATTGACACTCTAAAAATCTACATTCAAAGATTTCATTCTTTATCCTTTCATTGTTATAATAATAATTTTATTCAATTATCTACCAACTTGAATAATTAATAACAATATTTTGTCGATTCGAATCGAAATCAGGCTTGCCCCAGGACTGAGACAAATCTCAAAGAAGGCTATGTGAAACATTAAAAAAATCACACGAAAAAATGGAATTTACATACTAACAATAATATTGTTATTGTTATTGCAATAATAATGGGAAATTTCTATCTAATAAATGAAGGCTGTCCCAAGACTCGTCCAGCCTTTGTAGAGGAAGCCTCAATTGAGGCTGATTCAAGCCTAGGTTGAATTTTGAAAATGAAGGAATAAAAACTTATAATCTCAGCATAAATTTGACGACAAGAACAAGCCTGGTACAGGCTTGGCTCCCCAAGTCTCAGTGCGCCAAGGTTAGTAAGGGGCTGTACTCGTTGTCAGCCTCGGCGTTTCCTACCTGGGATGGAAGATTGACTGAGGGAACATATCGATATAGGTCATCGACGGGTTCACCAGGGATCCATGAGATATATCGTCGCCTCAGAAACAAAGTGGCGTAAGTGCCAAAAACGCTCAATTCTGGAGTGAGAGAGGCTTATCTCCGAAAATTACGCGGAAATGATCTTCATGGTTTCCTTGACGTTCTTTGGGTAACTTAACCCTCGGAGTACACTGGGGGTCATTTTAACCCCAAAAATTTTTTCGCCCTAAAATATGATGAAATGGATGAAATTATCTGAAATGGTTGACTCCGACGCTTAGAAGCTTTTTCATTCAAATTGGCCGACTCTAGAAAATAGGTCCAATTTCGACTAATTTTTTTACCATCAAAAAATAAATGAATCAAACCAACGATGATTGTATTCGAAAATACATTGTTTTATCTAAAAAAAACCTCATGACATATATTCCGAAAAAATGTATGGTTTTCGAGATATAGCACTTAGAAAATGGAGTGGGGTCAATTTGACCCCGTGTGTGCTCTGAAGTTCTGTCCAGAGGTGTGTGCTCCGAGGGTTAAATTAAAGGAACAAAGTGGTGCAATTGCTAATGAAAGTGGAAGCCACATATCTCCGCACTTACGTAGTTCAGTTTTTCTAATTTTCCATGCAACGTCTTGGACTTACGTCTTCTTGCTTTGATAATTTCTCCATGTGATATGAGGATATTTGGAGTTACATCTTTTCGCTTTCTTGCAATTCTTCATCTCAACATGCTCTATTATAAGGCATATATGGCCTAATGACGGCCTTTCGTTTTCGAAGTTTTCCTACTGAATTCTTTGTTTGGACTTACACCTATTTGTTCCTAAGATTCTGTTATGAGGACTAAAATGAAAATTAGCTTCTGATTTCGCTATTTCAAAGGAAAATTCAAATTTCGCTTCTCTTACTTTTTCTTATTCCCTTTGAATTAATTCGAAAAACGATAGATGTTTTATTTCATTAATTTTTGAATAACTCGGAGAAGCTAGTCTGAATTACAAAATTTGAAAATTGTATCATGCACTTTATTAGTGCCTTCTTCTTTTCTGATCATTATCTATGCTCGGAAGGAATACAAGCAGACCTTGTGCTACTCACAACAAAAAAAGGCATGTGCTGAAGATACGTCTCTTTGTTACGATCGATTCGAAATAACAAATAGATCCATTTACTAGCAACACGCCACTTTGATATAGTAAGTTTTTGAAGAAAGAAACTGAAGTCATTATAATACTAATAACCAACAGATGTATGTGCCGGAGATACGCTTATTTGTTATTACTATCTTTTTGAAGATTAGGAAAAAATCAATAATGAACTTCAAAACAAAAAGACTTGTCTTATTTCGTAATGAAAAGGTGATATGAATGTTAGAAAATGACAGTTCAATAAAAACAAATGAACTAAAGAAAGAAGAAAGGAAATTGATTCAATTTCATTTCACTAACATGCATATTCATATTTAGATTCGACTCTTGCTGATTCCTCATTTACGCCCAAACATATCTCGATACGCGCGCAAGGCGCGCGTTTCAATCTTAATGTGACCATACATCACAATTCCGTAAATGGCCATATATGATTATGTACGGCAATTTGTTCCCGAGATCATTATAATTATCGATAAAGATTGAATGAAATTTGATAACGAACCATTATTTCTTCCCCAAGAGAATAATCATTTGGTTTCCATCCTTCTGTGTTAGTGGTCATGAAAAGAAAAAACAGCCACTTGATTAACGTCATTTCTTTTATTTTCTGAAGAATCCCTTTCTACTGGAAGTCTGCACACTATGCAGTATCACGATACTACTGACATTATTCGCACTTTCATAAAACTTAATATATAAAAATCTATTGATCGCCAAGTAATGTTGCGTGACTTTCAAAAAATGAGTCATGCCCTATTTTATTCGTTGTTGATCGAAACAATATATCACATATTTATTATATTCCGTAGGTCGTCATTGGAAATTCTCTTTTTTTTCTATTTTCATTTTTCTCCTCTAAGGTTCCGAAAATGTTTCATACGGTGGAACCATCGTCATGTCATTAATGTTCAATTCTCCTTTGTCAAAGATTTTGAATTTCGAACTTTATTTGTTTATTTTTTTAGACCACGTACTTTTATTCCCTAGCAACATAAAAATCCATTAGTTATCAGTAGCGATCTGTGTCCATTTCATTTTTCACTCCGTTCGCAATTTTTGATATGTTATCCAGCGGTGCCTGAAAGTTTTTAATGTGGCACGAAGCTTATAAATCGAAATTGATGGAAAATTTCCAAGAAACTAGTCACCATTAACTTTTTTTACAGTGATGAAGGGATAAAAAAACTTTGTTTTTAATATAAATGATAATGTGAATGTGGAAATGATTCATCTAACTGATAAAAGCAATTATATATGTAAATACTTCAGTAGCGATGAGGTAAAACAAGATAATTTTCGTCGATTATTTTTGTGAGAATAGCTCGGAAATTGAGCGAATAGAGCGACTTCACCCTAGATTTTATTTGTGATTCATGTAAAGTACAGACGTCAATGTCTGTACGGAGCTCAGTTCTTGGGTCTGGGCGAGATCAGGTTCATCGTAGTTCGACCCGTCGAGCAGCATTTCAAAATTATATTGACGTCTGTACTCTTCGATATTGATGACTTAGGAGCTCAGATGATTCCTTTGTACATGTTCATCTGAGCAGTTTGCCCCAGAAGCTTTCCCCACTGGTTACCTAAACGATTTTAATCCGAAAATTCTGTAAAGAATTCAAAGAAAAAGTAAAAACTAATCATGATAATTCAAATAACAAAGTGGTTCATCAAGAAACATTTAAAATTCTATCTAAGGAGTTAGAATGATTTCTTGTATTAAAATTATTCCATTTATTATTGGGTATTTTATTCAAATAAATGTATATATGAAAAAACAAGCAGGAGCCTCATTCCCTGTGCAGATCTCTTTATACTGATAAAAAAACAAGGTGAAAACTATCAAAAATTGAAACCATTGGTCCTAAGCAAGTATTTTCTACGAAATAATTAGAACAGTCAATCTGTTTGAATCAACTAAATTCAGTAAATTGAAAACCTTTTCCAATTCTTGATCGGATTCATTTCAATGTTAGTAATTATTGATTTGAAATATTATGGGAAATTGGAAGGTTTTTTTTTAAACAATACTAAAGCATTGCCAACTTGCGACGTTTCGCTTAGAATTCAAGCTTCATCAGGCTCTTGACATTATCAGTATCTTGTCAAATTAATCCTATATTGGTTCATGCTGAAAACCAAGAACACTTTTGGAAAAGAACTGGAAATCGGAAAGAGTGATTTGGTGATGTTGTAATATTGATTTCGGGAAATTATTGGGAAATATAGTGAAGTTCTAGCTGGACTAGGACAAGAATTTTGAATGAGATGTAGGGATTTCCCTCTGGCTGACATTTGGGGCGTTTGAGGGGAAGTTTTTCTCTCTCTCTCTCTCGAGTGGATACCCGGGTAGGAATCGCCCAATGCTCGACTCTTGGCCGAACATCAGCCAAGAATTCGCATGCCGAGCCCTGGTAACCATTGTAACGGGATTCGTCTAATCCCGTCACACTTCCGGCCATCCCTTTCCGCACACACGGTTCGATGGCGTGGGTGCCAGTTTATTCTTCACCGGAGGAATAAACAAAACTCACTGTGTGCTGGTTTTCCCTGGGCTCACCACGCTCAACCTCTTAGGGCGGTTTCGGGCTAACCTGCTGAACCTTCGGTAGTAATTACTCGGGGAATTACTAACCCCAATGGATGGCATGGGCAATCCATTCCCGGTAACCCAGTGTGCCGGTTATGGTAAAGGGGCGTGGATCTAGTCACAGTCCCTCTAGCGAGAACAAGTCGGAATTAGGTATTCCGCGATAACCTCTGTCACCCAGTAGTCCGGTATTCTCCGTCACCCAGAGAATACCGGACGTCTCCATCCACACGAGAAACGCCACATAGCCACGCTACGAGCAACCAACGGTAGCTCTCGCCTAAGCGAGCGATAGAGGTTCCAGGGACGTCTCCCGATCCTCTCGAGTCTGCCGCCCAAGGCAGACTAACTGCTCACTGTGTCGTTGGGTCTATTTATATCGGCTGAGGCTGCTTCTCCTCGTCTAGAGGCCTCTCCGCGCACCTGCGTGGTTCTTCCTCTCACACCACTGCCAGGCCCGGAGATAACTCTGACATCTTTAGTGGAGTGCCAGCATTTCAGCTGGGCTTCTGCCTTATCCTCAGCCGCGTATGAATCCCACTGACGTGACAGTTAGTTTACGGTAACTTTAAGGGGTCATCTTACGCAGATGGCACCACGGTATGAATTGTCTAGCTGTTCATGTGTGAGTCTTCTCGAGCTCTACACTTGAATAGCTTCACCCGAAGGTGGCATAAGCCGATGCGATAGCTGTAACGAGAAACCTCGTTACACCATGGCTCGGCCAAACCTTCACCAAGCATCGGTACACCGTCGTTCGGGCCTTTAGGATTGGCTGAGCAACGATGCACCGTTGTTTGGCCTGCCAGAATTGGTTGAGCGTTGATCGAAACTTGGAGTCCCAAGGCTTGGCTCCTGAGCATTGGCCCCTTGTCGGGTCAATAATGTACTGCCAAGGCTTCAATTTTTCTTTTATCTTTTAACATGATTAAATTATTTCACATTATCGAATAATTTCTGAACAATTCTGATCGAAATTCATCTCCCCAAACAAGGTAAATGGCGATAAAGTTATGAGAATCAAATTTAGTAAATGACGTGTGGAAGGTCCTAACGGCTAGGACGGTAAGGTAACAGATTAGTAATCGGAAGGTCTAGGGTTCAATCCTGGGTGCCGGCTTTTTTTTTCTTTTCTTTTCCAAATAACATTGGATTTTGATCATTCTTACGTGCTTCAGAAGACTTAAATACTTTTAATTCATGCATCTAATATGAAATCTACAATAAAATGAACATTGGCTGAACATTGGCATCAAGATAGTACCCAATGCTCATTATCGAGGCTTGGCCATGCTTCGGCAATCAGCATTGGTACAATGTTATCATCCAATTCTCAACCAGTATTGGGCCAGCCGTGGCTGAGGATTGGGCGCCAACATTGGATCATGGGCTTCCGGCATTGGGCCAACATTGGCCCAATGAATTTTCCCTACCCGGGATAGTCGTCCTTTTGGAGGCACACTTCTCCCGGGGTATACTCGGACTCGCCTCGGCAATACAGCTGGATTTTGGCAGCCTCCTCGACAGGGTGGCTTATTGCCTGGGTGGCCTTCCAGTCCGAGGACCCGAATATTCCCGCAAAATTGGAGTGCGGCTTCCTTCCAATTGTCCTCCGCACTCACCTCCAAGGACGACCGAGAGGGTGGTTGAGAAGCCCCAGAAAATACATTATCTTGGTCACTATACCTTGGGTGCTCCTGAGCCCTCTTTTCCACCCGAGATTGGCCAGAGTTAACTTCCGTAACTGTGGAATCGGACGAAAGCGAAATGGCGATATTTTAGGTTTCCGCGGAAATGTACTCGATTTACTCAAATTCGGGTTTTTAATGGCGTAGAGAGCTCAGCCTTGAACTAAGGCAGTTCTTCGCCTTTAAGATATTCGAGAAAACGACAATAGATAGTCATAAGCTGGTTTTTCCTCATGACCTGGAGGTTTATCCTTCTTTTGCGCGATCTTTCGCTCAAGGACACTTTTTGCTGGGCATGAAATTGCCTTTCATGCCCCCCCCCCGGAATGATGCGGCTACGACGAAGGGCCCCAAGATCAGAGGGATTATTATCGGGGGCGTTGAGTTATTCGTGTTCCATATGCATAGCCGTGAGTCGGTGTTTCCTCATGATCTGGAGGATTTTAGATAGCCCTAAGGCAGTCTTTCCTCATGACCTGGAGTATTTCGCAAATTTCTCTCTCCTCACGAATACTTTCCTCTCTTAAACAGATGGCGTGAAAAAAAACACGTCACAAAGAATAAGAAATGCTGATTTCAATAGTGCAAAAATAGATCAAATCAGAGAATAGTTATCTGAATAGTGACAAATGAATTTTTTCTATGATTTTAGAAATTGCTGCGCCCAGTATCGCTAGAAGTGTTGCATTCAATGTCGGATCAATTCTTCAATCCAACATTACCAGAACGATCGCATCTGGTCTCACGTCAAGTATCGCATACGAGGTCGTAACAACAACAAACAATTCTTACACTCTAAAAAAAATATACTCGTGGTAAGCAAAAATAGTACTTGCAGCCAGGGTGAGTCATTGTTTGTGCTCCCCAAGAGTATAAAATAGACTCTTCGTAGAGACTCATGGGATGCATAAAGTATACCAAGTGCTAGTATAAATTGTATTTGTGATGAGTACCTATTTTTTTTTGATCTGGCATCATCTTGATACTTGCTACTGGCTCAAAGTAGACTAGTGGCAAATATATTTGAAGGATATCAGAGATACTTAAGATGTACTTGGCTCAAGCATAAGGAATACTCATAGCGAGTTCTTCTTATACTGGTGAGTAGTATAAAATATACTCAATCCAAGGATGAGTAGTACTCGGGTCACGTTTTTCTTATACATACTCGTTGAGAGTCCAAAATATACTCGATTGCAATCTGAAAAATCCTCACAACGAGTATTTTTCATAGTTCAATATTCTTTCACTTTGAGTGTAAAATATTATTGTATTCAGCATTCCAATACTTGTACACTTTCCATTGACGAAGAGGCCTTTCAAACAGGGGGATTATGGCCCCAGGAACAGCTTCTTTTGCGAAGCTCTCTTTTCCGTCTGTAGAGAACACCTTACTTTTTTCCTACCCGTGTGAAAATTCGTTGATTATTGTAACAAGAATGTAAATCAAGCGTAAAAACATCGAGAGTAGAGCGCTTGATCATTCTCAAAAGAATATCTTGGAAATTGAGCAAGATAGCGAAATTTCGCCCCGAGTCTTTCTTGTAGAAAATTCCGAGCGCTACAAAAAAGATTGGAACAAAATCGCTGCGATGAGAATGGAGGCTGTGAATTAATTTTTCGCTGAGAAAACTCGAAAAACAATTTTTCGACAATTCCATTATTATCAGGAACACACGAATACATACAGACATCTGAAGAACCGTTTCTCGATGTTTCGCATCATTTAAAGTCATATTCCGATAAAATCTCCGAAAAAAATCCGGAATAAATCCGGAAAAAATCACAATTACATGGCTTTCATTCGGAAGCCAGAATGAGTGATAATAATTGAACCAAGAAGGTCTTCGGTCGCTCAGATGGTGGAGCGACGAATATGTAATCTTAAGGTTTTGGGTTCGAAATCTGGTCTCTGGTGATTGACAAAACCACCATTGTGATATTCCTTCATGTGCTTTGTCCACAGATGCACCATTAACCCTCGAAACTGGCTGAGTAGTATATCCCTTAGCATAAATAGAGCGATGTTGAAATAACAATAATAAAACCAGAAGATTACCTCACAAGGTGTACTAGAGCATGAATGTCGATTGGATCAACTGAACACATGAACTGAGCATCACTATCTTCAGCAAGAACTCATCAGAACCTCTCAGGATATTGTAAAAACGTAATAAAATCAAATATTACCTTGAATGCGGTGAGGCATTTTCCCAATAGTATGTGGATAGAATATAAATCGATCGGTTGAATCACATCTCCGCTGAATTTTCTAAGTCTCATCACTCCGGCAAGAAAATTCACGTTGGCACTATTATTTTCCATTTCGGATTGTCCATCGAACGAAGTTTACATTCCAGTTGTCACAACACTACTGAGAGCTATTGCATTGTCATCTTTACAATGTAGTCGGAGCTTTGACCTCAGATATATCCACTTGTGTATATGTGTATATCATAATATTCATGATTCGAGGGTGAACAACATTGAGTAAAATAATGTACATATTAGATGAAAAGATAAACCTTGAAGTATACAGTAAATAATATCTAAAAAAAAATTTTGTACAGTAACTGCATTTATCATGAGTATTTCTAGAAAATAGTCCGATTATACTTGAATATTGTATCACAATTCTGGGGAATATAATTGCATAAAATATTATTCTCCGAACAGCATTCATGATTTATACGTGCAGTGCAGTTGAGCACAAGTTCGGATAAATATTAACATAGCACCAAGTGAATGAAATATGTATAACGTGGGGAGAGAAACTCGTAAGCTCGGTGCTGTGCTCAGACATAGCAGTGACAATGGGACTGGAAACAATAGATCGAACAGTTATTTGGAATTCTGATACGAAATATGCGCTGGGATATTACAAGTTATTAGGGAGAAACCTTGGAATTTGGCCGATTGAATCTCAACGCCTTGCTTCAAAACTTAAAGCCACTTTTATCATAATAACACAAGTAAGTAATTTCCCAATAAATATTTTACAGTGGATATTCTCTACATGGTCATTCTGTACAAAGCAATTTCGGTAATGGATTACTTTCACTCAGCGACATAAAATTGAATTTTTTCGTACTTTTCTTTTATAACATGAAGTATTTTGATTGATCAGATACCGGCCACAAGATTTCGAGGCAAATAGACAAAATCGTAATTGAATTTTTTCCAAAACGCAACCAACTTTTTCTGGAATTTTCTAATCATTTGAACGAAAAAAAGAACATTAAATAAAATTGAGATTATTATTACTTCTTGCTTCACTGGGAAAAAATGGTCAGATCTGATCAGATCTTCTTAACGGCTCTCGGGGTTTTCGGTCGAAAATTTTATTGGCACAAACTCCGCCCACCTTCATGGGGCATGAAAAATTTATTTATTATGCATTTATTTATTTCTGATCCGTCACATCTGCTCTGATCAAATGATATCTGATCAGATCCAATTAGATTTGATCAGAGCTGAACATTTTCAGAGCAGAGCAGATCCATGCTGCTTAATCCTGCTAAATGCTGATCCACTGCTGGAATAGAACAAATAGCTTTTTTCAGTTTTTCAATATCATCAGCATTCATCAAGATTCATTCGATCATTAATCCACTCTAATTCGTATTTCTCTATTTTTCAAAATGCTTCATACAGAATGAGTGATTCCAACAAATTAACATCCACTTGCATCATTAGGCTTTGTATAGAATGTCTACTGTACTCTAAGCAGTGATTTTTTAATTTCAGTTGTGGATGGCCCTGAGTCTCATAAAAAAGCTCATCACAATGGGAAATTGCGCAACCGTGATTGATATAGTTGATGTGCTGGCTTTGATAATGGGTGGATTTTTAACAGTAATAAAAATTATTTTACCCAGGGTTTATCAACAGAACATGTTGAGTATCATTACTTCAGCTATTGATGATTGGTCAAGAGTGATTACAGGTGAATCACGCAATATAATGATGAAGTATGCTGTCATTGCAAGAATTGTTTTAATAGTGCAAATGTGCGGTGCTTATGTCGCTGTTTCTCCATTAATTGTCCTGAGGATGCCCTTCATCAGTGCACTCTGGATTGATCAGAGTATTAATAATGCATCTTTCCGACAAACTCCATTTGGGCCAGCTTGTTGGATATCTCAAGAATCATCACTGTACAACTATATAGGTGATTTCACAATTCATGCAATTCAACTATTCATCACATGTACTGCGTATATTGGATGTGACGCATATTTTTTCGGACTTGGCATGCACCTTTGTGGTCAGTTTGAATTACTATATATTCAGCTTAATGATTTCTACGGTAATGGTGAAGTTTTTGAACAGAGGCAGAAGCTCAAAAACTTCATTGAGAGACACAATCAGCTTCTCCAGTTGGCTAATAATTTTGAGCAAACTTATACTTTGATTATTCTTGCTCAAATTGCAACAAATGCTCTTCTTATTTGCATGTCAGGTAAAATTTCCAGATGATCTGAATTACTGAATTATAGTGACACTGGAATGTGCACCATCTGTTCAGGAATTAGGCTCAAAAAAGGGTTCGAGACGGATGAATAGGTACTATATGAATAACCCTAGACTGGTTACTCTAAGCGATCTAACGACTTTGGTCGGGTGATGAGGAATTCCCTACCGTACACGGAGAGAAATTTTTCTGAAAAATCGTGATGCTCAGCGACATAATGTGGATGCAAAATGCTGGCCGGGGGTATTTGATGAGTCTACCGATGGAATCAATGTCTTTGAGATGGCAATTAGTAATAGGGCCAATAAAATTTTCAAGATGGAATATCACAATAACTGTTATGTAGCATTACAAAAATAGTAGCTGATAATTTTTTCTCTGGAAGCTGAAGAAAAATTGTCTATCCGACAAATGATAAATTATCGGGCCCTTAGAAATTTTCATACGCTACTAAGAATTTTTATAAAATTTTTTCAGAATTTTTCCCATGCAAGCCTCATAATGGGTAGACGAAGGGGCTAGTCGGGTATCTGTTGAGGTTTATGGGATCAGAGGAAATTTGAGGATAAATACCAACACCAGTCGTACATTTATTGAATAGAAAACAAGGCTTTATTGAATGACGAAAAACAAAATTGCGTTCTCTTTGGAATTTTTTTTCAAGGCTGACGAGAGGAGTGTGTTTCTACATCCGTTTTTTTTTTTATTTTTCTTAACTACAGCGCCCCTCTCGTCACGTGGCTGCACCAACTCTCCTCTTCTCCATTTGCGCTCGCAGGCGCGGGAGATACGAGTACGACAAACTCTCATCCATCCAACACACTCACCGTTTGAGCACTCGTTATCGCTAGCATTCCACACAGCAAGTTAAATTGCACTCTAGCCAGTGCTTTTGTAAAGAGATCCGCTCTTTGGTATTTCGTAGAAACCTACTTAACCTCGATATCACTAGCTACTTTTTCACGTACGTAATGATATTTTACATCAATGTGTTTAGTGCGTTTGTGAAATTCTGGATTTTTCGCAAGTTTTATGGCGCTTTGATTGTCAACCCAAATCACGGTGGGTTTTTCACAGAGTGAACCGATTCCATCGAACAAATTTCGCAACCAAATGGCTTCTCGTGTAGCAACAGTAGCAGCCACATATTCTGACTTAGTGGTGCTCAGTGTTACAAGTTTCTGCCGTTGACTCGACCAAGAAATCAATCCGTTCGCGTACATGAACGCGTACCCCGTGGTTGACCGACGCGTTTCTACATCACCCGCAAAATCAGCATCACAGTAACCAACAAATTCTGGCTCAATTCCACCACTCTTGTAGAGTATACCGAGTCCCTTCGTTCCAAGCAAATACGCGAAAATACGCTTCACAGCCATCCAATGCGCTCGAGTGTGATTATTCAGGTACTTCGATACAGAGTTTACCGCGAAAGCAATATCTGGACGTGAAACAACCGCCAAGAACATTAACGAGCCTACGGCTTCGCGATAAGGGACTCTCTCGCATTCCTCGCCACTTTCAGCTGGATACAGTATCACATTCGGATCAGCAGGCACACATACAGATTTAGCATTCAACATACCAAATTTCTTTAAGATATTTTCAGCGTACTCAGATTGATGAATGAACATTGTTTTCTCGATTCGATTTCGTTCAATCTGCAAGCCTACAAATCGTGACGCGTCTCCTGTCGTTATCTCAAACTCGCTCTTCAGATAATCCATCACAGTATTCAGTACATCGCTCGACTCTGAGGCCACGAGGCCATCATCAATAAACAAAGCCAGAAAAACATTCACACCATCGACACATCCCTTAAATACACAATGGTCCGCATCAACCTGAGTAAAACTGAACTTTATTAAGAAGTCGCTGAACTTGCGGTTCCAGCATCTGGGTGACTGCTTGAGACCGTATAGCGACTTATTCAACTTACACACAAATTTTCCTTGCATATTCGTGCTTCCTTCAACATTAAGACCTTCAGGAATTTTCATCAAGATTTCCTCTTCCAGCGCGCCGTACAAAAAGGCCGTACAAACGTCAAACTGCATCAGTTCATAATCTTCTTCCGTTGTCTGCGCCAGAAACGCCCGAAGTGAATCGTAACGAATAACAGGTGCAAACGTTTCGTTGTAGCCGATACCTGGTCGCTGCAGAAAACCTCGTGCACATAGGCGAGCTTTGTAACGACACTCACCCGTTGATGACCCCGGAATGATCTTGAAAACCCATTTCGAGTCTATCAGTTTTTCGTCGGATTTCTTATTGACCACCGTCCAGGTTTCGTTCTTCTCGTGAGCTAAAAGTTCTTGTTCGATAGCTTTTGACCATTTTTGTCCATCAGGTCCACTCCTGGAAAGTTGCTGGTACCTTGTACTCCACGCAATCGATATCGCAGACGTACCTGGATGGTGGCTGAATCAATCGTCGATCTCTGAGTACCGGTCCAGCCACTACCTCACGTTGCTCATTCTGCTCCTCGAGTTCCTTTCCCTGCTGAAGTGGGGCTGAATCTTCTGGTACGATTTCCTCGTCTGATTCGTTTGGAACTTCGACAGCTTCATCTTCTGTTATTTTCAGTGACTTATTTTTAGAGTCACACACGCTCTCACCCTCATTGGCTCCAGTTTCGTTAAACTCGACATCGCGGGACTCACCAATCGTTTTCTTTATCGGATCGTGTAAACGATAATTCGACGATTCCCCCTGGTATCCCACCAGTATCAATTTCTTTGCTTTGTCGTCGAGTTTATGACGAAACTGCCCAGGAATATGAGCATACGCTGTTGATCCAAAGACTCTGACATGATTCAGCTCCGGTTTTCTTCCGGTCCACTCTTCATATGCAGTCCTGATGCCTTTTCTGCTTGAGTGTGTCGTCCTGTTGAGTACGTAGACCGCTGTCCTGACTGCCTCAGCCCATAATGTCTTCGGAAGATCTTTGGCTCGGAGCATCGTTCTCGCACTCTCGAATATTGTTCGATTTGCTCTCTTTGCCTTCCCATTCTGTTGGGGTGTATACAGTGCTGAATTCTCCATGGTTATTCCTGGAGCTTCGAGATACGCTGTCATCTTTTTGTTTTTGGATTCTCCACCGTTGTCTGATTTCACTATCTTCAGTCTACACCCAAACTTATTCTCGACCAGCTGATCGTATATCTGGAATTTTTCAAACACTTCGTCTTTGTGTTTTAAGAAATAAACATGACAAAAACTTGAAGCTTTGTGACGATTGACGCAATTACTTCATTTAATTTAATTACTGGAACTTGACTTTAAAATACTTAACTTGACTCTACTTTACTTTGGGCGCCATTGTGACGTTTGACGCAGTTTCCAATTTAAATTACTTGAATATTACTATTGACTCTACTTTACCGAAACTTTAATTTTGGGCGCCAGTTGGTCACAATTAATAAAAATGCCGAATGACCAACAATTCGGTTGGCTTTGATCTCAGGGGGGAAGGAGGACGATACTCCTTGCGTCCTAGACGTTACTGAAAAGGATTGAGGCAGTAATAAATGACGCAAATGTTTAAATTAACAAATGAAGTACTTTTATTCACTTAAATAACTTGACTCGACATTGATTTACAAAAATGACTCGACGCGACTATTGAATGAACAGGCCAGAAGGGCGGTGAGAGCGGGTGGACCTGACCTGAAGATGATGAAACTTGACTGGACTCGACGTTGAACTTAGCCTCCTGATGCTACTGGACTCTGTGACGATGTTAACTGGACTCTACTTGACGATACTAGACTTAACTGAACTTCACTGCACATTACTTGACTTTACTTTATGTTCCTCGACTCGATTGCGAGAATCAGCGGCGTCTCGTATCTTTCTTCACCGTTCTCTTCACTTGACGATCACTTTCTTGATCACTTCTCGGCTTTTTGACACTACTGTTCAATAGCTCCCGTACGAGTAACGGTTCGCGAAGGTGCAAAGCCCTACGCGAATTTTCGATGATTTCCCCTGCTCCCCTCGTCTATACCTCAAGCTTCGATGAGGAAGCGATATCCCCCACTCTCAATAACCGCGTTACGCTGAACTTGAGTTGACGAGTGATTTCTCACTCATCACAGCTTCATCTACAAATGTTACGAAGTAACTCGCACCTCCCTGAGATTGCACCTGAATCGGTCCACACACGTCAGTATGTACGAACTCACCCGGCTTCATTTCTCTCGAACCTGATTTTTCTTGGAAAGGTTTTCGGTGCGCCTTTCCCAGTTGACACGGCTCGCAGAAGAATTCGTCTGCGTTTTTCAGCTTTACACCAGTGACCAGATCGTTCTTAACCATGTCCTTGAGTGCACAAGCTCCGACATGTCCCAAACGCTCATACCACGTTCTTAAATCAGCCGTTGACACGTTGACTTCCATCGTTTCTTTTGGTGACACCACGCGAACGAGCATCCAATAAATCGCGTTGCCTTGATTTGCACCAATCATAACCACTTCATCCTTCAGAGAGACTGTCATGTGTTCATTGTCGAGCCCGATAAAATAACCTTTCTCAGCACAAGCGCCCATAGAAAGCAGATTCTTTTTAATCTCAGAAACATATAGAACGCCTTTGAGTTTTATTTGGTTCCAATGACCGTCAACAAATGCTTCAAGATTTATATTTCCTTCTCCTTCCACCTTGCACTCAATGTCATTGCCGAGCACCACCGCGCCACTAACGTCCGTGCGGATAGTCTCGAACCATTCACGCCGATGAGAGATGTGTCGGGAAGCTCCACTGTCGCCAATCCAAGCCTCTGCTTTATCGACCTCGAGTAATCGCCTCACTTGCTCTGCCGAGATACCCACGCGTTTTCCTTGCATGATTGGTTCGTTCTCTTTCACCGTGGCCACAAGCACAAATTTTCGCGAATCATCTTCATCTGTATCTTTCTCACCACCACTTTGTTTCTTCTGCGGACAATCACGCGCGTAGTGTCCTTTTCCATGGCACTTGAAGCACTTGATGTCTTTCAGATCCTTTTTGCCTTTCTGTCTCGGGTTCGCCATCTTTCTCATTGTACCACTGTTTTGCACAACAGCTAACACTTCAACCACATCACCGGTCGACATTTGTCGTGATTCCTCACGCACAAGTCGCTCTGTTAAATTTTCAACTGTCTGTTTCGATTCATCAACATTGTCCCACGCCGTTTGGAAACTGCTGTAGCTTGGTGGCAAACCGGAAAGAATTTTTGCCATCACTGTAACATCAGACATTGTCTCACCTACATTCTTCAACTGCAGCACCATGTTCTTCACTTTCGAGACATGTTGTACCACCGTATCACCTGATCCCATACGATACGCATGGAATTTACTCAACTGGTGCAGCTTGCTCGTTGCTGATCTTTGTTCATATTGATTGCACAGCGCATCCCACATTTCTTTTGCGGTTTCACAAGTGATTACGGAAACTAATTGTGATCTCTCGAGGGTCGTCGCGATCAGCACTTTCGCCTTCGCATCACTTTCTTCCCATGTGTTCCTCACCGCCACTGTAGGTTCCGCTGGTAACGCATCCGTGCCGTTCACAATATTGTGCAAGCGTGCTGCCCTGAACAAAGCCAACATTTCGAATTTCCACGTCAAGAAATTCGATCCGTCCAATTTTTCAATATGGCTCGTTGAAATTTCGTTCGACATTCTCACTGTTTCGACCACGCACACAAGAAATTTTCTCTCAACAAAACGAATGACCTGGCTCTTGCCTTCAAGAGAAAAAAATATGGCTACTACGTGCCACGCGGTACGACCAACCTGTTGCCGAAGTCCTCAACGATTTAATCACTCAAATTTCTTTTCCTCTCTAAAAGCACTGGGCCCATAACCTGTTGAGTTTTATGGGATCAGAGGAAATTTGAGGATAAATACTAACACCAGTCGTACATTTATTGAATAGAAAACAAGACTTTATTAAATGACGAAAAACAAAATTGTGTTCTCTTTGGAATTTTTTTTCAAGACTGACGAGAGGAGTGTGTCTCTATTGTCGTACTAACGAAAGAATCGACACGGAGAACCGTAGTGGAAGAACCTAGCTCCTAACGTTCCCCATGTCGATTCTTTCGTTAGTACGACAGTACATCCGTTTTTTTTTATTTTTATTTTTCTTAACTACAGCGCCCCTCTCGTCACGCGGCTGCACCAACTCTCCCCTTCTCCATTTGCGCTCGCAGGCGCGGGAGATACGAGTACGACAAACTCTCATCCATCCAACAGTATCTTCGACTGTTTTCGGTACATGAGCCATTGGCCATTTTAGGTTGAGTTTTTCATTCGTGTGCTAGCTAATCTGGAGATTAGCTAACACTGTGTTAGCGCCATTTTGGAGACTTAGGATGTATGCGCCAATTTCGCAGGTAAAGCTTCAATGAGACGTAGGCATCATAATCCTCACTTAGCCTCCTTCTTGAGATATTTCTTTCAGTGATTTGTATTGTCGCCTCTGACCGTCAGACGGCGCATACGTCCAAATTCTCCAATATGGCGCTAACACGGTGTTAGCTAATCTCCAGATTAGCTAGCACATGAATGAAAAACTCAGCCTTACACTTGGCTTTCGATTGAAATATCTCAAAAACTATGCAAAATTTATCGAGACATGCTGTGAATGAAATGTAGAGGAAAGATTAACGAAGAAAACAAACAAAATGCCGTTTTTCTACGACCAGTAGTTTCCGAGATATCAATTTTTTAATGAGTAGTTCAGGAACAATGGCCGAGTCCTTTCCGAATTTTTTTATTGAAAAATTAATATCTTAATAAGTACGAGTCGTACAAAATCGAAGTTTTGCTTATTTTATTCGTTAATCTTTCCTCTAAATTTCATTCACAGCATGTCTCGATAACTTTTGAGTAGTTTTCGAGATATTTCAATCCAAAGCCAAGTGTAAATGGCTATTTTTTAAGAAATCAGAATTATGATGTGCAGCATGGGAATTTTTCGGTCGCGCTTCATGAAAACTCCTCTTCCGAATGACAATGTTCTTCTCTTTGCGCGAATTGCATCCCGTTTATAGAGCGGCATAACAGTTTTCATAAGAGTCATTCACAAAAACTCTAATATTTTTCTCTCCGTGTATTATTCCGGCTGCAACGTTGCTGAATCTCCTACACTACTCAAGCGAATTGAGGCTCAGTTTTTCATTAGAGGGATAAATTAATCCTGGAATAACTTACGCAGGATCTGTTTATTCCTCAAATTTTTACTGTCCGCTCTCTGCCGGTCAAAGTCGAAGATACAAGGTGATACGGTGATGCATCCTGTGTGAGATTACGATTCTGACTGGCAGACAGCGCGGGCAGCAAAAATCTAAGGGATAAAGTAATTCTGGCGTAAGTTACGCCTGAATTAACTTATTCCTCGAATCAAAAACTCACCCTTAGCGAGTGTTCGGTAACACCACGTAGAAAAAGTCTTATGGCGGCCGCCATGGCGCTGGTCATGACATCCGCGATGGCGGCCGCCATCACAAATTTGCCACTTTCAATGGAGTTCTTTCCCATGGCAATTTTTTAATGGTGATTCTATCCATGGCGTTTTTTTGCAGGCATCTATTCCCATGGTGATTCTTTCCACTTCTTGCCCATGGCTTTTTTTTCATAGCTTTCCCTTCCATGGCGGTTCTTTCTATGGCGTTTGTTTTCCATGGTGATTTTTTCCAAGGTGATTCTTTCCATGGCGTTTCTTTCCATTGCATTTTCTCCATGGCGGAATTTGTCAATGCGAAATTTGCTATGGAGAAATTTGCTATTACCATAAATTCATGAAAGTCATGAAAAATTTATGAAAAAGTCATGAATACAATCGCTATGCAAAAAAACGCCATGGGAAGAATCGCCATGGGGAGGAACTCCATCGAAAGCGACAAATTCGTGATGGCGGCCGTCATGGCGGCCGTCATGACCAACGCCATGGCGGCCGTCATGACCAGCGCTATGGCCACCGCCATGGCCCGCGCCATGGCGGCCACCATCAGAATTTTTCTACGTGGCCACTCACTGGATAACTTCATTTCACGTGAAGGAAATTTCGCTAGCTTCTAGAATTTATTTTATCTCTCAGCAACTTTGCAGGATATATCATTCAAAAGATATAATAAATTTTTAAACACTTCAATGAATAAAGTCAAATTTTTTCAGAATTCTCTGCTCATCTAATTGATTACAGAAAAATG
Source organism: Aleiodes leptofemur (assembly GCA_963942555.1). NCBI lineage: Eukaryota > Metazoa > Arthropoda > Insecta > Hymenoptera > Braconidae > Aleiodes > Aleiodes leptofemur. The sequence continues at coordinate 5,930,390 of OZ012610.1, read as the reverse complement.
CAAACAGTGGAACGTGGGGCATCCCCCATAAGGTAACTAGTCTAGGGATGAAAAATAGGTAAATCTCAAGTGAATATAATGTACAAGCAGAACCGAAAATATGTGAAAATTTATATGTGGAGAGCTTTCCTCAGAAAAATCGACAAATGAGATGACTGGAATCTTTATCCCTCTCGGACCCGTTTCGGAAGACCTGTGCACTTGTGCCTATCATTATATTCCAGTGAAAGGGAATATTGAGAAATTAAATTTTCTAATGCTCATCTTTTTTCCCGTTCAATATTCAGCGATCGTTTTACTCATGACCTTGGGCTCAGGTGATTATGTCACTATAATTGCTTTCATTATCCGAATTTATGTTCTGTATATTCAGCTATTTCTATATAGCTATGTTGGTGAGATATTGAGTAGAGTGACTGATAATCTTCAGGTAGCCGTTTACAACTCTCCGTGGTATAATATCTCACGCAGCATCGTTAAAGACATGCAATTTGTAATTATGAGAAACAATTATCGCTTCAGTCTAACGGCTGGAAAAATCTATCCAATGAATTTTGAAAGCTTCAAAGACATAATCAAAGCTATGGGCTCTTATTTTTCAGTTTTGCGATTACTGTTCATAGATTATTAGCAGTTTGTTTGTTCCATTTTAGATGGTAGATGAAAGTATCACTCATCATTGTTATATTTGGGTAAAATAAAATGAGAAACTTGGTACTGTTATGAATCGAATTGAATACTACTTTTACTTAATGTATTCTCTTCATTACCTAATAAGGCTATCTCCTGAAACTTCCCAGTTCAAATACGAGGATTTCCCTGGATAGGTGCTTTTCATTAGCAACAAGTTTGAAATTCCTCACAATTTATCCCTAACGGCCATTTTAGGGCCTCGGGATACAGGAACCCTTCGTAAAAATCGCAAAATGAACCTTTTTCTACAGAGACCAACTGCCTATTGAAACAATCGAGAGCAGATTTATTCAGTAGTAGAGAGGTGAAATAAGATACAGTACTCTTCTTAAGTGTCCTATGGATAAGTGTTCGCTTTCTTGGAATGTACATAGTTTACGCTATTTTCCAAGAAGCTATCTGACCTCCACTTTGGAGAGTTCACCGTATTTTTCGTATTTTCTCGTTATACTCCGCTCATGGAGTCAGCATTCTTGTTTGTTGTATTACATCCGCCCTTGATTTCTCTTTTCAATTTAGAGATTTCTCTCTAATATCCTCAAAAGTGGCGTAAGGAGTGGAAGCTCGATTTAATTATCAATTTCTCAGAAGGAACAACTGCCGCTTGCTGAAGAGCGGACCCTCATCGAGAGTTCACTGCAATGATATTGTCACGAGATGTACTCGTTTTGCTGACAATTATTCACTTGAAATTCTCCGAAATTGTTATGTTCCACAAAATGTCAAATCAACAGGATCACCATGCAATAGGTGTACATTGTAGTTAAATGCCGAGATATTCAATGACAGGATTGGATCATAGTATTAACTGGCTTTGACACATTTTATTGCGGTGGCGATTGTGACTTTCCACTACCAAGAATGAATGCTATTAATAATGCTATCATTCAAACGTCAATGCACTTAACACGTCTTGATATGGTGTCCAAACCATGCTATGCTCTCACCAAACGTTCAGTCATTTCTGTATTTTATTTCAATAGTGAAAATAATGTCGTGCTGAAAGAATATAAGAATATAGTACTTGCAAGATGCGGATGTTCGTGATATTTCTCTCACTGATGCAGTAGCAAGTAGAGTATTGGAATGAATTTCGAGTCAGAACTTACCCCCCCCCCCCCCCCCATCGATCGCAACTTGCTCCGAGCGATGGGGCTTATGAGGAAGCAAAGGAAATACAGCTTCGATGAATATTCGCCAATTGAAGTATGGAGCTTGTAAGTGTCAAGATTCAAAGTAATTTCAATAATAAGTATTATTGTTAAATATTATCATCAGTTTTATTATGGTTATATGCAGACATACATAAACAAAGAATTGTAAGTGTAATAACTTAGGGAGGATCTCAGTATACTGATCTCAGTATTTCTTATTCTCACAAGAAATTATTAAACAAGTTTTCTAGCAAAACTACTCGGAATCCAGACACATCTTGTGAGAATAAATAGTATTATTCTCCCAATCGTTTCGCATCCAACAATTCATATATTTGGTGCAAGAAATTATTTTACTGATAATGTAATTTTTTTCTGTCAGTGTAGCATACGCAAGAAAAACCAGCATTGAGAACTATATTAGGTGTTATGAAAATACAATCTGATCAATAAAATTGAAAATTCCAAGAATCTTGTGATTCATTCTTTTAATCTCACTGGTTTTCGATTTATTCAGAAACTATTTTGTAGTTTCTCTCTGCATCTCCGTACATTTCCTTCAACAATCGCTACGGACTTACATATCTAAGCCAGAATAATTATAAGGGAAAACGATGATAGCACGAGATGAACCTGCTGCCAATAATTGGAAAGCAAATGCCAATTCCACGAGTGTGATAGCTTGATACTGTGCTGAAGACCATGTAGCTTCTATGCTCTGGCGTTTGGCCTTTAGGATACTAGTTAAGGTCTTTTTCCAGAAATCAGTTAATCCAGATTTTACTACTCTCATCATCATATCATTAAAGCGATGACGTAATGGCCAATTTTCGCGACACTTGAAATCGGACAATTTCGCACTCAATGATTCTTGAACACGGTCTAAAGATAATAGAATGTACCTTCCCGAGTCGAAAAATAAGTCGTCGCAAGATCTAGTTCTGACTTCCCCGACAACATGTTCTTTCGTTCTCCGACCTTTTTCGATGTCTTCACCTGACGTTTTTCGACATCAAAGACTTCACCAATTCTGGAGGAAGTCAGAAAACTTCAATATGTCGTCCGCTATCGTTGTTTTACCTTTGCTCTGCAACGTTATACGACACCAAAATGAAGATCCTGAACGACAACTGGATCAAAACGTCATAAGTAATCGAATTGGTGTTACATCTTCGAAAATTTTTGACCCCCGTTGGAAACGCTCGGCCAAAGGTATAATAATCCTAAAAATTTTATGGTCTCTCCTGAACTTTTCAAGAGGAGGATGGAGCTATCATTTTGTTAGGCTAAGTTTCCCTTCATTCAGGAAATTAGACAATTTTAGAACTCAATTGGACTTTGGAAATTTTTAGTATTTGTTACCGTGGGCTCGAAACTTTTGATGCATTCTCAGGGGATGAATTTAATAAAATATCAATTGAAGAAAAAATTGCTGGAAATTTTGATTTTTTAAATTGACCGATATTTTATACGTTCCTCAGGTAACAAAACCCGCATCGGTCGAAGGGCTACCAGTATGCCGTACTGGGTACAGCTATGGCTCGTACATGTGGTTCTTTTTTTTTTCATCAAGTTTTTCCCATTTTTATGACGAGAGGGTGGTAAAATAAAATATATCGAAAAGTAAAAAAGTTCGAGGTATTTTCTAGCCATCTTCGGAAAATTGAAAGACCAGAAGCATCGAAAATTCAGTCTTAAGGGGGGACAACCATTTAGAACCTCGAAATTGAGCAGTTTTTTGGGAACTTTTTTGAAAGGGAAGAAATGGATGGATGTTTTTGAAATTCTCACAGCTTATTATACCTATTTTATCGAGAATTTTACTTTTATAGTAGTGAAAAAATATTGAAAATTGATGGAGATATAGTGTGATGAACCCACATGGTCGCGGAGGCCTTTTTTTTTGCGGTGCCAAGGGTGGCGCCGTGAAAAATGATCCAAAACAGAAATGCAAAAAGATGCGGTCAATATATGCCTGTAGTCAGACCATCAACCTATCTTTTTGATAATAAATTGAGAATTGTAGAAATGGCAGACATAAAATCAAAAACGTCTACAGTTTCAAAAAAAAAATTTCTTCTTCGCTGATCAAAAAAAATCGTTAATTTTAAGAAATTTTCTATTTTTGGTGGTTTACGGACTGGTCTCATATGTTCTGAAAACGTGTGCAAAATTTTGGCCCGATCGGTTAGGTAGTCTATGAGCAATCGTTGGCACCGAAAAAAAAAAGTGAAAAAAAAGTTTCGAGAAAAACGCGTTTGAAGTTTGAACATTCCATATTTTAGAATGGGATTAAATGGGAGTGAGTCTCAGAAAATGGCTCTATTTACGAGAATTTTGAGGTTTGGCCTACGGAATGAAGTTTTTCGGATTCTAGACATATTTAAGTAACTTTTAAAGCAAAAAAAAAAATCGATTTTTTGAAGGTTGTACATGGTTGTACTCCCCTTAAGGGGTAACGGAACACCTTGTATATATTCAATTGTTGGACTCATCATTTTTTGATATTTATTAATATTTTCATCATAAAAGACTGTAAGCGACTGAAGAAAGGAATTATGAAGTCGATGTTCCTGCTGTTTTATGAAAAAATTGATAATTATTGCTGAACAATGGGCTCAAAGATTCACAATTTACTGGCTCTTCCGTTACCCCCCAAACCAATCCTTGTAAAGAGTGCATCGTTCAAGGCAGTCTACGTAAATTTATGTGTAAGGTGTTGTGCTGTTTAGTTTGTCGTAATTTTCGCATTAATTTTTTGGATAGGGGAAAACAAAAGTGATATTCTGCCCGTTAATTTAAATCAAGACATGATTTTTTTCTTATTAGCATTCAAGACACAATAACCATGGACCCAGTGACCGGACCTACCCCAGTTTACGGACGTAGTCGTAGGATATACTAAGAAAAATATTGAAGTGAGAATTTTCAATACTTACAAAGTGTCAAAATAAAGATCAATTGAATTGTTTGATTCACTGAAATGAAATCTTTTATCAATTTAATAATTCAATTCTCACTGTCCTGATACTAGTGCCATTCCCTTAACTGTCCGATAACTGGTGCTTTCATGGTATCTTTGAAATATGTAAAATATAATTGCATTTATGTGTTTACATACATGATTTGTTAGATGCATAGACGTATTAGATTAGAAAGAGACGAAGAAAAAAATTCAGTTTTTAAGATTTTTATCATTCTTGATTGAAATAGCCTTTAGTGGTCTGTATGTTTTATATTTTCTCTAATTCGAGCGTGAATAAATGAACTAAATTTTTAATTTTCAAAAGAGTGGTTTCAATCACGCAAAAAATGGGGAAAACTCGACTTGTTAATTCTGAAGTCGAAACAACGTCTTATGAAGACTGATTTTTCGACTCGGGAAGTGTTATGAAAATACAATCTGGTCAATAAAATTAGCAATTCCAAGAATCTATTGATTCACTTCTTTAACTCTACTTGTTCTCCAGTTATTGAGAAACTTATTTTTAGATCTCTTATGCATCTTCGTGCATTTTCTTCAACAATCTCTACGGATTTACATATCTGGCCCAGCATAATTCTAATAAGAAAACGACGGTAGCGAGAGATAAACCTGCTGCCAATAATTGGAAAGCAAAGTCCAATTTCACGAGCGCGACTGGTCGATACTGTGCTGAGGCCCATTCGGCTTCCATACTCTGACGTTTGGTCCTTGAAACACTATTCAATTTCGTTTCCCAAAAATTAGGTAATCCAGATTCTACAAGTCTCATCATCATACCATTAAAGCGATCGCGTAATGGCGAGTTTTTACGGCACTTAAAATTGGACAATGTCGGATACAATGATTCTTTAACGCGGTCTAACGGTAATAGAATATAATCTGACTCATAATTTATTTTGGGCATTACGCATGCATTTTTAGTACTATTCAATACCAATTCTACGCACTCAGCCAAAGTCGACACTTCTTTGAATTCACATCTTGGACAGCCTCCTTTTGCGTAATTCATAAAAACTTTACTAGTATACGTTTGATATCCCAATTTTACTAATTCATTGATTGATCCAGCAGCACTGATTCTTTCTCGCGTAGTCAGAAACGCGGCGATATTACCTTCGAAAACGCCGTTACTGATGACTATGAAAATAAGCATAGTTGTGAAGTAAATTCTGAATGATTGATGTCTATTATTAATTTCTATTGATGAGTATGTCAAAAATCTTATTATGCCCAACAGCGCAAAGCCGAAACTCCATCTGCTTATCATGAGGATTAGGAATAAAACAGCTAGAGCAAAAGCTGCTACAATCAATACAGAAATGCTCCATATTCGGTAAATCTTTTCTAAAGTCGATACTTCTGCCTTCAATTTCACAACTGCGACTAATTCAGTTTTGCGAAGAGGGAATAAATATGGATTGTTCCGAATCGATTTAAGAGTAAACAGTGGTACCATGATGTCAGCAGAGCCTTCGTGGTAACGCTCTTTCATGGAATCAGCTCCTATTTCGACTTGAATCTTGCCATTCGCATTCAAAGCTCTAATTATAGTTCGCAGGGCTTTGTAATGAACCTCTGGGAATTCAGCATAGTCTTCAAAATAATTCTTTCCGGGCCCAAAACCCGACTCTGCATCGGCCCAGTCTACAGCTACAATATCGTATCCATTCAAAGTTGCTGTTTTATCGTAAGTTAAATGTTTACAGGATATATCTAAAAAGAAATCAGTAATCATAAACTTTAGGATTCTCGATTCATAATTTTGTAATATCAAATTTTCCGTTCGGAATTCGATTGATCCTTCCGTATAGTTGGATCAGATTGAAGTATGTTATTTCTCAATCAAATATTTAAACATTATAACATTTAATTAAAAAATAACAAACCACTTACTTGCATCGAAATTTTGACGAAAGAGATTCAAATGATGTGGCTTTGCAATTGTCCAAGGATAGGGTGTCCAAGGATAGGGTGCGTAATTAGTGATTGGGTTCAGTGTGTATATTTCTGATGTGTTATTGATGGATTTAGGACAAATATATATCGAATTAATGATCTCCATTCTCCACATTGCTCTCAGAATGCTTTGAGAATTTGTGCATGGGGCGGTGTTCCTGCCAATAATGAAGAATGGAACCATGTTATCCCACAATTTCGTTCTCCTCAACCATTTCAGATGTGATAATAATCTCAATAGTGGTTCTTCCATCAATATCGAACTGCTTGCTTTGAATTTTAATGCATTATCTTTTTCGTAGTCATCTACATTGAGAAAGTCATTGACCCTAATAATCGATACTTCATCAACGAATTTATTGAAATCTCCGAAGATAACAACCGGATTGGGAAAACTGTCTTTTCCATAACATGATTCTAGTATTGATTTCTGAAATACGAAACCCAAATAAATGATGTTTAAATTGAACGATCCCAGGAAAAAAAATTTGATTTATGAACATATATGGAATATAAATCGGCATATATGGAGCATATGTGATCTAGTGATGTGACCAAAAAATCTGACATGTCAGTGACGGGTCGTAGGACACGTCAGTGCCCGTCACATGACTGAGTTGAATTCTGACCGTTTTTGTCATATGACCAAATTTTGACCGAATTATCAACTGACGATCAGATTACATCTAAGTACATGATGCGCTATCTGCATCATAAATTTGATGATGGAAATTTTGTTAAGTTCTCTAAGAGAAAGCTTTACTAAAAGTTGATCCAATATTCACAGGAGCTTATTAAAATATGTTGATGATAAAATTCACATGTTTTCCTAATTTATTAAACAATATGTTAGATCGAATTATCAATGACAATTGCGGATCGTGACAAAACTTTGACAAGAAGAAACACTGACCGTTATTTTCCATCTAAGTAGATGACGCCTGACCAGTATTGAAATAATCATGATTGGAAAACTCAGAGTGAACATGTCAAAATTGTGACGAAAAAAAGTATGACGGTCATTTTACAGCTAATAAGATAATATGTGGTACATTTGATGATCATGAAAGAAATTCTGACCCGAAAAAGGCTTGACGACACATGACTGTCATATGACAGTCATAAATCTGTCACAAGACAATTTTTCAAAATGACCGTCATTTCACATTGTGATCATGAATTCCTGAGAAAATTGAGCACGTACGGGCATATATGAAATATCTATGTACATATATGGAGTTATATATGTCCTCTAGTTCATTATTTATGTCTCATAGATGTCCGTAATTTCTCAAATATGTCTATTCAACAGGGTTTGTCAGCAGACACATTGCATCATATGTATAATACACATATTTAAGAAATTATGGACATCCCTGGCAGACCCGTTGTTGAGTTATTGATTGTTGATCGTGTACCTATTTCGATATGTTCATTTAGTTGATCTTTCATTGGTCAATGGTCGATACGAATTCTGAAATCTTTTGAAAAACAAGAATGATTGACTGGTAATGGCCGCTAGTCCAAGTCGATTTATTTGCTGTTTCCAAAATTCTTTAGAATTTGTATCGAACATTAACCGATCCCAGGTAGGAATTGACGATCGGGACAAGCCTTGCTTAGCCTTTTCCCAAGGCTGAGGCTGGCTAGTCTAAGGCTCAGATGACAAGGCAGAGACAAGCTTTGATGAGCCTTAGAATGATAAGATCATCCCAAGGCTGGGAACTGAGGGTTTCCCCAACACTCAGGTCTAAGTCTGAACTGAGAGTGAACCGTTCCATACAATGGGCCTGTAAAATGTTTAAAAAATTGTTAAACATCAATTATTATTGAATTATAAGGCTTTTACAAGATGAATCACCTCAAATGATACTGAAAATGAAATTAGTATGAAAAAAAAAGTTGCTCCGGCTTGGATTCGAACCCGCAACCATTGATTCTAAAAAATTGTAATGAAAAAGAGCTATTCTATTATTATTAATTAACTTCGACCAGAACGGTATGGGTATATTTACTCGGGTGCCACACGTCCGGATGTTTTTCCCCAGAGAAGATGGTCCTGGTGCCGCTGTTGTCCAAGATATCCAATGAAGGACTGTTCCTGAGACATGCATTTAGCCCACTGGGCTATTTCACTTAGTTGTGTTCATAGTACATAAATCTGAATTATAAAGTGACTCAACCTTTTCTCTCATTGACACTCTAAAACTGTATATTCATATATTTCATTTTTTATCCTTTCAATGTTATAATAATAATTTTATTCCATTCTCTATCAGCCTGAATAATTAATAACAATATTTTGTCGGTTTGAATCGAAATCAGGCTTAGCCCAAGACTGAGACAAGTCTCGAATGAGACTCTATGAAACATTTAAAAAATCATACAAAGAAAAATACCGACAGTTTGGCTGTTCGGTCTGTGTACGGCTCGGTGGATCTACCGGGTTAAGCAGCATTGCGTCTGGTTACTACTTGGATGGGTGACCGCTTGCCGTACACAGATTCAAATGACAAACTGAACGGTGAGGTGTGACTATAGAGAATTAGTGTGTCTTTCTCGTCAGCGTGACAGAAAGGCACATTGTAGGCTCTGTACAAATCCGACTGCACTGGTCAGGGTTTTCCATGGTTTCCCTTGGTCCACGACAAATGCGGGCAGTAATAGAAAGTCGATCCATGGCTCTCGCAAATACCCAGGTAGGAATTGACGATCGGGACAAGCTTTGGCCAGCCTTTGTCCAAAGCTGAGACTGACTTGTTTGAGGCTCAGATAGCAAAGCTGCGACAAGCTTGTATGAGCCTCAGAATAATAAGATCACCCCAAGCCTGGAAACTGAGGCTTTCCCCAACACTCAGATCTAAGGCTGAACTGAGAGTGAACCATTTCTTATAATGGGGCTGTGAAATGTTTGAACAATTGTTAAACATTAATTACTATTCGATTATAAGGCTTTTACGAGATAAATCAGTTCAGACAATATTGAAAAAAAAATTAATATGGAAAAAAAGTTGCTCCGGCTTCGATTCGAAACCGCAAGCATTGATTCTAAAAAATTTTAATGAAAAAGAGCTATTTCATTGTTATTAATTATTCTCGACCCGGATAGTATGGATTTATTTGTTCAGGTGTCACGTGCCGATGTTTTTCCCCAAAGAAGATCGTCCTGGTGCCGCTGTTGTCCAAGATATCCACTGAAGGCCTGTGCCTAAAACATGCATCTAGCCCACTGGGCTATTTCACTTACTTGTATTCATAGTAAATAGAGCCGAATTATAAGGTGACTCAACCTGTTCTCCAATTGACACTCTAAAAATCTACATTCAAAGATTTCATTCTTTATCCTTTCATTGTTATAATAATAATTTTATTCAATTATCTACCAACTTGAATAATTAATAACAATATTTTGTCGATTCGAATCGAAATCAGGCTTGCCCCAGGACTGAGACGAATCTCAAAGAAGGCTATGTGAAACATTAAAAAAATCACACGAAAAAATGGAATTTACATACTAACAATAATATTGTTATTGTTATTGCAATAATAATGGGAAATTCCTATCTAATAAATGAAGGCTGTCCCAAGACTCGTCCAGCCTTTGTAGAGGAAGCCTCAATTGAGGCTGATTCAAGCCTAGGTTGAATTTTGAAAATGAAGGAATAAAAACTTATAATCTCAGCATAAATTTGACGACAAGAACAAGCCTGGTACAGGCTTGGCTCCCCAAGTCTCAGTGCGCCAAGGTTAGTAAGGGGCTGTACTCGTTGTCAGCCTCGGCGTTTCCTACCTGGGATGGAAGATTGACTGAGGGAACATATCGATATAGGTCATCGACGGGTTCACCAGGGATCCATGAGATATATCGTCGCCTCAGAAACAAAGTGGCGTAAGTGCCAAAAACGCTCAATTCTGGAGTGAGAGAGGCTTATCTCCGAAAATTACGCGGAAATGATCTTCATGGTTTCCTTGACGTTCTTTGGGTAACTTAACCCTCGGAGTACACTGGGGGTCATTTTAACCCCAAAAATTTTTTCGCCCTAAAATATGATGAAATGGATGAAATTATCTGAAATGGTTGACTCCGACGCTTAGAAGCTTTTTCATTCAAATTGGCCGACTCTAGAAAATAGGTCCAATTTCGACTAATTTTTTTACCATCAAAAAATAAATGAATCAAACCAACGATGATTGTATTCGAAAATACATTGTTTTATCTAAAAAAAACCTCATGACATATATTCCGAAAAAATGTATGGTTTTCGAGATATAGCACTTAGAAAATGGAGTGGGGTCAATTTGACCCCGTGTGTGCTCTGAAGTTCTGTCCAGAGGTGTGTGCTCCGAGGGTTAAATTAAAGGAACAAAGTGGTGCAATTGCTAATGAAAGTGGAAGCCACATATCTCCGCACTTACGTAGTTCAGTTTTTCTAATTTTCCATGCAACGTCTTGGACTTACGTCTTCTTGCTTTGATAATTTCTCCATGTGATATGAGGATATTTGGAGTTACATCTTTTCGCTTTCTTGCAATTCTTCATCTCAACATGCTCTATTATAAGGCATATATGGCCTAATGACGGCCTTTCGTTTTCGAAGTTTTCCTACTGAATTCTTTGTTTGGACTTACACCTATTTGTTCCTAAGATTCTGTTATGAGGACTAAAATGAAAATTAGCTTCTGATTTCGCTATTTCAAAGGAAAATTCAAATTTCGCTTCTCTTACTTTTTCTTATTCCCTTTGAATTAATTCGAAAAACGATAGATGTTTTATTTCATTAATTTTTGAATAACTCGGAGAAGCTAGTCTGAATTACAAAATTTGAAAATTGTATCATGCACTTTATTAGTGCCTTCTTCTTTTCTGATCATTATCTATGCTCGGAAGGAATACAAGCAGACCTTGTGCTACTCACAACAAAAAAAGGCATGTGCTGAAGATACGTCTCTTTGTTACGATCGATTCGAAATAACAAATAGATCCATTTACTAGCAACACGCCACTTTGATATAGTAAGTTTTTGAAGAAAGAAACTGAAGTCATTATAATACTAATAACCAACAGATGTATGTGCCGGAGATACGCTTATTTGTTATTACTATCTTTTTGAAGATTAGGAAAAAATCAATAATGAACTTCAAAACAAAAAGACTTGTCTTATTTCGTAATGAAAAGGTGATATGAATGTTAGAAAATGACAGTTCAATAAAAACAAATGAACTAAAGAAAGAAGAAAGGAAATTGATTCAATTTCATTTCACTAACATGCATATTCATATTTAGATTCGACTCTTGCTGATTCCTCATTTACGCCCAAACATATCTCGATACGCGCGCAAGGCGCGCGTTTCAATCTTAATGTGACCATACATCACAATTCCGTAAATGGCCATATATGATTATGTACGGCAATTTGTTCCCGAGATCATTATAATTATCGATAAAGATTGAATGAAATTTGATAACGAACCATTATTTCTTCCCCAAGAGAATAATCATTTGGTTTCCATCCTTCTGTGTTAGTGGTCATGAAAAGAAAAAACAGCCACTTGATTAACGTCATTTCTTTTATTTTCTGAAGAATCCCTTTCTACTGGAAGTCTGCACACTATGCAGTATCACGATACTACTGACATTATTCGCACTTTCATAAAACTTAATATATAAAAATCTATTGATCGCCAAGTAATGTTGCGTGACTTTCAAAAAATGAGTCATGCCCTATTTTATTCGTTGTTGATCGAAACAATATATCACATATTTATTATATTCCGTAGGTCGTCATTGGAAATTCTCTTTTTTTTCTATTTTCATTTTTCTCCTCTAAGGTTCCGAAAATGTTTCATACGGTGGAACCATCGTCATGTCATTAATGTTCAATTCTCCTTTGTCAAAGATTTTGAATTTCGAACTTTATTTGTTTATTTTTTTAGACCACGTACTTTTATTCCCTAGCAACATAAAAATCCATTAGTTATCAGTAGCGATCTGTGTCCATTTCATTTTTCACTCCGTTCGCAATTTTTGATATGTTATCCAGCGGTGCCTGAAAGTTTTTAATGTGGCACGAAGCTTATAAATCGAAATTGATGGAAAATTTCCAAGAAACTAGTCACCATTAACTTTTTTTACAGTGATGAAGGGATAAAAAAACTTTGTTTTTAATATAAATGATAATGTGAATGTGGAAATGATTCATCTAACTGATAAAAGCAATTATATAAGTAAATACTTCAGTAGCGATGAGGTAAAACAAGATAATTTTCGTCGATTATTTTTGTGAGAATAGCTCGGAAATTGAGCGAATAGAGCGACTTCACCCTAGATTTTATTTGTGATTCATGTAAAGTACAGACGTCAATGTCTGTACGGAGCTCAGTTCTTGGGTCTGGGCGAGATCAGGTTCATCGTAGTTCGACCCGTCGAGCAGCATTTCAAAATTATATTGACGTCTGTACTCTTCGATATTGATGACTTAGGAGCTCAGATGATTCCTTTGTACATGTTCATCTGAGCAGTTTGCCCCAGAAGCTTTCCCCACTGGTTACCTAAACGATTTTAATCCGAAAATTCTGTAAAGAATTCAAAGAAAAAGTAAAAACTAATCATGATAATTCAAATAACAAAGTGGTTCATCAAGAAACATTTAAAATTCTATCTAAGGAGTTAGAATGATTTCTTGTATTAAAATTATTCCATTTATTATTGGGTATTTTATTCAAATAAATGTATATATGAAAAAACAAGCAGGAGCCTCATTCCCTGTGCAGATCTCTTTATACTGATAAAAAAACAAGGTGAAAACTATCAAAAATTGAAACCATTGGTCCTAAGCAAGTATTTTCTACGAAATAATTAGAACAGTCAATCTGTTTGAATCAACTAAATTCAGTAAATTGAAAACCTTTTCCAATTCTTGATCGGATTCATTTCAATGTTAGTAATTATTGATTTGAAATATTATGGGAAATTGGAAGGTTTTTTTTTAAACAATACTAAAGCATTGCCAACTTGCGACGTTTCGCTTAGAATTCAAGCTTCATCAGGCTCTTGACATTATCAGTATCTTGTCAAATTAATCCTATATAATCAATAATCAATCAATCAATCTCTCTCTCTCTCTCTCTCTCTCTCTCTCTCTCTCTCTCTCTCTCTCTCTCTCTCTCTCTCTCTCTCTCTCTCTCTCTC